>OX453044.1:15216204-15889537 GCA_949699805.1 Tromatobia lineatoria
AAATTCGCTATTTCAATCATTCGCTATTTTGACCCCCACCTGAAAAAAAATTGTTCGTATATTTTGTACCCCCTCTGCACCCTATTTTTCGACCCTAGAAAAAAAAAACAGAATATATTTAACATAATCGGTAACTATAAAAATAGTGGCCCTAACGGTGAACAGCCAAATCATCACGTGTACCAATAATGCATGGCATCGAAACACACATAGTGTTTGTTGGAGAAGCTCATATGACATGTTAGCGAGACGAAAGACGGGATGAGTCTCCGTAGAATTTTCACACAATTCGCTATGCGGACGCGTCGAAACTCCATGACACTTTCCTGCACACATATGCCTCTTTAACATAAACTTACCAAAGCTCGAGCACATAAATTCAATGTATATTTATTTCTTTCACTCTTTCTCCGTTTCATTTATGTGTATATGTGTTTCACGGTTATACCCACCTAGTGTCTATTGTTCCGTACGTTTACGGGCCTGTCACGCATAATGCATCGCGTTTAGCATGCATATTTCAGTGCCAGGTATGTTCTCGCATAATTAGCATTAGTTTTTATGCGCCTTTGCACGGCGTTCGCCCGCGGGACCCTAAGGATCGACCGGTGACGCTCGCTTATTCTATTATTCTGTTTACCTTCTTTCTCTCTTTCTCTCGAATCTCCTGTGCTTTTCATTTTTGTTTTCTCCTCTTCGCTACAACACAGCATCGTCACTAAAGCATTATTTCTCTTTTCTTTTCATTATTATTCGACTCCTGACCGTTTCTAGCCTTTTGCTCCTTGTCGATAGAGCCTTTTCTAGATTTTCTCACAACCCTTCCACGGACATTTGCATATAACGCGTTGGCGCAGTCAGGGGCTCAACCCTGAAGAGAATGGATACCCACTTCAGATTCAGCGGATTTTTTAACCAACACTTCGTTATTTTATTAAGATTCGGTTTCCGGTAGAAAAGTGCGGTTCGTTTGTTTTTATTGTTGAAAAACGATATTTTCGTTGTGTATAAAAATACGCGAATGTGCAATGTTTTATTAGAAGTTCCATATGCATAAGTTGTGCATGAAATTCGGTGGACATTTATATTGAATTCCCATATGAACGCTTCAAATAAATGTAGCGAATGGCTAAAGTAGAGAATTTCATATTAATAGTCATTTCGGATTCGACCCTTCATTATATTTAAATTCAATTTTAGGCATTCGTTATTTTGACCATTCGCTATTTTGTCCTCGATCCTATTCAAATTGAATCAAAATAGCGAATGGTGAAAACAGTGAATTTCATAACGATGGCCATCTTGGATACAGACCTTCATTATTGTGATATTCGCTTTTTTAGCCATTTGCTATTTTAGACACCACCTATCATAGATACATAAATTTAAAAAAAAATTTGACAAAGATTGTGATTGCTTCTAAAAGATCGTAAAATAACATTAAAAATCAGGAATGAAATCCGAAACTTTCTCTGGAATTTCATTCTTAGGATGATCTTGAAGGCGTGTAGAAAAAAGTGGTTTAGAAGGCTTTCATTATAAGAAGGTAAACTTCCTAAAAATAAAAATCCATCCAATCTACTAATCTGCCATAACAATATCTTCATCTCTAATTCGACATGATTTATTGAGATTGGCATTCCAACACATGAAGTGGCGCCAATAAATGTACCACTCACAAAATACCCTCTTTTTTTCTACTCCTTGAGAATGCGTTAACTTTTAAAGCCTCCATGAGCACAGACGTAGGATGATGATGTCAAAGAAGCTGGGACATCCACATGCGATTTTTTAGATAAAAACTATACCCGAATTATCGGCTAATTATCGGCTATTTATCGGCGCAAAAAGATATTTTCCAGCTCCATCCCTTATACCGGAAACGTGTGGATGTCCCAGCTTCCGGCGAAGCTAGGACATCCACAACTGAAAAAAAAGGAAATAATAGGCGGATCGAAAAAAACTTTATACGAGAATTATCGGCTATTTATCGGCTCTCGAAAAAACTAAGGTTCGATCGAATCGTACGACCCCTTCAGGAAATACCACCCCCTGAGGTTAAAAAAGGTTTTTTTCAAATATCTCAGTTAAAAACGAAGCTAGGACATACAAATCCATCTTAAAATTCATCTTAATTTATCGGCTTGACATTTTCATAACGACCGATTTTACAGCTCCACCCCTTTTCATTATAAAAAACATCCCCATATGATATATGCTTATAACTCAGCGCACAGTCTACAGAAAGCATCGTGACTAAACCAAAAAATAATCTAGATTTAACAGCTGAATATTGGAGCGTTCACTGATTTTACCGCTGCACCCCCGTGAAATAAAGAAAACCACCCCCTTATGCAATAGTCTTATAACTCAGCAAATAATATACCTAGAGCCTCGCAACTAGTTTCAAAATTCATCTTTATGAATAAGCTCAACAATTATGCATTGACTGATTTCAGCGCTGCATCCCCTTTCTTAAAATAACCACCCCCTTCTGCAATATTTTGATAACTCAGCGTATAATATACCTAGAGCCTCGTAAATGGTCTCAAAATTCATTTAAATTGAACAGCTCAATATTTATGCATCGACAGATTCTACTGCTGCATCCCCTTTCTTTGAGAACCCACCCCCGTCTGCCATATTTTTATAACTCAACGTACAATCTATCTGTAGCCTCGTAAATGGTTGTAAAATTAATCTAAGGTATATAGCTCAGTATTGATGCATTGCCAGATGTTGCCCCTGCATCATTTTTCTTTGAAAAACCACCCTCGTCGTCAATATGCTCATAATGCGACGTACATCATGGGTATAGAAATGCCACTTTTTTTCACTCAGAAGTGTGAGATAAAGTAGGGACATCCATAAGTGCATGAGAATACGAAAGAGGAAGGGCACTTGGATAAAAAGTACATGTGATTTATCGGCTATTTATCGGCTCTCGAATAAAATTAGTTTCGATGAAATCGTACGACTCTATGAGCAGAAACCACCACCTAATTGAAAAACAATAAATTTCACTGAACCTGGGTGGTGGTTTTTTCCGAAGGGGTCGTACGATTCGATCGAAACTAGTTTCATTCGAAAGCCGATGAATAGCCGATAAATCTCAACCTGATTTTAAGTCAGTGTGCCTTGTACTTGATTTTTTACATGCTGTGGATGTCCTGCATGACGACGAAGCTGGAACATCCACAAGTGAATAAAAATACAAAAGAGAAGGGGCACTGGGATAAAAAGTACATGTGATTTATCGGCTATTTATCGGCTCTTGAATAAAATTAGTTTCGATAAAATCCTACCACTCTATCAGCAGAAACCACTCACTAACTGAAATACAATACATTTCACTAAACTTGGGGGGTAGTTTTTTCCGAAGGGGTCGTACGATTCGATCGAAACTAGTTTCATTTAAAAGCCGATAAATAGCCGATAAATCTCAACCTGATTTTAAGTCAGTGTGCCTTGTACTTGATTTTTTACATGCTGTGGATGTCCTGCATGACGACGAAGCTGGAACATCCACAAGTGAATAAAAATACAAAAGAGAAGGGGCACTGGGATAAAAAGTACATGTGATTTATCGGCTATTTATCGGCTCTTGAATAAAATTAGTTTCGATAAAATCGTACGACTCTATCAGCGGAAACCACCCACTCACTGAAATACAATACATTTCACTAAACTTGGGGGGTAGTTTTTTCCGAAGGGGTCGTACGATTCGATCGAAACTAGTTTCATTTAAAAGCCGATAAATAGCCGATAAATCTCAACCTGATTTTAAGTCAGTGTGCCTTGTACTTGATTTTTTACATGCTGTGGATGTCCTGCATGACGACGAAGCTGGGACATCCACAAGTGAATAAAAATACAAAAGAGAAGGGGCACTGGGATAAAAAGTACATGTGATTTATCGGCTATTTATCGGCTCTTGAATAAAATTAGTTTTGATAAAATCGTACGACTCTATCAGCAGAAACCACCCACTCGCTGAAATACAATACATTTCACTAGACCTGGATGGTGGTTTTTTCCAAAGGGGTCGTACGATTCGATCGAAACTAGTTTCATTCGGAAGCCGATAAATAGCCGATAAATGTGGAACAAATTTAAAGTCGGTGTGCCTTGTACTTGATTTTTTACATGCTGTGGATGCCCTGCGTGACAACGAAGCTGGGACATCCACAAGTGAATAAAAATACAAAAGAAAAGGGGCACTGGGATAAAAAGTACATGTGATTTATCGGCTATTTATCGGCTCTTCAATAAAATTAATTTCGATAAAATCGTACGACTCTATCAGCAGAAACCACTCACTAATTGAAAAACAATACATTTCACTAAACTTGGGGGGTGGTTTTTTCCGAAGGGGTCGTACGATTCGATCGAAACTAGTTTCATTTAAAAGCCGATAAATAGCCGATAAATCTCAACCTGATTTTAAGTCAGTGTGCCTTGTACTTGATTTTTCACATGCTGTGGATGTCCTGCATGACGACGAAGCTGGAACATCCACAAGTGAATAAAAATACAAAAGAGAAGGGGCACTGGGATAAAAAGTACATGTGATTTATCGGCTATTTATCGGCTTTCGAATGAAACTAGTTTCGATCGAATCGTACGACCCCTTCGGAAAAAACTACCCCCCAAGTTTGGTGAAATGTATTGTATTTCAGTGAATGGGTGGTTTCTGCTGATAGAGTCGTACGATTTTATCGAAATTAATTTTATTGAAGAGCCGATAAATAGCCGATAAATCACATGTACTTTTTATCCCAGTGCCCCTTCTTTTTTGTATTTTTATTCACTTGTGGATGTCCCAGCTTCGTCGTCATGCAGGACATCCACAGCATGTAAAAAATCAAGTACGAGGCACACTGACTTAAAATCTGTTTAAGATTTATCGGCTATTTATCGGCTTTCGAATGAAACTAGTTTCGATCGAATCTTACGACTCCTTCGGAAAAAACTACCCCCCAAGTTTAGTGAAATGTATTGTATTTCAGTTAGTGAGTGGTTTCTGCTGATAGAGTGGTAGGATTTGATCGAAACTAATTTTATTCAAGAGCCGATAAATAGCCGATAAATCACATGTACTTTTTATCCCAGTGCCCCTTCTCGTTTGTATTTTTATTCACTTGTGGATGTCCCAGCTTCGTCGTCATGCAGGACATCCACAGCATGTAAAAAATCAAGTACAAGGCACACTGACTTAAAATCTGGTTGAGATTCATCGGCTATTTATCGGCTTTCGAATGAAACTAGTTTCGATCGAATCGTACGACCCCTTCGGAAAAAACTACCCCCCAAGTTTAGTGAAATGTATTGTATTTCAGTGAATGGGTGGTTTCTGCTGATAGAGTCGTACGATTTTATCGAAACTAATTTTATTCAAGAGCCGATAAATAGCCGATAAATCACATGTACTTTTTATCCCAGTGCCCCTTCTTTTTTGTATTTTTATTCACTTGTGGATGTTCCAGCTTCGTCGTCATGCAGGACATCCACAGCATGTGAAAAATCAAGTTCGAGGCACACTGACTTAAAACCTGTTTGAGATTTATCGGCTATTTATCGGCTTTCGAATGAAACTAGTTTCGATCGAATCGTACGACTCCTTCGGAAAAAACTACCCCCCAAGTTTAGTGAAATGTATTGTATTTCAGTGAATGGGTGGTTTCTGCTGATAGAGTCGTACGATTTTATCGAAACTAATTTTATTCAAGAGCCGATAAATAGCCGATAAATCACATGTACTTTTTATCCCAGTGCCCCTTCTTTTTTGTATTTTTATTCACTTGTGGATGTTCCAGCTTCGTCGTCATGCAGGACATCCACAGCATGTGAAAAATCAAGTTCGAGGCACACTGACTTAAAATCTGTTTGAGATTTATCGGCTATTTATCGGCTTTCGAATGAAACTAGTTTCGATCGAATCGTACGACTCCTTCGGAAAAAACTACCCCCCAAGTTTAGTGAAATGTATTGTATTTCAGTGAGTGGGTGGTTTCTGCTGATAGAGTTGTAGGATTTTATCGAAACTAATTTTATTCAAGAGCCGATAAATAGCCGATAAATCACATGTACTTTTTATCCCAGTGCCCCTTCTCTTTTGTATTTTTATTCACTTGTGGATGTCCCAGCTTCGTCGTCATGCAGGACATCCACAGCATGTAAAAAATCAAGTACGAGGCACACTGACTTAAAATCTGGTTGAGATTTATCGGCTATTTATCGGCTTTCGAATGAAACTAGTTTCGATCGAATCGTACGACTCTATCAGCAGAAACCACCCACTCACGGAAATACAATAGATTTCACTAAACCTGGGGGGTGGTTTTTTCCGAAGGGGTCGTACGATTCGATCAAAACTAGTTTCATTCGGAAGCTGATAAATAGCCGATAAATCTCAAACAGATTTTAAGTCAGTGTGCCTTGTACTTGATTTTTTACATGCTGTGGATGTCCTGCATGACGACGAAGCTGGGACATCCACAAGTGAATAAAAATACAAAAGAGAAGGGGCACTGGGATAAAAAGTACATGTGATTTATCGGCTACTTATCGGCTCTTGAATAAAATTAGTTTTGATAAAATCGTACGACTCTATCAGCAGAAACCACCCACTCGCTGAAATACAATACATTTCACTAGACCTGGATGGTGGTTTTTTCCAAAGGGGTCGTACGATTCGATCGAAACTAGTTTTATTCGGAAGCCGATAAATAGCCGATAAATGTGGAACAAATTTAAAGTCGGTGTGCCTTGTACTTGATTTTTTACATGCTGTAGATGCCCTGCGTGACAACGAAGCTGGGACATCCACAAGTGAATAAAAATACAAAAGAAAAGGGGCACTGGGATAAAAAGTACATGTGATTTATCGGCTATTTATCGGCTCTTCAATAAAATTAATTTCGATAAAATCGTACGACTCTATCAGCAGAAACCACTCACTAATTGAAAAACAATACATTTCACTAAACTTGGGGGGTGGTTTTTTCCGAAGGGGTCGTACGATTCGATCGAAACTAGTTTTATTCAAAAGCCGATAAATAGCCGATAAATCTCAACTTGATTCTAAGTCAGTGTGCCTTGTACTTGATTTTTTACATGCTGTGGATGTCCTGCATGACGACGAAGCTGGGACATCCACAAGTGAATAAAAATACAAACGAGAAGGGGCACTGGGATAAAAAGTACATGTGATTTATCGGCTATTTATCGGCTCTTGAATGAAATTAGTTTCGATAAAATCGTACGACTCTATCAGCAGAAACCACTCACTAACTGAAATACAATACATTTCACTAAACCTGGATGGTGGTTTTTTCCGAAGGGGTCGTACGATTCGATCGAAACTAATTTTATTCGAGAGCCGATAAATAGCCGATAAATCACATGTACTTTTTATCCCAGTACCCCTCCGCTTTTGTTTTTTTATTCACTTGTGGATGTCCCAGCTTCGTCGTCACGCAGGGCATCCACAGCATGTAAAAAATCAAGTACAAGGCACACCGACTTTAAATTTGTTCCACATTTATCGGCTATTTATCGGCTTCCGAATGAAACTAGTTTCGATCGAATCGTACGACCCCTTCAGGAAAAACCACCATCCAGGTTTAGTGAAATGTATTGTATTTCAGTGACTGGGTGGTTTCTTCTGATAGAGTCGTACGATTTTATCGAAACTAATTTTATTCAAGAGCCGATAAATAGCCGATAAATCACATGTACTTTTTATCCCAGTGCCCCTTCTCTTTTGTATTTTTATTCACTTGTGGATGTTCCAGCTTCGTCGTCATGCAGGACATCCACAGCATGTAAAAAATCAAGTACAAGGCACACTGACTTAAAATCAGGTTGAGATTTATCGGCTATTCATCGGCTTTCGAATGAAACTAGTTTCGATCGAATCGTACGACCCCTTCGGAAAAAACCACCACCCAGGTTCAGTGAAATTTATTGTTTTTCAATTAGGTGGTGGTTTCTGCTCATAGAGTCGTACGATTTCATCGAAACTAATTTTATTCGAGAGCCGATAAATAGCCGATAAATCACATGTACTTTTTATCCAAGTGCCCTTCCTCTTTCGTATTCTCATGCACTTATGGATGTCCCTACTTTATCTCACACTTCTGAGTGAAAAAAAGTGGCATTTCTATACCCATGATGTACGTCGCATTATGAGCATATTGACGACGAGGGTGGTTTTTCAAAGAAAAATGATGCAGGGGCAACATCTGGCAATGCATCAATATTGAGCTATATACCTTAGATTAATTTTACAACTATTTACGAGGCTACAGATAGATTGTACGTTGAGTTATAAAAATATGGCAGACGGGGGTGGGTTCTCAAAGAAAGGGGATGCAGCAGTAGAATCTGTCGATGCATAAATATTGAGCTGTTCAATTTAAATGAATTTTGAGACCATTTACGAGGCTCTAGGTATATTATACGCTGAGTTATCAAAATATTGCAGAAGGGGGTGGTTATTTTAAGAAAGGGGATGCAGCGCTGAAATCAGTCAATGCATAATTGTTGAGCTTATTCATAAAGATGAATTTTGAAACTAGTTGCGAGGCTCTAGGTATATTATTTGCTGAGTTATAAGACTATTGCATAAGGGGGTGGTTTTCTTTATTTCACGGGGGTGCAGCGGTAAAATCAGTGAACGCTCCAATATTCAGCTGTTAAATCTAGATTATTTTTTGGTTTAGTCACGATGCTTTCTGTAGACTGTGCGCTGAGTTATAAGCATATATCATATGGGGATGTTTTTTATAATGAAAAGGGGTGGAGCTGTAAAATCGGTCGTTATGAAAATGTCAAGCCGATAAATTAAGATGAATTTTAAGATGGATTTGTATGTCCTAGCTTCGTTTTTAACTGCGATATTTGAAAAAAACCTTTTTTAACCTCAGGGGGTGGTATTTCCTGAAGGGGTCGTACGATTCGATCGAACCTTAGTTTTTTCGAGAGCCGATAAATAGCCGATAATTCTCGTATAAAGTTTTTCTCGATCCGCCTATTATTTCCTTTTTTTTCAGTTGTGGATGTCCTAGCTTCGCCGGAAGCTGGGACATCCACACGTTTCCGGTATAAGGGATGGAGCTGGAAAATATCTTTTTGCGCCGATAAATAGCCGATAATTAGCCGATAATTCGGGTATAGTTTTTATCTAAAAAATCGCATGTGGAAGTCCCAGCTTCTTTGACATAGGATGATGACAACCATGAGGTTGCATGGCGTACAATGCACGGCTTTCAAGTGACAATGGGATACCCTTAAGGACCGGAGGACAATCGAAACTTGCAAGCCAGGCAAACTCGTTGACCTGCCGAGTGAAATATACGATTAGTCTCCTCGGGGTCGAGTGGAGATCTATAGATCACTGGTGGGTACCGATCTGAGAAAGAGAAGGAGACACAAAAGATTACCGCACAGGTTACGCATGTGGCTATATACATCGTCGGAATGGGGGGGCACGTTTCTAGTGGCCCAGAGATGCAGGGCGGGTTTCCGGGTTGTTCAACCCCTTCCCACATCTGTATCTGTTCGCAGAGCCAGGTAGAGATCGCAAAAGCATCGACTATAACATATATTCGTACTTCAGTACACTACAGATCCTCAAAGTGTTACCGAACAACAGAGACCTGCTAACGGTGTTGTCAATTCATCGGTGAATTGTGTTGTTTACTTTATTTCGGAAAATGGCTGGTGAAGCGCGTTGTTCACATAATTTTTTAACGTAAAATGGTGTTTTTATTTATTTTTATTTTTTATTTATTTTTTAAAACAGCGAATGTTATTTGCTATTTCTGGGCGAGCTTCGGGATTGTTCAAACTTTTTCTATATAATATATCTCATATAACATATATTCGTACTTTACTAGACTAATGACTCTTAAAGTGTTACCGAATAACATAAACCTGCTAACGGTGTTGTCGATTTATCGGTGAATTGTGTTATTTACTTTTTTTCGTGAAATTTATTTATATATTTATTTGACAGTGGACCGGAAAACCCCTTGAGATGGCATATGAAACGGGCTTTTAGTTTATTTATTTTCGTAAAATGGCTGAAAAAAAATTAATTGTTTTATTTATTTACCTTGTGAGTCATCGAACCATGTTATTTATTATTTTTTTAACAATCAAATAGTGAATATGTTATTCGCTCCGGTTATCGATGAAATTATCATTCGGTTAGGTTAGAATTGAATTATGAGACAGCTTGATTTAAAAAAAATATTTTTTTTTTCGAAACTGTTATGTGAATACAAATTGTACCTTAAAATTGTATCCAAATATTGATTAAATAAGGTGTGTGTGAAACTAGATATCAATGATATTTAGACAGGTACAATTTTAACGATAGGTGAATGATATCATTTAGTATTTCTAAGACTAAAATTTTCAGTAAATTATGCTACACGCTATTTTTATAAGTAAAATAAAAATTTGATCGTTTGGTTCACAAAAATATGATTTTTAATAATAATTGTACTCTTCTAAAAAGAAATTCTCTTGAGTTGATTCGAAATTATTTTTCCTCAAAAAGCTCAGATCGCATATGATTTTTAGTGAAAATTTTACTTTTCTGAAAAGAAATTCTCTTGAGTTAATTAAAAATATTTTTTTGCGAAAAAAGCTCAGATCCCGTTGTTTAAAATAAGCAGAATTTTTCTTAATGCCTGTGGGTTTATTTTGTTAGACTCACGAGTACTACAAACAAGGAAGTTAAACTGAAAAGGCGCGCCACTCCGTACCTACGTGTATTTATAAATGTCCATGTTGAATTTATGTATAGAGGGTCTTTCGCGCTCGTTCGCGTAGATAACGACCCAAGCGAAGGGTCCTGAACTAGCCGCGCTGAGGAGATGACTAATGACGGTGAATTTGCATCGCTGCGTAAGAGCGAGTGAGACAAGAGGAAGTGCGAGGAAGATAGAGCTTCATGTAAGGAATTATAGGAACAACGAGAGCTTCGTACTTCATGTAAGTCCGATTTTTCGATTTGGTACATTTTTCTTTTATTCATCGTACAACATTTTAGCAATCGGCCTCAATAAATACTCGTGACGATTTCGATAGACTGTTTTTATTCAATGGAAATTTGAAAATCTCCCGTATTTAGCAACCAAATTATTATGGAATTCCTTAATTTTTTACTTGCAGGCATTGATATTTCGATCATTCATCTGTTTGAGGTTAATAATGTTAAGCATTATTAACGACTTAATTTTTTTCGAATATTAGGCAAAAACATTTTTTGATCGGAATTGTTTCATACGATTCGAATTTTTTCCAAAGAGGCACCTTTTTTTGTTATTTAAAATAAATAACATGTCCCTTTTGTTTAAATCGCGGGACCATGAAATTATTTCGACAGAAAATTTTGATTCGTCCAACATAAAATACATGAACATTTTTCGTGAAATAAAAGATACCGTTTGCCTTGAACCGAGATTTTTCGTTTATTCATTTTGCCATTTATATAGTTCAAAATAACATAATTAAATTTGAACAAATGTTCATCTTATAGGGAATTGAAAGACGCGTTTTTGCTTCCTCACAGAAAAAGTTACTTTCCACCTCACACCATTTTGGTGCACACGTCTTTACAAAATTGCATAATTATAATGTTTGTTATGTACTTAACGACATTTTAATTAAAGATTTTGAAAAAGAAGTGCATCATTTACAGGTTTTTGTTTTCTTATGCCTATTTTAGATGACGAAGTCTCCTTTGAGTTATCTGAAGAAAACCACAGTGTAAATCTTCTTTACCATCGCAAAGCACGTCGCAAAATCACTTGGTCGTATCTTCGCTCCCTTAATTTTCTTGGTCAGCGCGGTCAATAAAAGTCCTGAGTGAAGAATGGTTTCATCGAATTCCGGCTGCCTACAAAACATTCGAATTAAAACGTTCCTGGAACCTTTCTGTAGGTCATCATCAAAAATGACACCGGTGAACGATTTTGCCGTTGAGTTGATGACGGCAATACGAATGTGAGCAGGTTAAGAGAGAAAATGATGGCGACATAAGTACGATCTACTAAAATTTTATTACCTGAGAGGTTTCTGTGCCTCTTCAGCCTCTTCAGCCTCTTCACCCACTTCAGTTTCTTCGTGGCCAAAATTTCGATCTTACCTTCCATCCCGTTGATTCTTTGCTCGTTCATGAGAAGAAAAGAATGTGGTACTAACTTGAAATTTTATGATCGAAGCGCGATCGTTCAAGATTCGGGACGTTTGTTCTCCGCGCCTTGTTCACCGACCACATCAGAAAAACCGGTTGAACGGCGACGACGAAGACGACGACAGCAACGACGACGACGACGACGACAACAACGACCGAGAGGACGAAGACGGCAAAGAGGAAGAAACGAACGAGAGCCGCTCCTTGCAATCTTCCGAAGTAAGCTGTTTGCCCTGGCGAACAAGAGTTTGTAAAACCCGTAGAGATCTTTGAACTTTGTGCGTCGTCCCTGCAAAAGGTCAATCACATTGTGTTTTTACACTACAATGTATTATCTCAACAGCGACAAAAAAAGCTTCAACGTTGAACTTTGCAAATTGCTTCTGAATTATTTTTGGTTATTTTACAAAGCTACCTTTATGAGGAAGTATGTTAATCAATTTTGGCTCAATCGTAGAGAAAGGTTTGCAAGAAAAATATTAAAAAATCAAGAAGCAATTTGCAAAGTTCAAGTTTGCAGCTTTATTTTTTATTAAAGTTACATTTCTGAAAAATTTAAATCGCATACCAAATTGTGACGAAACTTTGTATCTATTATTGCTAAATGGTACTGATGTCATGTCTGAAGTTTGACTTCGATATCTTATGTTTTGCTAACGTTAATGCAATAACATTATTTTTCGAAAACTCAAAATTCTGATAAACTTGAAAAATATTGCATGTTATAACGAGACTATGTATTAATTATCGATAGATAGTGCGGATTTCATGTAGGGAATTTAAGTTTGTTGTCTCATGTTTTGCCACAGTTCGGGCAATAAAGTGATTTTTTCGAAAATTCCGAAACTCTAAAATCAGAACCGATTTACCGACTTCCGTCAAATTCAAACAACATTGAGAGTGACGGCACTTATGAAGAATCGTTTAGAGAAATGTCATTAATTTTGCGAAAACTAGAGCGCAAATTTCTTTTTTTGGAAAATTTTAAAAAGGCATACAATAATAGTCGCCATACATTTTGTAAAAAATTGCAACAACCAAAGACGAACTGCTGAAGTGAAAGAATTCTTACGAACCCACATTTATTTCTTCAATTTCCGTTTCGAAAATTCCTGAAAAATATTTAAAAAGTCCGAACCACTGTTGAAAACCGGCATTTTTCAACTGACCTATTAGAGAAAAATCAAACCATCATCATCCATGATCCGCATGGAATATTATTGTAAATGCAAAAAAAAGCAGATGGCAGTGAACGTTGACATGTGTAAATCGGTTGAAAATTCGGATATCAAAATGTGGAAACGTCAATCGTTCGTTTCTCGTTCGTACCTAAAGGATTCACAGGGTTAAAGTAACTAGAAGTAGAGGGAAGATGAAAAGTGAACAAGAGAAGGAAAATTGCTTCGATAAAAATTTGCTACCCATTCAGCATTGGAAACAAGGATCGCTAATGCATCGGCGACGTGGCGAGAGTCAAAGGTGTATTAGTGCGCAGAGAAGAGCCACTGCGATCAAGAGGGTGGCGCATCGCGAATTATGATCGACTTTTGCTGTGCAAAGGTATAAGCTACGACTAGAATGGCGGTGGTAATAGCGATTCGAGGGAAAATTGAGGGCGAACTCGCAGTGCGGTCTACTCAAAACCATGGCCCTGAAGGACAAAGCTATTCTCTACTTTTATCCCTGGCAACGAGGAGAACGAATTACGTCCTATCCATTGATCTCGCGCTCCAACGAATCAACGGAGGAAAGAAGAAGAACGGGCAAACGAATCAAACAGCGGGAGAGTTCTTTTCCTTCTTCCAAGAACTTGATATATGCAGAAAAAAACTGGTGTATCATGTTACTTCACATTCAATGCAAGGCGTGAATTCGCAACTTGCTATCCAAAATTTTTTAAACCTTTCCATCAAAAAGGAAATCTATTATTCAGCGAGATCTCAACAACAGAATAACCATTAGATGTTAATTTTGTAATGACTTGGAGATAGTAGTTCTAGAATTTATTTTCTAACTCGAAATCCTGCGGCTATTTCAACCAACTGTTTACGAAAAATAGTATATTGCGCAACAAGGGCTGAAAGTGGGCTATTGTGACGAGTGTGAGATTCGTCACTCAAGCGAAGTGACGACTGGAATCACTCGAGGTAATTCTGTTAAGACACTCCTTGTGTTGGATATCAAAGAAGATGCTGGAAGAGGAAAAAATAAAAGATGAAAATTGAAGATTGAGGTGAAGAAGTAGAAGTAGAATTAGAAACAGAAGAAGAAGGAGAAAAAGAAGGAGATGGAGAAGAAGGTGAAAAAGATGATGAAAATGAAAATGACATCATCCATAATCATCCTTTGATCTTAAACCTGTACAGATATAATAAATTTGTTCCCCATATTCCGGCTATATTCTTTGTTATCATAAAATTGATCCGATGGCTTCACGAGTGACCAAAAGATCATATAAAGCGCAGCGTTTAATTCAGTTGAATTAAAATTCTCCAAGAGCAAGGAATCTCGGAATATTCTCCACCCAGTTAGGAGTGCGTTGGACACCACCGAAGACGCTGGAAGAGGAAGAAGAAGACGGAGAAGAAGAAGAAGAAGAAGAAGCGAGGGGGTTGCTGGAGAGGTTAAGGGGTGGCCAAGGCGCGAGCAAGAGAGATAGAGAGATTCGAGGGTGATTAACAGAGGCCGCATGCGCCGGTCCGGGCGTCTCGTCGTCGTGGTAGACCAGCAGCAGCTAAGACCAGGGGCGACTCAAACCACCGCTGGGTCGAGGGGTGGCTCGCTGCTTTCTCTTTCTTCATGTCTCTCTCTCTCACTCGCTCGCTTCCACTCCTCGACTTTCTATCTCTCTCTCTTCTACCTCGTTTGCTTCCTTGCTCTTTTCCCCCTTAGACCCGAGGAGTGAGCGAGATAGAGAAGCAAATTAATACGGGCGGGCAAGCGGGCCCCGCTAACGAACGAACCGACGCCAAGTCTAGTGCCGACCGTCCGACGCTCAGCGCCTCGTCGGCTTCTCCTTCTGTATCTTTTTCGAGATTCTTTCTTTATTACAACTTCTTTTGTCTCGATATTTTCGTTCTCTCTCCCTTTTCACCCTCTCGCTCGTGTTTTCGGTGTTGCCAGTCGTCATCGTCGGCCGTATTCAAGTTCAAGTGACAATATACAACCGCATATGCTTGGGATCTGTGAAAGGATTGACTTCGGGAAGGGAGAAGATAAAAGATGGAGGAAAATTTTTAATTCACTGTGCTAGAAGAGGGCTGGATTTTTTTTTCTGGGGAGGACGACACTGTTACAAGTGTGGAAGTCTAGTGCCGACGCCCAACGTCTCTTCGGCTTTTTCTTCTGCATCTTACAATCTCCGATCTTCATTGTTATTTTCTTTATCGCAATATTTTTCATTTCTGTCTTTGTTACCCGCTTATGCGTGATTCCGAGTTCGCAGTTGGTCATGGAATGTCTCGTGTTGATGGTTCAGTGACAATATGGAACTTCGTTTACATTGTATATGTGAAAGGGTCGAGTGCGGATAGGGAGGAGAAAAAATGTGGAGGGGAGTAGACTGTGATTGGAAGGGAACGGATTTTTTTTTGCGAAGACGACACGATTATCAATGTGGACACACGAATGGATTTCTCCAGTGATCTCGTGATTCAAGGATCATCATGATTGATTATGGATATGATTCTTCATCATTCCATATTATTTATACCTTCTTTTGTCTTGATATCTTCAGTTCCTGTCCTTCTCGTCCTTCACATGTGATTCCAAGTTCGCAGTCTTCATCATTGACCCATGCTGAAGATTCAGTGATGGTACTTAACTACGTATATATTGTATATGTGAAAGGGTTGAGTGCGGAGTGGGAGAAAAAAAAATGTGGAGGGGAGTACACTGTGATTGGAAGGGAACGGAATTTTCTTGCGAAGACGATACGGTTATCAATGTGGATACACGAATGGATTTTTCCAGTGATTTCGTGATTTAAGGATCATCATGATTGATTATGGATATGATTCTTCATTATCCTATATTCACCATACCTTCATTTGTCTCAATATCTTCGATTTCTGCCCTTCTCATCCCCTCACACATGATTCCAAGTTTAAAGGCTTCGCATAGTGTGATCGGGTTGGAACAGATTTTTTTTTCCCGCAAAGATGACATAATTACCAATTTGGACACACGAATGGATTTTTTCAGTGATTTCCTGATTTAAAAGAAATTATCATCATGATTCATCATGGATATGATTCTTTTTCATTCGATATTCATTATACCTTCTTTCGTTCCAATTTCTTTGACTTCTGTCTTTATGATCCTTTCACGTGTGATTTAGAGTTTGCAACCTTCGCAAATTGTGATTCGGTTGTAAAAGATTTTTTTTCGGATCGATGACACCATTACTTATTTGGACAAATGAATGGATGCCTCTAGCCATTTCAAGATTTAAGGGAAATGACGATCATCATTCATCATGGATATGAATCTTCGTCATCCGATATTCATTACACCTTCTTTTGTTCCGATTTTTCCGACTCCTGTCTTATTATCCTTTCACATGTGATTCCAACTTCGCAGTCTTCATTATCGGCACGTGCTAAAGATTCAATGACGGTACCCAACTTTGTATGCATAGGATATGTGAAAGTGTCGTGTACAGAATGGTAAAAAAAAAAGCAATTCATTGGGTTGGAACAGATTTTTTTTTTTTTTCGCAAAAACGATTACCCATTAAGACATACCTCCAGTGATTTCGTGATCTAAGAGAAAGGATTATCATGATTCATTATGGATATGATTTCTCATCATCCAAAATTTATTATATCTTCTTTTTACCAGATATCTTGGATTTCTGTGCTTTTCATCCTCTCACATGTGATTCCAAGTTCGCAATCTTCATCATTGACCCGTGCTGGAGATTCAGTGACGCTACCTAATTTAGTATGCATAGGATATGTGAAAGAGTCGAGTGCGAAACGATAGGAAAAGGAAGATGGAGAAAAGTATATTGTGATTGGATTGGAACAGAATTTTTTACTGCGGGGATGACACGAATACCAATTTCGACTTTGAGATAGTAATTTCTGGTGGTTTCGTGATTGAAGGGATGAAACAGTGTAAGCATCCTGAAATTAGAAAGAAATTATTCTATCGAATGTTTCCGAATTTGAGGGATGTATTTAATTATGAATGAACTATATGAGAAAATTCTTTTGAATAAAAACAATTGCTTAAGCCTTTTTTGAAAGCTTTACAGTCCCTTAAGCGAATGGTTTTTCGTTACTCTCTTTCCATGTTATTTTCTGTGGCTTCTGCTGGCGTATCTATGGGGATACGATTTTTATTATACCTCTTTTTGTATCCTTATTTTTTAAAATTATCATCATATGCTCAGAATATAAGAAAGTGATGTAAAATGAAAGGAGGAAAAAAATTGATGAGAAGGAAAAAAAACATTTTTTTAAGACACCCTAATATACATGTTCCATTAAATTTTTTCAAAACTTTCATTAAAACAATTTTTTTTGCTCAGTAAAAGCTCATGCCTCTTGAAATCAAACCGACGCTGATAAAAGGAAAATTTCCTCAAATTAAACAAATAAAGACAACAAGAAAAATACTCTAAATTATTTCTGGATATTAAAAAAAAATTAATAATAAATTAACGGAACGAACCTTATGCCTCTTTGAATAAAAACGATGTTGATAAGAAAAAATTTCCCTAAATTAAACAAGTAAAGACGAAAAAAAAATTTTCCGAATTATTTCTGGATATTGAAAAAAAATTTATAATAAATAAACGGAACCATTAAAACTCTATACAATGATGGCGTCTTCTGCGCTGTCTCTTTTTGTTCGCCTGAAACAGAAACAAATGCGGTAGCGTTGCGGAGAGCCATTCACGGCGGTGCTCTCTGTACCCAGTGCACGAAGCGATTAACACGATAATTAACCGATCTTGAGACTCGATAATCGCGTTATTAAACGTGGCTGCAGAACCGCGTGCACCGTAAAGAGCTGCACTTGGACATGGCTCGGAAAAAGAGGGGATTACGATGCAGTAAAAAAAGGAGTGGTTGGTTGGCCACGCCCAGCGTGCGAAACGATTTTTTTTCCTTCGCCGATCGTGGGCTTCTGTGCTTACACAAAACTGCATAGTTAACTAACAACAACCGCCATTTTGTCCATTTACACCTCGCGAGATAACTGCAGGTAAAATCACAAGTTTTAAATACGCGAACACGCGATAAGAATTGAGAACTATTGTTAGCGGTCGAGTCACGCAGCCAAAAAAAGAATAAGCGATGAAGAGCGAAGTTAGTGTTACCGAGAAACTGAGGATGATGAATTGGCCAATTATCAAATATCAGATTGAAACTAAAATTTAATGTGTACTCGCGTGAAAAAAATTGGACGTGTGTAATAAATTATGTGTTCTGTATAATTCAATATCGATCGGGTTCGAGTGATTAAAAAAAATGTCGATCTTGATGTCATTACGATTCATTGTTAACAAATTGTTTTTTAATTGGGAAGTTGACATCAATTTATTTGAATTAAAATTAAATAAATACAAATTAATTGTGAATATATTTTTATAAATGTTTATTGAGTTCAGATTTTTTTGTCAGGTGAAAACGTATTAAACTTTTTTTTATTGTTTAAATAAAGTTTGAAGAATATTTAAATAAAAGTTTAAATATTTAAATAAAACCTAAAGTCGACTCTTGTCGACTTTCATTACAATAAAACAGAACTTTTGTATTGGTACACCTTTATGGACAAAAATGCGATGCTCCCTAGTAAATTGAAGCTCATACGATTTATTAACGAATATAGCATCCGAATAGCAAATACTAAGCATAAAACAGGATTTTATGAAATCCTGTTGTTCCTAACGACTCTATTAATCGTACATGTGGATATAAATTAACGGGAATACTGATAAATGTGTACCAATTGATCCTCTTTCTGTTTATTTATTGCGTAAACAATATAACTTTTATTATATTCTTAGACTATTTTACCTTGTTGATAAAAAAATGTTTAAACATTTTATCAAGGCGTGGAAAAAAAAGAGATTAGTACAAATATCATTAAGAATCAATGTGCAAGGTTCTACTTTGCATCCTTTTTTCATGTCTGATATTTTTTTAATTAATTTTTTCAGTTGGATACCTCCATTAAATTCGACATCTTTTACAACAGGATATCAATTCAACCTAGGAAATATAAGCAGCTTTAGTCGAAGTTAACTTCAATTAGAACGGAAACAATTTTTTTTTCGAAAATTCCAAATTTTACAAAACCTCAACCGCTTTATGGATTTCGCTCACATTCAATACTGATCTTCATTTTTCATATCTCTATCTATCTAAAACTATTCAGCTCATTAGCTGGAAAATTGCGGAAGCTAAAGAACATACAAATATTCTTCAAAAAATTAAAAGGCTTATAAAATCTTAATTTCGTTTGAAATTCTATTCAAAATATCCATACATAGAAAGAAGCGTTGCTCCTCTATCAACTTCCCAAATTTCAGCTTGATTGTCAAAGCTGTTTTCGAGATACAGTCGTTTAAATTTTGCAAGCAACACACGCACACGTACACGCATACATACATCAGGCCATTTTTTCTAAACCACTTTTCTCGACGTTTTGAACCATTCTGGTTTTTGCTGACATGTAAAACTCGAAAAAACATTCCACGCAAGACAAAGATTCCTCTATGAGGAAGCGAAAATTGAATTCCTAATTATTAATGGAATAAATAAATTAATTAATTATGTGAACTTGATTGTAATGGATTGTCTTGGCTTTGTATAATATACACGGCCATCATTACGCAGACAAATCGTATGTATAGCGCTCACAGCATGTAATAGGATTAGTAAGCGTTGTACGCACGAATTGAGTTGGTTCGTTGGTGCTGCTGATGCTGTTCGTGCTGTCTCGGTTGGTCACGTGGGAGTGCTGCGCTACCTCTGCTTCAGGGGGTTGCAGTATGGTACATGCTCGGCTCCGCGGGTGAGCCGTGGCTAGTAGGGCCAACTAGAATATGCTCAGCAGGGTAGGTAACTGCTAAAAAGAGATGGAAGCTTTGCTCGTGCGCGCTATGGATCGATAAAGGGAGTGACGGCAAGGGAGATAAGCTCAGAGAGAGGATAATCATAACTTGCTTGAAGATCAGTAAAAGTAAAGGGATGGAAGGGCTACATTGATCGGATGAAATAAAGTTTCGAGAAAACCCCTCCTTTTAAATGGTTTGTCCTGGCATTACCTGATTTTCATTAATCAATTCATCAGGAGTCACGGTAACGTCTCGATGCCAAGAACTTACGGTTCGATATTTTCCAAGAGATTTTCCAGCAAGGAATATCTTATTCGCAAGACATTTTCCAGCAACGAATTTAATCCAGAGTGCACTTTTTGACAGATAAAATAAGATATCGAACACTAACATTGGTTCACTGGTTCAGTCTGAAAGCTACGACAAGTGAAAAATTTTACTTTTCACCCTACACCTTTCTTGTCGCACTGTCTTTGCAAAATTGTATAATTATAATATTTGTTACGTACTGAATGAGGGATAAGTTCAACCTTTTTTCAAAGAAGCATATCTTGAAAAACGAAAAAAAAAGTTACGCCTTTTTGTTGGTGACTTAGTCCCTTCACGTGTGGACAGCATTTTTGAAAAATGTAACGAAAGCTCAGTGTTGGCCGATGTAGGACCAGAATATGGTGAACTGAGTGTGCGAGAAGATATCCCGAAGGCTCATACCATGTGGAGGTCGTGGAAGACGTGGCGAAGTGGACGTAAAGAGGCTGAGGGGGTCGGAGGGTAATCTTCGCAGGCGGATTACTTGGGACTTTTCTTGGCTCCAGGGCAAGCGTGGCGAGAAGATGGAAAGGAGCAGGAGGGAAGTACTACCAAGCCAGGCTCTTCCTTTCGAGCCCGAGCTCTGTCGGTTCCGCCCTCCTGCCAACCCCTACTGATATATTGCACCCTTATCCTCTCTATCCTCCCGCTGGTTCGCTTATCCTTCCGTTTTCTTTCTCACTCTTCTTGCATTATGCCCACGAACATCACCACCACCATTTCTTTGTCTGGTATACGAAACCCTGACATGCTATCGTACAAAAAATACGGTAGAGAAAAGGAAGAATTGTTACCAAAATCTTGGTATGCCTGAATGCCCGAAACAATCAATGTTAAACTGTAAAAAAAAAATCGATGTTGGTATAAACATTGTTGTGTGACCGAAACAGTTTCTAAACGGGCAATTATAAGTCGGACACTTTTTTTGTTGGTGTTGAAACGTTGTTTAGTTTGCTATTCTTGCTTGGTTTCATGAGCTCTGTTCAATAACATGAACGATTTTTTGTAGGAGTTTGTAGCGGAGAATGGATTGCAAATTTTTTTTTTTTTAATGTGAGAGCAAGGTGAGAACCAGGTGAGAAAACGTTGAAAGAAAGATGAGAGCAAGGTGGGAGAAAGGTGAAAAAAGGTGGATACAAGGTGAGTATCGGCTGAAGACATTCGTGGCGCTTGCGATTCACTTAGTGTCTATAACAATTTTGTAAGTTGAGATAATGCTTAAGCGGTTATTCCAACTTCCTAATGAGTGGTTATAATAGAATAACGAAAAATAAGTTCGTGTTACTATTTTCTTAGTGTGCTTAGCATGTTTCGTTTCTCCGTGTGTGAAACGACTCTGATCGAGTATAGTATAAATTCGGTACCAATGGTTCCAAAAATAACACTTTTTACCGCAGCCATTTTGAACAGTAAACGTATTTTGTTATCTTCAGGTTCTGTGCAGATTGATAATATATCAGAGTCCATTTACGATAGGTACATTCTTGACTTTTCCTAAATGTCTATTTTCTCTGGAAAGAATCTCTTTCGCAGGTCTTCTCGGTTTATAATGTCGTACACTCTGCCATAAAATGAAGGCATCACCCACCTTACTTACCCTTCCCTTTTGTAGTATTTTTATACCATGCTTCTCATTTATCGTCGCAGTCTTCTTTACTTTGGTCGCGCTCCTCTCCTTTTAAGATTTATGAAATGGTAATTTGTATGGTTCCGTTTTGGCGCGCGGCCCTTCATTCGAGCCTCACTCCAGCCATTCTTCCGAACTCACGACTGAACGCCACCCTAACCGTCATATATTTCACTGAAGTTTTCCGGATATTTGAGAACTTTCAAATCTGCTCTTTCAAAATTGACCGGAACTGGCTGCGGGGGAAAAACTCTGAGATAAGTCTAAGATGGAGTCTAAGACTCTCAAGCCACTTGGGCGAGAGTCTCGGGAATAATCATAGCCTAATATTTGAAGGATCTCGGAAATACCTGAAAATTTGTTTACGATCCTATCTGAGAATTTCATAGAGACTCTAGAAGTTGTCCCGACGCCATCTAAGAATTTGACCAAGATTCAAAAATCTGTACTTAACTAAAGACTAAAGGAGTTTCAGGAAAATTTAAAAAATCTGTCCATGATTCCATCTCAGAATCGCAATTGTCTAGAAAATCCATTTCGGAGTCTCCGAGAATCTCGGTGAGTCTCAAAAATCCACTTCCAAGTCTTTCCGGAAATCTATTTGGATATCTCTGTGACTCTCAATGAATATCGAGAATCCATTTCGAAGTCCCCGAGAATCTCGACGAGTCTCGGAAATAGATTTTGGAGTCACCCTGAATCTCGATAATCCATTTCGGAGTCTCCGAGAATCTCGACTCCTTGAATTTTGAACAGTGATTGTCATAGCCAAACATATCTTTTAGCGAAAGGTTTCGTGCCAAAATTGATTGTATAATTTTTTTATGAACTGTTCGGGGATGAATGAAAGTCACGGGATGAATTTTTATAATCACTTCAGTTTGCACATAGTTTCCACTTCCTACCATTAAATCTCGCTCGAACTGCTAGTTTGACGGAACATGGACCTTAAGGAGTTTTAAGGGAGTGACAGAGATGGGTGAAGCGTTACAAGTCGACGTCTATTGCATTCCTCGACGTTTCTCGAGTAAAACCAATCTTCGACGTTCTCGTGCAAATTGGCATCCGGCACGAGTGAGTGAGCGCACACGCTTTGTCTCCACTATACGAGCGTCATTGTCGACAAGCGGAGATGAATGTCGAAGACATCAGCTTTCTCGAATTCCGACTGAGGAAAAAATTCTGAGACACTCTTGTACTCCCAACATTCGTCTCCTTTGCAGTTTTCCTTTGCCCAATCACTGCAGATTTATATGAATATTCGAGCATTCCATATTTGCCACTAAGACGTCTTCTCACTGTACAATTTTCAAACAAATCATTTTTTCTTAAATTTCATTTATCGAAAGTATACATATCCAAAAATTATCATACTACAATTTTATTATGATCGGAAGAGTCTAACTGTATTTTTTCGTAAACTTCACTATTTAAGCGCGCTACTTACTCCGCAGAACTTTAAGAAGACCCATTCACCCAAAAAAAGCCATAAAAAAATATTCTGCAAACGATAAAATTCTTTTTAAAAATCTGTAATTGAAACCACATTAAATACATAACAAACATGATAATGTTGCAATTTTGTAAAGACAGTGCACCAAAATGGTGTGAGGTAAAAGTAAAATTTTTCATTTGTAACTTTTACATCAAACCGGTGAACAAATTTTAGAGTTTAATAATTTATTTTACCTGTCAAAGAGTCTATTTTAGATTGAATGTAGGAAATTATATTTCAAGTCTTTATGAAAAAGCCATGATTTTAAATGTGTAAATAAATCTTTCTCTATTAAAAAATCACTAAACAATTGGTTATGGCAAATCTAATTTGTCCCGGATCGAGAATCGCTGTATTTAGTCGAAAATACACTCTTTTAAAATTATGTCACAAGGTACACACGTCGTGCTTTTTTTGTTGTTACATTTCCGGTGAATAATAATCTTGAAACTTACGTAACTTACGTGAGGTTTTACTGTATTATTAATTCCGTTCGATTGACGAGGCTTTATTGACATCCAATCACTGGCATTTAACGAGTCTCCGTTCCACTGCAAAGTGAATCAATGGATAACGCGAGCGCCGCTTTTATTTATTTTTACCGGACGTTCGGTCAATTTTTTATATTCTCCATGTTTATTGATTTTAGTCTGCGTTCGGCTTCACTAACGAGCTGTAATTTTTAATATTTATCCAGTATTAATAAGCGACATGACGAAATTTCCATGCTGACCCACGCGCTCACCGTTGATGATCAAATTAACGAGGTAGCCGTTCACAGAACGGTCATTTTACATTGACGGCAGAAAAAAAAAGGAATGCGTCCGCATATATCTCCATCTTAGCTGTCCGCGTTGCGGTTCAAAGTGGCAGGTGTGCCTCGAGTGCGGTTCTCTGCATCTCTGCGCAGGTTCCGTTAATCACTAGGGAAAAATATGTCTTTCCAGGCCGAGCGTTTCGTGGTCATCACTGCAACACTGCAATTTGTTCGGTTGGAACAGGGAAACTTTTTTTTTTATTCTTGAAAACAAGTAACGAAGCCATAGGGTAATTTTTCGATGCAATGAGATCCCAAGGAAAAATTGACGGGACGGTAGGTCATTATATTGACACGGATGATAAGTAGTACAGCGTTCGATACAATTTTTATCCATGGCATCGAAATCGACGTTGCAGTTAGTAAGCAAACCAAATTTACACGGGACCATCTTCATGAGAGCGATATTTGTATGTTAGATAAATAAGGCTTCTTATCTTAGCCTGGTTAATAAGGTAGATCATTGTCATCCGTGTTTGATGGGGGGACAACATATTTTTTTCTTCAAATGGCTAGATCCAACCTGGTATTCTCATCCAACGGCCAGAAACGAGTCGTCCATCGGGTCAATTTCCATTTTAAGATTTCGATCAGAATTCAGTTTCCTAGCGTTACATATCATGGCTGGAATCCGATTTGATGATCGACTGAAGTCCCACCGCAAGATGAGAATCCTAGTAAAGCAGGATCCAGTTGGATCCTTACCCGAAATGTCTGAATGAGTGGTTAGCAAAAAATAGTATACATCGTCTTTCAACCTCATTTGTGTTGAAGTACTAGTAATAATGCATCAAAATTGTTTATTCTGCGAAGGTTTGCCGATAATCCGAACCCAATACTGGTCATACTAGCTATATTTTTTTTTCCTGACTAGCAGTTTTTCAGCCGTGTAAGTGATTCACGAGCAGGTTAAATCCACCTTGGCCAACGCCGTGGATATTCTCACCACGCTAGTTCCTCGTTCCGTATGTTTAATTCGTATAAATTCTGCAGGTGGATGTTACTCGTCGTACGTTGATCCCAAAAATAGATCAAAGCGTAGAGCGGCCACTGCTGCCAGGCCGCGGTTTTCGCTAGTTTCCACAGCATCATCAAGTAGCAGCAGCAGCAGCAGAAGCAGTAGTAGTAATACGGAACCCTAGACCGGTCCAGAAATTATGGTTCGCGGACGTAGACGCGTCCACGAGTAATTTGCCGTCTCTCGGACGCAGCTTTCCTCCATGCTTGCGTAAACTCCCGGATAACTTCCAGTGCACTGCGTCAATGTGTAAGCAACTCCGCGATTCTCGGGGTTCACTGATGTCACGAAGAATACAGCTTGGCATTTATCGTCTGCTTGTGATGACTTACCCACCTTAACTTGACGGGAAGATCTTCATTTAAGTCTCCTGGATGTATATGTTGATGGTCTCTTCAAGTTCGTTTGTCTTTTTTGGTGTCGTGTAACTAAATAGTATCTAAGTTAGTCTCAGCAATATTACGAAAACCATGTTATTAGCTTATTCTTAGATTCTCAAATGATAACTGACCTGATAAGTAATTATTAACTAGCCTATAGTTAGCCAGTTGTATGGCGGTATTTAGTAGATACTTAGTAATATTATTGATGGTACCTACTTATATTATTGTTGGTATCTACCGACATCAACAACTTTTGTTTAATTTGAAAAGGGTTATCGACTGAATACCTAATTAGTCACTGCTCAGCTAGTTCCTAGTCGATACTTCAAGATGTTTCCATTATCTTTTCACATTATACATTCTTACCGGAGCAATACCTAACAATTTGTCCAGCACTTATCTTGAAGAGCTATTACTCAGCTACTGTTTAGCGATAATTTAGCTATTACTTAGCCGTTAATTAGTCATTACCCAGCAATTACTTAGCCAGTATTTAAACGATACTTGACCAATACTTGGACAAAATTTAGCCAGTAACTACCGTATATTTAGCTAACTATCTAATTATTAGTCGTTAGTACTTGATAGTACTTAGCCCATGGTATCATATCTAATACATCTGATACCCGATAAACAAGAAATATGATATCTTATATATTTTTCCTATTACGAAACAGCAGATCCGTTACTGTTATCCAACACTATTAAAGTTCTTGCTAAGAGTGACTTTAATTAAGGCTGACATAGGCGTAGTCAACTAACATGGAAACGCCACGACCGTCTATCCCAAAATAAACCTAAGATGTACCGAAGAAAGTTCGCATATTCGTTGCTCGTATACGTGCTGATGTAGACGTAAGCAACAAACGAGTGACGAGGTCTTGTAAGTCGTCCAGACGGAAAGATCGTTCGTCGAGCTCAACGTTAGGAATGTTAAGAAGCTCATTTTTTTCGAGGCAGACTTTAGCCGTAAGCCACCCATGAGACAAAAAGAAGGAGGGAACAAAATAAAAAATAATAAAAAATGGAGAGGGCGAAGCATAATTTTTTATGCAAAAAACCATCGAAACTCACACTTGTTCGTTTCTTGTTTGGTGTAGTGCACAGAAAAACTGAAGCCTGTAATTATATCGTTTCCTTTGGCAAACGAGCGTGCGATGCTCGTCGCGTGCCCACAACTGGAGACGTGCACCAGACGACCAAACGAGAGTTAGCGAATGAACCCCGAATATTATCAGATTAGCATAGAGGTAAAGGGGTTCAGTTTGGTCGTTGCGCCAACGAAAAGGGGGGGAGGGGGGCTTGTAGACTGAATGAACAGGCGGAAGCGCGAGGGTGATAATTACGCGGCTCTCAAAAGTTACAATGGGTGAACACGTTCAGTAACCATAAATGGGCTCAACTTTGTTTCAAACCAAAAGCTGAGAGCAGGTTTATTCTCTCATGCACTTTCTTCAAAATGTTCTCCTGGCCCTTTCAGCTCATTTATTCAACTTGTTCGGACCGCTTATCGATCATTGAGGTGGTCGGACAGCTGCACCTACTGTCTGATGTCAAGCGTTGGATTTAAATATAAATTTTCATATTAATATCTATAACATTTCAAGAAAAATATCTGGATCGAATTTCTGAGTCTGATAATCATATTATCATCTTGATTATGGCCCCCATTACAAATATGGTGTAGATCGTCAACTAAAAACTTGGCTACGTGGGACTGAAGCTTTTTTTTTCATTATAATGAAAATTCAAGTGACTGCTGTTATTTTAGAAAATTAATTCAGATACTAGTTTTATATCCTATGTTCTTTTCGAGTTATCTATTCTAAACTACTCTTCGACATTTCAAGCTATTTCAAGAATATCCGCACTAACTCGGGTGGAGGTCAAAATATCGATTCGTTGAAATCGTGAATCTAAATAATGAACACCCGAATCTGGAATAGCCATCATTATGAAATTCGCTATTTCGACAATTCCCTTTTTCAATTTTCGTCCCTTAATTTGGTATAATAAAAATTGCTCAATAAAAGAGGACCAAAGGTTGTTTCTCTTCGTTCAATTTTAATACCAAGTTTTAGTTTGATAGTTGAACAATTCGATCGTGCTAGAGCGTTCACGTACTTTCGTAAAAATTTATTAATAATTATAAAAATGATATGCGTTCAGCGATTTTTATAAAATTTGTACCAATTGAACATTATCCAGTACTGTACATGTCGTTTAAATTTGAGCTATTTCGGTCGAATAGTTTACAAGTTACAGTTATAAAAAATATTTTTCAAGTACTTGGCGTCGAGACGTTACCGTTTCTCTTGATATGGATATTTGCCTTTTTATCACGCACATACCCATACATACATAGTGAAACTTTTCCTAAGCCACTTTTCTCAACATTTCAGACCAATCTGAGTGTTCTGACATAAAAATCTCGTAAAAAAACGTTCTCATGAAAACGAACCTTCCTCCACGAGGAAGCAAAAACAGAAAAACCTACAGTACAAAAGTAATCAATACACTTCCATGAAATTCCTGTGAGAATCCTGCAATTGTACAGCAACAAACACAAATGGTACCTGGAGGCATGAAGCTTCGATCGTCAAATTATCGATCCTTGATCCACTCAGGATCGCGAGGTTCGCCAGTAATTTATCGAGGCTTCCATTCGCTATCTATCTTTCCTCGCTGTGTTGGGAAGAAATATGTGCATCGAAGGTGCCTGTGGGGTGTAACTGAGGACCGAAGCTTCGCAAGATTGGCACGCCCTAACCGGTATTCTCCTTCACGAATACAAAGTAAAATGACTTCATGTACATAACCGTTGAGTGTATAAGAGTTGGTTGGTAATATGCGATGCTCGCAAATACGCAGTATTCTATCTATCTTCCGTTGCTGCGATATAGCGGCGCTAAAGAAAATTTTGCTTGTGAGTAACAGTGTATTCGCCGGTACTCGTATATCTAATTGTGAGAGGCTGAAGTTGTGAGGCTATCCTCATCTATAGGCCGGTCGCGCGTTAGCTATAACGATGTTTTATGCTTCCAGCTTGACTTGATTTTCTCGCGTCACACATACGGACTCCCGCGCAAGTAGGATAAGAGCGTTTATAACTCGGTGTTGCTTGTGTTACACGCACTAACGGAATGAGTTACGATTGCGAGAAATATTTTCAGTCATCGGACATTCGCGTGGTATATAGAAATACGACAAGGGCTTTGCGGTTAGCCACATATACACACTCGCCTTTCCCATTTAATTAAAATAATTGAGAGTTTGCTCGTTCGCGGCGGGCTTGGCTCGGTCAGTTGCTATTACGCACTACAATTAAATAAGCATTGATAGAATTATTTCAGTCACTGTGATTTATAGCTCATGACGTAGTAGAGTTTTACCGTGGGTAATGAGGTTCGCCCAAGCGTATGGATCATCTTGTACGATCCACAGGCGACTTACGACTTCAGTTGGGATATTATCTACCGGAGGGAAACTCTACCATGTTACAATGCCATAGAAAATAGGACATTTCCATTTTACGTTTTTCATCGAATTAAAACTATCATATTCTGAATCTACCAAATTACAACTCCACTCTATTACAACATACTATTTACATGTACGATCGTGCATAATATTCTAAATATGATAACGAAGTCGTATTTATTTTAATATCACTCTAATTTTTTATTATACTTATATGAATAATAAATTCAATATACCAGTTTATGAACAAAAACTGCCGTATACACTTGATTTTAGAATGTATGTAACGGAGTCATAGAAATGACTACATTTGCATCGTTATCGGGTACGAACTGATAAATATGCAAATGTGTCTCGCAATGCAAGTTCGGACTCAAGATCGCCATCATATGCTCCTTGACTCAAAGATATACGATAAAATTCGACAGCTATAAATGGGAGTCGACACCAATCAGTCAAGAAATTAAACATTAGTCCCTAATTACTCCAAGAAGTATTATCGAATCCCACTTCAGAAGCTTTACGTTTGCTAACAACGGAATCAAAATAATAAATGCGCCAAAGTGGAAGAATGTATCTATTGAAAAATTCCAAAATACGGACACCTACCTAACATTTTCAAATCGCAATGTTTTTTTTTTCTTCTGCTGACTTTTCTTCCACGGATATTTTATCTATCGGATATTTTTCATGCGCCTTTTTCCACATCGAGTATTTTTCTTGCGCCTTTTTTATGTTGACAGATAATTTGTTTATAAATTATTTTTTCTGCGGTTTTTTTCGACCAGTAATATTATATAAAATTTTTTTTTTTGCGGGTTATTTTTTGTGGGCAGACATTTGTTCTATCCGATATTTGCCCGCGTTTTTCTGCGTGTTTTTTGTCCCCGGATAATTTTTCATGCTTATTTTCTGTCCATCGGACATTTTCCCTGACCTTTTATTTCGTCCACGAATATTTTCCCGTCGCGTTTTTCACCATGTATATTTTTTCCGCGTCATTTTTGTCTCCGAATATTTTTCTTGCGTCATTTTTATCCCAGGACATTTTTCCAGCGCTTATTTTTTTTCTTTTTCGGAAATATCCATAACGTTTCTAGAAAACGTCACTCGTCGTTTGACATTTGGGCACAATAATCGCGCCGTCAAAACTTTTCGTCATTAAATAGGATTTACTACCATTAGCCCTATTACAAGATCAATTGTCCATCGTTAAATTTGAGGAGAAACGGCCCATGTTTATATTACAGTCACATATGTGCGCGCGTAACACACTCAACAACATCCGCAGTAACTGCGCTCGGTAGCTGGACGATTCCGCACAACGATACGTCTGTCTGCTCGATTGCGAACGAGCTCGGCCGAGTCCCCGCACGTCCGACTCGAATTAATCAATAAATTAGTGCGCGATGTGTATTCGCGTGAAGATATGTCGACGGGCCATGTGGAGAGTGGTCCGGTGGATTGGTTGGCTGACCCTATACGCGCTCGCGGCGAGATTGCAGACATATGCACGCCGCGTAACACGCGACTATTGCTGCGGCGACACTCGTGTTGAAGTACGATACGTGAAAGATCCACAGTGGCTGGGATCGGTGCGTATAAAGCACCGCTGTCCAGAAAATCGTGCGCTGAGGTGTAATAAATAAACGCGCAAGAAAAAAAAAAAATAAAAAAAACGCAAACCGTCGTCCGGGAAAGACAAGTAGCGAGGCGGAATAATTAAAATATAATCCTGGCATTCATATTATATATTTACGTTGGGGGAAACGATCCCGCTTTTTTTTGTGTATGAAACGAGCGGTACAAGGTGAAAGAAAGATCTGATAAGCAACAAGGGGTGCATAGTGATGGGGAAAGAAAAATGATAAAATATTACACGAGCCACAGATGCATCGGAAGTGGCGAAGCGAGAAACCGCGCGTTGGCTACTTGTACTTACAGGTATACAGTAGAACCTCGATTAACCGCTTTTGGATTAACCGGACAACTTCCGAGGTTTTTTTTGCTTAGTCACTGAGTAATTTGAAAAAAGCCTAGTTATGATGGAAAATGATGTATGCACACACACACACACACACGTACGGACGGACGGACGGACATTTTGATATGGGATTTTTCGACATTTATAAACGTTCTGAACATGTTCAGTTTAAAATTTGAAGAAATAAAAAATCGCCAAAACAATGCTTGTTCAGGAAGCAAAACAGTTAAAGCTTTGTAGACAATCTAATAGTATCCAAAAATGAAGTGTAACTTGTACCAAATCTCAGTGTGACTAGTAAAAATAAAGTTTTATCGTTAGTCATAATTGATTTATGCATTTTCGCTGTTTAGTTCAGATTAAAGGGAATTTCGATTATCCGAAAATTCTTCGGTCCCGATAAACTCGGTCAATCGGGGTTCTACTGTAGTGTCTACTGTAAGTACTGGTAGAATGCAGCCGTGTGCGCTGGATACTTGGAATACATCTCCGCGCCAAGCTCACATATCTGTAGCCGCTTATACACGTATTCCGCTGGGCTCTGAGAGATTCGAGACGCACATAAATAGGCGCGAGCAGGGGCATAAACGTGCGAAGGTTCTACACCGACTCTTAAGGCAGCACCTGCTGCCGCGCGTGGCTCTCTGGACAGCAGGCGTGTCCCATTGGACACCGGGCAACAACCGTACCATGCAAACGTAGGTGCACCGGTTATCATTGCATGCGTGCGGGTTGTACGAACCAACGGAATCGCATTTTGCTTTTCAACTCCATGAAAATATCGAGATGTTCAGGATATACAAAGTGAGGTTGATGCTGTACTGCGATTTGGACAACCTGTTTGATAATATTTTTTTTTACCAAGTCTTCCGAGTTTTTTGTCGCTTTGTTGGGCTGCATCTGAAAAATGAACTGTTGAAGTTGCATTTCATCAGAGTGTTCGGATGAAAGTTGGTTGGTTTGGCGTATGTAAAGGGACCAGCCTTTACCTTTTTCACATTTATCGCAGCCGAATGTCTTCCTAGTCTTTCATTGACTTATTGGGCTGCATCTGAAAAGTGAACTGTTAAAGTTGCATTTCATCAGAGTGTTAGAATGAAAGGTCGTTTTATGTAGGGTTAAGTACCGGTTTATGTGTACCGGCCTTTAGCTTTTCCAGATTCAACTTACCTGAATGCTTTCCTAGTTTTTCACCGGTTTATTGAGCTTCATCTCAAAAACGGACTGTTGAAGTTGCCTTCCATCAGAATCTTGAAATGCAAGCTGGTTTTGTGTAGGGTTATGTGCCGGTTGTCAAGACTTTAGCTTTTCCACATTTATCTTGTTCGAATGTCCTTTTAGGGCTGATTTTACCCAATCAAATTTTTTCCATCTTCGTGTTCCAAGTTGGTCCGATTTAATCCCGACCAGGACCCTCCTTCAAACTGGGGCTCCCGAACAAACTTGCTTTGACGCATGCACAGTTTGTCCAACAAAATAACCAAGCTCTTTTAATTACACACCCAGTTTTTATTATTCCACATTTTAATGGATACCGAAAAGTCAACTGTAATTTGAATTCAGTCGTCGGCTTTTTTATTTGTTTAAACTTTTTTGAACTCTGTTAAAACAACTGTGGGTGATTGAAAGTACATGAACTTAACTCACTCTCTCTTCCTCTTACTCTTTTAAGTAACCCGACCATGACTAAGTCTTCGTAATTAAGGTTTAACATTTACGAGGCGTTAAAAGGAAGTTTAAGTTTCCTTTCTTTTTTTTTCTTCGATCGCTTTATCCTGTGGATGAACAAATACCGTAGTCGCAAGTTTGAGAAGGTTAACCAAGTGGTCATGTATGTGACTAATGGCACTGCAAATATAGTTTCTAGTTATATGAATGCGTCGCTTATTCTTCAGTGACGAGTGCCTCACGGCATATCTTTAACGTCTTGCGCTTAAGAGACTTCTCTCGGGTGGAAGCGGTTTTTTTGCCAATGTCTTGGTTGAGAGATCCTTGAGCTTGAAAAATGCCAATTTCCAGCGCCGACTTCGAGGCTATTTGCGTTTACATTCAGTCTCGGTGCAACATTGCTATCACAGCATTCGCTTTTTTTCTGCGTCCTATCGCATTATCATTCATTTATAGATCGCGCTTGTGTGTCTGCTTCTGTATGCAGTCCTTGTCGACTAATTTAATTTCTCACTTATCCGATTGACGATTATTACGTAAATGGGACGTAAAAAGGTTTCGCGTAAGGAGACCAGAAATAATTGCAATAAAAGATAAGGTCAGATGGACTTGAGTTGGAAGAATCATAATCCTAATAGATCACAATCTCAGCGATTTCCAACTCTACTTGGTAACGATTCTACCGACCGACAACTCTACTAGATCAACGTTCTACAAAATTACAACATGCCGATTAGGATCGTATTAAATAATAAGTCTACCAGATAGATAGATAGCGATTATACCAAACTACAACTCTACCAAATCAAGATTTGACCAAATAGCACCTCTAACCAATTACGATTCTACCAAATTCAAATTCTACCAGCTCACAATTGTACAAAATCATAAGCTTACCAAGTTATAATCTTAATAAATTACAATTTTTATTACGAAAAATTTTTTTTTGCAGTAAAAATATTTAATATCGGAATAATAATAAAAAATTTCCACATCTGTGCATTAGCAGAGCATGACGATTTTTCAGGACCCTTTTAAAGGTTTCCCATGTAATTTAATCAGTAAATAAATTCTACGATGAAAAATTATTCAGAAATATATATATATATACTTGTTTGTAAATTTACTGGTGACGTTAAGAGGCTGCAAACAACGAGGAAAAGATATATTAAATATAAGTATCGATCCAGGATGTACAGCATATGATGTGGAATTTAGAATTGCGTCAAAATGTAAACACGCGAACGGCTCGAGTCGAAACCCTCTCATCAGCATTGCACACAGATAATTGGCGTAATCTACTGTAAACAGGTGGTTTATCCTGTCATTAAGGATTTACGGTCGGCCAGCATGGCTAATGAATAGAGACTGTGCATATACGAAGCCCAAACAGATTTCCTGTCAGTCCAAGTTGATCTTTCCTTCTCTCTCATCACAAGTAAATAAGTTGAGTAACTGAGTTATCTCTCTCTTTCATCTCTGCGCTAATCACAAACTCAATTTTCATTCATAATTTATTTATTCGTCTCAGATGTTCGTAGAACCTTCAATTCTTCTATAATTCACACCGGCCATTGGCGTTCCAAGACCATGAGCTTTCGTGTAGCAACAAGTTGTTGGAAATTTGCATGATCGTCTTTGCTCTTGACTGAGCTCTGCCCTAGTCCCGTCTTTCAGTGATTACCGCTAATCGTAATTGGCACCGAGGCTAACGTGATTCTATATTGAAGAACATAGTATCGACACCGTTGAGATAATAGCAACAAGTAGCTTCAGTTTTTTTCAAGCTGATATTGTACGGCGTAGAAGCTCCAGAGCTTCTGGTATATATATCTTATAATACCATCGGATTCTTGAGATTCGTTTCTTATCTTTATTCGCTAAATCTGTCAATATTTTAAAATTTTATTATGATTTTGTGACAGATGCAATTTTTTCAAATAATATTTTGGTAGATAGAATTCATAGGATCGTGATTTGGTAGAGTTGTAATTTTGTAGAGTCGTGATTTGGTAGAGTCTCGATTTGGTAGAGTTTTGATCTGGTAGAGTTGATATTTGGCAGAGGGTTGAGATCTGGCAGAGTTGATATTTATCAGAGTTGGGATATTGCAGAGTTGCGATTTGACAGTGCTTGGAGTTGTGCGTTTCGGTAGAGTTTCAATTCGATAGAGTCAATAGTTGCAATTTAGTAGAATTGATAATTGTGTGATTCGATAGAGTTTCAATTCAGCAGACTCGGTAATTATGTATTCCGCTAGAGATTTAATAGAGTATAGTCGAAATTAGGTAGAGTTGATACTGGCAGAGTTGCTATTTGTTAAAAACGTGGATCCGGTAGAGTCAGCTGGAACAGCTGGCAACGAAACTGCAGTGACCGTCGTGTGAAGCATGAGACCTGAGTATACCGAAGATTCCCGTGTCATAGTAGAATCACCTAAGAATCTTAACTTTCTCACATGTTTTAGTTACCAAGAAGTGCATAGAAGAGGAAATCCTCATTCTCGTTGTCGATGGTGGTGCTAGCCAACTGCGTTGGCCTATCCCACGTGAAACCGTAGTCAAGCGTAGCGCATCGTAGCCGCGCGATCCTCATCCTATTATTCCTTCACGTTGGTGCGGTAACTTCAGCCGGCCTAGTGCTCGCACTCGTAAAGGACCCTCTGCTAGCTGCTGGACCCGATGTAAATTTACATGAGAAAGAGGAGAGCCGCGAAGCAGCCGCTCGACTCGCTCGCTTCTGCCTCGCGATGGATACCTTCCTTCTGAAGGCCCCTCCGGTTTCATGGTCGTGCGCGACCCCGGCACAACGTCCTCGAGGCGGCGCCTTCGAAGCCCTCTTTGCGCGCTCAAGATTAAATTTATTCGAAATTACCCTCTTGAATTTCTTCCGCAGTGCGGCCATCGGCGACCGCACACCGCCGCCACTACCACCGTATAAGGTAACCCCATACGTGGGACCAACGCCATCCTATCCTTTTTCTCGCCCTTTTCGGAACGGAACCCTCTTCGCCGCGACATCATGACCTGCCTCATACTAATTTCTTACCTGACTATAACTCATTCTACCCAAACTTACTCACGTATCATATGAGACCCTTGAACATTTTTCTTTTTTTTTTTTTTTCTTTTTTTTGAGCTTGGCAATTCGAGGACCCTTAAGTAAGCTTTCACTCCCTTATTCAGACGGAATCGATTGTTCAATCACTTGACTGCACGTGTATCAATAATTTTTCGGGTGGTGTCTCATTCGTGGGCTTAAGGGAGTCGAGTCATGTGAAAAATGTCATAAGAAACAAATCTTGGAGAAATCGTGACCTGCCTTGGACCAATTTCTGACTTGGCTATAACACATTCTGGCTGTTATGTTATGGGTTTTTGAATATGAGGCAGTGAAGGTGAATTTTTATTTTATGCTTCTCCGTTTCGAGGCGGAATGTACCGCCTCGGGAGTGGAGAGTGTCTGGAGATTGTTTTGTATTATGTGCAAGTAAATTTTTTACGAGAACGATGTTCGAAGCACTACGCTTATTGAAAACATGGGTAAAAAGCTGCAAAGATGAACCTTGCAAATTGCTTTCTCATCATCTTTGGTTTTTTTCTTACAAAGCTATATCCATGAGAAAGTATGTTGATTGGTTTTGGCTTTCTTACAGAGGAAGCTTTGTAAAAAAATTGAAAATAATAAGGAAGCGATTTTTTTTTATCGACGTTAAATTTGTGGAAAATTTTAATCATGTAACAAATTGTGACGGAACTGTGTATCTATTATTGCGAAATACTACTGATTTCATGCATGAAATTTCAGTTCGTTATCTTACGTTTTGTTAAAGTTGATAGAATAACATCATTTTTTTCTGGAAGAATTATTTAGCAAAATATCGTCGTTTTTACAAAAACTAGAGCCCTCACGTCCTTTTTTTCAAAAAATGTTAAAAGCTATAATTTAAAAATTTGTTCATTTTTCTTTATAAAAAAATAATAATTTGTTAGCTATCCAGATTTTTTTAATTCTAATCTTTCAATAATACGAAAGTTCAATCTTCAAATACAGCTAAATTTTTTGGTTATAATATATAACAATTTTGCGCATTTTTTCAAGTAAAAAAAATTGAGGTTCTTGAACAATTTCCAAAAAATTATATCTTAGGTGAAGAGTGTTTTTTTTTCATTTGAATAATACCATTCTCTCGATTTATATTATAAGCAACTTTTTTTGGTCACTTTTATCCCAAAAATGTATCCTAATCTTTTATTCTATTTTTCAAATTGGTTTTAAAATTTATCTTTAGCAATTATGAAGTATCCATCTACGATGGGGTTAAAAAATGTTATATTCTATATAATTTGTCAGAATTTATTCAAATTTAAAAAAATTGTGTTTTTTTTTAAATGTAACAAAAAATTATATCTCAAATAAAAAGTGTTCAAAAAACCTTTAAAAAAATTCAGTACTTGTTTTTCGACAAGTACTTTTGTATAAAAAACTACGTAGCCGATCTGAGATGTCATCGCCAGATCTTGATCGAGATGTCATCAAATGCCCCACATACGGACATTTCGTCTGAACCACTTTCCTCGATGTCTTAAAAGCATTCTGAAGTGTCCTGACATGAAGATCTAAACAACAACAACAACATTTTCGTGAAAACAAAGCTTCCTCAATGAGGAATAAAAAAAAACAAAAATAATGAGGAAGCAAACTGGTAAAGCCCTTCAAATGCCTATATTGTAGATTTTTGTTGGCAACTTATGATTCGTGTGCGTCGAGAGTGGCGTGCAGATAGTACGTTAGTTGATTTCGTCGAGCAGCGTGCCAAGAAACGACGACGAAATTGGTTATCAATTATCCGGCATGATTATAACGTAAGTTGGGGGTAGGTCGGTGTAGTATAGGCGCAACGAGTGAGCAAACAAACCGTTAGGGCCGACGATAATTGGGTGGAAATTATTGCGGCAGCAGCGGTAGCCAAAAGCGACGATCATGGTAGTTGCGCGTGATAGTTATGTCGTTTAGCTTCCAACAGAGATAGAAAATAATATTTTAAGGATGAAGAGCTCGCACAGTTCCGAAGGTGTTGTTGATGTTGATGGGCCGGGCCATTTTTGGGGTCGAACCTCGCAGTTAAAAAAGATGGTCTTCGGGGTGATGATTTCACACTGCCATATAATTTTCTCTATGAAGGTAGCAAATTGTATTAATCCTGGCCGCTTACCTTGCAATAAAAATGCTGCATCAGACCCTGAAGAAAAAATAAATAAAAAATAACGAGGAGGTATGGTTAGCGTCTTCACATGTAAAAAAAAACACTATCCAAAGGATTTGTATAAGATCTTTCCTTGTTCCTTAAAATTTATATTGCAATGTATTTTTTTTTATAAGAAAGAAACTGTCGAATCTGAAGCAACGGCAAAAAACATTGCATATAAAAAATAAAATGTAGTTCTAAAAAAAAAAAAAAAAAATTCGTTGATGGAAGCAAATTTAATCTATCTTGCCCGGTTTATTGCAATAAAAATGCTACATCAGTCCCTGAAGTGTGTGTTCACATATGAAAAATGAATACTATATCATACATTCAAACTATAAAATTATTTATATTTAATAAGGTATTAGGTTTTTACAAGTCTTATGGTTACCATCGAGTCATAAGTTGGTAGTGATTGCTAAACGGATACCAAATTTGAAAACCTCGTAAACAGTTCTAATTAGAAGGCCTTTAATTTTCCTTTGGCTGGCAATAATCACGCAGTAGCGAATTCCGACAGACCTTTTCACTTTCTTCAGCGTGTGACTGCCAGTCTCGTGAATTGAAATTGAATTCTACCGAGAGAGATGAGAAAGATAGTATTAGATACAGGTATAGCCTGATGGGAAAGAGGAGAAAGGAAGGGTATGGTGCCATTTGTATTCATATGAAAATATTATCTCTCGCCGGTCGCCGTCGTCGTGCCTCCTCTTCAAGAATCGCTATTGGGTTTGCATAGATACTTATGCATGAAGGCAACATTTCCTGGGCTCCCCCATGGGCTCTGAGCTCGCGAGCGCATTGTTATGCAACCTGCCTGTAGATCTGCAATATAGATCCCGGCAACAACGACAGCAGCAGCAGCAGCAGCAGCAGCAGCAGCAGAAGCAGCATCAGCGCCAGAGTATCTACCGGCACACGGTGGATTTTATTCGGATTTCAAGAGCAGCGTTTGTGTGCTTTTCCGTTGCTCCGCGACGACGGCACTTACAACGATCCAAGTTGCCCTCTCTGATACAGCACGCGAGGACAACTTGATCTTTATTCATTTAAAAAAATCATCAAAGTTTTCGTTTCCTTCCAATGGTGACTTGGTTTCAATACAGAATGATCTTGATTTTACTCCGGTAGAATTCTGGGCAGGTTGATTCTTATGCTGCCAAAGTTATAATCCGGTAGAAGCTCACTTTCCTATAGTTTCATTCCGGTAGAGTTTTATTCCGATAGAATTTTATTCTGCTAAATTTTCACTCTTGTAGAGTTTTACTTTAGTAGAATTTTACTCTGTTTCGACTCTGAAAAAATCCATACGAAGCTTATCTCTAACGAGCACCCATATTATGATCCAGACTATAATCTTTTGACGTGGCAGGAGAAAAAAGTTTTTTTTTAGACACCCCCTTCGTGTATAATTTACAGAATTTTGTTTTCTTGTTAAATATTCTTTCTATTGTTTTCTTCGGTGACTGGGTCCCCTTAATAATTCTACTCTATTGTATCAAATGGTTCTGACCGAATCGTAAATTCTCTGTCCAACTTCCATACCCATTTTTTATACCTTTATAAGGGGATTGTTATTATAATTTTATTTTTATTTTGTAAGGACATTGTTATTATTATTTTACTTGCATTGTTAGTTGGCAGGCGCCGGACTGTGCCGTTCAGTCTCTGGTCGTATTTTTCCCTCATTGGGGTTGCCTTACAGGATCATTTGATCCTAGTGCAAAAAATCATCAATAAATTAAATAAAAATGAATAAATACACACCCGAGAATTTCAGACAAAGTTTTAGTTGGCATTCAAAATAGTGAATCGTTAAAATAGCAAATTTCGAAATTCGGAACGTCTGAATCTAGAACGGTTATCATTATGAAATTGGCTCTTTCAGCCATTCGCCATTTTTACCATTCGCTATTTTCACTTCTACGTTATTAAAATGCATTCAAAATAGCGAATGATAAAAATGACGAATGGCTGAAAAAGCGAATTCCATAATTATGGACATTCTACATTTAGACGTTTCTCATTTTGAAATTCGGTATTTTGGTCATTCGATATTTTGACCCCGCACGCCAAAATTTTGTGTTTTGAAACTAATTCAACCGGAGATTTTAGACGAACGTAAATTACATCAGGAGTAATTAAATGTTGGAAAATGAGTGTCTTGACGTCCACGTAGTCGAGGTCTAAGATGACGCTCGATGGGAAAAAAGGCCATAAGTGTATAGCAGACAATGTTCTCCAGGTTGACGTCCATGAAAACATCAGCCTCTCGGAGATTTTGCTTCGAACCCGTAGTCATGACGATGCCTCATGCTTGACGTACAATAGGCCCAGAGGACTTTCTACATAGCGTAGCGTCATAGCGCTTTACGATCCACTTTAAGTGCTTGACGATTATTCCTTTATTTTTCAACATACTCTAGCTCCTTGTGCGATGTTTATGATGGTGGGTTCGATGCGGTGAAGCCCGCAATAATCGAGACGACGACAAGGGTCTCTCTCTGCGTTCGGTGAAGGAACGGGGTTGACCCTAAAAGGAAACTCTCCAACAGGGACAGACGACGTCCTGGTCTGAAGCCAGCGCTCGTCTTCCACTCGGTTGCTCTTATCGCTATGCGGGCTTCCTCCTTCTGTAGCTTCCCATCTTCACTTCGCCGTAATATCCAGTAAAGTACGGTATACTACTGAGTTAACTCTTATTCAAGGAAAAATATGAGCACCTATATCATGGCCGATAAATAACATGGTTACTTCGCCATGTATGGAAGATTTCCAATGGGCTTGAGTAATTTATATGTTAGAAAAGTGCTTTTGTTTCCTTCTCTCTTTGTTTCTTTTTCTCGGATTATCTTAGCCTCTTCCTTCATTTTGTTAAACGTAATTTTACGTTGTGAATAATGCCTCTACCGATGAGCCAATCGCTACTAATTCTCTTCTGCAGTTTCTTCGAAGTTGATTGCTCCGCATGAATGTATTGCACGCTCTCGTGTCCGGTGCACTTTCCGCTTCCTGGAACTGGTCACTCTTCTTTGACCTGCGAAGATAAGGTTCAGTTGCTGCCTCATTCCGAATCGATTGTTTTATTCTTTAGTTGTATTTCTTGCAATTTCAAAAGGCGAATGTCATGTTCGCTTGAAATATCACCTACTCCCATATTATAAATTTTAACGATTTTCTAAATATACTTAGTATAAGCGTTTATGGAGTGTGTATCATTTCAATCTTCCATCTTGTTATCTCGAAAAATACTGCTCCAATCGAGTATTGAGTATAGTATAGGTTCACAGGAGAACGTAAACGAAGTCCGAAATTGGAAATAACATTTCATTTAAAAAGGAAACATTTTTTCTCTATCGACAAATTTTTGAGCTAGAAAAAAAAATTTTGTAAATTTTTTCTATGTGTTTTATCATTCACAGTTTGAAACAATATATGCGCGTGTGTGTGTGCGTGCGTGCGTGCGTGTCTAGTCTACTTAGATCTGGTACAGTCTGGTCTAGTCCGGTCCGGTCCGGTCCGGTCCGGTCTGGTCTGATCTGGTCCGGTCCGGTCCGGTCTGGTCTGGTCTGATCCGATCCACTATACGAACTATAGTATCCGCTCCAACTAAGTAGAATTTCACAAGAAAAGTATGTGGAAAATGATCGAAAAATAAATTCGGTCTGAGCATACAAGAAAACTTGCACATCTATCACAGCCAATAAATAACATGTTTATTTTCATGTACAGGAATATTTTTTTCCCCTGATTATCTTAGCCTCTTCCTTCATTCCGTTAAACGTAATTTTACGTTATGAATAATGCCTCTGCCGATGAGGCTGTCCCTTATAATGCGCTTCTCCAGTTTCTTCGAAGTTGATCGCTCCGCATGAATATGTTGCACGCTCTCGTGTCCGGTGCACTTTCTGCTTCCTACAAGGAACTATACCCGGTACTACTCACTCTTCTTCGATCCCCGAGGGGAAGAAGATCGGTTTGCCTGAAAGACCAAGAAGACCCTTATATACATATGTATATGTATATATATATATTTCTCGTTCCCTTGCGACTTACTCATCTCATCATCTAGTACATTTTTTCAAATCTTTTCTTTTTCTCTTTTGCTCTCCTCTCTTTCTCCATGGTTCATCTTTTGCCAGGCACGTAATTCCAGTAATCGAACAGCGCGCCAGTATATATAGCGATTACCGAAGGTCGCGCACATAGCCACCGTTCCACAGGCGAGTTGATGATCGCGCAAGCGTCCGGCCTCCCATATGCGCGGAGGCGGTATATTTATATGGAAATAAGCCAGAGAGTAAATCCAAGTCCACAACGGCAACGAAGGGAAACTCCACTTGCGCTGTGCGCAGTTTGCAGCTCACCGATTTCTCAGTTGCGCAATCAAAGCTCGCGCACGTTCCGCTAAATGACTACCTGTCCCGGACGGTCATTAGGATTTCCACATCGTTCGTTAATGGGGATAATTAGCGAACGGCAATCGCCCCACCCACTGTGACTCTGCAACTCACTACGGGCTTTCATTTTTTTTTTTTTTTTTTTACATTTTGCCGTTGTTTATATAGTCTCGGGCGTTGAAAATATAAGGATGATCAAACGGCTTAATTTAGGCTATAGAAAATTCGCGGACAAGTCAATTAAAAAATAGTCCCAACATCCAGGGATAAATGATTATTTTGCTAAATGGTGACAATCGTTGGCAAACGAAATTTGATAATTATAGGCATTTTGAAACTGAAATTCACTCCGTCGTCCTTAATTTTCCACTTATTGATAAGTCGTACAAGCAGGATTCTTATCAAAAATCGCTTTGTGAATCGATAATTGATATCACTCTTTTTATACCGTTTTCTACAAGGACATGACTTTCATATGCAATGATATATTTTGATTGCCAGCAATTTATTGTGTATCATATCAACCGGACATTGGATAAGTATTTTAGGTCATTTTCTTAAATTTCTTCGCAAAAATCTCTAACAATCAAGTTAAGGAAGCTCCGCAAAACCATATATGATCGAAAAAAATTCTTACGAATTTGGAATACTCTCTACCGTCGTTAGTACCTTAAAGGCTCTAAAAGCAAATTTATAACGACTATGCACAGGCTCTAAAATAAAAATACCACCATAAAAACTTGAAATCCACTTCAGTGGCCCCTAAGGTATCCATCCTCATGGTATCTGTACGTACTCCAAGTAGGTGTTCGAAATAGGATCGTGCGAACGGCTTCAAGCGATCTGCTCGCAGTTGCATTTACTTCTGTTGCTGTTCTCCGGAACCCGGTACGTTTCATCCGAATCGATTAAAGTCGGGTATACTCGCGCACATCACGACTGTGCGGATCTCGAATACGAGAAAGAAAAAGAGGTAAGCGAAGTGGAGAAAATGGCACAGGGCTAATGGCACAGCGTGGTAGCAAATACTTGACAGCAATTAGCTGGAGCGTTAATGCCTTCCAGTTACAACTTCTGGTCTGCCCTCTCCTGGTATCCCAGGCCTGGAGGACTAATAAAGAACCTGACTCTACTGAGACTGCACGTCACCTCGGAAATACGTCTCGTGCGATACACGGCCATTTTGTTCTTTCGCAACGCGTCTTTACTGCATTGCACAATTTAGATCTGATCCCTGGCCATCAAGTCTCATCCGCAGACTTATTCACTTCCTCACTTATTCCCGCATTGAATCCTTGCTTAGTCCAGTCTTTGTCTACGGTTCTTGAACTTGTTTCACACGCGCACTGTGGTACTTATAAAACGGGGCGTAAGATCCCTTTCCTTGTCGTCAGTCATCTTGATCGACAAGGATTCAGTAGAGACAGGATTCCGATCGCTTCCATCACCTTCGTATCTTAAAGTTGATTATCCGGTTGTCATTGCATGACTTGCACGTGATAGAGGATAGACTTTGTTGGGGAAAATTATAAAGAAGGATTTGATAAGGAAATTAATAGAAAGAGATAATGCTAATAGTTTCCAGTTGCAACTCCTGGTCTTGTCTTTACTGGTATCCCAGGCCTGCAGGACTAATGAAGAACCTGACTCTACTGAGACTGCACGTCACCTCGGAAATACGTCTCGTGCGATACACGGCCATTTTGTTCTTTCGCAACGCGTCTTTACTGCATTGCACAATTTAGATCTGATCCCTGGCCATCAAGTCTCATCCGCAGACTTATTCACTTCCTCACTTATTCCCGCATTGAATCCTTGCTTAGTCCAGTCTTTGTCTACGGTTCTTGAACTTGTTTCACACGCGCACTGTGTTACTTATAAAACGGGGCGTAAGATCCCTTTCCTTGTCGTTAGTCATCTTGATCGACAAGGATTCAGTAGAGACAGGATTCCGATCGCTTCCATCACCTTCGTATCTTAAAGTTGATTATCCGGTTGTCATTGCATGACTTGCACGTGATAGAGGATAGACTTTGTTGGGGTAAATTATAAAGAAGGATTTGATAAGGAAATTAATAGAAAGAGATAATGCTAATAGCTTTCAGTTGCAACTTCTGGTCTTGTCTTTACTGGTATCCCAGGCCTGGAGGACTAATTAAGAACTTGACTCTACCGAGACTGCACGTCACCTCGGAAATACGTCTCGTGCGATACACGGCCATTTTGTTCTTTCGCAACGCGTCTTTACTGCATTGCACAATTTAGATCTGATCCCTGGCCATCAAGTCTCATCTGCAGACTTATTCACTTCCTCACTTATTCCCGCATTGAATCCTTGCTTAGTCCAGTCTTTGTCTACGGTTCTTGAACTTGTTTCACACGCGTACTGTGTTAGTTACAGAACGGGGCGTAAAAACCCATTCCGTGTCATCCATCATCGTAGAAGTTGTAGATATGGAATTCAAATTATTGGACTACACAGAAAAGACTGAATTTAAAAAAAAGTAAAAAATAATTGGTTAATGAATTTAGAGGAAAAAAGGAGGACGCGTAAAAAGAGGTCCACAGATAATTACAGGATATCTTGAAGGATCTAGGAATCTGAGAAAATTTTAGAAAAATCAATTAATCCCGGAAACTAAGTGGACATTCTAAGAAGTTTGAAGACTGTTTGATGACTTCAACATTCGTATTCGGATGATTCGAGCCCAACTGAAATTAATTAAATTAAACTCGTACGACTGCCATTAAACATGCCGTTCACGAAAGATTCTTGAAAGTCACGAGTTATTTCGTAATCTCCCTCCAGATTCATCTGATCAAGTGTTATTCAATCCCATAATCTTTTCTCCGCTCGTGAATTGAGCGACTGTGTTGCGTCTCTAACAGAGCAGCCCTCAATGTCGTCATTGTCGGCAACAATAACCTGTTTGGTATACTATAATGCAACAATATAAAAGGGTTCATGGGTCGAGAAAACACTCGAGGCTCTTTCCATCGTGTAGCGTCAGGATCATTCCTCTCCTGTCTCATTCTCCCTTCTCCCCGTTACATCGATATACATGAAATATCGTATAGTGTATACCTATACGGATCGATGAATATTGCCTCGCGAATTCTCTATTGTCGTCGAGGGTCTACCATAGAGAGTGAGGGAGAAAGAGGTCCATTGTGTATTCAACAATGCTACAATGATCCGCAGCGGATACCTGAATTCTATCTGTTCATCTATCTCTCTCAATCTCACTCTACCATCAGATCACCGTTATGTACCTGTGATTGTGTTAAATACACCTGTGTCGTGTGCATCGATCCCTTTTGGTAGCCACCGGAAGTATGTCACAGAAAATCCCGTACAGGTTAGATAAAAACCGCACAAACAAATTCATATAAGCGTGACAAGCAAATTCAGTGAAGGCAATAAGACGGCGGAGCATAAATGTTTCTGAAATCAAAAGTGACGGGCAAAATATTCATAACAAAAATGAATTAAAGGTGATATTAAAGGTAAGGCGTTTCTGCCATTTCTAACTCTGCATATATATATTTCCTTAATGCTTGAACTCTACCGTGTTGAAACTAATGGGTTGAGACACCATTGCCTTGACAGTCTATGGTGTTGAGACTATCATGTTGCAACTACCGCGTTGGAACCCTACATTGTTGGAACTCTAGCGCGTTGGGACTCTACCGCATTGAAACTCTATCGGGTTAAAACTGCACTGGGTTAAAAATTTACCTAGTGGAAAATCTACCGAGTTAAAACTCTACTGGGTTGAAAATTTACCCAGTGGAAAGTAGAGTTTCTACAGTGTTGAAAATTTACCCGGTTAAAACTCTGCCGTGTTTGAACTTTGACGAAATATAGATTTCCAAGTCCATCTTCGCCACATCATAATTCCACCGGATAATAGTCTATCACATGAAAAAACTTGCCATTTTACCTGCAGAATAACAACCATACTTGTTCAAATCTTCACCTACGAAAAATCTATTTTGATAAATACGGTTTGATAATTGTTATGCTAGAAACAACGGATTTCAAACTACAACAATAATTCTCTTACCGTAACTACAAGGATTAATGCTGCTATATTGAGTAACTAAACTAGTTAACTTAAACACGTTCTGGCTGCATTCTTTTTCTATTGTATACCTTAAGGTTGACGACGAAGAATGAAGCGAATCCCCTTTAGAACCACACAATGGAATGTATGACCCTGAAAAATAAATCACACAAGTACAAAATTATGAGGGCACAAAGTCCTTTAGGTTAAGGAATGCTTTTGGGGGGTAAACGAACCTGTTAGGGTTGCTGCTTACTTGTAAAAAACGAAAGAACGCTTTTTCCTTTCTGAGTATCTGAGGAACACTGAAGCGGCAGGTACGTTACCCTAACTGGTGTGTAGTAGGGGCTTGTAGGGGGGATAGGGGGCGCTTCACCGCTGCCTTTACTCCCGCTGTGGATCAGGGCTTTAAATCCAATCCCGCCACGCGGATTAATGAAAGGAATCGTGGAGTTTAGGCCGTTCTCATATTGCTTCAACCTTCGCTTCGGGTCTCTTCATCTCCTCGACAGCTCGCCAGAACGCAGACGACGAAGAGCTTCGCATACCGGCTTTTATCCGTCAATAACTGCGACGACGCGTCTTACGCTCTTGTGAGAAAAATAAGAGGAATCAAGAAACGACCTTTCGCTTTTCCTACGACCTATTCGCGACTTGACATTTGACCTTTTCTACATCCTTTCTTGTCTCTTACATAGAAAAGCTGTCCCTTTGCAATGGCGTTCCCATTTCTTTCTTATGTCTCCTCATATCTAAGAGATTAATTCTGTTTTGGTTTAAATAGTATTAAGAGAAATAAATCAATGCAAAGAATTTTTTTTTTTTGATATTTAAAATATTACTCAGGATTTGACTGCCTCAACCAAAAGTTTGGTTCGGTTATATTAACGTAATTGGCGACTGAAAAAAATTTTGAAGGGATGAACGGCATCAAAAGTGCTGAAACAATGTTATTTTATTAATAATGCTATAATGGTAATTTATAAATTAGGAAGGGATAAATGGGTTTTAAATATTTTTTTTGATTATGCTTTTCTATGAAAGTAATTTGATTTCTCTCTCACTCGTAATTTCTTAATGATCTTTTAACCTGCTGTCCCCAGAATTCAATTGAGAAAGCGTTTCGGATAAGCGTTATTTACTAATTTATTTTTGTGTATAGTGTCATTAATTTTGTTAATTTTTGTCATTTTTCTATTTTCCAGGTAGGATGAATTAAGAAAGGCTCGAAGTGAAGAAATACCACAACGTTAAACCGAAAAAATCGTTTGCTGTTCTGGAATAGTGGTAAATTGAAAAAAAAAAATTATTGACTTTATTACATTGCAACATCGATATTATTGACCGCAGGATCATTTCCGTGGATTATTTTTTTGCCATGCTCAAAGTTTGCGTCAGAAATAAAAAAGTTTATCGCTTTTTTCCCGTCATACGAAAAATTCTGCGTCAGGTAGAAAATCTTGGGCCTGGTGCAAAAATTTCGCAGCAATGACAAGATTTTCGCACAACCGGAAAAATGTGTTGTTTGACCTAGTCTACAAATGATCAAACGTCACTGGTTTCTTCGAATCCGTATATAAAAGACCGATCACTGATTCCACAAGATGCAAGCTTCTGAGAATTTTCTCACCACTTGGAACAACGTGCTCACTTAACTCGCACTCTTCCTTTCATCTCTTCTTATGGCTAAGCATGATATATGCATGTTTACACCGTTCGTTATTTTACGTGACTCTATTTCTGCTTCGATGTTTCGATATAATCGACTTTCGATGTGACACGTCTTCTTTTACAAAGAAAAATAAAAGAAAAAAAAACAAATTATTTCAAGAAGAAAAATGTACGCTATTTCACCATTGCGAAAAAACAGCAATTCAAAAAGCGCGCCACGCGTGGATCAGTCTGAAGTTGGCTTCATGTCACAGCCATCGACGACCAATCAGATTGCTGGAACGATGGCTCCGGTCTTCGATACTTCCACTTTCGATGTGCCGTTTCTTTTTCAAGAGATCATCCCATAACCTGATAGTATTACAGCCTATCATGTAAAAAATTCTGCCAAAAACTTTGAGACATTATTGCAAGCCGCTTTGACATGTTTCGTCGTTTTCACTCTATAATTCTTTTATAATGGACGTGTGTAAGTTCGAACGGTGTGCAATTTCAGGCGCTGCGACCGAATTATCGGACGATCACGCTGTCGACAGCTGCAGTGCAAAACCGTCTTACCCGACTACCAAATTTAGGAAGTACAATTAGAGAGAGTTAGCTGTAATTTGTCGGTGTTGAAAATTGATACACGTGTTGTATCCGATACTATAAGCCCGCAATTAATGTTAACTTATTTCGGTAAAAAAAAAAGTCGCGTTGAATTTTTCTTTCGCTTCGACCCTTCTGAGCTCGTGTACCTCTTGCTCAACCCCTCATACCCTCCACCCTCTTGAGCTCGCGTTTCTTTTCACTCTCGTCGTCTTCGTCGACGGAGTAAGTGGCCGGCGACGCAGTTGCTGGCTGCTGAAGAATCGCGCTAGCTATATATGGGGCATTCCATACCAACTCGACCTGGGTTTGACCGTCGACCTCGCGAATTTAATCACCAATTTTTTCATGCTCTTGGTTAATTTCTATGGAGCAACGACAATTTTTATTAGATTTTTTTTAAATCAATTTTTATACCTTATACTAGATTATTTATGACGAAAATATTGAGAGCCGTTATTTACAAATCGAAAAAAATTCTCATAAATCATATTCCAGATATCAATATTTTTTAGCTTAGACCTAAAATGACTCGGAACTCGCTTTTACTTTATTACGAATTATTTTAAAACGAAAATTTAAACACAATTGGATTTGTAGAATTCCTTTCACTGCAAGCGATTGCTTTAACATTCTCATATGTTTCAGGGCTTCAGAGAATTATTTCGAATTTTTTCAAAGCGACTTTTAAAATTTATTTTGATTATTATTTTTTGTTGGTATTATAAAAATTCTCTGAACAAATCTGTAATGGGTTCCTGAAGTCTTGACATACATTAAGATGTACCAGATACCAATATTTTGAAGCTCAGACCCAAAGTACCAACGACCGTGGTGTTTTGGACATATTTTTTTTTAAACGAAAATTAAAAAAAAATCCGTTTCGTAAAAATTCTTTCACTGCCAACTATTGCTCACAAATTTGTACATGTGACGGGATGTCTGAGAAATTTTTCAGATTTTTTTAACAGCGACTTTTTCAATTAAGTAAAGTCGCTTTGAAAAAATTCGTAGAAATGCATGCGTGCGAGCGCCTGCAGTGAAAGGCTTCTTATGCATCCAACTTTTATCAATTAGCGTTTGAAAAAAAACGTAATAAAACAAGGTTCACTTTGGGTTCAAGCTTAAAAATATTGGTATTTGATACAGGATTCATGAGAATTTTGTCAGATTCTTAAGCCGCGGTGCTCAATAAGTTTGTTATAAATAATTATCGAGAGGTCGAGATCAAATGTTGGTCGAAACGAGGAGGATTGCTTCGTACATAAAGTGTTAAAAAAAAAAAAAAAAATTGTATAGGCTTTTTGCAGATGGAATAATAACATTAAAAAATCGGGGATGAAATCCGAAAGATCGAGAATCAGGCCCAGTTCGAGTTGGTATAGAATGCCCCATATTTACTGAAAGCTTAAGAATAAGACCAAGGGTCCACGAAAAGGAAGGCCGCTTTAAAAGTTCCCAGGCGATATTCAAACTTTTAAAAATATGTCAAATTATTTTTCTTTCACGAGACGCGCGATCGAACGGCCCAGAATGTATTTCTCTGTATCAAATATATTTTCCTCGTCCCCTTCGCAAAAGGTATATTCAAATATCGAGAGTAGAAGTTCGTGGGCGTCGACGTTAACTCGCATCTGTTAATCGAAGACGTTCTCGTGACTTTTAACGAAACCACATCAAACAGAAATCACTTTTTTTCGTAACTTTTGTTGGATTCGAAGGGTAGATCTTACTGCGGCCACGTGACTTTTACGATCTTTGTCAATACTCTTCAATACCCTTCAATTTTTTCTGCACTGCTCAAAACTCTTATTCGCTATTCGATAAATTTCATTTTTCAATGACCGATATGTAAATTCAATTTCTTTTAAATAGAGAAGCTAAAAGATGGATTTATTGATTGTTTTTTTTTAAATAGTGTCAGAATTTTTTTCACATACATTTCAATCATAAATTCGATTCGAACAAAATTTTAGCACTGTACAACAAAATAAAATATTGGAACAATCGGAAGGATTAGAGTTCTTGACGAAGTTGATGTTATGTATTGATGATAAAAATCCTCTTTGACTAATAAAAAAGAAATTGAACACCAAAATTGGCTCATCGGTTTCATCTAAAAGCCACGAAAACTGATAAATTTTACTTTTTATCTTACACTATTCTGGTGCGCTGTACGTCTCTACAAAATTGCAGAATAATGATGCTTCATATGGACTCCATAAGGTTTAAATTCGAGATTTTCTAACAGACCAGTATCATGCACAGAACTTTTTTTCAAAATTTTTTTAGGTGACTGGGTCCCCTTAATTGATGGAACTCATAGTGGCTCGACAAAGGACAGAGATATAGTGTCCCAAATTGAAGTAAAAGTGAAATATTCTGTCGTCTGAAAAAAAAAGTACTGGTACTTGTACTTCTGGTACTTCTGGCTGCAGTGAACTGAGTTCGCTGAGGATGACGACAACGACGACGACGATGAGTGTAGAAAGCGGACCGTAACGCGTGCGAGCAGTTAGCTTTATTGCCGAGCCCGCCGCGCGTCGGCACCGGACTTTTTAATATCGCTTTGGCGCTGGCTCGTCTGCCAACTGACAAAAGGATAAAAGAGAAGGAGGCGTTAATGGAGAACGTTTTCGCTCTAACGACCGGGAAGAAAGGGAGGACGTGTACGTCGGTGGTCTTCTACCTTCTCTCAAACAGTGTATACGGCTGATTCTTTGGAAACCCGTACAATTTAGTATCTCCTGGTCACGAATGTGTCCGTAACTATAAAATATAGTATTATACGTCAGGCTGACATATCTTGACATATACTAACGAGGAAATGCACTTCGGTGTAGTCTGCCTATTTATATAAAGCTCAAATATGTTTCGAGCCTGAAAACTAAGTGAATTTTTTAAATACCACCAAAAAAGCACCCCGAAAAAAAAAGTATAATGTTTGTGTACTTTGTAATTGAATGTTAAGTTAATGGATTTTGAAATAGAATAAATATTCGACATGCGATTTTTTTTCTATGCTCATTTCATGCTCAATACTCGAATATGAGTATAATTGCAGTATAATTTCGTCCATACTCTTCATACTTTTATTTGAATACTATTCTAATATCTCTTCTATATAACTTTTTTTTTGCGTGGGTCCTTTTAGAGAAATTCTTGAAAAATGTCACATATTAAAATGTATCTAGATAAAAGTTTGTCGACCAGAGCCTCAATTAAATGGGATGGCAATAATTTTATCGTATAGTTAGTTACGAGTCCAGAGAAGACCTATGAATTTTTGACGATGTTTCCTTAGAAAATAACACAGTTAAATCAAGCTACGGACACAATGTTCAGGGTCTACAAGGGCTAAAAACAATGACAGAGTTCCAGGGCAAAAATCAAGCTTTTGACTACCGCTGTTTACCCAAGTCTGATTCATATTGGCTGTGGTTCAAGAATCTATCTGCCTCCTGACCGAAGTAATTCTAATTGCTATTTGGAATTCAGCAAACGAAAAGAAAGATAAGCATTTTGCATAAGCTGAAAGTGATGCCTGCGTTACGAGCGAGCGATATATGTGTACCAATTCTCTTGTTGGGAGGTGAAAGCTCTGGCGGATACTCGGAGAATCCGGGGGTTGGTTGGCCGCGGCGCGTACGCGTCCCTGCATGAATATTGCCAATTTGCGGGAAGAGGGAAGAGTGATCGTACGGTTCTCACCTAGGCTTTCGGTCCCTGGTCGAGCAGTTCCCTCCTTTCCTCCCACCGTAAGCACCAGCAATACTGTGTGAAGACCGAAGCTGTAGAAGCAACTCCCATCTTCCTCGAAGCATAGTCTCTCCATCTTCTTTTTTTGTTCCATGTATATGTTTCTCCCTTCCTCTGACTCCAGTTCGCACAGTAGACTCTGTTTCCTCCGGCCCATATACTTTCCCATCTTCTCTTCGAAAGCCCGACGGTAGGGGGAGGTTTGGTACGAAACTCGAAGGTAGGAAACTCGCGAGCGCGAGCGGGCGAGGAGGCTGCTTGACGCGATATTGGAAAATGGCGTCGATGTGTGCGGAGAAGTCTGCTATGACCGAGAGAAAGAAAGAGGGAAGACCTAAGGGAAAGGGAGGATGAAAATAGTGAGAGAATGAGAGAGAGAGAGAGGATTTGGAAGGTTGGTGGAAGGTCGCACTGAAGGTGGAGGTACAACCACCGCCGACACCGCCGCCGTCTGTGCATGTCGTGGGGCGACGGAAAAAGGCGAGAGGAAAAGCGAGCATGGAGCTAGAGGAACGTAGAGAAGTTGGAGGATTGCTTCGTCGACGACTGCGACGACGACGACGATGACGACAACGAGAGAGGGTAGTAGTAGCAGTAGTGGTAGAGGGTAGTAGTGGGGAAAAATAAAATAAATTGCTCAACATATCCAATAAGGTGGCAGAGCCGTTGCCCAGGACGACGCCGACTCACTACTCACTTCTCTTATTCCCTACTGTGCCGTGGGCTAACGCTACTACAGCTACTGTTTCTGCATGTTCGGAACGCCTAAAGAGAAACGAGATACCGAAGAGAGTAAGAGATTTCAAGGTATCGATAGAAACATTTCTGTAGACCAGGTTCAGTATGACAAAGTCCTAATGTCCGAATGGTTATGTGATGTTTGTCTACATGGAACAATGCTCAATACTCAGGAGGCTTACATTTTTCTGGGACATCTATCGGCTTAAGTCATTTCCTGAGACCAATGATCTCAATATGGCTACAATGAATGGTAGATCTTGTTTATGTACACGAGTTTAACAGTTTTTAACGGACTGATGACTTACTTTCAACATGAGACCTGCAAGTGTCCGACCAGAAGTTTGGTCGGGTTAATTTGACGAAAATAACATTAAGACTTGAACTCACTTGTTTCCTTGACTCATATCAAACGAGTATCGCCGACCCCGAGCTAAGTTTGGATCATAACGTATCCAGACTGATTCAGATGAGCCATTTAGAAATGTTGATTTCGCATGATTTAGCAATGTCAGGAACATCGGTGAATCCACCATCAAACGCTCTTAAGGTAAGCGCAGCCCCTCATCATTTAACTCAAAGATGGAATACTAAGTTTTCGGGCTTATTCCTTAGAACTGGTCTAAACCCAACGAATTAGCACGAGGACATCGCTGGAAAGCATCAACACTTCTTTTAATAGCGTAAGCACGAAGAACGTACTTAAGATATAGCGATACAGAGTTGGATAAACAGAAGCTTTTTGGAATAGATATCCAGCCGCCGAATAAAACGCTTCTGGAGGAAAGCATGAACTGCATATCTGCAGCAATTGTCTTTTCGTCTTTTTTTTCTTTCCTCCCACTCGTCTTTTAGTGTCCTCCATCCTCTTGGGTGGTTATAGGAAGATCTAACCGGTAGGAAGCGAAGAGACCCAAGAACGTGGAGTATTGGATCAGAGGATACCTAACGTTACCACCCTCACAGCCCTCTCCATCGTTCCTCCCACACCCCATCGATATTACCATACATATAGGGTGGCCTGTAATCTCCCCTATCTCCCCCTCTCATGTCGATCGACACAGAGCGCGTTCGCCTCCTCATCTGCGATCCTCCGCGCCATGCACCTTCTCTTTATTCCCTATCTTCTTTCCGCTTCGTGACACCAACAGCCTTCCAGAGGTGAGACAAAAATATTCTTCGTTCCTTCGTCTCTCCCTTTCTAACCGCTAAGCGACCTTTGGGTAGGATTTTCGTTCAATTATTATTATTGAACCATTGCCAACGGATCGATCCATGCATCGTAGGACCTCCCATACCAACCCCACGATGGAAAACATCAGCATGGTTGATTCGACACGATCAACCAACTTCTAACTTTCTTGATGTTGTATTTAAAGTCGGGTCATAGTCGATGTTGATAGATTAATACAACCTCCGACTTACAAGTGTGAACAGATTCTAAATCTGTTATTATGTTGGGTCACAACTTAGTTGTGTTGAAATTATTGTTATAGCATTCCATTGGAAGATTGGGATAAGTTTTATGGTATTCTCATCAATCAGAAAGCTATTGGTCAATTGGTTTATGATTACTTTTCAATCGACCAACCGTGAATCAACCTTTACTACCTACATTTACACGAACTTTGAACTGATATTCAATGACCGTTGGAGTAAGGTTCATCCGTGACTTATATCAACCTTCATAGGGTTAAATATAATTGTTGAAACATGGTCAGGATTTATAACTCCAACCATAAATTGACCTCATATGGTCGGGTCAGGGTTGGCATAATGCACCAACCCCAACCGTTGACTTTCGGTCAATCGAGGTTAACTACGTCCGCGAGGGTAGGTCATAAGTTAACCCAGGTTGATCGAATTTCGATTTTTCCGTTGACTAGCTTGCATCGGTTAAGAACATTGCCAACGTGGGTAAGATAAAAACGCATGGAATACGGTAGGTTGCGGGAAAGAATAGCGTAAGATGACGCGTACGGCGAGGAGCAAAGGGAGAGTGAAGAAGAAAGTTTCAAGTTGAGCGTACGTGGGGCTTCGCTGATTCTCGTGGTCCTAGTGCGGGTACCGCACAGGAATAGTGTGCGTGGATAAAGAATCCGAGCTTCCGATTGGTCTCCGGTTCCTCCAACCCCCTCGACCGTCTCCTTTGCCACGTGTATACTATATATACTTCTACCCCCGTCCCCATGCTTTCTATCCGAGCCTCCCCCGACTCACACACCACCGACCTATGCTATATTTTCCACGTAGACGTTGTGCGGAAACGTGGTTGGCCCCGACTCGTTTCTTCTCTTCGCCTCGGCACATACTATATTCGCAGGTGGAATATATTCAGCGCACACAAACCGGACGAGGGAGGAAAACCCGTGGCGAAGGAACGAAGGAGATGCGAGCTAGCTGAAATGGGAAACTCGTTTTTCTTCCGCCACGACGTCTTAGGTGGGGCGACGAGGAGAGCATGAGAGAAAACTACCCCTGAGAAAGTGGGAAAGAAATCATCCCCGGGCCACCCACCCGCTCGCGAGCTGAGGGCGGAAAAAAAGTGGCCTCCTTCCCGCACGACCACCCCGCATTTGCGCCTCCACACCCTCGACACAGCCACAGGAAGAATACATGTGTGGGGGGGGGCACAACACATTCGGAATTGTGAGGGGGCGCCGCACTCTATTGGGGGTTGGGGTTGCGTGATTCACGTGTGTATACGACACTGCGCAAGTCTTCACAACACCATCCACATAAAGTAGCAACCCCCGAGATTCCGTTGACTCCACCCATACACAATCAATCACAATTTATATACACATGACGCTGGGATATATGTGCATATTGTTACAAATATTTTGGAAATTTATTTGTACATTGGAAGTTCTTTTGTGGTACGGTATATTACGTTTTATTATTTGACATATTTTTGTGTTAAATTTTATTGTTAAATTCTAATCACAATCTATATACACGTTACGCTACAATATATGTTTGCATACATAAACCATTAGGGTGTGGCGAATTTTTTTTTTTTCGTCATTTTGCATCGTTTTAAACTATAGTTTGTACCTTTGATCAATTCTTCTGAAAATTTCAGCGCGATAAAAAATTTTTTAGAGGTGGCTGAAACAATGTATCGATTTACAATAAAGTAATGTCCCTAAATTACACATATGGTATATTGACGTTCGCATTTTTTTCGTTATCTTCAGATCATTTGTCGCGTTCATCAAATGATCAACATGACCGAAAATTGGAGAGAAAAATGGAAAAATACATCATGAAAAATGTTAAACCTTTGTTTAACATTTTTCATAAACACGTCAAATTAGACCGAAAATCGGATAAAAAATTCGATAAATTGAAAAAAAAAGGGAAAGAACGAAGAATATCATGAAGATTCCAAACATTTTTTTTGATTTGATTGTCAGCTACAGGTGATTAAAATTTCGAAGCCCTGCACATACACATACACACACACACACAGCACACACACACACACGCGCGCGGGCGTATATACATACGGACACTTTTTCCGAACCACTTTTCTCGAGATTTAGGACAATTCTGAGTGTTCTAACATTAAAATCTCGACATTTTTTTTTCCATGAAACCAATGCTTCGTCTACGAGGACCCAAAAAATGGATTTCGGATTTTGGAAAATTGTGAAGTTTCTGTGTACGCTTCTGAAGTCGAATAATAAGGTGGAAACATAACTAAAAACGTATAATTTGAATAGCACGTTGATATGTTACTCACCTTGCGAATTAGAAAATAAATAATGTTACATGATATAAAAAAGAAATTCAAATGGCTTTTGAGTATTATTGAAGATAACATTTTTTAAGATTGGCTATGTGGAAGGCCGATAGCGTAAAAAGTACTGCAGCAATTTAAAAAAAAATTTGTCGTACCAATAAAAAATTACTGCTCAATGATAGCTTGATATTAAGCGGCAGTGAGCGATCTGCTCGTTGATTTAACAAAATATAATTTCCCATAACAAATGTCCATATGTCAAATTATTTTTTTCCTCGGGTAATTTTATTGAAAAATGTTAACTAATTATTGCCAATCTAAACCTTTTGCATATTTCACATTTCTACAAATTCACTCCAGGTTTTCGAATGAGTAAAAAAAAATATATATAACCTCAAGACATTCAGCAATTTTTCGAAACCCTGCAAGAAACAGTACTCGAAGGGGTTAAAAAACCGAGTGCTAGGGTTGACGCTTCAAGGGTTGAAACGTGGGTATCGGAGGCGACACTTTTACGTTGAAGGACCTCGTCCTCGCTCTCAGGCGTTTCCTACGTCCTTCACCCTCTCTAGTTTCTTCTGTCGTTTTCACCCGGCTATATATCTCCCAGCGCGTCCTCTCAATGATTGTAGAGAGTCAAGTCAAAGAGGACACGAGGACAAAGGAACGCGCGACGATAGAAGAGTCGTGCTGAAAGACGAGCATGGAGAAAAAATGAAAGAAAAAAAAACGAAGAAGAAAGAAAGAAGGAAAGAGTGGTGCATACAGACGAGAGGGAAAAAAAGAGGCAAGATTGGGGGGTTGGGGGGGAGGGAGGGGGTGGAAAGGGTGCGGTGAGGTGCATGCACACTGAAAGAGGAAGAGAAGATCGTCGAGTCGTCGCGGGTGAGCTCCCCCCGCTACCCCCCGCGCCCCGTGCCACCCTGCCCCCAAACCCCTCAGCCCTCTGTCGAATAAGAGGAGTAGCCGAAGGCACATGGGCGTAGTACTCATTCTCTCGCTTTTTCACTCTTTTCCTCGTGAGCAAGACCGAGAGACCCCCTCCCCCAACCCCCCAACCCCCCCAGATGCCGTACCGGGCGCTTGTCTCGAGCTCTAAAAATCGATAGCACCGAGCACATAAAAGGGTTAAAACTGGCTGCCTCGCTGACTCTTTCTTTTGCGTGGCAACCCCTCGACGCGCATCGTAGTGCGTCTCGGAAGAACGCCGGGCTAGAGGGCGCCAAGTGAAGCGGAAAGAGGGAGCTAGAGAGTAGATATATAAATATGTATATGGATGTATATGTTTTTATATATGTGCATATATTTATATGAATGTATATATTTATATATATATAGGTGTGGGGAGTTCCATCCCGATTCGACCTGGGTCTGACCCTCGACCTCCCCGATTGGGCTCGTAATTTTTTGTAGGATTCGTTAGACCCTCAGATGCAACACTTTTTTTATTCTGTTTTTTCTATGCCCTTTTTTTTATTTTTGTTAATTTGATTTTGAATTTAATTTAAAATTCTTAAAAATACTTTTTTCAATATCAACATTTCATAGCTTATAGTCAAAGTAGGTGATATTTTTTTTTCTGAATACATTGAATCTGAAATCTGAATTCTTTCAGATTTTTTTCTTTATTTAGATTAAAATTTTTTTTTATTTTGAAAAATGCGCAGGGTATAGCAAATTTTATATATGTGTTTTGGAAAAAAATCCTGGTTGTAGTAGATGGTTTTATGCAGAACACATATTCAAAATTCATTATTTCGCGCACATTTTTGAAAAAAAAAAAATCAAAATCAAAATAAAGAAAAAAATCTGAAAAAATTCATATGCATTCAAATTAATTAGTATATAATTTTTATTAGAAAAAAAGTTAGGTTGACTGATTGTTTATTGAGCAATTGTTTTTTTTTTTAGAAATTTATTAATAACGTTTGGAATCGTTACTATGCAAAATTTATCTTTATAGCACGTTTAATATCGATCATTTTTTTTCCGATTTTTATCCCATCGGGAAGTAATCGGAATTTTCTCTAAAATTACGATTGGCAGGACTGTACCTATGATACATCCTTAACGAGGACCCATATTTATGATCCAGGTTATAATCTTTTGATGTGGCAAGTAAAAATGAAAAATACAGTTTTTTTTAGACACTCTAATGTATATGTTATCATATGAATATATGTATATACTTTCCTACGTATGTAAACATATATATATATAGGTGTAAAGACCACGGATAGAAAAAGCAGAGAAGAGCTACAAGAACGTGGTGGAGAGCGAGATTTACATACCTACAGCCAGTGCCTCACGAAGCGCGCGGCCACCCTTGTTAGTCCAAAGTTGCTTCGTCCGCGTGTTTCCTCACTCAGCGTGTATATATGCGAGCGTATATATATCCCACGTACGTACCACCGTTGTTGGCTTTTATCCGCTCTTAAACATCCCGCTGGCTTTACTCCCGTTAGCTGCTAGGAAACTCCGGAAAATATTCTGGATGGAAATGGTTGAAGGTAGTCAAAGATTCTGCTAGGGATTGAGAGATTACGCGGAAAACGAAATTTTTTAATAATTATCTCGGTACCCGAAAGTTCCTAGTTATTATAATGCTGGGTTTGAGACTTTATGCTTTACTGAAATTCTTGCACTTTCAATTAATTCGTTTCATAGATTTTTTTTATCCGGTCTAATATTTAATGTAAGGTAAAATGAAAAATTCGAATGTCGTAAAATAAAAAAAAAGTTTTCGTATAGATCCGATAATTATCACTAATTTTCTCGTTTGAACTAAATCTTTTCTTTATATGAACAAAAACGTGGATTATAGTTAGGTGAATAATAATAACTGAATTTATTATATAAAAAAAAAAACTGCAATGATTAAGGAAAATGAATGCATATTGAATTCACAGAAAGGTCTGATAGATCTTGATAAAACATATCCAAAATATGTACCTAGACGTTTTGACAAGATTTATTTCCGGATCAACAAACTATTTCGTAGAAACAAATAAGACATTTTTTCAGTGTTTATTGTTACACTGCCTAGTGAAAGTTGCTTCAAATAAATAAACATGTTCGAACGTTTGCATGAAAAATTTTTACAACATTTTTCATGAGAAAAAAAGTTTCTGTTTTGCTTCCGCTATGAGAAAACAAAATTGTTTCAAATACATATTTGTTTTAGGAAGAACAAATTTCCGCTGATTTAAGTAATTAAATATTAAATACATAGTTGAATAATTTTATTAAATATGACTAAACATTTTTTTGGGCGCAGAATTTTCATCGAAATATTTCGAGCATTACGTATTCCGATTATTTATACCGAGTTCTTGTTAGTGCGGAGCAGAGTGATGTACGTGCACTATCAGTGATGGAAGTCGGTGTTAACGCAGCCGCTTCAACATCGCGAAACGGTGGTTCCTCTCAGTCTAAGAATCTGCCAAAGGAGCTGTGAAAAGAGAAACGAGAAAAAGCGAAATAGCGCTCACCCGTTTCGTCGCGTTTCATCCCAATAGTACTGAGAGATTTCCGAACCATTATGCAAATTTCTTTGCGCCACCAAGCGATTCTCTTTCTGCTCCGTTTCGTAACGATGAGGAGAGACTTTTCCGGGTCTGTTTATTTCACGGTTCCGGTCACGGCGCCTGACGCTGCAATTCGCCTCGCCGCAAAATTTTCTTCGCCAACCGGAAATGTGCAAGTAACATTTTGTGTAATGAAAACACATGTTACGGTACTTTATTTTTCCATTCTGATCCGACAGTAAACAATTTTGAGAACATCTTTTAATAACGAGAAAACCAATTTTTAGTAGTGCAATAATCAGATATTTGGCTCTTACGAGTTTAATTATTGGAGGAGTCTCATTTTTATTCGATTGATTTTTTTGTTACCATATATTTTCTAACTCCTTTCATTTTTAATTGTGGGCTACATGACTGTATGGACTGAATGAAATCAAATTTGCAATATTTTCATGTATCTTGATATCCTGATAAGTAGATTTTTTTAAAGGGAATCTCAACAGCAAAATTCATTTATTAAAAGAGGAATAATTAAACGTAACAGCGCGCGTTGTTGTTTCTGAAATGTACAAGAAAGTAATAAAAAATATTTCATCCAGAACTTTTTTTTTCAGACAGAATGAATATATTCTTGTAATTCATTAATTGAGCAACAAAAAAATCGATACTGATAATTTTTGTCTTGCGTTGGGAATGATATATTCAATGATGTACCGAAATTTCATCTATCTAACATATTGAAACTCCTTTTGATTGCTATGATTTTCAGTTTCTCCGCTGTTTTAAGAATAACAATAACAATATGCATGACAAGAATTTTAACGAATGAAGCTCCAAAAAAAAAATATCCAAAGGCTAAAAGATTTATCCTATAAAATAAAAAAATTTATCTCAAGAAAAAGAAAATTAAACAAATGCTCCAGTCCTAACAGTACAAAAATCATGAAGTCCTGAACGGGGCGGGGTTAAAGTTCCGAACGGTAAATACACGAAGGTCTAAAATTCCGAAAATTAATATCCCACCTACATTTTTGCCGAAATTCGCTAGAAAAATTTTCGTCAAAAATGTAGGTGAGATATTAAATTTCGACATTTTAGACCTTCGAATATTTACCATTCGAAACTTTGTCCCCGAGACGCAAGGAAATCGGGGTTAAAGTTCCGAATAGAAAATAAACGAAGGTCTAAAATTCCGAATCTTGAAATCGCACCTACATTTTTTACGAAATTCGCTAGAAAACATTTCGGCAAGAATGTAGGTGGGATATTAATTTTCGGAATTTTAGACCTTCGTGTATTTACCGTTCGGAACTTTAACCCCGCCCCTCCTGAACTCCATACCTTTTTTTTTACGGGCACGATTAGAAAAGTGAACTGAGTGTACAAAAATCAGAAAAAGTCCGCTTATCTGCCACAAGTCACTTGAAATCAAAGCTGAAATATATCGGATCATTTTTCGTGGTACGGAGACTGCAAACTTTGCGAAGGCACAAGAACAATATTTTTTAACGGTCTTAAGACGACGTGAGAATTGGATAGATAAACCCATAAAAAAAATAGTGCAGCAACTGGGAAGTTTGTCCTCCGAATGGCTTGTGCTCGGTCCGTGGCTTCCCTTGGAATAAAAAAAAAAAAAAAAAAAAAAAAAAATTGAAAAATAATAAATTGCCAAACTACTTTAAAGAAATTAGACGGCAGGACGGATGTTCGCCTCGCCGGAACGCTTTTCCTCCTACCCTGTTTCCTCACTCGCTGGAGCAGCTCCACGCGCGTAAACTTCCCCGGTTGCGTGGCGCTCGCGGATATTGATTAATTTGCTTAAAAAGTTCCTGCCTCTGTGAGGCCAGAGCTCTCACCCTCTCCTGCTGCTGCTGCTTTCTCTCGGTCTCCAACCCCCAGCTGCCCTCAGCAGAGCCGCACGCTGTTAGTATTTACTTTACGGGGATGTCGACCATCGGATAAACTTCAGCTTGCGGGATGAAAAATAAAACGACAAAAAACCCAAACGCCTTGTTACACGAAAGACGAATCTGCGATGCTATACACGGCGATTCCATTATTACACTGAGAAAAATAGATTGTTAGATTTGTGATATCTAAGATACAATGAAAAAATATTGCTACTGGCGTGGCGTAAAACGTGACTTTCTCATCACGATTTTTACTGGCGTTACGTTAGTGTTATGGCGTTAGTATTGTAACGTTAGTATTATCACGTTAGTGTTGTGATGTTTGGTTTGCGAAGTTGGTCTGCGGAGTTAGCTCGTAAAGTTAGTGTGTGAAAATTATATTAATAATTTGTAATTAAGCATGTATTTCACAATTATTTGGTGAAACTTTTACGAAACGATTTTACTCATAATTCTTTTTAAATTGGCTAAAATAAATAGAATAGAAATATCGCGAAAAATATTTCGAAAATATAAAGACATGCTGAATACATTTAAAACTAAATTAATAATTATACTCGTTTGTTTTTCATTGGCTTTTCATTGCAAAATTCTATAAAGAGAAGTACGATTTTGTTCAGCCGTAATTCAAAATGGCGCAGATCGATATTAAGGTTCGAAAAAATAATTTCCCCGTTTTTCGAAACTTTCACACGAATAATTTTATTTTTATACCGGAACATACAGGAGCCAATGGATTGTCGACACTTGTCAATCCCTTTTGATAACTGATGCTAACATTTGTGATAACAATATGGTCAGATCCGAAGGATACAACGAAACTTTAAATGTCTCTTATAAAGAGAAAACCGGCCAATCAGACATAATATATATCATGAATCATTTTAGCTGGATCCCGGAAGTCATGATCGACGAGTGCGTGAATCTGAAGTGGCTTTGAATCATCTTGGTCCAAGTCTTGTAAGCAAAGGGCATCAATTCAAACAGTATCTATATATTACACCCGCCCACATGCTGAAAATGCGACTTAGGGCAAGGAGTACAAACGCCCACACTGCGGACGTCGGACGTTGCAGGGTTCGTCGAGCCCCCGAATTTGCAAGCGGCGCGTAGCCTTATGTAAAGTTAACGAGGCGACCAGGAAACTTTCGCATGAATACGAAAGTGGAACGTTGTCAGCAGTGAAGCTCTGGTCGTCGCCCATTTATATTTTAAAGCAACGCGAGGCGTTGGCAAATTTTAAAGCAGTCCTCAGCTAGATTGGATGGTTATGACGTTATGTTTGTCCCCTGTATTAACCGTACTGTCCCATAAGAATTGTGTACATTGAAGCTTTTTCACGTGTCGTGGTTTCAAGTGCTAAATCTCGAAAAATCATTATTCAGTCAATTTTTCTGTGATAATTCAATATGATGCTGAGATGTCTTGCTGTCCATTTAAATTTGGTCACTGGTTGGAAGACCTTGAATATTAACAGTAAAAGCATACGAAAAACGATGGACACCGAGGCCTTGAACATGAAATTTTTTTGATAAAACATCCACCGTCTCGGATTAAATTCGGGTGGTCCCGGATGAAACCTAGGCAGTCCTGGACAGGGCCTTGACAGTTCTGGCTGGGTATGTAGCTGACCAGGATGGAGTATAGATAATAAAGGATGCTGTTTGGGCGGGTTGCAAATGCATCCTGAGTGATCGTAAATGAAGTCCAGGCGATTCCCGGTCGGTACCGAGGTGACCATGATGCAATTTGGGCAGTCCTAAATGAAGATAGTCCGGAATAGAATTCGGGTACTTGCGGATGCCGTCTGGACGTTCTCGGGTGGGTTTTGGGCAGTTCTACATAGACATTGGAGGAGCCCGAATGAAGTCTAGGCGGTCGCAAATGGTATCTGGGTGGTCCTGGTTGGGTTCTGGTCGGTCCCGGATGAGATCTGCGCAGTCCCTATCGGGACCAAGCTGACCACGATAAAGACTCGAAGATCCAGAATGAAGTTTGGGCAGCCGAATTAAAATCTAGGAAATCCCGAATGGCGTCTAGGCAGTCGCAAATTGCATCTGGGCGATCCGGGTTGGGTTCTGGACAGTCCCGGATGAGATCCGGGCAGTCCCTATCGAGACCAAGCTGACCACAATGGAAACTTGATCCAGAATGAAGCTTGGATAGCCTAAATGAAATTCGGACAGCCTAAATGGAGTCTGGACAGTATCGGACGGAATCTGGGCAGTCCCAGCCGGAGTCCAGGTGGGTACCGAGCGGACCAGCTCGGATTCTAGGCAATCCAAGATACAGACGAGACCAAGTTGTTTGGGATGACGTTCTGCTCGTATAGTATAAAGGATGAGATCATATAAAATCCTATGAATTCTTCTCGACCGCTTAGACACCATCCGGGACAGACCAGACATCGCTAAGCAGAGTCCAGACTCCAACTTTTCATCTATACTTCCGGCCACAACTTTTCCATGCAGGTTTGCAATACGATCTTTTTGTTAATGTGACGTTTACTAGATATCAATATGCCATCACAACTGCACAGCACGATAAATCGCAACAACGCAAAAATACGAGCATCCACATTCGGAGTTTACAATGTCGAAGCAAAAATAACTTGTCCCTGATTGAAAACACTCGAAACTCGACTGAACGTGTCACAAGTAGGAGCCCAGAATGGATTGTGCGTCTCGCAAAAGAAGAAAGCACTTTCTTTGCGATGCTTTTGCTAAGGGTAAGACCGTTATCTCCGAAAAAAGGGAGAGAAAAATGAGAAAGACTGCGTCTTCTTTTTTCGCATCGCCAGAGACACGGGTGGAGTAAGATTTGCCAGGCTGGCTGCCTCCAGATGAGAACGCGCCGCCAACTTTTCACTGGCGCTTGTACCACTGCTGGGATCTCTCGAAATTGGAATCCGCGAGCGAGTCCGCTCCGACTACCGCACGATGGCCCGGGGCACAAATCATCCTTTCCTTTCTGCCGAGCTCACGGTGCAAAAACACAAGATATCCCCTCGCTGCGAACCGACCACCGGCAAAAGCGTACAGAGCGTTGAGACTTTTGCGCTAGTGAACATAGTCATACAGTCCGTTTGCATTTTATTTTCGGGTGGACTATGACTGCATGTATATGAATGCTTATAAGGACAAAAAACTATTGCAAATGGAAAGGAGCTTCTTCGAAAATTGTACGTAATACACGGCTATGGATATAGCTCTTCATGTACATTCTAGTGAGCTTCTCAGGGCTTCATGGTGTTGGGTCGTTCGTGTACGACAAAGGACCAGGAAAGGGTAGCGTGTGCCGAGTGATCCCACGTATTGACGCCCCCATGAGCGCATGCGCATCCCCGAGAGAAAATGTCTCTCGGCAAACCCCTGCGTATGCACGACCAGAACATTCAACCGCCGAACACAACCGTCAATTGTTCAACACACGCGTGGTAGCCACTCCCATACACTTGTGTGTACCCAAACTTAATGTACATACGTACACTAATTGCCTGAGCACATGTCGGCTATCGGCTTTATCTAGCTAAAATAACGAATTCCATTTCTTTCCGGATCACGAAATTTGGACTTGAGTTCGGTCAGTTGTCCATGTTTGTCGAAGATAATTGTCACACATTATAAAGTTACTGCTTTGTTTAAAAAAGTCCGTCGGGGTCGTATTAGGATAGGGTTGATCTTACCGTATAGAGATGTATTGACTGTTTTGAACGTTTTGATCCATTTTATATCGAAAAACTCGTTAATGTTACTTTTATCCATTTTCCTTTTGGTATGAAGAGTGTGATTAGTTGAACCTAAAACATTTTTCAAGAATATGATTGATGATCTCATTCCAATTCTATTCTCAATGAGAAACAGACATGATCTATAGACCATGTCCATAGATCATATCCGTTTTTTAACAAGATTTTTGTGGTTTCAAGTTGAAGTTTCAACGGGTTTTAACTGCTGAACACACCGTCACTGCTCCAACCGACCAGGTGTGAAGATAATGCTGTAAGCTTATCGAGAATATTAAAAAGTATGATCCTTTTAAAATCTTATTGGTTCAGTGTTTTGAGGTTACTTAATACATTTATTGAAGTAAACATCGACTGCGGTTTTTCACTCATTTTTGATGGACCATGACAATTATTGACAGTTAGGAATTTTTAATCCGTAAAGTTCTGTTGGAACGCTTTTCGTTACTTCACCTAAAATTCAGACGGTTTGTATTAACATTTGTGGTTATTTCTTCTGCAAGATAATTGGGATTATTCTGGATCTATGGAATTAGTCTAGAAATATTGAAAACCAATACGACAAGAATATTGCTCTTAGTTTTTCAATTGAGAATAAAGTTGTAATGGTAATTCCGTACCACAGTCTCATTTTTCAATGTACTTATAAAGCATCAAGACAGAATGTCATGATTCTGGATATTCTGGTACGTGCATATTGTCGTAGAGTTTCATTCTAACGTGAAATAAAGGGTTTTTATATGTGTGTTTTCTACTTTCCAACTCTCGCAGCTTCTGTACCGTCTTTCGTTGGAGAAGCACCACCGTCTTGTCGGTGATGCTGCTGTAACCGCCGTTACCACAGTCTTCTCTCAACTTTTTTTTTCCCCAGTCTTTCCAAGTTTTTCATCTCGTCTGCTATTTTTCATTTCCATGCAGTGAGCGACTTGTGTGTCTGGGTTTGTGTGTGGCCGTTTACGAAAGACACAAGTCCAGAAAGACACCAGGTTGAGTGGTTGTGGTATGTGGATGGAAAAGAGACAAGAGGAAGATTGGGAGTCGCAAAATGAGGGGCGGGTACGATGCGGTCTCAAGACTTCCGTTTCCTGGTAATCCTGAAGCTGATTTTTACCTTGGATAGCGCGCTTTTCCCGGAGCTTTTACCTAATTTCTTATTTTTCTTTTACAAGATTGCTTCGACACTCTTAAAGAGACTTTCTTCGACCACTTTCAGTGAACGCACATTTAACACTCTTTTATTCTTTCACGTTTGCTTACTTATATTATTTGTATTTTTATTTTTTTTCCAAAGTTACCTCTTGGCCATTGCCAAGCGGTAAGCGGAGTTTGAAGGAGAAAAGTGCCAGGCGTTAAATAAGCAGCGAAAGGTAAAAAAGCAGCGGTGAGAAAACGTCTTCAGGGCGGCAAGTCATATCACCAAAGCGGTAAGGCGATTGGGGGAAGTAAACGGGGGAAGAGCTCGAGTCGAGAAGCTTGGAAAGGTGGAAGGTCGAAGCCAGACGCGTAGTCGCTTCCACCTAACGAGATTAATTTGTTTTATAGGCGACCGCGCCTTCACCGCCACTTTGTCGCGTCGGGACATGAAAGTAACTTGCGCGATACTCTCTTCTGCTTTGGTTTCACTCTTCACGGTTACTCGAACTCGTTCTACTCGGTCCTCTGAGCTCTCGACTCGATGAACATATTGCAGACGCTGTGTACCATCATAAGCGACCCTATAGGCTTTATTTCGTATACTCCATGTAAGACTTTTGTGTCAAATTCGAACCTCAGCCGGAGCCTCAATAAAGAGACATGTGTAACGTATGTAAGAGATTCAAAATTGGGTGGATGTATTCAAAACCGAGCGTAGTTTTTTTATGAATACATTTTTTCTCACAGATAAGTCAGAATTCTGGATGATGCACCGGAAAGGGACTTACACCTTTTTCATGACGAACTAATGAAAAAATCACTATTGATGATCATGGACAATTCATGGTAATTTTTCCCTACCATGTAATACCAAAAATTAGCTGTATCCGTGACTCAGAATTTCCAACATTCTCGAAAAACCACTGAAGTCTGGTGAAACTATGTAAATTTCTGATATATCTTTGATTATCCTGATAAATCCTAAAAATTGATAACAAAACTGAATAACCTTTAAAAAATCAGGCGAAATCCAAATAAATCATATTTGGCAAAAAGTCGCGAAAAAATAGTGGAAAAAAGAAAAAAGGAAGAAACATGAAGAAAAATAAAATTTACGAAGTTTCAAATATTTCCACTTTTCGGCACTTAGTTTCAGATACCAGTGAAAAATATTCGGTAATTGATTTTTCACGTGGTGTACAATCATGTCGCGTATAACAGTGTTGATGTTTCGAAATGAATTAAAAAGTGATTAAGGCTCAGTTAACAATTATGATCAGTTACGAGAACACAATATGTCTGAAGGGCTCGAACTTTTTTTGTAACAAAATTGTCATTCTAGTGATATTTCACCTTTTCACTACACGCATACAAAACGCTCATCCTCTGCTCCCTTCGTTCTTTTCATCGTTCCCTCTTATAACTCCGTCGCTCGAAACGTTGATGGCGAGCTCTTTTCTTCGCTCACGCTTAGCCCTCGCGCGTGGCAAGAAGGGCCGACCCTAGACTTCCTGACTCGAGGGCGCGACGCGACTCCAAAGGGAGAGACGCTGTCGGAGTGGCCTCAAAGGAGGAGGAGGAGGAGGATGAGCCATGGCGTCAGCACATTACGAGTTGTGGCACTGTCCTCGCTTTGAAGCCTTTTCCCACTTAAATAAAAAAAGTCACGAATATTATTATTTATTTGAAAAAAAATCAACGCCACATAAGTAAAATAGAAATAAAAAATTCACAATTTTTTACAAACTCGCTTTCAAGCTTTGATTTTTTTTTAGCTTTGGATACTAAAAAAAATTTTGTCAGATAGTAATAAAAATGAAAAAACAAAATGTTGAAATGTTCCAGAAATTTACCGAAGTTTTAAAAATCTTGAAAACATTTGAGAAAAGTGCTCAAATTGTAACGAAAAAAAACATTGTATGTCAAAGAATATGATTCAAATTTTTTTAATATTGCAGAATTTTTTTTTGTCACTTGCTGATTTTTTTTTTTTTGTCACTTGCTGATTTATTATTGACTTGGTAAGTATCTAACCAGTTATTTACTTCTTCACATAAAACGAACGTAGAATGTAACGGCCCTGAAATCGGCGATAAAATCGTGTAAGTTTGACCCTAAGATGACTTGCGGCTGGGATGTTGACCTGCACATGGTTGGTCAATGTTGCTATGATCCTCCTGCAGGTCTGATCTTGAGTTCATCCCTCGACTCTTGAACTCCGACCCGTCAACAGCTTTAGCATCAATGCTCTTGACCTGAAGAGTTTTATTCAGCCCCTAGGAAAAAAACGGCACTTTGATTGCAAGGGAAAATGGTAAAAGACAATGTCCACAAGCCGGGAATCTCACGGTTCATTGGCCGATTTTCCAAGCGATGCCATTGACCATCAACGTGCTGCAACATTTTCCAGTTCGAACTCATTTACCTCAATCAATAATGTTAAAAAAATGATGAATGATTACGGAAGAAAAATCATGATTCTTAACTCGAAAACGCTCATTTATCTATAAACTAAAAAAAATTTGTAAAATTTTTTAAATTACAAATCTTACTTAAAAAAGAAACTTCAGAAACTTTCATGAAAAATATATCAATTAAAATTTTTCGAATATAAGGCAAAGACATTAATTTAAAAATATTCAAATTATAACAAATTTTCATGGAAGCTAGTAATTAACGGGTAAGAAACGTGACAGTTCGAATTGTTAGCTTTCCACAATATATGTACCGTATTGATTGGTAATAATCATTTTCAAACAAATGTTCGTTTTCTTCAACATTGGCCGAGTTTTGTTGTAAGCACGATTTAGTTACGTTACCAATCATTTTTCGATTTCAAACAAATTTTCACATTTTTCAAAGAAAAATTAGTCTGAAATACATGATCTTCATTTTTCTAAAAAAACAAGGTAATTAAAGCGAGAAAATGTTTCTCTATTCAAATAAATATACATGTCAACCTGACAGAATATTAGATTATTATAAACCGAATTTGATTTAAACAACTTAATATCATATTGTACGTACTGTATTTCATTTTGCACAGGCAAAAAATATTTTGATCTTAGTACATGATATTTATTTGAACGTATGCGATTTATTTGAACGACCCGTGCGATGTTGTTGAAGTGAACAACATTTTGTTGATTCAACTACATTTTTTTTTTAATTTCAAGGTAGAATGAATATCCGTTAAATATACCATTCAGCTTGAAGTTTTTGTTGGCATTATTTTTCGACAATATTTATAACTAAGTTGGCTTATGAGATAACGGAAGCCCCGGAGATTGACCCTAAACCGAGCGATTAACCGCGGCAATATTTGCCAACGGTGATACCTTGCTCGTGGCGCTCGCGGCCGTTGCTACGAGCAATTTGTTCGCCCATTTGAACTCTGACATGGGTGTGCCGAGGGATAACGCGCACTGCAGCGCACTGTACGCTCTGCACCCGTACCGCGTGTGAACGATGGAACGTAGTGTAGAACTAGCCGCCTCGTAAACGCCTACCCGGAAGTCCATAGGGAACCCGTTCGACTGAGGAAATCGAATGAACGTTCGGCTCTATTGTATTTGAGACTTTGGAAGTTGAGTAAAGACATGTTGAGCACTAAAACTAAGAAGCTAATCCACCAATTATTTTCTGCTGTTTCAGACACTTTTCTTTAACCTCATGAAAACTGAACTGCCTTACCGATTTGGTCTCAATTCAATACTAAAAGTCGCATCACTTTATTCAATCTTAATACGAAATTTTGACACGATAGCCAAACATTCGTCTGAGCTACAGCGTTTACGTCCTTTTTTCAAAATTTTCAATTTATTATAATTAAATATTAGCCAATAGGTAGATGCTGTTTAAATTTCAGCTGATTCGGTCAAATAGTGTATAAGTTACAATTATATGAAATTATGGCCTTTCATCACACGAACATGCATCCGGCCAATTTTTCTAAATCGCTTTTGTCGACTCTTACAACCATTCTGAGTGTCCTGACATGGAAACCTTGAAATTTTTTTTTTCATGGCAACAAAGCTTTATCCATGAGAAAGCAAAAAAAAACACAGATTCTCCAAAATACCGGAGAATTTACTCTGATTAATTTTTATATTAAATCGAAATTAGCCAGCAATTTATCGCTAGCTAGGATTTATTATTATTATCATTATTTTCCTTCCTTCCTTTAGTTCTAGAATCCCATTTAATGTCATAGTTTTAATTGAATATTGCAGTATGCTTTATGCTAGGCATACATCCTCGAACGCGTCGGTATCACGTTTCAGGAGTCGACTTTTTACACGCCCATACAAATTTGTTCTGTCGAGGAACGGTCCGATGGGGTTTGAAAGGGAAGGGCTCAAAGAGATGTCTACAGTGTACCCCTCTGACTTTCGTCTCGTGTATACCTCTTGTACCGGTATTCAGTACAGACCCAGTCACTCCTTGTGTACGTTGCCACACGTTTTTTTTAACACCGTTATTAGATTCACATGTGTGGGAGAACGGTCAGGCCCCAAGCAAACATAACCGACAAACACAGTCACAGTGCGCCAACACTATGCATACCTCACGCCTGGGGCCAATGTTTGTCCTTATCTCAAGAGAGATCTGCGTGGAAGGTACCATTTTCATTTTACATCACCTTACACCCACTCCACCTTCTCTTCCTTCCCCTCTACTCCTTCCTTGTTAAGACATTTGACCTCTCGAGACATGTGTACATTTTGTTATTCTGAAAATGAGTAACTTATCTTCAACTACGTTGTGTTTTATTTAAACCCCTTAAAGTAAAAATTCACTTATTCTTTCCTATATTTCAACTCGACACGAGTATATTGATCGACTTTTAACTCATCATAGCAATTAGTTTCGTAAGTTTTCACACGAAAAAGTTACTCAATGACAGAAAAAAAAAGTAGCATTCACTTATTTTTTGAAATTTTTTTTATCGCAATTTAAGTACGGGACTGTTGAATATAATTCCCTATACGCAGGCTCAAAATAATCTTATTAACAAAGTTTCGAGTCTTAATTTGCAAACTTGCAGCTTAATTTTACCTTTGAAATATGTAGGAAAATCAGTTCTTTCAAGGTATACATATTTCGATAACAGAAATGTATATCGGTCGATGAAACACATACATTTTTACACATGGTCCGCTACCGAAACATTTCAGTACTCTAGATAAAATTAACAAAAAATATATATGTACCGTCGAATTTGGCAAATAAGTGAATCCGTAAAAAGTTCTATTTCCTTTTGATGGTTGAAGGGTAATTTTTCGCGAGGTTACATGATTTTATATGTTTAATCATTACGGCATTTTATCTTTAATTCACGTGACTTAGCTTTTTAAAGATTTGATTGAAAATAAAAATATCATCCGACACAGAACGTATTACCATTTTTTTCACTCGCAGCAAAAATTCATTGGAGAGAAAAGAAAACAGCCAATTAAATCTATCCACAAAACTTTCCCTTTCCGAAATATAAATTGTATCCCTTGGGATCTCCTCCAAAAGTACAATCTGCATACGAAAAAAAGTCATAGATTTTGTGTAAATTATGCAGCAGATGCATCGAGCAAGTCGAATTTGAGAGTGTAAGTTGTTATGTCGTTGATCTCCGTTAGTTCTCACGTTACTCCGATGGCTGGCATGACTTCGGGAATAAATTAAAACCCAAGGACGAAGGTTACTGTCGTGTATTCTTCCCCTCAACGTAAATATAGTTAACGAAACCGGACGAACGTTGTAGAACGACACGATACCGGAGATAATGGGTATACCTGGCTCATCAACCCTTGCAGCTTGTGCTTGCCCTTGTATTAAGTATAAGGTTCTTGCACACCCTCCCGTATGTGTCTCTCAACCAACTAGATGCACACAGCCAGCGAGTCATCCAACGATCGATGTAGATGGTTTAAGTTTCATGTAACATCCGCTAAACTCCACAATCGTGTAGTTCCATATATCTATACATATAGGTACAAGCCATTCTAGCCGAAATCTACGTAACCTTCAGTATTATATCGACTGTATTCTGGTAAAATAGCGTTCGCCAGATATCGGCACTCGGCTCGTTTCGTCGCCAAATTCTGAAAAAACTGTTAACTTTGTAAAACATTCACGATTACGCACATTCACACTCATACTCGTACTCGAATTAGAACTCATACTCATACTCACACACATATGCGCACGTACGCATACAATTACGCACACTCATATGCATACTCATACTCGTATTCATACTCATACTCGTATCTATACTCATACTCGTATCTATACTCATACTCGTATACATACTCATACTCGTATTCATACTCATACTCGTATCCATACTCATACTCGTATTCATACTCATACTCGTATCTATACTCATACTCGTATCTATACTCATACTCGTATACATACTCATACTCGTATTCATACTCATACTCGTATCCATACTCATACTCGTATTCATACTCATACTCGTCTTCATACTCATATTCATACTCATACTCATACTCATACTCATACTACACTGACACTTATACTCATGGTGACATACACAAATATACAACCACAATTAGAAAAAGAAAAAAAAAAGTTCTATCTAAATGTCTTGATACATTTTGAATTAACTAGGATCGAACACTCGAGAATTAAATAAAATATCACCATGACAAAACTTCCTCTGTAAGGAAGCAATAAAATAATACATCGTCGGGAAAATTACGCACAAAAAGTCCCATATATAGTGTTCGTGATAATTTGTGAGACTTGAGCTAAAGATATACATGAGCGATACGCTGATGCACTTTTAATTATTGCGTATAGCACAAACCGTGAGGTGTATTTGCTTTGATATGTTCTTCATAGATATATGATTAGATATAATGTCGCTATGCAGACGGAGTGGTAACAACGTTGGGGAGAACGATAGTTATAGTAAGTAATACATCATTATATCGTTAGTCATTCCAGCATAAGACCAGTGTTTTTCTCATACTGAACATTTCCTTTTTTTTTTTGTGTCTTTATGTTGTGATAATTGAATGGTTCTTCGTAACGAACCCTTTTTCGACCCTCCCTCTCCAAATGACTATACCTCGAGGCCGTTGCAATGTATAATATATACAGCTGATGCAATACGAAAATAAATAAAAATGTCCAGATGGTAGTGGACGAAAATGAGAAACCTTAAGATACTATAGATGCCTCCTTAGAATCGTAGCACGTAGTTATCTGTAAAAAGCTATATTTATTATTAAACGGATATGGAATATCTGCAAGTTATATAAGGGAAATAAAGGGTAACTTTCAACAAAAATGTATTTACTTCAAATTTATGTCTCTATGAAAATCTTTGATGAGTCACAGATATTGTAATATTTAGGTTAAATACAATTACTTTAACAACGAAAGTTTCGACCATTTTATGAGGGTTATAAAATTTGGGGAATTTTTGAAGCTTTTGTGATTTTCATCGACGTCTAAAACATACAAACTTCGTGAGACATTATAAAGCAACTGAGAAATTCAGAGCATTTTTTGAGATCGAAAAAAGTGTATCGATAGTTTTTGAAAAATATTGCCTAAATCGATTTTTTATTTTTCTGAAAGAAGCAAGAAAAGATAAATAAATAAAAATATCGGAGATCATGATACGAATTTTTGGAAAATGTTTTATTTTTTTAAATTGTTCTAGAAAAAGGAAATATGTCTGTGGAAAACCATGACTATCCTTGATGAGCCCAATAATCCTCATGAAATCCGCAAAAGTATCGTTTTTGGAGGACGATTTCCGAAAAATGGTTATTTTCACTGAAAAAAAATATTTTTGCATAATTGTAATAGCAATTTTCAAGATTACAATTATATCATGTAAGAATATTTACAGCGTTTTTTTTTCTCTTTCCAAGCCACTTTAATATAAAATTGATATATCCACTAAAATATCGAAAATTTTCAAAAAACCAGTCAATTTTTCCTCAAATTTTTTTTTTAACATTTTATATTTTTCTAAAAAGTAGGATAACTCTGCGTAATAAAAATATCGCATTTTGTGCCTCTGGTTTTCCAACACAGGGTGTTACTAAATCAAAGCAACTTTAATTAAAAATTGATTATCAATTTTAAATTAAAGCAACCTAAATTTAAAAGTAATTATCAATTCAAAATTGAAGAAACTCCAATCTTTAATTAATGATTAAATATAAATGGAAGCGATTCTAATTTAAAATTAACGAATCTACAAAAATAACCAAGATTTTCAGAAAAATCAAGATAATATTATTGTAATTATTTATTTTTCTTAAACATTTTTAATTTTCGTAAAAAGCAGGGAGCTATTGCTGCGTAAGCAAAATTTCGCATTTTGAGTCTCTGAATAAAAACTAACCCGTTGGTGTTGGTGATAAAATAAAGTAAGGAGCAGGTAGAACGGAGGTTTTCCCTGGTTGGCTAACACAGGGTGTTGCTTGCACCGCTGTGGAACGTGGGGTGTCTTCCATTCATTACCGCCGGTTACCCCTAATGGAATCTTCGTGTACTCATCTTTCCACTGTCCTTCGTCCTCGTCGGCGTCGTAATCGTCGTGCTCAAGAGGGTCGCCATCACGCGCCCACTAATATCTGTTTTGGCATGCAACAAGAAATCGTTTGTAGAAGCCCAAGTATTCCCGCTTCTCCGTAAATCCCTCTCGTCCACTGATACACTGTAGGGTATTATCCTTGCATGACTTTGCCGGTGATATCCTGATTTTTTTCTGCCTCACAGGGAAAGCTTCATTTTCACGGAACTTTTTGGTGTGAGAATATTTTTGGGGAGGGTTTTCTGTAAAGATTTTTTATAAAATGCATTGCGGTTCGGAAGAAGTGAATCTGGACAAAATTTCCTAAAAAAGGGTTATAGTCATTCATAAGAAAAAAGCTAAATTTAGATTAAATGACCTGAAAAAGCGGTACTGACATTTGGGAGGAAAATCTGAATTTCGAAAAATGTCCAAATTCATTTTTTCACATAAATCGTTCCAAAGAATATACACAAATATAGATCTTATATATTTATCAGAATTAAAAAAAACGAAACATTCTATTTGCAGATCAGTTTGCGAGATCTGCAAATTGATTCCTAATATTTAAAAAAAAGTACCAAAATTAAAGATAAATCTCTGAATCGGTTTTTGTTTTTCTAATTCTGTACTGGCATCTCGCTTTTATTTTTACTTCCACCAATCTCCATTTTTGCTTGCATCGTTCGTTCACTTGGTAAGTGAAAGGGACATTTTACTATTACTACGCGAGTAGTGAAGGGGAAAGGAGGCGGACGAAGGACAGCGTAATTTTTCTCGGTAAAAAATACTTTCGCTTAAGTTCCTCGCCGCTCATTATTCTCCACCAAGTCGACGACGTCGACGTCGTCGTGGCCGACACTAGGGGGCAACCACCCCCAATGCCATGACCTAAACCCCCGACCTGACCTCAAAGGCGGCTTCCTTTAATAACCCAGAAAGCGAGAGAATGAAAATGAGGGAGGGTGGGTTACGCGATGCTCGTCGTGCCAGACGGAGTGGGACAACGGCTACGAGAAAGAGAGGAAGAAAAAAAAACCGAGATAGAGAGGAACTCTGGTGTGAGGGATTCCACCAACGAGCCAAGGGCAAACGGTGGATGCTAATTTGTAACTGGTCTACTTCCGGAACAGTGGTTCTCGCCAGTCCGCTTAAATTCAACTAATTTTTCAGTAATTAATTATCAATTAACCCATTGAAAAAACTATATCCATCACCATTAATTCTGGCATCATACAATCGCGTAATATTTTAAACTTGACTGGAATTGAATTAGTACAATCAAATTTACGCCTTTGTTTTGCATGACGATAATTCGTCTTAACCTTGTCGATTCTGGCTTAATGGAAGGCTGGTAAATCTCCATAGTGACTGAATGTGTATACAACTTTTCCGTGATCGGTCAGAAAAAGCTAAGGTTTGATTTTTTAATCTTAAATGTTGATTTAATATCAAGGAACAAGTAAATTTCAAATAAGTTCACCACGATGATAAGATAACTTATCAGACATACGGAGTCTCAGACGTTCCAGTCAATTAATCTGATCTCCTGGAGCTGTAATCTGATACAGTTGAAATGTGGAAATGTCGTGAAGTTCAAAAGCGTCAATGTGTAGTCACATAAAGTTGGAAATTGGTCGAATGCGAACCTACCAAATTAATTAAACCGTCTTGTCGTCTTGTCGTCTGGTAGTCTGGTAGTCTGGTAATCTTGTAATCTGGTAATCTGGTAGTCTGGTAGTCTGGTAGTCTGGTAGTCATGATCTGATAATTTGATCATGTGGTACTCTGATAAAATGGCGATCCGATAAAATGGCACTTCGGTAGAATTGAGGTAAACACATAAAGTCATAAATTATGAAATATGTGGATAATCCAATTCCCATTGCATAAACCACCAAGACGGTCTTCTGTTAGGAAGGAAAATGATTAATTGAATGTTTCATTCAAACTCTCGTAAGTGGTAGGAATGAAAAAAAAATAAAAATAGTAAACGATGGAGCAAATTCAAGAGTTGAGTGATCCGAGAAATGAGCACCTTAACGTGAAGGAGATTCCAGGGTGCCGCGGAGACACCAGAGAGGTGGCTCTGGCCTCTCTCCTTGCATTGGCAATTAGCCTCATCCCCTGCTCGGATACCCTTCGTTCTATCCACGCATAGCAGAGGCAGATAGAACATGCTGAGTCGGGGAGAGTGAGAAGTGCGCGCTTCCGCTTGGGTTATATAGCACCAGGCACGACCTCGTCCATGGCATTTAATTACCTTGCCAACCCCAGGCCACGGGCAGCCTCGGGGCCAAGGTCACGAGCCATTCAACTCTCTTGCTCACCAGAGCCAGGCTACGGAGTATACATTTGGCTCAAGCCGCTACCGCCATGTTGCTGCTGCCGCTGGGGCACACTGACCGACTTCAAGCCCCTCGAGAAACTTTCAACTCGATCAAGAACTTCAATTCTATCATCAATGAGGTAGCCAAGGGTTTTGAAAAATAATCATCTCTACTTCCATCGTTTACGGTTGGTCAATTCTAAAGTTACCGTACAAACAAGTAAATTTTAAGTAAGTGTACTTACCGTGAAAATATCGTTACATTTTTATGCCGTAAGGGTGCGTTAATAATACGGTGAACTTGAGGTCACGATGAGGTACCGATGAGCTTGAGGTCAAATTTTTTATAGTCAACATTCGCATTTGCAGTCGAAATATCGTATGTTTTATTGCAGTTTAATTTAAATATAAAATATTGGATATTTTTTCCAACGCTAAATTCGCAGTACACATATTGGAAATTTCTTGGGCGGTCGAAGTGCAGTAAAAATATTGAATAGTTCGTAGCCGTTGATATTCCGGTAAAAATATCTATGGAAATATCAAACCCTCTGTAGCCTGTAAATTCGAGGTGAAAAGATCTTATATTTTGTAGATGCTGAGGAGTAATATGAATCCTGTAAATTTTGTAGTCGGTAAACTTACGGTATATTAATGTGCGGTAATAATACCGTACTGAACGTTTTATAGCCGCCAAGATAACGTTATCATACCGTTCATTTTTCATAACTTGATATAGATCCAAGAATTACCGATTAAAAAAAAATATTCCCTCCAACAGACCGATTACTTATTGTCACAAAACTGCAAATTGACCTTCGCTGAATTTGCTACTTTGTATGCTGAAAACAATTCAGTAAAAACGCATTTAATTTTTTTATAACAGAATTTTTGATCAAATTAAATTGATCTGAATTTCTTCCAACCCAACAATTAATTCGAATAATTCGCATCGAAGAAACGAAAAAAAAAAAAATCTATCGAGTATTCTCAGTCGATGCCATTTCGTTTTTCCCAAGATATCTTTTCACCCTCCCTCGTCGCTAAACTAACATAGCAGGAAGAAGGAACTCCCACATACGAGATTCGTGTGGCCTCTGCGAATCAAAACATTTCTTTCTCCACACAGATATAAAAGTGAAGGAAAGTGGAAGAAGGCCTCCTCCTCAGTTTGGCCCGCGCTGGGGAGGTGGGTATATGTGATGTTATCTGAGCAATGTGTGTGGCTGTCTGGGGTACATGCTTACCCCGAGTCAGATTCGCCCGTATACTTTATATTCGGGGGGGAGTGAGTTGGAGGGAGAGGGATGGGTGTGAGCACACACACCGGGCGTCCGCCCTCCGGAGCTGCGCAGAAGTTCCTTCCTTCCGCTTGATCGACATCGATTCCAAGATGGCAGACCATTCGCATTTCTCACTCTTTCCTTATATATAGTATCCCTCACATTCTCTACCCTCAATTCCTCCGCCCTTGCTTTCCCCTTCGCCTACAGCATACATATCGTCTCCTTTTCCCTCATAGTCATCCTCTCATTCGCCTCTACCGTACACTTTTCTTCTTTCCATCCTGAATTCTCTATCTCACTTCCTTTTCGTTTCCTTTCCATTCCTGGCGACCTCTTCTGTACAGCGTTTCTCTATATATGGATTGGATATAAATTCCGCAAGCGTCGGGCACACTCTAATAATGTCGCGCCGGCTTTATGGAGTAAGGAGGGCAAAATGAAACGCTGGAGTTTCATCTCTGACATTCAAAGCATCGTATTCGAATTTTTTTCGAAAAATTACTTTATATTTATTGCTGATAAATTTGTCATTTTACCACGTAATACGTTTTATCATCACTTTTTCTACACCTCCACTAAATTGAGGCTATCAAATTTGATCTGGAATCAGATTTTCTAGAGGTGGATCAACAGATTTTAACTGTATCAGATTAAGAATCTGCGAGACAGGAAACCTACCACGTAGAAAATCTACTAGATACAAAATCTACCAGGCATAAAAATCTACTAGAATGAAAATCTAGCAGATTGAAATCTAGCCGATTAAAAATTTACCAGATTGAAAATCTACCAGGTTAGTTCACGATGCCATCGGCAAACTCAAGAATAAAGGGTATATAGCACTACAGAAATTACGAAATTCACAATGTGCCAAGCTAAGATACTTTGTCTTATCCCACATTTGCATATTTACTTGGGCCACCATCGCGTGAAGTTGCCAGCACTCCACACTCGCACTTTGACCTCATCTACTTCTTCACATTTTGCTCTCGCCAACGTATACATTCGTTTCAAGTTAAGAGCCTCGTACGCCTGGTGATATACGAATGCCGTTATCGGAATCGCATTAAGGCGAGAAAGGAGAAATGTTGGTACCGACGAGTAGATAAGTGGAGAGAGAGGAAAAATATCGTAATAGTGTGTGACGCATTCAGGGCGGAATCTGATGAAAATTAGGGCGAAAAAAAATTGAGTCTTCGGTAAAAGGAAAAATCTTTATCAGTCGCGAAGCAGCATGGAACGTGAAGCATTAAATTAAACGGAGCTTTAGCGACCTATATTTTTTTCGCGGAACCAGAAGCCAGGCTTAGAATTTCGGAAAGTCACAGGACCGTCTATACCGCCAAGGTTTGTATATAAGATCCCTCGAGGGTTTGCGCTCGGGATGATCGTGATATCTCTTGGGCAAAGGTCGGAGAAGCCGATTAATGATTTGTTCATTTCGCGAGGGTGCTTGATTCGCCCCTCGTCTTTATCTTTTACGCCGCCTTAAGGTCGTAACTACCGAGTCGCTTGTACCGAAAAATTCGGTGGAATCCAATTCAATCAATTGCAACCATGGCCAATAAATATTTTCATAAGTATCCGAAAAATTGATTCTTCACCTCTACCGGAATTACAACTCTACCGGGAAACACTTTTTAGTACAGCCATAATCCGGTGATATTTTGAGATCCTAAATTTTTGCTTAAATTGGGTATTGCACAGAGGTAAAACTCTACCTTTGAGCAGAGATGTAGAATCGTAGAAAGGTAGATTCATATCAAGGTCACAGAAAGGTAGAGTCGGCGGAAGGTAAAGTCAAAGTGAGGTAAAGCCGTAGACAGGTAGATTTTTTTTAACCGTTTAGAGTTTTTATGCAATTATGGTAAAAAACGCTGACTACATTTTTCTACCCAGTAGAGTAATAATCCTACGATATGAGCCGTTTCAATGGCGTCTAGTCGTAAATTGTATTATTGACGACTAATTTTTTTCTACAAGTAAACCGTAGTATAATTAAAATCAAGATATACTGTCCGAGTATTGACATTTTACTGTATTTCCTTATTATCTCCCTGAGGAAAATTCTATTGCCCACTTGATGGTCCGAAACCATGATGGAAATATGCTCTTTGTGGATTTAAGAATATTTTTATAGTCATTTAATAGATTTGACACAGAAGCATGTTGCGCTATGACTAAGACAATTTATTTCATCAACGATATCTCGATACTCTTTAAGCCAGCAACGATACTTTGTAGGAAGTAGGTAACATCAGCAACTTTCCTCCTGCCACTATTCTCGCACGTAAATTTCGCGAAGGGATATCAGCGAACTCCCCCTTCTCCTTCTGAGTCCTCTTCTCCCCATCCAACACATATAAAAAAGGATAAAAAAGGATAAAAGAAGGATATTTTGCCGAGGGAGCGAGAGGCCATGATAATGGATAGGCTTCGCAGAATCTCCGGAAGGGAGAATCATAAATTAAGTTCGAGCGAGAGGGAAAGTGTGACGGAGGGTAAAGGGGAAAAAAGAGTAACGAGTAGGCGAAACCGTGAATCTCTTGTTCGGGAATATTTAACATAAAATTGAATTTTGTTATAACGAGGAGCGATTGCATGTTCCGTAAAACGGGGAAAAATCCATAGGCGAGCCATAAGAACAAGGGATCAGAGGGAAAAGGAAAGGATAGGGATAAAGGGATGAAGGAAAAGGAATTCTCCCGAAATTATTATTGTCTTAAGTAGTGAGCGAGATGGAAACTCAGTAGCTGCTTGAAGGTTGAATAGAGATGTGGCCGAGGGTGAAAGGACGAGGGAAGGAAAGGGGCGAAAGGCTTCCACGCGTCATTACACGAGGATATCAAGAGTCATGAAAAATCGCGCGCGAAACGAGCGAGTTCACCGCACGATGGTAAAACGTTGTGATTATTCAAACGAAACGGCTAACAAGATTCTCGCCAATCAAGATGGATAATGACTCTTTTCAGCTGTCTCGCAATCGCCCAAAATTTCACGACTTTTTGAAAGAAGAAAAGTGGCAAAGAATCGGGATGATGAAGACATTTTGGATGCGGCGGCCATTTTAGAAAATACTTGCCACCATTTTGAACCTCTAAAACACGATGACACTCGGAAGCTTACCACCCGGCAAATCTATAAGCTAATATGCTCGTTTTCATTAGATCGAGGTGATAAATCTGAAGTCAAAAACTTGGAATTCAAAATGGCTGATCCAATATGGCGAATCAAAATGTTAAAAGCTACTGGAATCAAATGAAATTTGGTACGTCGACATTATTTGCGATGCTGATTATCAATATGAACGCAGAGTTTGAAAATTCAAAATGGCGGATTTAATGTAGCGAATGAAAAAGCAAAAAAGAACTGGCCATTGATGAAACTTTAGGTACGGGAGTTTTTAGGATCTGTGAATACGGATGTAAACCCAACATTCACAAATTCAAAGGTCTATATTTATCAAAGATCAGCAGAATATTTATATTTCAAAATGGATTAAAATTCACATAAATAAAAGTTGTGAAAAAAAGCAAAAAATTGTATTTTTTTACTAAAATCCGTTTAAAAAAAGTCCAACATTACAAATTTCTCATTTGGAAAGTTGACAAAAAAGTGTCTCATATTCATTATTTATTTAAAAGCCTGCTGCGTCATTGTTAAGTTCATCTAAATACAAAGCAAAAATTACAAAATAATTAAAGTCTTACTTCTTTATTTAATAATGACAAAATAATAATATTAATCAATTCCCCATTATTTTTACGGCTGTAAATTTTAGAAAAATCATAATTTCACAAACAACGTATGCTATATTTTAATCTTAAATTTGGAAAACGCATTTTATCTTTGTCTAAAAAAAAAAAAAAAGGAAAATCATCATGGTTCATGAAAATGGCGAATATTTACAAATTTTTATATAAAGTGCCACCAAAAAAATGTTGCATAGTGATAATTTATTGTTAGACCCGCATCAGTGTCACGTTCATCCAAATATGAAGTAAAATCACTCGCAATAAAATAAAAGTATTGGCGCAACCGAAGAGTTCCACAAAGCATCCTCCTCGGGTAGTGCCAAAGAAAAATAAAAATAAGCAGGACCAGCAGCAGGATAGAAAGTTTTTCTTCGCCATCTCGTAGTCGTAGTAGTAGTCGTCGCCACGACGTTCACCTCCTCTTCCATCTTCTCACATTTCTCCATTTCTTCCATCTCCGTCCTTTTCCTACCTTTTCCTCCTCCTCTTCTTTTTTCTTCCATTTTTCTTTGTATTTTTTTCCTCCCTCACTTCGTCTCTCTTCCTTTCTCTGGCAATCGCAAATTTATTCCTCCGAGACTCGACGAGTGCGCACGACTCACGCCGCGTTGGGCGCTACTTTATACTCTGCGCTATATCTATCTTTTTCTCGGCGTACCTCGTCTTGTCCTCTGCGAGAGTAAAAGAGCGAGTACAGAATCGATAGACCGACTCGAGCGCGGATATGGAAGAAGTATATATGTCTATACATATATATGTATGTTTTATCTCCTTTCTCTACCTTCTACCTTTTCTCTTTCGTCCTTTTTTATTTCTCGCACCTTTGTGTACTATGTATCCATCTATAGTAAATATACGAAGTACGCCAGTAAAGAATGAAGAACTGCACCCGTACCAGCTTCTCTACTCTTGTCAATATAAAGTGAGCACCTTCCTGGCACGGAGAGTTTCATTATTTCTTTACCCGTTTTGCGTCCCTCGGTTCTTTATTCGTTACCGAACCTTCGGAAAGCGCGAGCGCAGCTTGAGTGCTTCGATTACGGTCCTACTGAAGCTTGCAGACGTATCATTTTTGGTTTATTTTTTTTGTCAGTTATGTATTGGGCAAGAAGTTGCAAAAATGCTCGTTTTGCCCCTTCATGTAGGGAACTTTGTTATGGTAGAAAAAAAAAATTCTATATGTTTATCTAAGATCATTGAGAATGAACTGAAATGTCGAGAAAAGTGGTTTAGAAAAATTGTCCGGATGTATGATAGGTTGTGTCTAAAAAAATCTTTTTTTTTTGCTTCATCAAAAAACCATAGTTTGGACATTGATATTGAACGTTGTGCCATTTTTTTTAGAGTTGACGCAACGCTCTTTTGTATTTGTCATCTGATAAATATGTAGAAAATCATGTCTTCTGTTTGGATCGATATTATTATTTTTTTACACGATGGACCGTGCTATGTATGGTAGCATTTGATAGCTGGAACGATGAACTTTAATTCCGTTCTTAAGATATTCAGTTCTGCGTAAACAGATGTTTTGAATTTTTTTAAAAATGGTTACCAAAGACAAACTGCCATCTTTCTTGCTGGGACCACCGTAAAAATTTGTATAAAATTTCTCAAGGACATGGAAGAACTGTACGGAAATCTCCTAGTTCAAACGAATTTTTAGCTATTGAGCTGAAACATATTGAAAACGTATTGTATTATAAGAAACGTATCGAAATTATTGAACGTAATGCCGACGTCTGGTATCGAATTTTCGCCGAATCAGTAATTAAAAAAAAATTCTTTCGTTCTAATCCAGGTAAAATTTCAACAAATCGAAAAAAGAATAATGAAATTTTTTTTGCCTCTGTTTAAATCTCAACCCAATAACAACTACCTTTGTCGAAAACCTTGAACTTAAAAATGAATTCAACTCAGAGAGCTGCATTAAACCACCAGAATTCTCAAACGATAAGCATCAGAAAAATTGTTTTAATAATCTTTCGCTAAAAAAAAAATAATCCTCAACTTTGGGCAGAATCCAAAATGTTCCGAGCGTCGGAAAGTATTTTAATCTTTCTTCCATACCGTTGATATAGTGCCGCAGCATCTTACGCTCCAGGATAAAAAATAAGATGGCGAATGGAAGTTTCGGGAGTCGAGGAACCAGTCAGATACCTAAGGACGCGAGAGAGCAAGAGAGAGAGAGAGAGAGAGAGAGTGAGGGAAATAGAGTTTTGGATGGAAAGGGGAAGAGCGATGTAGGATCTCGTGGCTCGTAGAGCTGAGTTGAAGGTGGCTGGTGAGCATGCGGCAGTTGGGGTGGTTTTGCTGGAAAAAGCTGCGAGCTAAAGCTCGTTCACGACCGCCTCGGAATCAAAGGAGTCAAAAGAGCTTTTCCAAGCTTCAAGCCCGGCTGACTGGAAGGAGTAAGAGGAAAGAGGTGGGGAGGGGGTCGGTAGGGGTGGGAGGGGAGTTGGTTTGAGGTGGAAGAGGGCTGGGCCAGATTGAACTTCTTTTCCGCCGCTGGAGTTTTCCTATTACTTCGAATTTCGTCCGTGCGTTCTCGCGCGGGAGACGCAAAGCCGATTCCCAGACCGAGTTCACCGTGAGATACCGTTCGCTGAGTGAAGGAGTGTATTGGAGAAAGATGAAAAGTGCTAGGAGTATAACAGGGAGAAAAAAAAGCTCAAAGTCGAATCTAGTGAAATAACTACATTATGGATTTTACATATGTCACAATTTTCCGATAGATACATACATATATATATATATATATGTATATATATATATAATATAATATATATATATATATATATATGGTATGTGCGATAGTAGATGTGAAATGAAATATTTCGGCACTGTAAATTCATTTTGTTACATTCTGCACCAAAATCTACCATTACATCATGCGATATGGTAAAAAGTAGAAAAGTAGATGTGGAATGAAATATTTTGGAGCATGAAATTTATGTGGTTAGATCTTGCACCAGAATCTACCATTAGATCATGAAATCTAGTAAAAAGTTAACTGCGAAATTAAATATTTTGGTGCCTGAAATTTATGTGTTTAGATTTTACACCAAAATCTACCTCTAAATCCTTTAATCTGGCGAGATAAACTACATTATGGTTTTGATATATGTCACAATTTTCCCATATAAATATATGCATACTTGGTTGTTATTGTGGCTCGCGCGCTCACTTAAAGTAATCAGATAAATTCGGTCTTTGGGGCCTCACGGACCTCTGAATTTTCAAGCTTTGGGGTCCATTGAGGGACTTGGAAGAATTCGGTCTATGGGGTTAATTGACTTAGAATAATTCGAGCTAGAGGGCCTTAAAATAATTTGATTTTGGGGTCTTACAAACCCCAGCGGAAGTAGAGGGAGAGGAATAACCTTGGCTTGGGGTCTCACCGACCCTGGCGTGAGGGAGGCGGGGGAGGGGAAAGGCCCTGAATTTTTCTGAGTCCCTCGATCGACACCCATACCCAAACTTTTTCTGAGTTCCTCAATGGGGCCTCAATGAGTGTGAGAAAAGTCCAAGCTTGGGGTGTCTCACAGACCCCAGTAGAAAAATTAGAGAGGGGAATTTAAAAAAAAATTCTAATTTCCTCTATTCTTGACACGGCGGTGGCAAGTTCATTTTATAATATAGAGAGATAAGGTTAAAATATCTGTTTTGTATTCTCAACAAAAACAACAACAACAATAAAAATAATGATAATAATAATAATAAGATTATGGAAGTTGGAAGGCAAAAAAATATCCTATAGAGTATACAAACGTGATATTAATTGAATTTCCACAAGTCTGGAAGCTCGGAAACTCGTACCACGTTCCTATATTAGAAGAGGATGGAAATAACGGAGACGTGGAGCTGATAAAAATTCGTCCGGCGTATGAGTGGAATAGGGAGCTCCGCTCTTCCGCCCCCTCCTCATCCCCCGCTTCCACCTTCTCTTCCTCCATCTTCTTTTCATCCTACTTTTCTCGTAGCGTTGGCTGACTGGTGGTAGAGGTTTTTTCGGTGGAAAAAGGATTCAGTGAGGAGAAGACCGCGCAGGCACGTTCGCATCGGTGGGGGCTGACACTATGCGAGGGTGTGGAACCTGAGATGGAACGAACCTCGTAGAGAGATAATACCCTACGAATCGCAACGGGGCGCAGAGTATACAACATTTTTACGTGGCATATGCTCGAATCCCGTAGTTTTGGATTTGCCGAAAAGTATATAAAATGGGGACTGTCTGTTACGGTAGAAAAAGGAATATGAGATGAAAAAAAAAACAAATTCAGAGAGATAAGGGAGAAAAAAGTATCCGACCACTGTTGGGGTGGGTCGCAAGTTTTTTTACACATAGATGAAAATTTGTGTGTATTGAGAAGTAAAAACATGGCGCCGGTTCGATATAATGGCGGATACTAGGATTTTCATGGAGAGTTTGAATAATAGTATGTAATACTCGAGGAATATTTTAAGTCCGCCATTTTGTGTTGATGAATTTCGCACTTGATTTTTTTCCAATGGAGCGATGTTAATTAAGACAGATATCATAAGAAATTGAACGTTAAAATTTGTTCATCGCTTTGGTCTTGTAGCTGCGAAAAATAAAAAAATTTATTCTTTTAGCTCACACGATTTTAGTGTAAATGTCTAAATGTACAATTTTTCAAAAGAAGTTCATTTAGAAAATTCTATTTCTTACCACTTTTTCACGTGATTTGGTCCCCTTAAAGGTTCTAAGTCACTTAAAAAAAGTCATAATGCAGCAATTCTTCCTGCAGTAAAAATTCGAAGTACCGTTACTAATTATTCACTGAGAATTCAATAAAAAAATATTTATTTTCACATTTAAATCCAGCGCTTTGTCAAAGAGGCCTTGATCAAAAAAATTCCTACACTCATCCTAGTCACTCTTCGACAGCCTAAATGAGACATCGAAGACTAAAATTTCTTCACCAGTTCAATCTCAAAGCTAAGGCATCCACAGAATGTATTTTCTCACGACTTTTTCACGTGACTCGAACCCCTTAATTCGAACAAACTTTTCTGAAAATTCATGTAAGTCTGTGATACATTGGAAAAATCTACCCTAGACCGACAAAGAGGATAAATCGAGGGTTCAGAGTTTCGAGTCCCGTTTCCACCCACTCGTCACGCCCTGACGAATAACGCGAGATTGGGTAAGATAAGTTTTAACGGCTGGCTAACACACAACGAGTAAGAGAACAGAGAGGTATATGGAAAGGGGGAGGGCAAAGTCCGAGCCCCGGCGAGACAACCGTGCCACTGGTCTGCCCTTATCGTTCGACATTACGGGCCAACGCTCTCGACTCCCAAGAGAAAACGAATGACCCACGGCTAGCGGCTCAAACATACATACAGACCGCCCTTATACCGACCCGAGACTCGGTCTCTGCCAGTGCCGCGCGATCGAGACACTTTTATCCTTTTCTCTCGATGTATACGTTAGATGAAGATAACGAATATTGTTTTATAGGTACTTTAATGTTAGACACACTATTTGTACGCCTTGTAGACTGGTATAAGTATACCGCGAGGTATAAGTAGAAGTTGGGACACGTGCCGTCGTAGTTGGTCGGCCTCGAGTTCATCGAACGCTACTCCACTTCATTGCCTTTTAATCTCTCTCATTTATTGTCAACGTCGTCAAGATTCATCGATGAAAGAAACCCTCCATCCTCAAGCCTCACGCAATTTCCACCGAAAACTCGCATTACCTTCATATTCAATTATATTTAATTCCAAACTATTCCAAAAATCTACCGCTAACATCACCCGGGCTTGAATTTATGAAATTATGTTGCTTTTCAAATTTCGGCTGCATTGTGTTATAGTAGTTGTCAAGTTTTCAGTTATTACGATTTTTATCCGGTAGAGTTTTTACCTTGTACCTGTATTTTGTAGTTATCACCTGGTAGATTTTCTATGTGGTACAGTTATCACCTGGTCGATTTTCTAAATGGTCAAGCTGTCACTTAATAGGTTTTTTACGTGGTGAAATTGTCACTTAATAGATTTTCTATGTAATAAAATTGTCACCTGATAGATTTTCTATGTGGTTAAGTTTATAACTGATAGATTTTCTACGTCGTCAAGTAGTGACCTGCTGAATTTTCAACGTGGTCAAGTTGTCACGTGATGGTTATTACTTTATCGATTTTCTATTTAGTACATTTCTTAGCTGGTACAGCTTTTATCTGGTAGATTTAAAGCCTGGAACAGTATTTATCTGATAAATTTAAGACCAAGTACAGTTTCCACCGGGTACATTAAAAACTTCGAACTAAATCTTGTTTGCATCGGATTTGTACTCAATCCGATAAAACATTTCGATTGATTCTACACATTTTTCTTATAGAAGGAACGATCGTTATTTCCTGTCAAAGTACGTCTATTTTTTATTTCAATTAGCTTGACAAATTTAATTCACTAACCTAAACTAGAACTTTCAAATGACTGAGGAAATCAATGTCCTCGTGGTACACATGCTGACAGCTATTCTGCACACAATAATAATTATAATTCCATGAAAAAAAATCGATAACTCATTTCTTCACAATCATATTGGTTTATGTTACAGGTATGGACATGGATTCGTAAGACAATTCAACGGTTTTGGATGATGCATTTACTAGAGTCACAGACACATCAACAGCATTTAAGGACAGAAGACTACAATTATACTAACAACAATCTCCATTATAAATGGCGACGAATTCTTAAAGCAAACCATCGAGCCAACGGGTTAGGTCTCATATTACTATTTTTGATGGGACTTTATAGCGTGGCTTAAGGGTTGTATAAATAAAACGGGAGAGGAGGTCAAATGACGTGGTGTAATTGATACCAACGATAATAGCTCAGTGATGGCCAAACGGACACGATGCGAAGAGAGAAAAGGGAGAGGGAGGCTATAGCGTGTCAAGGGAAAGCAGTGGAAGTAAGAACGAAAGTGGAGGCGATCGAGAAGAGCCTCCCGCTCGGTTACCGTGAGCTGTATAATTGATTGGGTCTAATGAGTTAAAGGGGATGCGGTGGTATCCGACTACCGAGTAAGACGAGGGGTGAATGGAGGGTGGGGGGTGGAAATTAAAGACTTCTAGGTCACGGAGACGATGCCACGGGGCGAAGCTGCGTAAGAAGGAGGAGGAAAAGGGATGGAATGAGGCAAAGGAAGTAGACAACATTCAGGGTCGTGACGAAAGTATTGAAGTTGGTTACTTTCATGACAACCAACTTGCCGCGAGGCTGTGGAAGGGGTTCCCAGTTGAGATATCCAACGTCAGATGGCGATGCTGCTTTTGCGTCGTCTTGCCACTGTGAATGCAAGAACATCGAGGGAGAAGTGACACCACGAATTAAGCTGATTGTAAATTAGTTAAAGGGAATAGTTCTTAATGCAATGAATCGAAAAAAAAAACCTAACCCTTCACTGATAGTCACCAAATTTAATATCCACTACAGCTGGTCGTTTATTCAGCTCCGTAAAACATTTGAGCATCCATTTTTTTAACATTCGAAATCAATAAAACTCGAACCGCTTCATAGATTTCGCTCAAATTCAATACCGACCGCCATTTTCCATTGCTCTATTTATTAAAAACTTCGAAGCTCATTGGTCTAAAAATTTTGACACTTAGAGTACATATTTTGAAAAAAAACCAAAGGCTCATACAATCTGAAAAAATGATTTAATTTTTCTGTAAATTTATACAAAGAAAGCGGCGTTGCTGCTCTATCAGGATTATAAATTCCGGGTTGATTGTTGAAGCCATTTTTGAGATACAGCGTTTTGAATTTAGCAGGTCCGCCATTTTTTTCGACGTTCAAGACCATTTCGAATAATGTGACATGAAAATCCAGGAAATTTTTTTCCACGAAAAAAAGCTTCCTTTATGAGGAAGCAGAATGAAGTTAGTTTGGAAATAACGGACTGATCAAGACTCTGCTGTGAATAATTACGCTATTCTGAATAATCGATTTTCAGTAAAAGTTTAAATCGTCGGTGAGATGTGCACATGATATAGATGCCTATGAACTGAAATGGCGAGTTTTTCAAGATTTCGAATCGACCCAATCCTCAACGTCTGAATAAAAGCAACGATAAGCACATTCCCGCGTCGTATCTCCTTCCCTTGGAAAGCGAAGCCGTAGAAACAGCAACAGCAGCAACGTGAATTGTTTCCGCTTCTTAAACCCCCGACAAATTTATTATAATAACTATCCTCTTGGACGTCGCTCGCTCGCCCGGGATCTTCGCGTTTCCGGTCGCACTCCCCCTCCCCCATACTCGACAATATCGCGGCTCTCACGCTTCCCCGAAGTACAAGAAGACGGCGAAGGCATGAAGAGGAGGGTTTGCTAGGTTTGAAAAGGGGAGGAGGGAGGGATAAGGAGGGAAGACGGGTGAGATGCTGCTGCCGCCTGACGAGAAAAGAGGGTTCGGCTCGACGTGGTATTTACGACGTCATTTCCTCGCTGACTGTCAATAATTTCCCTCGGGAATAAGCGCGGGAACGCAAGCCGGCCGCGAGCCTTCCAGTTATCTCGCTTTGTTTTGCACTTTATTTTTTTTCTGTTATCATTTTTCCCTTCCTTCTCACATCTTCTCTTCTCAGATACACGAGGGCTTCAGTGGCGCTTTAGATTCACGTACGTGGCTCATTCCCTTATTCTCCTCCCACTTTTAACCTCGTTCATGTAATGCCTTGAATAGCGTAAATTTCCGCATGATCGCCATATTGAAATCGGTGCAACTACAATAACGATTGCCGTATTTTCTTCATCCTGCTGTAACTTTGAACCTCGATCGATGTGTTATCCCCGTTCGGAGAAATTTTTTAATTTCAAAACGTTGGTTTAAGGTTAGCACATATTCAGTAAGCCTGTAGTTGATATCGGAGGTCACTCAATATGAACATAATTGGGTTGGTTAGGCGGGAAAAACAGCCTGGGAACAAACACGAAATCACAAAAATACCCCGGCAAAAAAAACCTGCTGGAAAAAATATGCCCAAGCAAAAATCGCCAAAGATGGTTTTTTTTATGCCGGGGGTATTTTTTTCTGGGGGATACTTTAACCCGGTATTTTTCCCGATGATATTTTTCCAAGTATAGAGTCGTCGATTTCTCAAATAATCGTCTGCAAAGTCTTCCATTTCAGTTTCCATCATAATTTTCTCCCTTCCCTCTCAAGTTTTCCCTTTACAGCCGTTTTAGGGCACGAGTTCAAGTGCGCCTCTTATTCCCTCATCTCCCACTTCTTCACCTTGTTCATAAGGCGCCCTAGATGCCGTCGATTTCATCGAGCCTGCGATATTGAAGTCAGGACATCTGAATGATATGATTGCCGTACTTGCTTCACCCTTCTTCAGGTTCTCATTTTTCGTCAGGTTGTGCCCATCTGGTGACTTTGAAACTTACCTTAGAGATAGAGTACGTCTAATTGTTCAATACAATAAATTTCCACTTTTCGACGTGAGTCTCCATTTCCCTTTCCGAAACTGGTAAATTAAATTGTCACGATTTATTTTAATAATAAATTGTAATTCGCTTGTAATTCTTTCCTGATCCCCCTTTGAAGTTTGATTTATCACGGCTGATCAAATGCGATTTACCAAGTTTGCAACGTAATTCATGGCAAGTTATCACCCTGTAACCAATCATCCAGCTAATCTTAATGGGAACCAATAGACAAGTATACAAATAACCATATACGCACTTGATTTGCAAACCCTGCAATGTAGGATTTTGTAGATTGCTTCCCCATTATCCTATATACCTTTCACAAAGTCGTGCCTATATAAATTAAGGATGATCTTTTTTGGTTCTCTCGTAGATAAAGTTCTTTAGAATAGAAAAAAAATATAAAGAAGATATGCAATGCCCTATTCTGCAGGTTTGTCTCGATTTTTTTTTTTTTTTTTCATGAAAACAAAGCTTCGTCCATAAGGAAGCAAAACAGAGGAGAATAGCAAGGACAAAAAAATAATTCGTGTCGGTATGAAGATGAGGCTCGTAATATTATAGTGCAAGTGCCTCGGGCCAGCGCTATACTACATGTATACCGAAGTAAAATAACCCTCGGGCATGAAACTGACGCCCGGAGAGGATGAGACGCGGAGAGGGTGAAATACTGAAGAAGGGTGAAGACGATGTGAAGAAGAAACGCCAGATAGACACCCTATTCGTAAAACACAATACTTCAGCCTGTCTGCTCATCGTTCACCATCTCTCTTCATCTCATTCTCCCAATGAAAAACTCGCGGTTGGATCACGTGATGAAGTGAAACACCAGAGGTGAAAAGTTCCATGAGCAGGAAATCGACGGGGTCGAATATTATTATTGTGCGTGGGCCCAGCAGCAGTTACAGCCGCATAGTGTTGGACAAAAAAAAAAGGAAAAAACCAACGGATGGTTGGGGTGGTTTAGGTTGTGCCCTGAAGGCTATAGGACAGCGCCGAATGGATTCCCTACCCATGTTATTGATTCTAATGACATTTTCGCGCCCAGAGCCATAGTGTAATTGATATTCGGATGTGAATATACGTCAGAGCGTGTCTACATAGCGGAATGAGTACTGAGGAAAGCAGACACTCAATATAGGCAATATGTGCAGCTCATTTATGTCAACTTGGGGAAATTGTGGACACGAGATATGTACAAGGGAATATTTTATTTTCCTGCGATTTGTTTAATTGGCAATTAACGATGTTTTACACATACACTCCTAACCAAAAGTTTCATTTCATCGGAATTTCGGTACTGCACATTGCGATAAAAAAATCTGAGGGAAATCATCGTCATTGCAGATATTTGAAACATTGATTGAAAAAGTATATATTCAATGCATCCGATAAAAATTGGTTTTCTAAATTTTTCAGTCATCGCTTATTTTTTGAGGATTTCTTGAGACTGGTTCATTGTGGACGTGTTTGTAGAATAATTCTGAAACTTTTTGTATATGATGAGGAATCTTATTTGGAAACATCAAAAATATTTAATTGCTTAGACTTTCTGGGAAATAAAAAATTGATGATTCAAATTTCAAAATCGGAGAGGATGAGGATCATAGTCAATTGTATGTGAATACGGTATTTATTGGGTTTTCATTAAAACAGCATGGAAGTTGGTAATATTCTAGGCAAACATGGCATCGACTTTTTGAATTTTGATTAGTACGGAAGGAATAATTTCGGTAGTATTCTATAATTATATAATATTTTCTCTTTTAATTTAACGATCAATTCGAGTGCGTGAAATGATATCCGGCGTCACGTGGAGAGCCAACGTTTCCATTTCCGGATCAGGCCAGAAATCAACAAAAACCAATTCAAATGACTTTCTGCTCCACTGAGGAATCGTATGTAAAACATCCACCATCGCACCCTCATTGAAAACGCACTTTCGATACGCGCAGTCAGAAAAAAGAAAACACAATTGTCAGCTCGTTGATCAGTTGGGCGGCCGATCTACGACCTGCTGCGCAGGAGAAAGAGTTGCAAATTGCAATAGTATAGTCGGCAATTGACAGTCATTTTACGCTAACCTATTATACGATATGAGTTTTTTTTAAATATGACGATTAAAAAAATCTTTGCAAATTGCTTCCTCATTATTTTTGGCTTTTCTTACAAATCTACCTTTATTAAAAAGTATGTCAATCGATTTTAGCTTTCTCATAGAGAAAGCTTTGTAAGAAAAAGCAAAAATAATGGGGACGCAATTTGCGAGATTCAACTTTGCAGCTTTATTTTTTATCAAGGTAAATTTCTGAAAAATTTAAGTCACATAACCAATTATGACGAAATTGGGCACCTATTATTGCTGAATAGTACTGTTTTCATGGCTAAAGTTTGACTTTGCTATTTTATGTTTTGTTACGGTTCATGCAATAATATTCTTTTTCCAACACTTCAAATTCTGACAAATTTAAACCATATTGCATATTATGATAAAGCTATGTATTGCTAGATAGTATAGATTTTATGTATGAAATTTGAGTTGTCTCATGTTTTGTCAAAGTTTGGGACGAAAAAGTAATTTTTTCGAAAATTTCCTAACTATTAAATTAGAACCTTTTTTCGATTTTGCTCAAATTCAATAGCAAACAACATTACGAGTACCCGCACTTATGCAGAATTATTTAGGGAACTGTCGTCAATTTTACGAAAGTTCGAGCCCGCACGTCTTTTTTTGTTATGTTCCAAAAAGACACAAAATGAACATTTCTGTATACATTTCGTGAAAAATTGCAACAATTTTGGCTCTGTAATAAATCAAATATTGAAGATAGAAATTCAACTCGCCAAGATTTTTTGTTCAAAATTTAATGATTCATAATGTGTGGTCATTGATTTTGTGAAAAAAAATTCTTCTCAGGTTGCAGGGAGAAAGAATAGAAAAAAATCACTTTCCTGTGTTATTTAAATGGGAAACCTCAAACGCGATGATGGACCTCTAAGCACTAAAATTATGAGCTCCACTTTTGACAGGATCTTTACTAAGACGTATTCTACGCTATTTTGGGCGGAGAGCAACGAAAAAAAAATATCGCCTTTTTTTGGCACACCATAGTTTGTACATAATTTTGAATTATGATCGGTTCACAACTTCAAACATCTATAAAAACAGCTAATGTCATTTTCATCTCAACGGTAGAACGGTCAATTTTATTTCTCGATGTACGAATTTTTGTTATTCGTTTTACCGTGAGAACATCGCCGTAGGTATATCGACAAATCAGAACTGACTTCTCCCGTACGAGAACTGATATTTTACAACTATTTTGTGATAGCCTAACGCCCTCTGGGACTTAAGTATCTCGTTATCGCACGGCAATTTATTTCCCTATCGATTGCACTATCTCGCGTGCATGCAGATTGAGTGGAAACAGAAATAAAACTGATATATCTAAAGCTCCGTAGTCTTATAGATAAATACTTGGTAAATGTGAGACCAAAGGTGCGTGTAATGCTAGTAAGATATATCACTTTCCACGTAGTCGTTCTTCAGGCCTGAAGCAGTCACGTGTTAGGCGGATAGAGTTTTCCGAGTTGCTGTGAGGCTTACGTCGTCTGTAAGTTACGAGTCCGTTCTACGGAGCTATTGCAGTCACTAGTGGGCCCGTATCTGCGTCAGCTTAGTGATAAGACCGGCCTATAGATCGAACATCGATAATACTCTCGGGTGACCCGATCCACGACGCGTGTAGATCGTTGAATCAGGAAACTCGCGTAACCTGATTCCTCACGTGCATTTTAAAATATCTTCCTGAGGTTGGAAGGTCTTATTTAGTATTATTTAGAGTTCGAGCCGTTGAGGACCTTAATTTATTGGTATCCTAATTGGGACCATTTTTGGATGATTAGTAACTCATGAGTAAGTACTTAAAAATTGAGTAGATTTTTTGACTTGTAGAGTTGTCTTATAGTAGAGTCTGACGAGATCTTTATTTTTGTAGAGTTTTGTACTTGTAGAGTTTTGTACTCCGGTAGAGTCTTGTACACTGAAGGGCAGAGTTTCTGCAGCCTCACGTACTCTGATAGAGTTTTTAGCTCCCTCTAAATTGCGCAGCGCTCAAGTCCGGTAGAATTTTGTGGATATAAAGTTTTCACCGACCCTCGTATTCTAGTCAAGTTATCTGGTAGAGTTTCATTAAGATAGAGGGTCGACGTCTCATGAGAGTGATTATCTGCTTTAGTTTCATAATAGTAGAGTTTTGTAAGTCTGGTAGAGTTTTACGATTGCAGAGTCTCAAAATTCCGATCATTTCATCCTCGTCAACTGTCGGCAGATGATTGTACCTTACATCTGCGAGCTCCTTCTCAATCGAGTAGAGTTATCGCCTGGTAGATTTTCGTTACCGTGAATTCATAACTCGCAAAGCGACCATTTCACCATTTGCATCCGAACGAGCTGCAAGCTCGCACTCCCAACAAAAACAGTAAACGTAACGGATATCGAACATGCCAATCGCGGAAAGAAATGAAAACATGCAAAATAACGGATTCCTAAGTAGATCATGAAGAATGAAAAAGAAAAAAGGAACTTAAAATGATCGCTGGACGTGTGGTTACGGAATAATAATATCCTTCGCCAAATGCAAGTTCCGACGCTCGTCGGACGGTAAATAAGATATAATCAACACGTACACTCGTCGCGCACGATGATGCGTCAGTATTTACGAAAATAATTTCACATGAACCAATCGATCTCTCGTGCACTTTCCTTTTCGTTTTACCGAACGTTTGGTGTCGATCCGAGAGGAATGAATAAAATGAAGAAAAAAAATAGTAATAAAAAAATTAAGAAAAAAAAAAAAAAAGACTACCGAACGTACCGAGGGAGTACTTATAGTCCGTTCAAGTCCTCGAGGCTCAAGGTGCGGGAAGAGAAAAAACGTATAGATAGCGAACGAGCCGAGTGAGACGGTCACAGCGATCGGCATCAAAATGTAAAGCGTATCGTCGTCGCCGGTGGTGCGTCAGGTGGCCCCGCTTCGCTCGACGTTCCCACGGTTGTTCTCTCCCTTGTATTATATCATTCGATCACAATGCGAGATCGAAACGCGCGTCTCAGCCCCTGGTGCTGCTGCTTTTCTGCTGCTGGTGCTGGTGCTGCTGCTGCTGCCAGCAGAAGCCGAACCAAAGAGTATGTTCCTTTCGAGCTGCTCGTGGAGACGCGATCATCGAGAGGAGCACCGGCGCTCTGCACCTGCGGCCGGCTGCATGCGGACTCCTTGCGATACTGCAACGTGTATTTATCGAAAGATCGGATGAAACGCAAAGCATTCATATTATGTATTGCAACAGCGATGCACGGTGGAAAATATATACATAAACAATTCCAAGGGCTTTCAGGGAACCTTACCTTACACCTTAACCCGTTGAATTTCATCAAACCGTCGAGGAGTTGTCGTTGATGATGCAATTGCTTCCTCATTACAGAAGGTTTGTTATGAGAAAAAAATAATTTCGCTGTGGTTTTGAAAAAAGTGACTTTTTGCTTGCTCAAAACAAAATTGGAATTCGCAGGTTAATTTCCGGTTGAGAAATCCAAATAGAATTATTTTTGTCGAGTTATCGCATTTTGGTAGAACGTTAATCCTGTATTTTAATGAAAGTAGAGTTTCGGGAGTCTGGTAGAGTTTGACGATGGTAGAGTCTTGAATTTCGATTATTTTATCTTCGTTAACAGTTGATCGTCACATCTTTGTAGAATGATATGCTGATTCTAATCCGGGTAGACGTGTCGTTCGGTAGAGTTTTATCATTGTAGAATTTCAATCGACTATATTCTAGTTGGTAGAGTTTTATTCGTATTTTATTTTATTATTATTTAGAGGCCTTGGAATAGTTGGTCTGGTAAAGTCTTACGATGGTAGATTCTCAAAATTCTACCCCCTCAAATTCTTATCATTGTCGAGTGTCAGGAGATTCTCATATTTTGGTACTGACTTAATTTGATAAAATGTTTACGGAGTTGTCGATGCTAAAGCAAATTCCTCTTTCAGAAAAATTTATTAGGATGCTATTTTCTTCGAGATTTTTTTCTTTTTTTCATATACTCGAAATGGACTGTAATCGTTTTTAAGTCGAATATTCCACCGCCGATAACAACCGTTCCAATGCTTTTTACTGTGGATTCAAACAAAGTAACTTATTAACGGATTCTGGAATTTGCAGATTTAATTTCTGATCGGAAAATCCACCTCGATTTTTTTTTTTATGATATCGAATTTTTTATTACATGTAAAAAAATTTACTTGCTTTTTCACGTCAAGATACGCAATCCAAAACATTTAAAAAAGTGGTCCAGAAAAGAATGTATCTTTTTATGTGTATCAGTGTGTTTTTTGTTCACAACTGGATAATAAAATATTTACCAAAAATAAAGCGCAATTCATTTTATTTTATAACTTTCGCAGTGAGGTTCAATAAAGATTCTGTGGGCTTAGAGAATCGTATCATCTCATGCGGTGCAAAACAAGCGGAACCAGTACGCAGAAATAAATCGCCGTCGTCGTTGGATTTACTGGGATCGCTATCGATCCCGATCAATCGATTGCTATATCGGCAACCGAGTGATGGCGGCGCGTTTGCAGCGCGGTATTCGTTCGGCGAGGTACTAAATGCTCGAACGTCGCGCGCGCCATCCAACTGTCTCCGGCATTGCGACCGAGCGATATATTTAACTTCTTGTCTCGTTACCGGTATTAATAATTGGATTTATCGGTCAATATCGGTACTACCGATCGATTCCTGCAATTGAACCTATGACTATTCTAGCCGCCAAATGTTTATTCTCTGACATAGATGTCTAGACGCGGCAACCGATCAACTTATCAAGATTAAAGATGTCTAACTCCATTAAAGATGGCTACCGATCTTTCTTGAAGAGGAAGCCACGTCAGATGCTTAAAATTTCCTAATTCTGATAATCTGTTTAGGCTAGAAGTATTGTGGTCGTAACGCTTTTTAAAGACATTTTGTCCAAATTCACTTTTTCCCAAAAATGACTATGACGTTTTTTGAGGATATTTTATCACAATTAACGTTTACTCTCAAATAGCCGTATTGCTTTTTGAGAGCATTTCGTCTAAATTCACTTTCTCTCTTGAATGGCCGTAACGTTTTTTCGGACATTTTGTCCATATTCACTTTTTCCTCGAATAACCGTAACGTGTTTTGAGTCATTTCAACTAGATTCACTTTTTCCCTCGAACGTTTCTACTTTTTTTTGGGAAAATTCGTACAAATCCATTTTTCATTTCGCCAAATGGCCGTAACGCTTCCCGACAAAATTTGGTCCAAATTCACTTTTTTTTTCCCCGAGAGGTCATGAACTTTTTTGAGGATATTAAATCTAAATTCACCTATTTTCCGAAATGGTCATGATTCTTTTTGAGGACATTTCTAGTAGACTCGCTTCCGTCCGAATGGCCCCAATGCTTATTGAGATTATCTTCTCTCGCAAAATCTTCTCCAAAGATCTTTTCACATGAATACAGTCATCGTTACAAGAAGCTGCAGGAATGCGAACGTGGTACCAAAAATTGTTGCCAGAAAGTCTCACCGAACCGACTCTTTTGCCCTTTTCTCTTACATATACTTCTTTTTCAACCCTACAATCTCTCGGCCGGTTTACCACGGCTAATTCTAGAGGGAAGGCCTCCGCGAGAGAAAGCGGCCTCGTGAAATCGAAAGTGGCCGCGGCGAGTCGATGGACAGACGTCTGGTCAGCCAGAAGTCGACGGAATACAAAGTGGAAGAAAAACGATGCTGGGAGCGGAGCGTCTGCATCAATAATTATTGTCTACTACAATAATTTTGGAAAAAATCTCTCACTGTCTAGTGATGTTTAAAAAAAGTACTGGTGAGGTCTGTTAAGCTCAGCCGAAAATTATTTATATAAAATACGTTTGCTCCTTAAATTCATAGGTCTCAAAGTTTCTTGTGAAATGATTACATTCAATCGGGAAACGTCTTCATTCAATCTATAGAGAATTCAAATATAGAAATGACCACTAGAATGCACTGTAATTCTTGATTACAAAATCTGTTTGTAGTCTGTAAAAACAGCTGAATGTAACAATGATCATCAAAGTACACGCAAGAATGAAATCAACTTCCAGATGTGATAATTTGAAAATATCGTTTTTTAATGTATAAAAAATCAATGTATGGAAATAGCTATTGTAGTATAAAAAGTTGGGTTGACTGATTGTTAATATTATTTTGGGATTATTATTACGCGAAATCAATCTTTTTTATTTTTATTCCATCGCGAAGTGATCGAAATTGTTTCTGAAACTCACTTTTGACGGGACTGTACGTATCCTTAACAGTATTACAGAATTATAATGCTCGGTATGTATTTCATGAGTTTCAAATGTAAATAAAAAAAAGGTTATCATTTACAATATTTTATCTTATAATTTTTTTCGGTGACTCAGCCCCCTTAATATTAAAAATTGACTGCAGTTGTGGTGAGTTGCCGTAACCTAAAAAATGTTCTCCGTGCGTCAATTGACTAGCATGGGTCGCGAGGATCACCTTAATAAAAAAAGGGTAACAGCTCCGAGGAACGAATTAGGTGTCCCGGAGCGACCGAGTGGTTTCCGGTTACATGTCGGCCTCCCACGGACAAGAGAATAAGGTAGACAAGAGATGGATGCATAAAACATTGATACACGCTTGAAGTTTCGGTCTCGCGCGCTTCCCCGAAGGAATGCAAGAGCAGTGGCAGCTGAAACAGAGGAGCCAGGGAGAAGCGGAGGCCCTGCGGCCGGAAATTCAACACCCTCGTGGTGAACCCTCGGGATGAAATGTCGGGAGACGCACACGCCTCGACTGTTTCGGATCACGCTGGAATTAGGATACGTCCGCGGTTACGTCCATCCAACGAATTCTAATTTTAGCTGCACGTGTCGCTACTCATGGGAGCTGACACTTTTTACCTCTACTTTGATGGTCATTGTTACGTTTCGTTACTCTTATACAGTATGAAATCTCGATTATTCAATTTCCTGATTTTTACAGTTTGTTCGGATCGAAAGGTCATTTCTCTGATTGCAGTAAAAGTGAAACATTGTTGGTCTACTTCGATGGCTTTTTCCACATTTCGGTTTTCTATACATTAACGAAAGACATTTCGCGTGAGCAGATCAAGATTAAACTTTTCGGCTAATTTGATCGTTATTGTTACATTTTTTTGCTCTTATACACTTTCTGCGGTCGGCTATTACCGACCGAACACAAATCGTTGCACTTCTCATTTTCGCCGCTGGCGCATGCATCGAAATTATCGTGTGTATGTCGGAGACGCAGAGGTATTTATTTTCTATTGTAAATACCGGTTTCCTAAGTGTTGCATAATAATTTGCCGATTTTTGTGTACATAATGCATTATAAATATGACAACGCATGTGATCAACAACGTTCACTTTTCAGTTAAACACATTTTTGCTTACAGTGGGGAAAAAAAAAATTTGAAAGTGAAATAAAGTGCTGAGAGATGACCTTTATTATGAATATCCTCTCAGCGAAACGTCAGAAGAACTCTCAGGTATATTCCGTTAAAGTGTTAATTTATTCAATTTTTTTTAACCAAGAAATCGATTAATTACAATCCAAATTGCATACAATAGAATAAAAAGGAAAAAAAAATTACAAAATAGTTGAATAACTTTTCTTGACAGACATTCACAGTAAGAAAAAAAATATTAGAAACGATGTGGCATGGATGATATGCCAATAAGAAATTTTATTCTGTAGCAATTTTTGAAGTCTATTTTCCGACACCTACATTTCTTTTCGGCTGTCGTGACTTTCAGAACAAACCGAATAGCAGAAAATTGTTTTTAATGGATCATTTTGATCTTGAGAGAAAGCATTTTAGATTGAATATAGGATGTTCGGCTGCGATGAAAATTGAATTAATCACAGGTCATGTTGTGAGTTTTTGAAAATCGAATTTTTTTTTTACATATTTAAATGGATACCTTCATTTTACCTCCTATTTTTTGCCATTTAGTTTAATCTGAAGTTTATGACAAATAAAAAGAAGTTACACTTTTCCCCATAATCCTATGGTGCACCATATCACTGCACAGAATTGCACAATAATAGTGCTTGATGCATCGTGTGAGTGGTTGAAACTAATTTTGTTTGTAAAGAGTATCGGTATTTTGATATGAATGTTCTATACTGACATTTTTTAGCTGACTTGGTCCAGTTAATCTCCGTTAACCAGTTAACCCGCCGGGCATCTATCATTCACTTGCGTCACATAGTTGATCTACTGCGCTGTCAGTTCTATTATGTTTACCTTGTCCATTAGACAACGTCAAAATGGTACTTGAAAAATTCTAATACCAATTTGTACATCTGTCGATCGACTAGCGATCGTTTAGAAGTATTTTTAAAACTAAAACTTTATCAATATGAACACAAAACAGGCAATGTGATCAAAGGAAACTAGTGATGGTGTAGTGAGATGTATACTTCAGCTTTAGGTTACGGGATGATGGATGCTATTGATCACTGGAATAAATTATATTAACCTTTAGTGAGATATCGTTTCGAGGCTCGGCTCTACACATGTGGACACGTATTAGCTTTCTAATGCGGATTGATGTCATTGATTAATCAGAACATCATTGTTGAGACCGCTATGGATTTTATTTCGACTATGCGTTATGACTATTGGGAATTTTGATGCAGCCGATAACTTCCACGTACGTTTATCTCTGCTACAAATATTCCATAAAAATATTCCTTTTGCGAATATCTGTCGAAATATCCCTTTTACTAATATCTTGTGAAGATATCTTACCTACATATATCCTTTACAAAATACCCCATATAAAACCTATCATCAAAAGTATCTTCTTTTCATAAGAGATATTTTTCAAATATCCCTATTCATAAAAGATATTTTTCAAATGTCCTATTTTATAGGGGATATTTTCATACGGGATATTTCTGGATTTTCAAAGAATATTAGTCATGATATTTTTCCCGCAGGACATTTTGATTCGGGATAAGATTCTATGGTTGCATTTCCTACGAGACATTTGAGAAAAAATGTTCCTATGGATATTTGTGTTCGGGATATTTTCCTGGTGATTTTTATTACCCACCATATTAATTCTTAAGATGTGCCCTTATGTTTATTGTGACATGTTCCAAAGACTTTAGCATATTACTAAACGTCTTGTCCATTTCTTCATTTCATTAACTGACATTAACGTTGATCGAAATTACACTTTTTTCGCGCTAGCGAGCTGAAAGACTGCAAATACCTCAAGAAATCAAAGTCAAAGACTTTGAACGTGATTCCTGTCGCTGTTGGTTGTCAGAAAAAGAGAGAAAAATTGCAAGATGCTTTCACGGTGCACATTGCTTCACGTGGACATGATACAATGTGCGCAAATAACAGAGGTGAACTAAAGTACTGTATCACGTAGTATTTTGGGTGGCATTTGGTTGGCTTCAATGGCATCACACGAGGTTCGACCGCACAAAACTTTCATCGCGACTTGATTGATGACACCCAGTTCCATTATATATATAATTCCCTCTCTCTCGTTCTTTCTCGCTGTCTTTAATCTCCTTCCATGTCTTCAACAACATTCAGGCCTCTCAGAAGAATCTCCTTCCTCTTACATCCACTCATTCTACTTTAAGCATTAGTACTCGATGCTACGGGTACTTTTTGCCAGTAATCAACAACAATCGTGTTCCCCCACTTCCGCTACTCTGGCGATCCATCGCCGAACTCGTCGCACAAAGACACTGCAGGACGTATTGTCCTTTGAAATGGATACGAGAGGACAGAAATAATCGCGGTACTCGGTCCATTTTGCTTTGAATTGTGCGCTGCGTTCTCACTTTAAAATGCTGTACATTTTACATGGGGAATTTCGGGTCATGAATTTATTTATTTATAAAAAATAATGATTATTTATAATAGCCAATGAGTAATTAACGTGCTGGGTTTCCCGGCTATTTGTCCAAAAATGTAGTGTCAAATATCAAAAAGATAAAAAACAAGTGAAGCAGCAGTCTATCTTAAATTGAAGTAATTTTTTTACGAAATGTATGCAGGCACTTTCATTTTATCGCTTTTGAATTATTTAAAAAAAGGACATGCGCGCGCTTTTTTAGAGTTTAAATTTAAAGTGTCGTAAAATTTTTATAGCTCAACCAACTTGCGTCACATTTTTACCCAAATATTAATTAAGGGTGGTTTATATGTGAACCAAGTTTGAACTCAGTATCTTATAATTTACACAAGTGAGCGCTCGAAGAAGATATTAAAAAAATTAAAAATGCCATAATGTTTGAACAACTCTACCGTTATGTTCCCTGAAAAACCAATATTAAATTAAACGTGTTTAGAAAAAGAGTCCAAATTATTACTTTTTCCATTTTTCAATTTTATATCAGAGTGATCTTAATTTTTCATCTGGACAAAAAATTCGTTATAGAAATTCCACAAATCACGGTAACATATCATTTTTAAATCATCCTGTATTTCTGAAATGCTCAATTATTGAGGAATGCAAAAATTATGTGCCTCGCTTTATGTTAAAAAAATTAAAATAAATATAAATATAAATAAATAAATCTCAAAAAATTGTGAGATTTGGTCTGAAATTACCCGTACATATCTTCACTGACGTACTCCACTTGTACAGCAGCTTCCACTCCTCCGATTCTCCAGGAATATTTAGCGGTTTGGACGATTCCGGAGCGATTACGTAAAAAATAGAAATGAAAGGACAGTCCAGTGTTAGGGTGGGTTCCCTGTCTTCGGTATATTATAAAACCGCGTCCCCTTGTCCCGGTCGCTTCATTCGAATTGCTTTGAATGTTTTTCTCTTTCTCTCAGTCGAGCCTCGACAAAGTAGAAAAAAAAAAAAAAAATTAAAAGAGAAATAGAGGACACTCTTCTTCTTTCATTTCAATATGATATCTCAATGCTCTTCTGCGGGACATCCGTGCGATTATACCATAGTACACTGCATATATATCTATGCAGAAGGGCGTAGATTTGTCGAGGGGACGAAGTACATTTTACTTTATCCTTTGGCGACACATCGCGTAAAAGCAAAAAAGATGAAGGGCCGCTGTAAGGGCGTAGGATTTCTCGAATTTGTTATGACGATATCCATCCTTTTGTATCCAGAATAATCATGATAAAATATTTTTTGAAGATCGTTCTAATTTCAGAGATGAAAGTATGACAATAAATTGCTGCAAAATTGCTATGTTTTTTAAAACGTACACTTTTCATTCTATTTTTTATTTTTCTAAGTGAAAAAATATTTTTTATGGAAATTTTTAAGACTGTTAGGATTATCTCAGATGTCTAAAAAAGGAAAAAAAGCGTTCTACTTTCCATCCTCGTTTCAAACAAAAATTTTTTTAAATAATTTCAAACCTCCATAAAGTCCGAACCGCTTTCCCGATTTCCGTCAAATTCAATACCAAGCAACACTAACAGTACTCGCACGTACAAAAAATAATTCAGCAAAATATCGCCATTTATACAAAAACATATTTTTTAAAATAAATTCAAAAAGCTACAAAATGAAAATTTCTGCATACAATTAAAACCTTTCAGATTATTCTGAGTGTCTTAATGTGGCAATTGCGAAAAACAATGCAAAAGGAAAAATGATCCAAATTGTAAAAAAAAAATCTATATCTCAATCCGAGTCTTACAAATTTACATCTCTTATAATAAACAATAAAACTGATGAGCAATATATCTCAGTCAGTTTCGTTGGCTTACTTCAAAATGACATAATAAAATACTCGAATATTGCACCAGTATTTCAAACGTTTTCACACACACACACACACACACAGACACAGGTTAGTGGAAACTGCACCTTTGCTTGCTGATCGTCGTTCAATTCGATCGAAGACACGCCCGATCGGCCGATAAATCGATCAGAGTACGCGTGCCGAGAGGGCGCTTGACACTGTCCGCTGTTCCACCATCAGACAAACAAGCAGTCGACATTGCACCGGACAATTTTACCCATACATATATTTTCATCGTGTTTGCGATCGAAGCGCGATACGATTTCCCAGCATTTTCCCCGCAGGCTTAAACCGTCTGTCTGTCTGTCCGTGGCATCGCGATTCCTAAGTGGACGTTAATAAATTCTTCATTAAAGTAATTAAAGTGGAAAGGTACAACACTAGACTGCACAGTGTCCTGATGTACAGTTGGCGAAGCTGATAGCACGCTTCGATTAACGTAGGGTTTCCTCAACGCCGGGAGGTACGACATATACGACAGGTGTGGATTATCACATATCCTCTATTTAAGTTCTGTCACATGTCTTCTCACAGTATGATCCTCGCTCGATTCCAGCGTATGACTGTATTTTTGTACATGAGCTATAATTTGTCGATCCAAACTTATGGAAGACATGTGTTTACTATACAATGAGTCGATAAAAAACAACTGCTTGCATGAAGAGAATTTATTCTAAGTCAAAGAAATCTACTTTTAGACAATTGAATGTACTTCGCGCCAACTAAAATTACGTTGAACCAAATTCATGTACTTTGATCCGAATTATTTTGAATCAGATTAATGTACTTTGAGTCAAATTAATGTACGTTGAACCAACTAAATGTACTTGGCGCCAACTGAATTTACTTTGAACTAACTGAATATACTTTGAGTCAACTGAATATACTTTGAACTAACTGAATATACTTTGAGTCAACTGAATATACTTTGAATCAACTGAATATACTTTGAGTCAACTGAATATACTTTGAGTCAACTGAATGCACTTTTAGCCAACTGAATGTAGTCTAAGTCAACTGAATATACTTTAAGCCAACTAAATGTATTTTGACCCGATTGAATGTACTTTGAGCCAACTGAATGTATTTCGACCCGATTGGATGTCCTTTCAGCTAACTGAATTTATAATGACCCTACTAAATGTACTTCGAGTCAACCAAATGTACTTCAGTTAACGGAATGTTCTTCTTAAATTCAAGTAAACTCAATTTAATGGTGAGTCTAACCAATTAAATACAAGTTTATCTTTCTATATACAGGTTTCAGGTTAATAGATTTTCTCTGTGCATCCAATAAGAGAAAATAAGAATAAATCAATATCAAATGAATAAATAAATAAAATTGACAGTTTCTCTCGTTTCACTTACGACTTCCGAGAGTAAACATAACAAGAGGTTGGAACATCAATCACGAGATGAGACCCTGCGACGACAGGTGGACACACATAACTTAAATGCAATATACCACGGTATATGGATACCTGGAATCATCCCGAAGGCAGCAACACACATAATTGGTAGAATGGTGTTTGTGTGCCCCGGTTTACTCCCCTTCACCGGACACACGGTCATTTATCTTGACGCGATCGACGCTTCTCACTCGCACTCCGATATATAGAGCACATTGCGGGCTCGAAACGATGAGCCGACATCCGTGAAATCGTTCTGCTCGTACGATGAGTGTATTCGGAGTAAACCAGTCTTGTTCGATTTGCCACAAGAGCAACTCACCATTTGTGTACGCGGAGAATGTTGGTCGACTGATCGGCGTCAGTTCAAGGTCACAAGATTTTTTTTTTTTTTTTGAATATTGGACCAGGAATAAAAAATATAATTATTTTTCAATAATGTTTGAAAAAATGTTTCATCTAATATTTAAACATGTTCGAATTGCCACAAACGCAGCAGTTCAAGGTCACAAGAATTTTTTTCCTATATTAAATTAATATAAATTTAATATTTGAAAAAATACAGTAAATCAAATTTCTCAAAAATAAACTAGGTATTTTGATTTAACCTAATGATTACAATCATTTGGCTGAATCAGTATTTTAATTTTCAGTAAACATTTTTTTTTTGCTATTGATAAAAATTTAACTTCATTGAATGTACGGTTTAACGGTTAATTGATACAGATTTATTTTCCTATATATTTCTAAGTCGAAAAATATGTTTTCCTATCAACATGAAGAATTGCAACGTGGCGTTTATATCAGTACCGATTTTGAATCAATTTGCAAAATTAGAAAAGGACAGTAAGTGACTTTTTCTAGTGGTAATGTCATAATTACGTTAATTATATTTAAAAAAAACACAATTTTTTTTGTACATTGGAATAACAGTTTTCATTCAATTAAAAGAAAAATATAAAGAATTGGTAAGACACCTTTTGAATTGAAAACAGAAATCCATTTTGAATGATAAATGATGACAAAATCATTATATATCGTCGTCTTCAATTATTTTCTATCATTGCAGCGTGACATCTATATTAACTCCATTAAACCCCGAAAGACTTCCCGCAGTAAAACCCCCGTTGGGTTTTCCAGTATTCCATCGTCTCAATCCCATTAATATACATACATAATATAGAATTCACTCCGGAAGAAAAATGTGAGGCCCAATGTTCCATATTCATATTACATTAATAATCCACGATAATAGAAACAGATGGAAAATGAAAAAAACGCGTCTGTTGCTACAAAGTCCTTTTCACACACATATACATATATACCCACTATATAATACTTTGCTTCCGCTGGTGAGCGCATACATTTACCATTCTCCCTTATTCTTTTTTTTCCCTTCAACTTTAGCACTTTTTTCTATTTTCTATGTCACGTGACTCACTTAATAATAATATTGAGTCCTTTTGTCTCCTCCATTTAAGGTCTATGTTGTTCCATTTGTCTCCCTTTAGGTTCCGCACACGAAAAAAATACGTAAGTGCCCCTCGAACCATTTTTTTATCTAGTCACAACGATAACCAGAAAACAACCCTTGCCGATGAAAAATAGCTTCGGTCGAAAGTTAAGAGAGTTGAAAAGAGAGAAATTATAACGAGTGGGAAAGACAGTGTGTGTTTGAAAATATGAATCGAAAGTAGTACGAAAAATTCTGTGGGTGCAATAAATCGTAAATAATATATAAAGTATTCATCGATCAGAGTCAGAGTTGAAAACGATTGGAGAGGCTTAAAGGGGGAAAGAATAAACACACGTAAACGGTGGCACGTAACCTGCCTACATTTATTCCTCGATTTTTCACTCCTTTGCACCGTCCCCAACGTCATTGTCGATTCCAAACGACAACAATGAAAAAAAAAAACCCCAACGATCGCTCATCAATATCTTTGAGGGTGAGTTTTTGGGGCTGCGTATACATGCAATAGAAAATCGACGAGCGGCTGCAACGAGGATCGGAAAAGTGGCGGGTAAGTAGGTTTAAGGGGTTTGTAATGTTTTATTTACGCCTAGACGATATTTTTCTGAATATCTCCGCAATTTTACCACAGCATAAAAATTTTTTTTCGCACATTATTCTGAGGGTATCCGATGTTTTTATCGTAAATTTTTCGCACTTTTATTTCAATGACAAATTTTCCTGAAAGTATTGATGATTTTTAAAAACCATTCTCAGATTCAATTGTCATTTCTATATTTTTTTTAAGGGAGGGATCAAGATAGATTTGAAAATACCCTATTTTTCATAGTTATGCGGAAGACTACAACATTTTCTTAATTTTCCGCCCTCATAGAGGAAACTTTATTTTCATGAAAAAATATTTAAAAAATGTCGAGTTATTTATGATGTCAGAACATTTAGAATTGTCCAAGACATTGAGAAAAGTGGTTCAGAAAAAGTGTCCGTATATATGTGTGTGTGCAGGGCTGCAAAATTTCAATTACCTGTAACTCAAGAACCGTTTAACCGATTGAGCTAAATTTTAGCACACAAATGAAGCAGCAGTACGTCTTTGATTGTTTCAATTATTTACGGACTGTATGCGGAAACGAAAAAAGAAATAAAATATCTTGTGAATAACCGCATTCACTGTAATAAGAATAGTATTCACTAAAACTTGCCTCTGAAACGTCCTTGAATAGACATCTTGATCATTTGTCACGAGTGTAATATCCCAAACTGATCCTCATTGTCAGGGACAGAAACGTTTCAACCGCTCACATAACCATCGAAAGAACCCGTGTAAAGTTAGGTTATAATATGGGTGTATAAGTCCCGAGTCAGTTTTGTACCAATAGACCACACACCGTTCATTCTATTGATATTAATCGATTACCGGCCGCTACCGAATCATAAAGGAAAAAGGGGAAGAGACTTGGCTCGTTTCATCCCCTACGGAAAAGCGATGAGGGACCGATTCCGATATACCTGTTTACCGAAGTCGTTCATCGTACTATGACTATTATGCACTCTGCTGAGTGGGTTTATTGCAGGCCTTGTGCAACAGTGCTTCCGCCTGTTGACATAATCCTATTCTCTATTAGAATGAAAACAAAATCTTCGCAAATATTAAGCTGAAAAAAATATCAATAGGACACATATTATCTAAAAAATATAACGGAAGTGCAGAAGTGCTACTATCTTGTTCTGGGGTTAAATGAGAAGACATAAATGAAAATCTTATTGTGCTTATGAAGAAAATAAGATTTTTTACCCGGTAGAATTTTTACCTGTGAAAAATTTCACATGGTAGAACTTTTACATGGTAGCATTTCCACACGGTAGAATTTTCACAAGGTAGAATTTTCACATGTTAGATTTTTCACCGGGTAGAATTTTCACATGGAAGAATTTTTACATGGTAGAATTTTCATCCGGTAAAGATTTCACCTGGTGGAATTTGCACCTGGGACAGGCGCGACTTGGAATAATTGGTTTATGGCAGAATTTAGGTAGAAACTTGCATCACACCTAACACTCATTTACTTTTACATCTTACATACCGGTAAACGTGTCAATGTGTAAATTTCATCGACGTTTCTCTAGCCACAAACTTTCCATCTTGACTGTACATTTCCATAATCCCCTATCGGGAACGATCGTTATGTTATTCTAAACAAATTGGAATTCCAACATACTAACGAAGCACATCGCACTGCACATCAAAGTCGACAGGTTCGGTTGAAACGACACATCCCAGAGAAGCCATGAAAGAAAGCGAGGAAGAAGTCAAGTTGGATGTTGGGAACAAAAAAAATTCTTCACCGTTACACGCACATGTTACGAGTTATTTTAATTGGAGCCCACCGAGCGACTACCGTCCGCCACAGCACGTTTCTTATTTGCTCGACTTTTTGTCTTCATCTTATTCCGCCCGAGAATTTAAACCAGTCTCGTTTTGTGCCTCCGTCATTCCACACTTCCTACCCTTCCGTTGTTTGCCCGTTTTTCTCGCGCTGTTTCGGCGCTGGTTTGACGCGTTATTGCCACTGCTACATATTATTGGTTGCTCTTGACTTCGCATTGCGTTATTGTAACTTTCAGAAACTGAAACCTGTATTACCGGTTTTTTATATGTCATCAATAACACTGATAACGTCACCCCGATATACTTTATGGAACAGAAATAATATTATTACTCTCACCCCCTTCCCCCCTCTCCCTGAATAAGATTACTTGATTAAGAGGCTAATTTATTAAAATTTAGTTATGACAGTAAAAACGTACAATAAAATAATGTCGAAATTTCAATTTCAGGCTTTTAAAATTTATTGCCCCCTTAAAAAGGGTACCGATTTCTGTTCGGTATAAGAATGTCAACTTTTTTCCAACTCCTCGTAGGGTTCATAAAAAATAAAATTTAAATCGAGGTCGAGTGGTGGAGAATATTTAGGAAAGGCTAAGTCCTTCGGTCATTGTCCTTCGACCCCGAGGCTCTTAAGGATTGACCGATATTTGGACAGGGTGGCTTACAACCCTCACCGTTTGCTCACGAAGCTTCTCGACAAGCCAAGCGATTAAATTCCTAAAGCCGATCTCGCAAAAATAAAGGGCCCTGACCACACTGGTCACGAGCGTGGTGTGTTCCTTTGCCAGTAGTACTGGGTAACGGCGCGAGGGGGCAGAAGAGGATAAAAGAGACCGGGAAGAAAGAAAGGATGACCCCATCCCACTTTGCAGTACGCGCGCTGGATACTTGAGAAAAAGATCCATCGTAGCTGAAGAAAGCGAAGTGGTTCTCGAGGTTTCCTCATGTACTCTATACCTCTGACAATGCCGATCAAGATCACTCTTTCTGCGCATCTCAACAACTGGCTCTTTCGACTCGTCGGTGGATCATCGCACGAGTGCTTTCATCTTCGCTCCCTAAAAAGTCCTACTTTCTTTTTTTTCTGTTTCATTTCATTTTACCGGTTTTCAACAATTTTTGGAAATAAAATAAAATAACATTTCGTGGTGAAAAATCAATTATAGAGACTGATACGATCGATAGGATTTCGATGGGTTTCAATCGTATGTTTTCATCTCTTTCTATTCGGACTTTGATCAATTTATATGAATTAAAATCTCGTTATTAGTTTCCTGTAGTTACCTTTTTCTGTAGGTTCAATACGATATATGAGACATTTTATACCAATTTATACACGTACTTTATAATATCTTTTCGTGTGAAGAACTGGAAGTTTTCTGAGACCATTTTATTTTCGAATTACCCTTTTCACGAGACCATTTTGGTTTTAGCTAAGCATTGTTATAAGACCATTGCGTTGTTAATTGACCTTTTTTTGTAGGACTATTCAGTTCGGCTCCAGTCTTTCGATGACGATTTCTCTGAAATCATGAAAAAAATGGTTCATTACTGTAAAGAATTATTTTTTCGATCCAACGTCAATACTTTATGTTGCGTTTGAGATCATTAAAAAAAAGTATCATGACTCAAATATTTCATTGCATTAGCGGAAACTTCCGGGATTCAACAAAAACTTTTTGTCTCGATGCAAATTGCATGCTCCTTTTATTTTCGGTGCGTTAAAAAATATTCCGTCTGCACACTGTCGAGAAATTGAGACAGAACGAACGTTATGCAATGTACAACTCAAAGCTTGTAGCTGTACCGAAGTCGTTAATTACGAAATGCCAAGAGTTACATTTCAATGGATGATCGATGAACACTCTTTCTGCTGGTTCAGTGCGTTCGGTCTTCCATCTGAAAACAGGTTGAGGCTTGTGGCAACCATCAGGATATGACCAGCGTTTCAAATCATCGTTGTGATCCTGTTTTTCCTTCATCCTTCCTCCGCAGTATCGTACGAATAACCAATTGAAATTTATGGTAATCGGGTGCTTATATTATTTTTTGAAAACAAAAAAATTTTGCTCGATCAAACAGGAAACAGTTAATGTTAATTTAGCAGCAAAGGAAACTAAAAATGACAATAGGGATCAGTTTGTGTTCAAGGAACAAAAAAGTATTGAATACCGATCAAATCTGAAATGGACTGCTGAGGTCAAAGTAGCAGTGAAAGGTAAAGCAGAGGAGGAATCATTGTTTTATAAGTGATACAGCGCAACACCTCATAGGTTTAGACTTATTAGTTAAGTTCCTTAAAATGTAAAGGCCCATATTTTTGGCCGTCATGTTGCAAATAGGAGATTTGACATGACCGATTTTTCGATTTACAAGAAATTGAAGGTTAATCAATTTACAAAAATAGCTCGCTTTACCGATCTTTCGACTCATAAGAACTCGTCGGCAAAATTGGAGAAGTGAGGTAAGCTTTAGCAAGAAGCGTGTTTCAACCGATCTTTCGACTCAAAGGAACTCTTTATTAAAACCAGAGAAGGTAGGACAACGTATACAAATAGTGTATTTTGCTGATCGACTTACAATAATCGTTGGCCAAACAGGAAATAAGAGGTAGAAAGACTAATACAAAAAGTGTATTTTGCCGATTTTTCGACAAGACAACTTATCAAAGTGCCAAAGTGTCCTTTGCCGATCTTTGGACTTACAAGAACCATTACTGTACCTAGACGTTGCAGTTAGATCGGAGCACGAGACCGAGCGCCCACTTCAGGTCTCGGCCGAACCCATGCCGTTGTAGATCGATCGATCGATCGTTCAAGATCCGGCCCGAACCTTTATTGCTTCATTCTCGCTCAAGCGCTGAGGCCCCCTTCTTCATCATCCTGCCTTCTGCATTGCCGGCACTGCCGATCGCATCCAACATAAACGGGACCAGCGCGAAGCTCGTTCATACCGATTAAAAGTCAATTACTGCGGGCGACGGCGTCCGCCGTATAAACAACATACAAAATATATCGCCATATACATATATCCGCTGCTGTGCATGTAGAGCTTGTGCTTATGTAGCTGGGCAGGTTTGGTTCGCCGATCGAAGGGCCCAAGATCTAAAGATCGGTCCGGTCCTTGCTCTTCTCAGCAAAAGCAAAACAGTCGCGTCGTGTAACCCAGATCGTTCACCCAAGATCGGTTCGATCCCCTCGAGGAGTCATCGCAAAAAAATTGAGGATCGCGTATTTGCGGTCGATATTTGCGCGTCCGTTCACCGACATCAGCCGTGAAGAGATCTTTTCGTGGGGTATATTGCTGCGCCCACTGAGACTCGTGGAATTTGATCTCGCGGTTTCGTTATACCATCGTGAATTTGGTCTCAGAAGCAAAAGTAACCCGGGCGCCGATCTCTTGATTCCCCAAGTGGATTGACTACCGATCTCCTTCGCCTTGAGTATCGCGATCGCTATACACAACATATGGCACAGCTTCTTATCTCTGCCCGTTTATTTTTCTTTATTGTGGCACTCGATCGATGAGATCGGTATCAACTGCGCATAGGGAAACTGCGCATCGAGTTATTTCTGATTTGTTGTTGCTCCGAGAGTAGAAGAAGTGCGCGAAATGGGATCTACAGGAGCCTTGATTCGAAAACTCGCGGCGTAATCGTAAATACTTCGGGAATTCGTGTAAAAACCTCCAAGAAAGAAATAGAAATTGAGGGAAAAAGATGCCTCAAGCAATAGTAACGTCGACGCTGATCTCTAGATTCCCCAATTGGACTGACTACCGACTTCCTTCGTCTTAAGTATCACGATCGGTAATCACAATAAATAGCACAGCTTCTTATCTCTGCTTCTTTATTTATTTTTATTATTGTGGCCCTCTATCAATGGAGATCGGTAACAACTGCGCATAGGGAAACTGCGCATCAAGTTACTTCTGATTCGTTGTTACCGGGGGCGGAAGAAGTCGGCAAAATGGGATCTGCAGGGGGCATCATCCGAAACCTCACGGCGTAATCGTAAATACTCCGGGAATTCGTGTAAAAAACCACAAGACAGGAATAGAAATTGAGGGACAGAGATGCTCTGGGCCTGCGGTTGCACGGAAGAATCATTTTTGCGGCCTGCGGGGACTTAAACAAGCCGCCATCACCGCGATACAACAGCACGCTTGGCCTGTACCTGGCCTGGTCTCTATCGCGGTTTGACTCGTTTCGTCCTCGTTCTTCATATGTAGCCTCATTTTTTATGGGATTGAGATGGCCTTTTTACAAGGTTCGAAGAGATAAATCGGTTGGAGACTTCAGCATTAAACGTCTAGGAGACGTTTCGTTTATAAAATGGCCGTTATTTTGGCATTCAATGTGATGGTTTAAATTCTGCAATAAAGGCTTTCCAAGTGTAAGAGTACAAGTTTGATCACATTTCAATGTAGACGAATTACATTTTTCAATCGTCGAATTTACTGACGGATTACATTTTTCAAATGTCGAATTTACTGACGAATTACATAATTTCAAATAATGAATTCCCTGAAGATATACAGTTTTTAAATGTCCAATGTACTGAAGAATCAAATTTTTCAAATAACGAATTTTTTTTTTAAATTACAATTTTTTAAATAAGGAAATTATTTACAACGCACAATTTTTTAAATGACATATTTACTTACAAATTACAATTTTTAATCGACGAATTTACTTACGAATAAAAAATTTTCAACTGATGAATTTACTTACGAATTGAAATTTTTCAACTGATGGATTTACTTACAAATTAAAATTGTTTGAATATAAGATTCATAGCTAGATTACATAAGGCACATGTCGGATTTATTATTGCAATTAGTACGGGATGAAAACGAGTAGAATAAATCCAACGAAGGTAGATGGCTGATCGGATGGCATCTAAACTACCTGTACGAGAAGTATCATCAAACAGGACCGTAATACGTTGCGGAGATATGTGGGTTGCGTGCAACGCCGATGCTCGCAACCTATTAGTCAACGTCGACGACATAATTAGCATAATAATATCTGTAACTCATAGTGCAGCGGTAACTAATTAACGGAAGATTAATCAAGCGACACGACGCACTGAAGAGACTTTTCCAAGTAATATAAAGCGATGAGAAAATTATTAACATTATAGCGAAATAATTGTGTCCGCTTTTCGTATAGTTCTAGAAATTACCAATACTGAAGAATTTATAGAATTTATAACGGCCAGAAAATTGGCCGAAAATAATTTTTTTTAGTGTACACGAAAAAAAAAAATTTCTATCGATCTCGGAAATAAATTTAGTTAATAAAAAAACTTTCAAGTACATCCGATTTTAAAATGAACTGGGAAATTAAAATTTTGAGAAAAATAGCACGTTTGGAAAAAAAAGATATTTATTTTATAATGAGTTAAATTATTATTTTAAATTAACAATTTTATGTGAAAAATAAAAGTTACATTACAGGGCATGCAAACGAGATATCTTGTTGAAAAAATAATCGTTATTATCTTCTTAATGGTAAACTGATTTATTTAATCGTAATAAATTTATTGTCCATTTCAATTATTTATTTTTGGCAATTGGCATCTTTAATGATAAAAAAGAAAATAAATTTAGTTGTAATAAAATCTTTGGGTAAATTTAATTAATTTTTAATTTGAATGTATTAATTATTTCAAATCGTGAATATAATTTACTTAAACCATGCATATAATTTATTCGAATTATAAACAAATTTTATTAATTTTTATCTTCATTTACAAAATATGTTATCTTAATGCCAAGTGCAATCCATAATGTTACTTGGAAAATTGAGAAATTTATGTAAAGTGAAAGAGCCATAGATTGCAGGGCATGTGCATAAAGTATCTTGTGGCATCGGCCTGGCAACGTCGCAAAACTAATTTTGGCACCGAGTTTAAGCTATACGCGCTACTTGCGGACACTTCTCTTCTCCAAGAAGGTATAGTATATTATGAGACGAAAAGCTGAGAGATGTAGCTTGAAAGACCAGAAAATCTCGAACTAAAGTAGAAATTAAGTTTAAAAAATTTAATGATGCCCAAGCACTAAGACATTCGAATCAACTCACAGAGAACCATAAAAAAATATTTTTATTAACAATACTGTTGCTGCTAAAAAATTAGTATATTCTTCATATGAAATGCATATTATATTGTTACGTGCTGGCAGCTAAAAAAATCTACTATAGAATAATTTTTTATCAAGGTAAAAAGCACGTGACATTTTGACGTGCTACTAAATTCAAATTGGTTCCCCGTGAAAATATATGCAAAATATTTATTCCATTACAATTTAATATATTTTCCAATTGTCTTCCATATATGGTAAAATTTTGGCAATAATGTATTTCGTTCACATATAATTTTTTTGTTTTCGTGACAACATTTTTGTATATAATTTGTACATAATATTTGGGATAAATAACTTCAACCAATTTTTTAAAATTGTTTTAAGCTACTTTATATTGCTAAATTTTTGTGAATTTCTTCAGATCTCATTTTTTACTGTACTTTCGATGTTATGCATTTTTTTTTTTTAATTCTTCTCTATGAATAATAATAATTAAAAGACCTGACAATAAAGAGTATTGTAGTTTTTTCAAACTTGAAAGTAAAATAAAAATTAGATAGCAATTTCTATTTTGAACTAAATAATACCTTACGTAAATAACTTTCGAATAAATTTATTTTCGATCATTTTCATCGTGAAAATTTACGACTAGAATTAGGAATGAACAGTCAGCTTCACCTAATGTCACTTTTCGAACATACTTTGGGGTGTGTCCTCTGATCCGATCCAACTCGTTACGTGCTTTGCGACCACGGAATACACATCCCGTAGCGTGTTATCTATCTCACTCTCTCAAACTCGCTTCTCAACTTTATAAATAGCTGTCGCCGGAAATATACACCGAGTGGAGTGCTGCAACGCATGCGCATTAAACCACCAGCAAGTTACAGGATAGTCGGAGGTAATGTCGCTTGTTGGATAACGCTCGATACCATTATTACTTACAACTATTATTTTCATGTATTCTCACGTTACTTTATATATAAATAAAATCGAAAAAGATAAATGAATATTGAAAGTAATATTCGGAAAATAAAAACGATTTTTTTTGTCAATGAAATTCTTTTCTAAAATTTAAATTGGAGAATCTAATCTCTTTAAACGTAAAAAAGAGATGTTTTTTTCCTGATCTAGAGAATTATGATAACTTCCTCGTAATAACTCTTGAAGATTAGATTCAATTCTCATCTCAAAAATAAAATGAATTGAATGAAGTACTGTCAATAATCTTGAATAGTTTCCAGTAAGAGATATACCATAGTTATTGACACCCAATATTAAATTTAAGAAAAATGCATGTACTAAACAGATTTGAGGTTATCAACACCTCGGATAACTGGAATTTTATTCCGATTATTTAAGCTATCGCAGTGCCGAGAATACCGAAACGAAATGTGTAGGTAATCGCGCGCGCCTCCTCGCGAGCGTGGTTTGTAGCTTCAATCCCAATTTCGAAACGCCATCTGAATAAATGATATGGAGAAACTTGAATCACGAATCATTTACGAAATTCTCAAAATTCTATTCGTGTAGTTCGTCATTATGCTCTAGTAAATTTACGATAAATACTTTAACCTTTAACCAATGTGATGAACTATTCTTCATCTTTTTTTTCTCATGATTTTTTTAGATCGGCTCTCCGTGAGAGAGCTGATAACCTCAAAAAAACCTTGAAAAAAATTCTGTTGATGATACTCTTCTCCTGAGAATTCGTATATTTATCCTTACGAAGTACATATCAAGAATTATACCTTTGGAATTTTGTGAAAATGCACTACACTGTTGCGACGCGAAAAGTAATTTTTTTAAATTTGCCATAGCTTCCAAAGTGGTTAACAAATTTTAGTGTTCGATGTCTTATTTTATGTGTCGAAGAGTGCATTATAATATAAGTATAAGTTTTTTCAATTCAGCCCTTTATAACATGGCTATGATTTAAAAACTGCAAATAAATATTCCGTTATTAAAAATTGGTTTGATATGAAAGCTACGACAAGTTAAAAAATTTACTTCTCACCTCATTCACACATTTTGGTGCACTTACAAAATTGCGGAATTATAATGCTTATTATGTACTACATGAGGGTTAAATATATGATTTTTAAAATGAAACCTATCATCTGTAGAATTAATTTTCTTATAACTTTAATTAAGTGACTCGGTCCCCTTAAGAAATCGGACTACGCCTGGCTTCGCCTGGCGCTGCATGCTCCGAGTGCGGCAATTATGCGACTAATGCGTGTACATTGCACCCGTCGACATTGCCGTTGTCGAGATGCCTGTAGTCGTGTGGGATAGATAAGAGGAAGGGAGTGGAGAGAATCCCGACGTGGCGCCGGCCAGGCTCAGGAACGATAGAGTCCACGAGCCGACGTCGAGGGATGAAATAGAAAGAAAAAAGAGGTAGCATGAAGAGCGAACGAAGCAACAAGCAAGGCGTGGACTGATGGACAAGCTCGATGACACCGAGTGCAACATCGCGTTCCTTCATGAGGGTCAGCCACGCTATAGGCTTCCTGTCTCTTGTATACACCTCACTTTTAGCGATGTGCTGAAAGAAAAATATCAGTGTAAAATATTTTCGCACGCCAAGAATGCAGATCATCTTGGATGCGGACGATAGACTAGGACGGAAGCATAAAGATTATTTTACTCGTTCGTTTCACACGGTGCTTGAGAGGGACGACGAGTCCGTCGAAATAATATTTTATGATACTAGTGCGATAAAAAAATTTCTGATGAGGGTGAGGTTCCAGCACGTGCTCAAGTTGAGTTTTGCAAAGATTATTTTTCCCGTTCGTTTCACACGGTGCTTGAGAGGGACGAGTCTGTCGAAATAGTAGTTTATGATACTAGTGCGATAAAATGCTTTCTGATGAGTGAGGTTGCAGCACGAGCTCAAGTTGAGTTTTGCAAAGATTAATTTACTCGTTCGTTTCACACGATGCTTGAGAGGGATGAGTCTGTCGAAATAGTAGTTTATGATACTAGTGCGATAAAATGCTTTCTGATGAGTGTGAGGTTGCAGCACGAGCTCAAGTTGAGTTTTGCAAAGATTATTTTTCCCGTTTTCTTCACACGGTGCTTGAGAGGGACGAGTCTGTCGAAATAGTAGTTTATGATACTAGTGCGATAAAATTTTAGGCGAGGCCCCGTAGAGCCTCGATTACCCGAATACCCTGATTGCTCAAATATCCTCGAAAATTGTTTTACACTTCTCTAAGATCCCAGTCCCTGATTATTCTAAGCTCCTTTAACGACCCTATTTCATCTTCTGGTGTTTCAAGGTCGTATGAGGACTCACCATTTTGCCTATGATTATTCTAATTTTCTTTAGCAGCCCTCTTCTAGGCCCTGATCACTCAAAGATCCTCCAGAATTAATTAACATTTTCTTTAGGATATCTTCGCACAGGCCCTGATTATACTGCGTCCTTCCAATGACCCTTCTCCGATTTCTAATTTTTCCAGACTTCGTTCACTCAAAGATCCTCAAGGAGTTCTTTCAAAACGGTCATTATTCAAAAATTCTCTAAAGTCGCCCTTACAGACCCTAATTATTCAAAACCCTCTGAGACTCTTTGAACAAGTCATCATACTTCATCGACTTTCTAGAAGTCCTTTCATAGCCCTTGACCATTTATTCCTAGTTTATTCAGGATTGCCCTGCTAGATTCTAATTATCGTACCTCATGATGATTTAAGGTTTCCAGAAACCCTTTTTCCAGACCCTGATTATTATGAATCCCTTCAATGACCCTCTTCCGGTTCCAGATTCGTTGAATCTACCTAATTCGTTCCCTATTCAGTGCAATCATTCCGAGTCCCTTCACAAGTTCCTTCAACCCCATTTTTGAGACCACGTTTCACTCTCAAACTTCGCTAAGGATGGTTTCACACGAAAACATTTCTCCATTACAATCCATACAGTCCCAAGTCACGACACACACAAAAAAAAGACTCTATGTTGAGGAGACATAAGTCACACGTGTTTTCATTTAACACGGTACAAAAATAACGAAGTTCTGAGACGCCCTTTCAGTTTATCCGGGGGCTGTCACTTCCAAGAGACTTGAACGCTGAAAACACAATAAGAATGGTACCAACGGAGCTTCACTGCTTGCACTGACTTATTTTGAAAATCTTGTATTTAATTGAATGGCAGAAATGGAGTGTTGGCAATGAGTCGAGGATTCACTCATGTCACTTTCAATGACTTCAAGGACGTGGGAGTTGAAGTGTACCAAAGAGAAGAGTTCTTAATGATTATTATACAGAGAGTTACCGGAGGAAGAAGAACTTGGGAGACTCGTAACTCGTCAGCGGACACTAATTGAGGGGAAATTACGAGGTACCCCGAAGAAGCTTATTATGACGACAGCGAGAGAGCGCGACTATTTGGCGCACTTCGACACGAGCCATTTCACCTCGCCGCGGTGTCACGCCTAATTATCCGCGTTGCTGGACGTCTCGGCTGGATGCGCCCTCGCCCCCTGGAAGACCTAAGAGTGTTTTCCTCCTCCTCCTCCTCCTCCTCCTCCTCCTTCTTCGTCACGTCCTTCACTCCTCGCTCCCTCCATTTGCCAAGTTCAACCGACGCCATATTCCCGTCTGTGAATGCGTTTTCCAGCTCGATTCAACAGACGTAATCGTGCACGACGTTATATGAAGCCGTAAGCCATTTAGTACATAAATCATTGCGTTTTCTGAAAATAGTATCCACGAACATGTCGGAAACTGATTTATAAGTATTTACTAGGGTGTGTCGAAAAAAAAAAAATTTCTTCTTCATTTTGCATTGTTTTAATCTAGAGTTTGTAACTTCAGCAACTTTTGTCAAAATTTTAGCGTGATGAAAAATTTTTTAGAGGTACCTCAAACGATGAATAGATTTCCCATTCGATTAGTACGTAGATGAATGCGACTCTCAATAAATTAATGTCCCAAAATTACAGATACGATATATCGACGCTTGCGTATCTTTTTTCGTTATCTTCAGATCATTGGGAAGAGAAAAAGTGCTTAAAATTTTTCGTTCAAATCGATAGTTTTCTAGTTATGAATTTTTGAAGCTCAGAATATCGTCCTCTCTGCCCTGTAAGATCAGTTTCAATTGAAATTTCAAGACTGAGGAAAATTTTGGAGCCATTGTCTGTTGTGAAGTTTAATTATAAGTAAAATTATTAAAATTACATTAAAATTAAATTATTAAAATAAAATCTACACATTGGGTGTGTAAGTTCACGTATTGTGAACAATTTGCTCTGTAGGCTCAATCGGTTGTGCAAACCAACTCATGGTGATCAATTGGTTGTGCAAACTGATGTATTCTGCTTAATTCGTTACATCGTCCACCTTTTCTGAGCAATCAATTTTATTAAACAACCTGCTCAATATAAGCAGTGAAATATTCTAGATTCATTGCATCGGCTTTCAATTGTGTTGATTTTTTTTTTTTTTTATTGAACACGATATTTAGATTGTGTCTCGCTCTTTCCTCAACCTTGACTCATTCATAATGGCGTAATGGAATTTACTAAACAGGCCTGTAGACTTCAAAGTGTACTCAACCAACTTACGGGGAATCATCTCGTGAGCCACTTCGGGAATAGTGTACAGCATGTTTCACTGCACATATGAGCCTAAGGGCAACGAACAAGCGCGTATCTAATTCACCGTGAATGCATTTCCGATCGAGCGGTGAATTGCAAACTGCAACTGAAATGATCTTTTCCCAGGCAATGAGAAGGAGGGCGAACACGCGCATGTTACGGATTCTCCCTTGATTTCTCGGATATCTTCTGATTTCTTGGGTATTCTATACTATTTTATACGTGGTACACTCTTGAGTTTGCAAGTGCCGATACTTATTTACCGCTTTGTATAGCGGTATTACTGATCAGATATTACCTGTATGTATACAATCTTCAGTGCGATATATATATATATATATACATGTATATATATGGATGTACGATATACGTATGAATCCGCCCTCAGGCTCATATCCCTGATCCCGTGATGCGTACACGCGCTCCTCGAGAAATTGTATACACCTTAAATTGGCACCTTTCACACCTTGCGGGCCATTCCGAGTCACGTGAAGAATGTGAAAAGGTTGATGAAGGTAAAGAAAAACAGAAGGTGAAGGACAGCTCAGCAATCCTTTCGAGATATCTTAAAGGTCACGACTGTTCTTGTATACGTAAGTCATTAAGTCATTATCGATATATGATTTCTATGGTAAATTGTTAACGTTGCCATATTTTTATGCAGTTTCATGTCTCTTTTCTTAGTGGGTGACATTTATTTATTTAGCATAATTTATTGTGAACTCTTCACAAGAGGGATTTCTGGTATTTTCATTTTTTTAAAAATATATGAATATTTTTGGTAGATGGAAAAATATGTCATCCATACGAAAATTTTTATTTAACCACCTTTTCTGATTTTTTAGAACATTTTGAATAATTTGACATAAAAATGGAAAATAATTTCTCATATCAAGAAAACAAATCTTCTTCTATGAGAAAGCAAAAATTGAAAATTACTTGCACTCAAAACGAATTAATTATCCAAAATAAATAATTGTTTATATTCTTATAAAGTTATATGAAAATAATTCCAATAAAAAATTCCCAAGTGACTAGAATATTTATTTTATCAACAAGACGTTTCGCGCCTTTTCAACTTCACGCTTCGACGCAGACGCGAGTTGTGCGTGTGAATCAAAGGCGTGGGCGTCTTTGGCTAGATAGATGATGAAGTTTAAAATCCTCCAAGGCTGAATTAAAAATTGTAATCACACAGGTGGCTTGATACGACGCTTGTGGATATCCGGAAAGTTGCAAATAGCTGCAATGTGTATACTGTAGAGATACGATGGGACCAACGACCGTTGTACGCCCCGAGGATTAATGATTCGCGTCAGCGACTCGTAGTTACCAAGTGAGAAAGCATCCTCGATATTTCTCATCCTTCCTCCAACACCGTCTCTGCTTCTATCGCTCATTCGATGAGCGCTTAACCCTTCGTAAGATTACGTTCCAAGAATAACCAAGAAGAAACTATGAGAATGGGGCGTAGTACTGCACTGCAGATTCTGCTGCGTTGCTCTTCAGCTTCGGCTCAGAAGAGACAAAACGATGTTACTTCATCATCGAGGTCGATGTTTGCTCGATTTCAAAAGGAGAAACGACCGACAGCTAACGGGAAAAAAAAATTCCTGCTGATCGCTTTGGAAGTAAAAAGCTATAACTTTATTATTATTTGCGTATGAATGCATAGTACTTTCATGAACGGGGCCTCACCTAAAAAAGTCGCACGAAAAAAATTATGTACATGATACGCTTTTTTAAAATCTGAAATTGATTTTAAAAAAGCTGTAACTTTTTTTGAAATTTGCGTGCAAATGTATATTACTTTTATTGAGGGCGACGAAAAAGTAGAAAAAAAAATTTTCATTATACTATTTTTTTTGATTAATCAATTTCCTCCTTCACCAACGAAAATTAAAAAACTTCCCACAATCAAAAATTTTTAATGCAGTAAAATAAAGATCCTTTATGAGGAAGCAAAATAAAAAATATATTCCTGATGGAATTCTACTATTTGCTAATTTTTCCCCAGAGTTTTTATGATGGAAATCAAAATTGATACTTCTTGGCCGGTTAACGGGTTGATAATAAAGTGATTGGCTCAAATTTCTCAGGCTTAAAAAAAATATCCTTTGCAATCCTGATTGCTTTTACGTCTAGTCATTTTATAGCTTTTGTAACCGATTCTAACAAATGACTGGAGGATAGAATCTCCATTGCATTTTCAATGACACCTGCTGAAGGTCGTAACCCATGTCCGCCTTAAAGCCATAAATGTATATTTGATTGGAGATCTGTCGAAGATAGGCATTTATGTTTCTAAGCCGTAAAATGAAAGTCTCAGTTACTTCCAGTATTGTATATGAAGCGTTCTGTGTCAATTCAGCTTTTGTTGCCATTCCAGATCTGTTTTAATTAAATAATCTTGAAAAACTTACATGGACTTCTTTCTAATGGTACTTGGATGTGACCAAGTATGGGCCATATCTGAGATGCTCAAAATAAAATTGTCAAATTTGATAAAGAATCCCATATATTGTTAAGAATTTTCGCGCGTATTTTTTGTTAGGAATTTTTGGGCGTATTTTTTTTTAAATTGGATAATAAAAATGTAAAAAAAAAAATACATAGAGTGCCTCCCAGTCGTACATTGATATGTCCGATTATCTGTCATATGTGAGATGCTAAAAAAAAAAAATTCAAATTCGGCAGAGAATGTCCCATATACGATTTGCGTTTCCTAATCAAAGAACGATTCATAGACTTTCTTTCCTGTATCATTTCGGTCCAAGAATGAGAATCATACGTGCGCATGAAGAGGTAAAACATCCCTCGAGAGTGATAAAATTCTCGAGAAGGAGGCGCAAAGAGGAGTGGCACGAAATGAATAAATCTACGATTTTATAACGCCTACGACTGGCATTTACGACTGCAGCTAGCCAGCTGCTGTGCTTTAGCTCACTCTTACTCGTAAAGTCATCGATTAGTATTGATTGTGTGGGGTTTGCTGTTGCGGTTTCCACCTGCTCGTATGATTTTCCATTTTGTCTCCGCCCGGTTTTCATGTTTCGACTCTTGTGAGCCTCATAATAGATCGTTTGATGATCCTCGCACTCAAGATTCCGTAATATCATGATTCCTAAGTTATTGCTTCATCTTTTTCGGACGTGTCACAAAACCGTAATTTTATTCCTGTTCAAATGTGGCCGCACCCCAAAAACTGGATTAGTACATCTCATGATTACAAAAATGCTTGTGTATGTTGTGGAAGAATGTACTTGAGGTGAGACGATTATAGAAGGCTTTTGAAAATAAAATTCCGGTTTCTTAAAATAAGTTCTTCAAAGTAAAGGACTGAGAATAATCGTATATTTTTCAAGATATCGAATCGAATAGTCACATCGAAGGAAAAAAATTCGTTGAATCACGGAAATCTTTGACAATAAAATGAAATACCTAAGTTTTGATACTACCTTTTTTTATTATCTCAAACGGTATTTTTTTCTCGGCGACGTGATTGCCGATCGGATCAGTTGGTCCTAGTGCAGTAAGTCCAAATTTAGAAAAAAAAAGCAGTGACCTTGGATCAGGTAAACATTTCTTGAAGCCAATGGACTTTTTTTTATAGATTTAAAAAAATCGTCTTGATGATTTTGAGGCAAAACGCGACCTATAAGCTGACTAGTCGATGAAGAAATAGAAATACGGTTGAGGTTACTTGAAGAATATGTTCTTCCATGCTGTATTACAGATATATGGTTGTAGAAATCATTTTATTTGACTCAGTGCGAGAAACGCGGTTTTACGCACGCTCCGCGCGTATAAATTCCGATATTTCCACCTCGTGCAATGAAATTTCGTACGATACTCGTGCGATAAACGTTTTTGTCACTCGTGTAATTGCAGTACTCGCCTCTGACTTATGCTGCAAGCTCACACTCGTACGAAAATTTTTTTATCACACTAGTATCGTAAAGAACTATTACATTACTTATTGATCCAAACGTTGTCAGTCAGCAGTACTGTAAAAAAATTGATTTTCAAAGAGTAGTGACATCGAATCATAAAAACATTTCTTCAAGCCAATAAACCGTTTTCCTTTGCTCTTAAATAAATCATCTAGTCATCATTGGAGCAAAACATAACCTATAATATAACTTGTCGCTTGGGAAATACAAAATGGCAAAGATTATTTTGAAAAATAATAATAAGAGTAGTAACATTAAATCAAGAATGTTTCTTATGTCGAATTGGGTGCAGAAAAATTATAGAAATAAACTTAGATCGCTCATTAAAATAAACGTCGTCACCGAGCTGTGCTTGTTACCGTCATCAAACTCGGCAAAAACAGACATAAAGAGGTCATTGTTATCGATGGGAGTCAGCCAGACTCATTCATCACACAATCGGTGATTTTTGGATCCATCAATTTACGGAGTTCACGACATAACGATGAATTGATTCGTCATTTGATGAGCACACATGATTGTTTACACCTATAAGGCAAACTGCCATCATTGCAAATGCATCATTGGTCATTATCAAATTTTAACGCCGCTTAAACATTTTCAGCTACGTTTCTGATAGTGAAAAAACAAGTGTTTTGACATAATTGATAGAAACTTGACCGCTCATGCGAAAAACAAGGATGTAAACTGGAACCTTACACATTGCTTCCTCATTATTGTTTTTTGTTACTTTTTGACAGTAGAAGCGTTGTAAAATGCGAAAAATAATGTGAAATCACTGTGGAAAGTTCCACTTTGCAGCTTTATTTTTTCTCAAAGTTAAATATCTGAAAATCTAAAAGCACATAAGAAATTATGACAAAACTGTATATCTATTATTATTAAATAGTACTGATTTCATGTTTAAAGTTTAACTTCGCTATCTTATGTTTTGTTGAGGTTAATGCAATAACATCATTTTTCCAAAACTTACCATTCTGAAAAATCTGAACCATATTGCATATTACGACGAAACTATGTGCTAATCATCTGTAAATAGTACCGATTTCATGTATGAAATTTGAGTTGATGGATTTTTAGTTGCCTCTAAGGAAACCAAAATCGATTGACATACTTGCTCAAATTTTTTTTTCAATTCAACTACAATGTCAAAAATTCAATTAATCGTTTGTTGACTCAACCCATTCTCCAATCAACTAACCGCATTAAAATAAATCAACTGAATTTTATTTCAGTGTTTTCATAGAATAAATCGTCAAGGTTAGATCTTTTTTGTACTGTTGGAGTAGTGTTACCCTCTTAAATCGCAGTCAGGTGTTTGCCAAGGTATTCTCGACTCAAGAAGGGTCGAGAACTTCAGGCAATTGACTGAGCACGCACTGTACCACAGATATGGTCATACACACTGTAAGTACCGACGTATTGGTGCGAAATCAATCACTATCGCACGGTTATATTTTACATTCCGTTAATTGACATTTACGGCAGAAAGCCAGCCAAGGCAAGACAGCCGAGAGTGCGAGAGCTCGCACAACTATGGTTCCCGTACTGACAGCGTAGCCGCCATAAGAACGACGCGAAACATTCTACAAGAGCGAAAGACTCATAAACCCGATATCGTACGCCTCGACGATTTCTCGCCGATTCTGCCGATGCCGATGTTGAGGCCGACGATGACGACGACGTCGAACTTACCGCACACCCGACGTTCACCGGAAACCCGTTTGGTGTGTTTTTTGTGCGGCTGCACCGCATTATCTCCCTCCAAGAAATATCGGTGCATGTATGAATAATTACCTAAAGAGGTATTTTAGGTTACCAAGAATGAGTATGTAATTGAAGGACTCACGTTAATCAGCTGATTTTTTTCGATGCGTTGAAAAATTTCATTCGACAAATTTGATGGTCGAGGTCTTCGGACAGTAATGTTGAGGTCATCTGAAATAGTTTTGTCGAAGTTACGATTTAAGATTTTCTTGGATCGCTCGCGTGGTCCAATTTTTTTTAACCCGCTTCCCTAGATGAGGACAGAATTTTAACATTCTGAATTGAGGGAATGTTTAATTTCTACCCGGTTTAAACTTTGTGATCGACTAATTCACTGTGAGCCTGGAATCATTTACACCCGATGACCAACTGTTCATAGGTCTGACACCTAACGGATCAAGGTAATTTCTATGGCGGTTTAATAACCTCTAAACCGGATTCCTAAATGTCCGTAATGAATTTTTTTTAAGACACTGAGTGGAAATTGATTTTTCCCCCTGAATCACTGTAACGCTTCTTGAGGACATGTTGTCCAAATTCACTTTTTTCCCGCGAATGTCCGCAGCCATTTTTGAGAACATGTTGTCCAAATTCAGTTATTCTTCCGAATGACCGTAACGCTTTTGATTGACATATTGTTTAAATTTACTTTTTTTCCCGAATAGCCGTAACCGTTTTTGAGGACATATTGTTTAAATTCATTTTTTTTCCTCTAAACAGCCGTAACGCTTTTTGAGAAGAATTTTTCAACGTTCCTTGAGGACATTTCACCCAAATTCACTTAGTAGCCCCGAATAACCGTAACGCTTTATGGAGAAATTTTGTTCAAACTCATTTTCGCCCAGAATGGCCGTATGCTATTTAAGGACATTTTTGCTCGAATTCCTTTTTTCTTCCTCGAATGGCCGAAACGTTTTCTAACGACACTTCTATTCAAATTCACTTATTATTTCCCAATTGAGCGTAATTTTTTTTTTTTAGGACGTTTTTTTCCGGATGACACTCCCTGAAAGTTTCTTAACATAGAAAATTCCCAATGGTGCTGTAGAGTAGGTAACGGTACACTACCGGCATTCATGCTATGCGTCGTATCCAACACCGTTTCCTTTTGACAGAAATAAGTGTGTAGTCATAATCCTTCATAGAAAAACCTGAGGATTTACGTTCCAAAGATTTCCAATGACTGCGATTAAGCGATAAGACGCCCAGAAGCAGATGATAAAAAGATCAGAAACCACCGAGCCCCTTGCCCGAATAATATATCGGACATATTGTATGAAATTCAACTGTTGGTGATAACGGATCTTTCGTGAGTGGAATTGAAGAAATGGGAATGAGATTACGGGCCACACACGGAGACGCTCATGTCCTTATCGATAAGTCTACCGAGGCTGACTTAGTAGAGACTCTATAGCCGCATTAAGGATATTTCCTTCACTGCGATATACATAACACATCATATCTACAACCAGTAAAAAGGAAGAGTTGCGTTATAACGAGGAAGTTGCGCAAGCATTTACCCGAACCACCAACGAAGTCCTATCGTTACGATCACGTTATTTGCCTGTGACTTAAAAGCAATGGCCATTTAGTTCGAAAGTATTCGAGTCGTCATATTTTATAGCTCATATATAGGGGAATGTGGGGCAAAATGAAACGACCATTCGCAGGAAAATTTATGGGGTAAAATGGAACATTCAGATTTTTTTTTAAAACGGGTTTTTACAAGACAATTAAGTTGAATTTTGCAAGATGCAATGTTTTCAAAAACCATTTTTAGTGCTTAAACCCATGAAATCGGCCGATTAAAAAAAATTGATAACGCGTAGAAGTGGAACATTCCGATTTTTTTTTAAAACGTGTTTCTACACGACAATTTAATTGAATTTTGCAAGATACAATGTTTTCAAAAATTATTTTTAGTGTTTAAACTCATGAAATCAGCCAATTAAAAAAATCGGAAACAGAGCAAAGTGGAACAAGCCGACATTCCTGGATAATTGCGTTTCTATAACTGAATTACAGAAAGGAATCACAGTAACGTCACAAAAATGTAACTCAAAAAAATATAAGTCGAGTTGATATGGAATGCCCCTCGTACATTTATTCCATAACTCAAGGAGGTCGCACCTTTTTACGCTATAACGGATAAAACAATTATTGAAGAAAATTTCGCGTTTCAGGATTTCACACAAGCAAAATTATGCGAAATCTTCTTTACCCTTTTGCAATGTTGAAAGTCCCATAGTCTTACGGGAATTAAGCACTTGACTACAAAAACCCTTAACATTTATATCTTTGTGCATTCTAGGCAATTATTAATTAATTAACATAAGCCTCTAATTGAATCGTGCCATGAAAAGAAAATACCGCCGTCGTTCCGTTCTGTAATCAGCTAGAAGCCAATAATACAGCGCCTATTTCTGTTCCCATCTGCACCACTAGAATTGGAAGAGACGCAGGCACGTGTACTTTGCACTGCAAGAACAGTGCAAGAGATATTCTCATTGCCTGACCAATCTTCACCAATTATCATGAAAATCATAATTGACGAGTAAATGTAATGTAATTAGGATGAAGTTATTGAACCCAAGGGAATACACGAACCCTTGCTGAGATGATAATGTAATAAATTCTCGCCTACAGATGCGAATGCTTTATAAGGTGGTTGCAAATAAAGCATTTTATGCGGGCTTTCTCGAGAGGCATTAAACCGGTTCTTTACGTTTAGTATTTTTTCAATTTAATTTCCTCCCATACTTGGAATGTTTAGGATATATAAAATTTCAGACAACCCACGTTAAAACAGGACATAATTTCTTGTGTGGTTTGGCAATGAAAAGATATTTATGTTAACCCTACCAAGATTTATTAACCAAACATCGGACAATACAACTTTACTTGTCTGCAAATTTAATAACCGAATCTGTATGATGGCCATCGATTATTAAAAATTTCCCGACTTTCCCCCCCTTCAATCGAATGTTGTTTTACATTTCCTAGCCAAGATTTGTGTTCATCAGAATTGGTGGAAGCCAATTTTTCTTTACACGAATAGAAATATCGTGATGTACCAAAAATTGAATCATGTTGAAAAGAGCTAATATGGAAAGGGAAAAACTTCACGTTATTCTAAAAATGGGGAAGGTCACTTACATGATTCTTTATCTCTTCATGAACAGAAAAAAAACATGTACCTCAAAATGAAGTCATGTGGAGTAGGAAAGCTGATAATGGAAACGGAAAATGTCACTTCATCGCAAAATGGGAAAAGTCATGAGTTCATATCATTATAGAAGTGACCATTGTGCATTCCTGTACCATTTCCATAACTTCCGGATTCCACCTAATAAGTGACATCCACACGCACAATGCTCTCCTTCATGCAAAACAACTAAATATCCATCAGTAACGGGCTTCCGTCATCAAATCAACATTATGAAACAGCATTTCGACGTCAACCACATAACTCGACTCGTTAATCATTAAAAGAAAATGGCATCATAATGAACTCTCCAGTATCGATAGTCGCATATGTAGTCCATACAGAATCCAGTAGTAATCCCAACCGCAGACGTCTGCGGCGCTGCATTACGATAGATTCACGACGACATAATTAACCGTTTAATAGGATACACGTGAAATGTTCCAAGTGATATAGTCTCCATCTATATCGGGGTTACGAAGCAGCGGAGAATGGCAAAGCCGTGATCTCCAACCAGTGGCTGTACATTCTTGTATTTACACGACTGGTTATCTCGTATGACGGGTACGTCGTCGCCCGATCGAGTGAGAAGCCCCGCAGGTTCATCCTGCTTCAATTCCGCTGCTGGTGATGCTTCGATCTCTGCTTCTGGACGATGAGGAACGTTTACTCTGTTGAACACACGTTGCTGTGGCTCGCTAGTTCCGACTCCACAAGCATCAACCATCACAGCATCCACACAGTGATTCACAACATGGACACAAGCTTATTTCACGAATTCAACGTATGCCGCAATGTGTGCGGAGAAGCGACGAGCTTCGTCGTCTCTCCACGGAGAAACGTAATTAATTATTGATAACGCGTTATGAGTCGGCGTGGGAACAGTGCTCGGGACAGTTCTGGACAATCGTCTTGTCACAGGAATAATTCATACCTCGTCCTCCTCTCTGTGTAGCTGGAGTTTGCTGGAGGCCGCGTCGCACACTATCACAACAATTCTCCTCCGTCCTCCATATTGTCCTGTTCCCGCAGCTTTCTCTCCCTTGCACCAGTGTCGGAAGTCCATGTGCTTACACATTCCATGGCCGCTTGGTAGAACTGACCAGTCTAGCAGAAGCGACGCCAGGAATCAGGCTACCAAGGTTGTCGTAATCCGATCAGCTTCACCGTGATGAGCCTCTGTCTACGGACTGGACTAACAGCAGGGTTAGTGTTTTTTGTGACAGTAGAAGCTAGACACAAGATGGGTGAGGATTCCTAATGGGAATTAATCCGACATAAATCATTGTATTGGCTGTTGCCGTTGACGCGATATCGGGAATGTGTTAAATGATCAGGATCAATGTTCGTCTCATGTTGGGAAAAATGAATTCTAGTTTCTCTGATGTGAAGAAGAATTGATCTTATTTTCTCTGATGCGGAATTCAGTTTATAGCGAAATTCATTTCTGATGATATTGCCTCAACAAATCTTGGACATTGAGGATAAACAAAAACTCTGCTCAGAGCGTTATCAACAAAATGCACCAATCGTGTCATTGGTTCAAAAGTCACACCCAAACAATCATGCACCTCAAGTTCGAAAAAAACCATGAAGCACATATCTCCAAAACAGCAAAACAAAACCGAACCGAAATACATCAAACGATGAAAAAAAAGAAAACCTGCGCCACTCGGAAGCCGTCGAAAACGGCCGTGTCCACGTTTACGAATTTATTACTTGACATAAAAGCATTCCATGCGTAGTTCCATGGCGTCAAAGGTAGAGATATGAAAAAGAAGAGGCCGCTGCTCATGCGGGACATCGAATAATTTCGAAACAAGATCGCGTACACCTATTACGAGCGGAATTGCCTGGCAAACATTTAATATCGGTTCGCGGTAAAAGCACCGTGCCACGAAAATTGACGTTGCGGATCGTTCAAGTCCCTCTTCGTTCTCGCGTACCATTGGCCTATAGCTATATACCATACCATAGGGTGACAGGATTGACGTACGTCCCGAAAGCCCAGCGCGTCGACCCGCCGCGCGTAATCGTCGATGATTGCCTTTTATTACGGTAACGGTCAAAGCACGGAGGGGAATCCGAGCGTTGAAACGCTAGCGGCTGGCCACCGCGTCCAACACCGATGAACCCTGGCCAATCTGACTGTTGTCCCGGAATTTTGCGGACGAAGCGTTGGGTCGCATCGCAATCCGTTTTGCTTCTTCGTGGCCACGTTGTTTTCGTGGAATCAAAAGATACGACACGCGATCCACTCGTTTATTCCAACTGGAACTGTGAGCGCCCTCTACCGCCACTCATGTGCATTATATGCCGCATTAAAAAAAAAACAAAAAAAAAGTGGCATGTAACCCCGTTCGTCCAATGTGATTGTCAGTTCGGTGGATCCGCAAGGTTCTAATAATATCTCGAGCCCTGATGCAAGATAAATGCATGTTATTAACCGGGTTCAATTTCTGACCGCGGTTATTCCGTCGAATTATGGCGAACATCCATCATCCGGCCGCCGATGGATAGAAATATGAAGACGTGGTTGCAGAAAAATTTAGGATATCGTTTTACGTTGTTGTTTTATCAGTTAGTTGATTTGTCGGCTGATGCAGATTGAGCGGGAAACTAATATTCTGCTCATTATTGTGGTAAGCAAAACACAATGGTAAGATAAAACAATCTGTCGAACTGTTGGTTGGACACCAATCAAACGGAGAGCGTCCTGATCGGATGATTAGCAACAAAATAAACGGACAAGCACCCTGATCAGTTGTTTAGCAGCCAATCAAACGGACAGGGTACCGATCAGTTAGTTAGCAACCAATCACATAAATAACTTGCTGCTTAATTCTTTTGCCTGTTAATCAATCTGCCTTAACTATTAGCACATTTCCCTAAAAATCGGTTCCTCAGCGTTACTAGCGTGAAACTAATAAGCATTTTAAGTTATCGGATGTCTTTTGAGATATACTTTTGAGATAATAATAACAGAAAGTTTTGCGTGTGGAATATACTTTTGCACATGTTTATTTTCAATGAGGATGGCCGTAATTTTGGGTAGAGAATGCTCAAACCCGATTGGTACATAATCTCAGCGTTATAAGAACACGCGATTCGCTCGTTTAGATCCTGGTGAACTTGAGAAACAAAAATAAATATGTGAAGATATTCGGTTACGGTGGTGATTCACTCAGGATCATCACAAACACTTGAAGAATTTCAGAATCGTTAGTGATTACCGATTACCTTCAAGCTAAATGTAGTAACGACTGTTAAGAAATCCTGAATATTATGTTTATCACCAGCAGTGTGATATATGAAGCATAATCACTACCTTCCGCCATTTTATGCAGTTTTTAGACAGAATGATGTACCGGTTTGTCGTTACATACGACGGAACTTGGATGAGAGTCATAACATGAGTCGACTGTAGTCGCTACACGAAGAGAATTCGATCGTTTGTCCAGCAGACATTCGATATGACGATCCAAGATAATTTCAAGACCCAATGATGTTTAAATTTGTTCGTATTCTCGTAATTGGCTGTAGGAACAAGACTCACACGCGATATCCTCATTTAACCGATTATATATAAGTATATGCACACTTCTGCATACCAGGAAATAAGATGTTGAGAATTATTTCTTTCTGGTACCGACGAGACGGAATAACAAAATCACATTCCATAATTAATGCTAAATTACTGCTAATAGTATATTTTTACACTAGGGAAAAATATAATGTCCTTCGAATGTTAAACGAACTCTTCGGGATGACGTGGGGAAAATTAAGTTTTCACAATAGGTGACGAAAATTCCAGTTTTCAAAACAATTTGTATTCCATAGAACAATTTTTTTTCGTGAGGTGACAAACAGAAATTCTCAACAAAAAAAATGTTATAGAACTGAAGGTGACACTTATGTAAAAAATCTCCATTCAAACATTTTTATAAATTTTTTAATCACGACTGGATGCGAAAACTCGACTTTAATTTATCAACCTTTTATCGTCCGTAGTTTTTCAGACAAATTGACTCTTTTTTTTACAAACGCATATCTGAGTATCCTCGACGTTTGAAATAATGAAGAAAACATTAAGTCCAACAAAGTTATTAAAAAAATTGCCAGATGCTCCAAGTTTATTTTACCTATTTGTCTCCTTGACGGAATATCGTGGAAAATCCTGTTTGCACCGTCAGTGGAGAAAATGAATTACACGCCTGCATGTTTTTGGCTTGTTGAGCTGTATCCGGTCAATAGCCACTGTGTTGTGGCAGTCAGGCATTTTTTTCATTCGAAATTCCACACCTGTTCGCAACAAGCCAAAGAAGATATTTATCGGTAATGATTCCGTTGAGACGTTTCCCTCGAGTGGTAATTCAGCTTGTTACTTTAGCTGACTTGAAAAGACAAGATCGAGCAACGCCGTTCAAACCCACAAACACGAGGCGAGAGTGATAAAAAAGGAGATGGGTAAACGCACTCCAAAGTTATGGGGACGATATCACGGTCGATGCACGAGAGCGGCCTGGACACTTGCCAGGTTACTATCAGACGTGAGCCCGTGAGGTACACACATGCCTCGATGACGACTTTCCTGAGCGAGCTGAATTTAAGCCGGGGCAAAAACAAGCACTTGGCAGAATAATAAAAAAAATTTAGAGTCCCTTCCATTTTTGGCTTTCTCATAGAGAAAGCTTTGTTTTTATGAAATTTTTTTTTTTTGAGTCTTTTATGTCAGGACACTCAAAATGCTCCGAAACATCGAGAAAAGTGGTTTAGAAAAAATGTCCGTATAGATGAGTGTGTGTAGGGCTTAAAAATTTTCATAATCTGTAACTCCGGAACCGTTCAATTGATTAAGAGATTATTCTCGTTTTTAATTTCAAACAATAGATTTTTTTTTTTTTGAAAGTATATATGGGACAATCCACGATGTTTCGAGCAGTATTTGACCTCGACCTCTCCGATTTGGCTCGTAATTTTTTTGTGGGCTTGGTTGGCCTCAAATTCACCGGATCTTTTTTTCTATGGCAAATTTGTTTTCGATTTTTAAAGTGACATATCGAATGCTATAATTTGAAGATCTAAATAATTCTGAAAAATACTTTGTTTGATATCAACATTTTCTAGCTTATAGCCAATGTGGGCAAGATTTTTCTTCTCACAGTTATTAAAAAGATTTTCAAAAAAATGTTTCGATAAATAACGAAAGGATTTAAGTAAACGGAGGATGAGTCAGAATTTCATGTAAATCCGTCATGGTGTTAAAAATTATGTCAATTTAAGTTTTTCGAAAAATTAGTTTTAGCCTTTCAACTTTCACAATTTTCAAGACCTCTGGCTTCAATTTAATACGCAAGTAAAATGTGGGTAAACTAAACATCAGTTCAAATCTTGCGAGAATCTGTCAAGGGGTTTAAAAATGTCGTTGGAAAATTTTTTAAACAAGGCTGAAGAGTAGAATTTTTTAAACTGCTTCCTCATTGTCGTTGGACTTTGTCAAAACTTCCTCTATGAAGAAGTCAAATAAGATTAACACACTTCCTCATAGAAGTACACTACTCAAAATCCAACAACAATGATAAATCAATTTGAAAAGTTTTTCTCGAAATTTCATACTATTTTAAAAAATCCAAAAACATCAAAATTTCATCTTTTTCCAAAACCAAAGCTTCCCCAACGAGACATCAAAAGCTGGTCAAGATTGTCAAGAAACGCCAAGCGCGAAAAATTCATTAGATTTTTTTTTTCTCATACGAATGAAGAGAGGGCCGGAATCGACGATGAGAAATCGAAGAAGAACTAGTACAAGAAGTGGAAGACGCCAGATAGCGCAGTCAATGCGAGCACGTTGAAGTACCAGTGCACGGGCGTGGCGCTCTTGGAGTAAAGAGAGCGAAGCAGACGATAAAAAAACGTATATATATATATACGCACACACAAAAGTGGTGAACTTGAGAAAACGAAGAGAAGAGTGGAAGAAAGATTGAGGGAAAGAGTGTGATGGAGATAATAAATGAAAGAACGTCGAAGCAGAGAAAAGAAGAAACTCGCGAGCACAAGAGCCAGCGAGCAGAGAGAGGCACGCCTGACGCCTGGCCCGCCTGGGTGCTTTCTGCTTTCTGCTTTCTGCTGCTGCCTGGCCTTCTTGGCTCTCGACTCGGCGCTACTACCAAGAGCAGCAGCAGCAGCAGCAGCAACAGCAGCAGCAGCAGCAGCAGCAGCAGCAGCAGCCGCAGGTTCAACGACACGCCTCGCCTCCTTCGTAGTAAACAGCTTGGCGTAGACCCCACGTTCCTCTCTGCTTCTGCAGCGAGCTGCTGCCTTCTAGCTTTCAGTGATTCTCAAACCGTCGAGAACAACATTTTTCCAAAATTCAAGGCAACAGTAAGGGCCAACCATTTTTACTTTTAATTCCATTTTTACAGATAGGGTGAACCGACCAGTGAATGGGCAGGTCACTGGGCGAAAAAACCCAGTGAATGAACGGTTTTTTATGCATGTGCTCTTATGGACACTGTCCATTTATTGGTCCCCGTCTATGCACCGGCCGTTAATCCTATTTAGGTCAACTCAATCGGTTTTACATTCTCGTCGTGAGTTTTTTTTTCAACACCTATTTGTAATACATTCATGTTGACATTCACAGAATTTCGATGGCATCTTTTCTAGATCTGCACATCGCAATCCTACACAATTTCGGTAAGACGGGTTCTGGAAATGTGATTTTACACTATTTTGACGGGACGGATTCGAGGTCTGCAAATTTCGATACTACATAGTTCGGATGAGACACATTTTACAAATGGAAATTTCAATCCTACACAATTCCGATAAGACACATTTTAGAAATGCTAATTTCAATACTACACAATTCGGATGAGACACATTTTAGAAATGGAAATTCCAATCCTACACAATTCGACAAGACATTTTCTAAATCTGCAATCGTACGCAGTTTCGACGAGATGGATTTCGAGGCCTTTTAATGCTACACAAGTTCATAAGCGCAATTTGCCGCAAGGATCGATAGTGTAGAACTGGTAATGTGAAGATACAAAATTTAACCAGCCTTAATAAATTTTTTCTTATTTGTTTTGAAACCGTTTGTAGAAAATGCTAAATTTCTTGAAGGAAGTTGGAATGTTGAATAACCATCTGAACGGCTTCAACATCACCGCCGACTATTGTCTCAAGCTCATATATCCGATTAACTTGACAAGGTCGTCGAGAAAAAGAGTTCCCAGCTTACTTCCTTCAGTACTCAACGAAGAAAGTTACTCAATAATATCTCGCTATCGCTGTACAGATACAATCGACAATATGCAAAAAATTAAGGTGTAGAACTGAAATATGAAGATGGGAAATTCTATGTGAAGTTGTAACATGTCGTACGGAAATATGAATTTTCGCATACAACATTACGACTGTGTAGAATTGTAATGTAAGATCGATTATTTTTACAAGTGTAGTATCGACAGTGTAGAACGGAAACGTGTGAATCAAACATTCTAACAGCTTCAATTTTTTTTCAAACAATTTTTACAAAATGCTCACTTATTAGCTTAAAAAGTTGGAATATTAAATTAACATAGTAACGGCCTCAACATCACGGCGCGACAATTATCTTGAACTCATGTACCGGATGAACTTGACAAGGCCGTTGAGAAAAGGACTTTTTAGATGACTGTCTTTTTAGTCTTAGACGTAGAAAGTCACTCGATATTATCCCGATATAGCTAGTTGCAGATACGATGCTGGTAGCAATTCCCAATGGACCAACATGGGCCCCAGTCTCCCAGGCAATATAAGCGACGATCCTGCCTCATATCAGTATCGCTGAGTAGACCGCTGGTCATTGACCTTCCTCTTCTTCCCCTTCTATCGCGACGTACTGAGTATAAACAAGTCGAAAGAGCGCTCGCGCTGCCACCCCTCGCATGCAGTTCTTCTTCACTCGATCTACCCGCTCGGCCAGATCCATATGTTCGCTCGTTGACTTCATTAACTTTGCTGGATCCAAGGGACCATTACCCAACTCGACTCTAAAGCGGCGGATGTTCATTACGGGATACTGCATTTTTCTCGTACGCGCATCGCAAATATTACGGCCTGACAGTGTGCGAGATTTCATTATATTTCGCAGTATATTAGCAAGGAAAAATGTCTTTGATGTGAATTTTACAATAACTTTTCGTCCTCTCCTCTCGTCATCTGAAAATCATTGAGATCTTTGAAGTTCTCCAACCTCCAACTCAAAATCGTATATATCGTTTAAATATACTATAAAGTGAATTTATTTATATATCTAGTTTTCGACACTCGACTTATTTCGTACCATGTCCTCAATATTCAAGTACTCAAGTATCAGCCATATTTTTTTGTGGATAAGACGACGATATCTATGTACAGTTCAACCGACAATGACCAAGAGAATGCAGTCAACGGGCATAATTGTTACCTTACAGAGTTATGACCTGCTACATTTTTTACCGCCAACGCTTCTGACCTGCTAGAATTTTCATTGGGCAGAATTTGTTTTCAATCGAGTTGTTGTTTGTTAGAGTTGTTACCTGGTAGAGTTTTCCCTGTAGGCATGTTGCTTATTAGAGTTTCCGTCATAGGGATGTTAATGTGTAGAGTTTTTATCGTACGGATATTAATTAGTAGCGTTTTTTGCCGTAGGCATGTTACTCAGTAGCGTTTTCGTCGCAGGGATTTTACTTGGTAGTTTTTGTCATAGGGATGCTTTGTTACAGGGATGTTACCTGGTAGAATTAATAACCCACCATCTGCATTATGACCAGCGAGCGTATGCGTTCTGACTCTCTATTGCTTCTGATGATTCTGCTGCTCGAGATGCTACTGACCGGCGGGACGAAGGACGGTGTTTACCCGGGAGTGGACCGGACGAGGTAGATTAAATCACGTGACCATACGAACGATAGCCGAGAGACAGAGAGAGAGAGGGAGATCCATTCGCCCTCATTAACTCCTGAATCAAGTGATTGCTGCGAAGGCTTGTCGCACCCAGTCATACGAATAACAGCCAAAGGTCTTGATGACGTTGCGCATTATTGCGCTGTTTACCCTTTTTTTCTACCAGTTTACACTTACAAAAATGCAAAATTGAAAAAAAAATCAAGTTGTGTCCCTATTTACGTTAAATCGAAAAAAAAAAAAAAAATGAGGAACAGTCCTTACCATATATTCACTACCACAAATATTCCAATAATCTTTCCATTTGTAGTTTTATGAACTACCTGGAGAATTTCATTCACCGTTTATTCGATATTTATCTCGGTACTTCATGTCTCCGGAAACTGTTCATCTATTTTTAGCCCCATATTTACAGAATCTTGATAGGGAATTAGTGTCAATGGTCAGTTTTTTTTTTCAATAAACGTGTAATATATAGATGGAGACACATTCATTTATGCGTGCACCGAAGCAGTTGAGGACTTTTCGAGAGAAATTTACACACAAGTCGATGCACTCTAAATTCACAACGGAATAATCGCAGAGGACGTGTAGCGTTCACGGAGTTGACGCTCTGCAGAGGGGGACCGGTTCGTGAAAGCTCAATGATCCGCGTCGAGTGAGCAAGAGGATAAGTACAAAGGTCATATACCTCAAAGTTGTTTACTTCGGTGTAAGAACGGAGGAATATCGAGAGTTTACTTCTCATGGCTCTTGCGGTGTCAATAGTCGCGAAGCTGTTGCGGTATTATAATAAGCGGCCTGTTACAAGGATGTTGTTCACTCTTGGAACGTTCTGATGGAGAAGAAGCTCAACCAGAAAACATTAAAGCGATTAACGAACCGATTCCGGGCTCAGCGTCCGGCGTCCAACGGATACAGGTTTTAAGATTTCTTTTTTGATACCCTAAACGTCCATAATTTTGCTGACTCAAAAGTATAAAAAATGAGTAACTACCAAGCCCGGATTGATGTGATTAATTACTGCGGATTTTCACATAGATCATCATCTCAACCTAACTAAAAATCCTACAAGGTACGATATAAACAATCAACAACTTTAATAGTCTGCAACCTAAAACATGAGCAATCAATAATTTGAACAGTCTTCAAGATCAACAAGCAAGAACCTAAGCAACTAACAACCTAAAATGAACAGTGGAAGTGAGATTCGTTGTCCTTCAAAATAGGTAATGACATTCAAATCCGTTGTCTATTACAAAAAACAAAAAAAAAAGATTGGAAATACCATTCAGATCCGTTGTCTATTACCTGCAGAATGAGTAATGGCATTCAGATCCGTTTTCCATTCCCTGCAAAATGAATCATGCCATTCAGATCCGTTGTCCATTCCTACAAAATGAGTAATGGGATTCAGATCCGTTGTACGTTATTTATATCCGTTGTCCATTATCTACAAAATGGATTATGGAATTCAGATTTCTGTTCCGTTACCGTAAAAAGGGCAATGAAATAAAAATCCGTGGTCCATTAGTGCCAAAATGAGTAAATTAATCCCGGTCAATCGGCCATCACTTGAAATATGGATAATGAGCCAATTGCTCTAAAAAAATACCAATACATTTTTATCAACAATTGTTTAAATAACAAATATTGTATGACTCCCAAACAACAATTCTTACTGTTATGCAACGAAATTTCTCGGAAAACAACGTACACCAGGCGTTCAATATACGATTTGCATTATGAATACACTGATACTGACGACGTTTTACATTTTATCTTGACCAGTTTATTTTAAACAGCATCAATGAAATTATACCAACATTACTAATATCTTACGAGCGTGTTTCGATTAAAGCAAATATGGGTAAAATGTAGGAAACGGAATATTGTCGAGGCGCAAACATGCATTGCATGCACTGGCAAGTCATATAATAATATGCAGAGCACTGTAATAATAAACGATCGGTCGTCCTTGCAACTAAGTCGTTGCACCTTGTTCTGGAGATATCGATAAGAGAAAAAGGAGTACCAACAGCGTATCATCAGCCGGAGATGGCTTCCTGTCCTAATTGCTTGAAGGCAACTACTCGTTATCACACACTACCATAACTGAAGAATCTCGTCCTCGTCCCTCGCCATGTATGATACAGCTTATCGATCCGAGGCTCCGCGTGTCGGATGTTTAATTCACTGTACTATGTCCCTTTTTTTAAATCGTTTTATGTCCTCCGAGACTTTGGGCCTGTCAAAGACGAGGCTATCCTACAGGTAGAGCCTCCTTCTTTTCATATCGCAATCTCGAAACGATCGATTAACAGGCTGAACATATTTTTTTTTTTTTTTTTACTTGCTCTACCGGCTTGCACGCATCGTTCCCCCTATTAGCGGGAGGGACGTGAGGAGTTTAAGGGGGGCGGGTGACTTCCTCCTTGTATGGAATCGGATGATACCTCTTCTCGTGAAGATGCTAAATTACGAGGATTATCTTTCGTGGAAGAGACTTCATTTATTCTTCAACTTCTTTTAATTGGTTTTCGTTCGGGCGGAAAAAACTAGTATCTTTCAATTGAAAAAAAATTACGCTGATATCATGAGTATGAAATTTTGGGATAATGAATTTTTAAAAAACACGGCACCTTGTGTATTGCTTCCTTATTATGTTCAACTTTTTTTAAATCGATGACTGAGAAAATATGTGAATTAATTTTAGCTTTAATGTGCAGGAATCTTTTTAAAAAGGTGATAATATTCGGTGAGGAATGTAGATTTTCTCCTTGTCCAAGGTACTTAATTTTTTAACGTGACAATTGAACGAGAATTGTAAGATCTACAATCCAAATAATTTGTAATATAACGCCAAATATTTGAAAATTGATATTTTAAAAAGTCGATATTTTTTAAATCAATGATTACAAATTAAAGTTGTAGAGTTTTCATGTGAAATTCAAAATTCGAAAAAAAAAGTTTTGAAAAATGAGATTTAAAATCTGTCATTTTGAAAAATCGACAATTTGCATAATAACAATTGAAAATGAACTCGAAAAAGAAAAAAAATGAGAGAGAATATAGCAAAACTCAGTAATGATGATAATGTTTAGAGTATTTCGCTATTATTATTTTCATATTTAAATGAAAACTAAAACATTAGACAGTATAAATGAAAATTTTTATATTTAAGATATTCTGGTAATACAGCTAAAATATCTGTGTACGGGCAAAACCATAGATGAATTATTTCTACTACAACTTCTTACATTTTTAATCGCTGAAATCGATAATTAAAAAATTGCTATTATTATTTTGCACATATCGCTTGCCTTACATGCATTATAGTTCCATTGCAGTTGCCACATTTTTGTAATTGCAACTAGAGAACCGAAAAATAAGGAAACCAAAATTATTTAAATTTTAAGACAACTTTTATTATTGTAACCAACGTAATCCATTGTGCGAACGTATTTTTCGTCACACATTATCTTAATCTCACCTCGATCCGTTGAGTCTTCTTAGCAGACACTCTCAATAGCGATTCTCATTCTGTCGGTTATGCAAGCTCATTGAGTACTCGGTTTCTGGCAATGCGGTTCGCAACGACCCACACGGAGGCTCCACGACTCGGGCAATAATCCATCATTTATATTAATTGCGCCCGGCGGTACATCTACCCTCTCGGTGGTCTGAAGGCCCAGCACATATTGAGAATATCGTTGTGTTTGCAGAGGCGCAGAGACCGCGAGAGGGCGATGCCAACAGCGATGGCGAGACGTGTACCACGCCCGGACTCTTCATAAATTTTAATTAACTTCGTACAATCGACTACGCAGTTATTCGTTTCCTTTTCCCTTTACAACTGCAAAGCTCACGAATACTATGAGTTCGTCGCATCAAACCTATGCGTTGTTATATCTGAATCAAATATCGCGTGCAAATTAAAATTTGCACCTTTCATCAGGCTTCCATTGCAATATGACCATGTTTGACGAGAAAATTAATGAAAAGAAAGAAAAAGAAAAATTACATTGATTAAAAAGGGATATAATGAGGGAAATGAAATAAAACAAGGAATTGATTCTAACAGGAAGAGTGATATATGAGTTGATAAATAATAAATAAAATAGAAGATATTTATTAATGATAGATCGGAAGATGAAAAAAGTGATTCGAACGCCAAATTTCAGTTTACTTCTACTGCTATATTCGAAAAATCCATGAGCCTTGTAAACATGCTGTGTTGGATGCACTGAATTTTATATCTAAATCAAATATCGAAATTGAATAAAAACTTGCCGCTTGTTCCATGTGTAATTGCAAAGAATCAAGGTATTAAGGAATCAATAAATCAAGAAATCAAGAAATCGAAAAAATCAAGAAATAAAAAAAATCAAGAAATCAAGAAATCAAGAAATCAAGGAATCAAGGTATCAGGAAATCGAGGAATCAATGAATCAAGGAATCGAGGAATCAGGAAAGGAAGAACTTAAATTCTAAAATTCATACGAAAGATTTATAAGCACTCTACGCATAATTCAAATTAACTACAGATTTATCTCATCAATTAGGCAATAACTCCACGTTATTCGCTCAAACTATTTTCGAAATACATTCAAGCAATAAATAAATCCAACATGATTTTATGTTAGATATTAATATAACATCCTGAAACTGTGATATCCACTGGTATCGCAAAGAGTTCCATAACGGTGAAGCTCATTTGTATGGGAATTTTTTTTCCTCTCTCTGGAAACGTGCTTGCGTGCGGATTTAAGAGTACACGGCTGATTTCTAAGAGGAGAACGTGGGCACTGGGCGACTCCGACTCGTGCAAAAGCGAGTGCATAAAAGAAACGATATCCTCGGGTCTCGTGAACGGGTCGCTCGTGCGCCCGCTAAGATTTTGTGCGAGCTCAACGAGCCCGGAGGACCAGACTCTGAGCGAACGCACGCACGCCGTGCGTCCGCAAGATTAATCACCCGCGTGACCGCACTGTGCGTAAGCCACGCTTGCACTTGTAGTATATCTCTTCTCTTCTCTCCGCGGGTGTGTGTCCGCCGCTATACATTCTATATGTACTCTCGTGCGTGCGTTGGCTCGCGCTCCGGGTAATCGGAGAGGCTAATGAAGAAAAAGAGGAAGGATACGTCGAGAGTCCGTGCGGAAGAACAACCAACATTGGGCCGGACTTTTCGAGCGCCTGGAGCGAAGATCATCACTTTTTGTGATTCTAGGTCCGAATTTTTAATATTTAACAGGCAGGCAGTTTTTTCATTCGCTTCCTAATTGAGAAAGCCTTTTCAATCGTCTTAACGAGCTTCAACAATTTTTTAATTTATTTCGTGTTGGCCATTTTAAATAGTGCATCGAGAGAAAAAGTTTTCTTGATTCAAAAAACAAGATATAAATACTAAAAGGCAACTTTTAATTATCTGAAAATCTACGGGATGCATTGCTATTTAATCAGGGATTTGTTTTTTTAAACCGAAAAATCGTTTTCTATAGAAAGAAAGTATAACATAATCTAACGAGTTTCAACGATTTTTTTCGAAATTTTCGCGTCAGTATTTTTAAAATGGCGCATTGAGAGAAAAAGTTTTACTGATTCGAAAATTAAGATGGAATATCTTTTCTGTAATTGATCTTAAGTTCAATAAGATGTTTGACGTTGATTCGTGGACAATTTTTTTAAACCGATTCATCGTTTTCCACCGGTTGAAAAAAAAATCGTGTTCAGGTCACAAAAAGTAAATCGTAACTTACAAAATAACATGTCGCATTTTCTCTCGCTGCATCAGTACCAATTAACTGCCAATTCTTTTACAAATTAGTAATTTTAATTTTTATTAGTGTTTGTAAAACATCTAAAAAATGCATCGTTTCATAAAAGTCCGTCGAGTTTATATGAATTATATTTCATAGAAAATTTTTCAGCGCGTTTCCAATGCTGAGCTTGAAAAAAACATCTGTAATGCTTCTCCATTCGGACGGTGCGTATCTCCACCCCAGAAAAGAAAACTGGCGCGCATAAAAAAGTCATTATAATATCCAATGACAAAGAGAGCAGAAGGAAAGCATAATAACAATATCTGATCGTCATACGATAACTGGCAGTGATGCACAAAATTTAGAGGGTCGCTCATCTCTGCATTACTCGAAAGCACATAGCTGACGCCTCTGATGGTGTGTGTCAGCAATGAAGAAAAGACCCTTATATCAGCTAGAAAAAAAAAAAAAAAAAAAAAAAAAAAAAAAAAAAATTGCTTGATAGGTGACGGTTAATAAGCCGGCGTAGGGTGACTCGGTAAAAAGGGGTGGGAGATTTTAGATCTGCATATCACGACTGCGTAACATGCTCGATTAAAAATGTACGCTGCCCTTGTCCTTTTTTTTCGTTCGTACATAATTTTTTTTTTGCGATACCTCCCCCATTGTCCACCCTTTCTCCCTACACACTTTTTTTTTTCGATCATCCTTCTATCCGCGTCGGGGATGCGTCGAGAGACGCGCAGTTACCGCTGCCGCTGCTCACAAAAGGCCTGCGACCCTCTCTGCGGTACAAATGGCGATAGAAGGCAAAAAAAAAAAAAAAACGGGAGTGAGAATCGAAAAGGGTCTTCCACTATCTCGAGTTTCTGTCTCCCTCTCTCGCCCGTCATTCGCCTTCGGGCCAAACGATCAGATGTTCGATAGAGCATAAAGCTCCAAAAAAAAAAGACAACAGAAAAAACAATTAAATAAGAATGACGCGAGACCCACGTGCACACTCGCGTGTATTTAAATGTGAGGTTCTGTGTGGGTCATCTGCACGTCACTCCACGGGGCTTAAGATATTATTAGAAATAAAATTTTTAAATCTTACAGCATAGATTTTGGAGGCTTGGAAATTGTTCTCAAGCTTGAAGGTTTTTTTTACGATAAACAAATTAGTAATTATTTAATCTGACCAATTTCACGATTGTTTTTTAATTTGTGTAAAAGAAAATCATTTTCCCACTAAAAAAAATTTTGATTTAAATCTAGGTTATTAATTGAATTGTTAACTGGCTATTTGCCTGAGAATCTCTATGTACATCTTAGACTATAGTATAATTGATTTCTTATCAGCCTCACAGAACCAGAAATATACTTTCAACTATTTTCTTTTTTCTCATTCCAGGTAAAGTGTCAGGCGGAAAGGAGATTTTGGATTCGGATTCAACACCAGAACGACATTTTATACATACAATACACACTGCAACGCACAATGCAATCTGCAGTCTTTTTCCATAGTTCTTGTACTTCCGAACAACGGAGACCGATAGTCTTCTGATCGTCAGAACATCAGACCGTTAGTCTCTTAGACCATCAAATTTTCAGACCGTCAAACTTTTAGACCGTCAAACGTTCAGACCGTTCAACTTTCAGATCGTCGAAGTTTCAGACCGACAATTGTTCAGACCCTAAAAGTTTTGAGACCGTCAAACTTTCAAACTATCAAACTTCAAGACCAGCAAACTTTCAGACCGTCGAACTTTTACACTGTTAGACCGTTCGACCGATAGACAGACCGATATACAGACTAGCGGATCGACAGACCTTCATACCGACGAACTGGCAGACCGTATAAATTTCACTGGACTCGAAGACTCTCAGGTATGTACAACATAAGGCGCCGATAGATTTATTTTCAAATTAAGATACTTGTTTTTTCACATCATATCTGATGAAAAAGTAAGAAATTGAGGAATAGAAGTGGAAAAAGATGCTGCGAAGAATCTTGGTATTCACCAGAGTTCGTCGTTCGCCACAATCGTGAAGGCCTTCATTGTGCTGCTGTTGCTGCTGCTGCTGCTGTTGGTCCTCCGGCCTCTTCGGCTCATCTCTGACAGACTATCTTCTTGCCTCTTCTTCCACTTGCCTTCCCCAACGCCGGAGGCTAAAACGCTCAACGAATGCACATGTGCGTGCATCGTTGCATGCTTCTCTCCATGGTCTTCCTTTTTTTTTATTATGCTCGTAGAAATGTATGTATGCGTTCCACAGTAACTATTTCAACCGACACGCAAACCCATGTACATCAAGAAAAGAGCCACGTGGCTTAGAAGTTCACAATTTTCTTTTTTTCTTGTAAATTCTCATGTACTTAAAAAACTTGTGCGTGTGTAAATAGCTGAGGTCTGGATCTTCGTCTAATTCTTTCCCTCTCTCTCTCTCTTTTTCTCTGTCTCTTTCTCGTTCTCTGACGTTCAAACAGCTTTTTTGCTCCACAAATACGAACCCTTGCACAGTCAGTCACGCTCACAGCTGTCCCCTCTGCCTTGGATCGTCTGGTGCATATATATGTGTATATATACATATGTGCTCACATATTCGTGCACGTATATGCACGAATATACCGTCCTTTTCATCCCAGTCAAACAATAATAAGTATTGTTCCCTTTACTTTTGTAAACTGGCGCACGCTGGGATCGAAACCCTAAAGCAAAATCTTCTACTCCCTCATGCTTTAGTTTCTTGGTTGGGTTTCATTAGAACTCATTTATTTTTATTTTTTTAAATGAATATTATCATTTTTGCGGAATTGTTGCACTTTTTTGGAACTAGGGTTTCTTTGGGGTTTTATTCGTTCATTTATTACATGGATAAGTTTGTTCAAATTTTTTTTTTTATATGCTATATGATTAGTGAGATGACGTAGAATTATTCAATTACAGAAATGGTAGCGAAATGAAGATCGTTGGTACATATTGAAAATTTTCTAGCTTACTTCAACTGTTAAAAATTATTGGATGAAAATCAATATAAAATATTGGGTGTTTTTTTTGCGGATACGCGTCTTTTAAATTTCGTATAAAAATATTTAAAAAAACATACAAAAAAATTAATTTTCAGTGTAAGAAACACTTGATAAAAGTTTCGTTCATAATATAAATATTGGAATTTTACAACATATACGCATATTAAATGAAATGTGTAACGAAATCAAGATTCAAGTACTTTAATTAGTTCACAAGTTATGATACTATCCATTTTTGTCCCTCCAATAGATACATCCGGAACATTTTTCCAAATCATTTTTCTCGACCTTTCAGATCATTCTAAAAGTACTGGCGTGGAAATCTCGAAATAACTGTCTTGTAACACATATCCAAAAAGTCTCCCTTTTCATGGCTGCATCTCGTGTCAAAAGTAGAATTTTTGGCTCTGCAATGAAAAAAACTGCGCATGCGGAACGTCGCGCTATCTACTTTCTCACGCACTTTTTGTGGACTTTGCGCAAAAGTTACTTTTTCGCACACTTTCGCCATGCTTCAGGTAGAAAATGGTAATTTTTGCGCAGTCATTTAAAATAGTAGTATTCTAGTGCCAAATAACGAACTCCCAATGGTTACCGGTTACGATGTAGACAGCTTTCGCTTCCGGTTCGTGCCACCAACTTCCTCTGCAGGAAAGTCCGTTTTTGCGCACTAGTATCAAAAAGTATTTTTTTTTCCTCCTCATGAAACGAAGATTTTTCTACGAGGAAAGAAAATGAAATTTGACTGGAAAGTTTGTGGACAACTACAAAACCATTTATCGGTTGTATTTATTGAAGAAGTTTAAAGTCGGGATGAAGAAGTACGTCGTCAGGCATCCGTAATCTATACGCTATGACCGAAGAATATAGAATGTATATAAGAGGCGTGCATAGTCGAGTAACAATGAAGGAAGCAGAGTCGAGGTGGGTCAAAGTGGCACTTGAAACACACGGGCGCACGAGCTCTAATAATTTATATGCACAAAGGGGGTCTGCTGGGCTGAACCAGCTCCTCTTCGTCAACTACAATCCTAGTGCTCTGGGGGGTACTGAGCTCGTCGTCTACACGTACATCGTATTCTACGTACATGAAGAGTAGGAGACACACGAGAAGAGTAGGAATATAGCGTGTATAGCATACAGAAAGAGTACGAGAAGAGATGAGTTGCTGAGTCGTGCTCAAGAGTACCTGGGACCTGAGGAGTCACGAAGACGGCGACGAACACGACGGTGCAAGAAGACAAGGACTCTCAACACTGCCGGAATAGCGTCTGCTGCTCGTGGTGCTTCAACTCACTAAAATTGCAGACTTAGTGCATCCAAAGATATCGTAAATCCATTATTTCTTACTTATTTTAATAAATGGATAACCCGAAAATCAATCGATAATTTGATAAATTAATAAATCGAATGATATTTCATCGTTTTACAAATAAATCCTGTGTTGTCCAGAATTCCAATAAATTTACGTCAACACCATAATGCAACTTGCAACATTCTATTGTGCTTGAACCGAAGTCGGCCAATAAGCGGATCAGCAGGTTAGCCACCACTTCACCAGTCCCTTCTATTAAAATTCATTCTGCACATGTTTCAAATTAATTACGCAACCAGAACTCAGCTTCGTAAGGAATTAGGTTATTACAAATACTAAGGACATTGGTTTTTTACAACGAAAATTACGAGAAGTTCAAACGTGGTTGCAAAAAAATGATGAGGCGTCGGGTAATAAGGACGATCTCGGAGGATGAAAAGGGTCCCGAGGGACGGGGATGTTACCGAAGGTTCAGGAGGGACCAGAGAGATAGAGGGAGGCCCGAGGGATGAGGAGGGACCCGAGGGATAGAGAGCAGCCCGGTGGATAGGTAGAAAATTGAGGGGCGGGGAGGTACCCAAGGGTTGGGGTAGGTCCCGAGGGATAAGGAGGGACCCGAGGGATAGGAAAATTCCGAAGGGATAAGGAGGGTTCCGAGGAATAAACACAGCCTCGAGAGATAAGTACGAAGGAATCACGAATGAAAAGTATAAACTCAAAGAATAGGGAGGCTTCCAAAGAATTACGAGGGTTTCGACGGTAAGTAAGATATCCCGAGGGATAGAGGGAGGTCTTTTAAAGACTTACGATTTAATGCCGAGGAATAGATAGGAGTATTAGACTAAAATGTGAATTTATTCTGCGTCAAACAAGTGTTGAATTTTAATCCATTTTCGGACGGGGTCGACTAAAAAAATTAACTAATTACATGTTGAACGGGCCACGAGCCCGAATAGTTTTTGAAGAATTTATTTTTTCTTCTATTTGTACTTTTTTTTTACATTCATTTCACGATTTACTTTTTTTAATAATTAAAAATTCGTATGTAAATCGAGAGAATCGTTAACATTTTTTTCTCGTGTTTTCGAGACCACAAAAACTTTGAATATTGTAAACGTTGCTTGCCACAACTTTTTACATGGTCCGCGTTTGTCCATGGGTGCTTTGAGCCTCAGATAGAGATCGACGACGATAACGAAGGCAGACGACGCGATGCTAAAGACGATTCTCGATCGCGATCAAGATCTCGATCATCTCTGCGCATGAGGCTCGCGCGACACTTTTGCTCGAGACGTCGCACGTTGTGGTGGCGATTCTCGAGTCCATGGTCGATGGAAATTGGTCGTAATTGCAGCGCACGAAGGATCGCGAGCACAGGCAGGTGAGCTTTCGTTGTATATATCGTTTGCATCTCGCTCTACCTACTTCACTGTCCCTTGTCGGTCTCTCAGCGTCTCCAATTTGCAACGCACATCTGCCTATACAAGCGTCAGCCGGCTTTGACGAAACGCAAATGCGAGTTAAATGAAATGACAGAGGATCCGAGAAATGAAAACGATACCTCGTGAAGCCAAAGAGCGATAAGAGCAATTGGTTAAATAACCTACCTACATGGACTAATCCAGAACAAATTGATCGAGACTTGATATTTTTTCAATTTTTTTTTTTTCATTATCTCGGAGGGTGCAATGAGTAAACACTCTGAATCAATTTTTTTTATTGAAAATGGCTTAGCAAATAATTACCGATATTTTTTATCACTTATCAATCGATATCAGTGACAAAAAATACAGTTATAATTCAAAAAATAGAATTTTCGTTTAAATATGGAAATTTGTTTCGAAAATAGGTTTTTTATTTTGAAAAAGTACATTTTTCCTTAAAACGTAAGATTTTGCTGAAAAAATTAAATATTGAATTTAAAAAGAATTCTTATTAGGCAATTGAATGTTCTACAAAAACTAAAAACATTCGTCGATACTTTCAAAAATGTGTGTAATAAGATGAAAATTCCGGATGTACGTATTGTCAAGTGTGTAAATTTTACTTATCAGTTCTACTTGATTAAAATCTATAATTATCTTTATATGTATATCGGTTAAAACCATGTTATTCGATGAATTTGTTGCGGAAAATAAATAGTCGTTAAATAATCAATGAAATCACAATAGAACGTCATTTTCATGTGAGTTATTTTGGTTTATTTATTAGGTTTTAAGTTTAAAAAAAAAGTTTTCAGTGGATTCTAAGAAAAGAAAGCGTATTTCCCAACGTCTGCGATTTAATATCAACACATAAACGAATAGTATGGAGTTCGGAAGTAATAGGACGGTTACAACGCCACTAAACGAAAAGCTCAAATAAATCTTACATCGAACCCTGAACTCCATTTGCAATCAATTACTCACGAATCTTTTGCCTACACATATTCGTTTTATTTTCAAATAATCGCTATTTTTTCCTTCTTCGAAGTATTCGCAAAGCCTTTATAGGATCTAATAGGATAATAAATTGAAAATGTTTATCAGTCTCAGCAACTAGCTACCAAAGCGGAAAATATGGGTTCCAACCTCCGTCCACGGGTGCCGCCGGCATGCATAGATCTATCGAGCCGCAGGTTCACGAAGTTGACCGATATGAGTCGTCTTCGAATCACGGCAACAGAATTTTTTTTTTCTTCTTAGGATAGCACTGTATGTACTGGTGGAAAGTAGACATTAATGCGGCAGTAAAACGTGGCGTACTACACGCTGTCATTCTTCGCCGTAAAAAGTTCTTTCATTGTTACCATACTTGAAAAAAATAATGTTTTTATCTAGAAAAATTCCAGATTTATAGAAAAGTTTTAGATTTTTAGAAAAATTTTAAATTTTAAGAAAAAATTTAGATTTTAAGAAAAATTGGAAATTTTCACAAAAATTTTAGATTTTTAGAAAATTTTTAGATTTTTAGAAAAATTTTAGATTTTTAGAAAAATTTTAGATTTTTAGAAAAATTTTAGATTTTTAGAAAAATTTTAGATTTTTAGAAAAATTTTAGATTTTTAGAAAAATTTTAGATTTTTAGAAAAATTTTAGATTTTCAGAAAAATTTTAGATTTTTAGAAAAATTTTAGATTTCCAGAAAATTTTTAGATTTCCAGAAAAATTGCAGATTGTTCGAAAAATTCGAAATTAAAAAAAAATTAAATATTTAAAAAATAACCTAGTTTTTTAAAAAGAAAATTATTCAGTTTTTCAGATCAACAGTTCAGTTCTTTGCAACACAAGTCTAAATTTGTAGAAACAATTCAAATTTTCAGAAAAGTATTTAGATATCAAAAAAAAAATTCTCGAATACTTGCTTAATTTTACAACAACCTTTACTTCCATCTATTTCTGAGTATGTGCAGCGCAATTATTGAATTCAATAGTGAAATAAAAAGGGAATGTTGATCAATGACAGCAACTAGCGACCTAAGCGGAATACATGGGTTCTAACTTCCGTCCACGTGTGCTGCTGCTATGCACAGATCTACCAAGACGCAGGTACAAGAAGACGATCTATGTGAGTCGCCTTCAGATCACAGCAACAGAATAATTTTCGTTTTTCTTTTTTTCTTACGATAGCAATGCATATACTCGTGGAAAGCGGACGTCGGTGCGGCAGTAAAACGTTGTTTAGTACACGCTGTGACTCTTCGCCATAAAGAACTCCGAGCGGCACGGTGCTGTGCGGCTTTCTTTCTCCCCGTTGGCTAGCGTGAACCCAACCAGGCATAAGTATCAATAATTATGTCCGAGATATCTGCGTCGTCTTTTCTCTCGAGCTCGCATACAGCGGATAACTATGCGTTGTATTTTTCTGACTCTTCTGTAGGATTCAATATCCATTTGTATCTTCTAGGCACACGTTGCAGTAATCGTAGAGACTTGGAAATAGGATCCCATATTTTTGTGACCTTCCGATCGCATAAAGGGATTAATATCAAATTTACAAAAATAGATGTGGTAAATAGAAGATCTAGATCTAGAATCTGATTTAACTAATAGGTTGAATTAGATTATTAAATTGAACCTCTCCTCACCTAAGGTTGAATAATGTTGTTAATTTAACCTGCCCTCACCTAAAGTTAAATTAGATTACTAACTCAATCTCAGGCTAGGTGAGTTTACGTATTAACTTAAACCTGACTCACCTGAGCTTAATATGGGATGATTGGTACATCTAACCTCACCTGAAATTAAATGAGGTTATTGACTGAACCTCACTTCACCTGAGGTTAAATTACATAATTGATTTGAATGTAACCTTACTTAAGGTTAAAGGTTGGTTAACTCAGTTTTACTCGAACTTTTTAAGACGAATTGACATAAGATTATCTAAGCAAGCTTTACGTAACTTAATTTCGAGTGGGTTAGGTTAGGTTATTTCAGGATTTCCTGTAATTTAGTTTCAAAAACGAAATTATCTCATTTTCCTGATTCAATGTTTGCAAATATGTTTGCATTATTTGTCTATCATATTAGATGTAAGGGTGCGTATCATAATACATTCCTTGCATATATTCCACCAATATGTAAAATTAACGTGGAATACATGTGACATATGAAGGATAAATACAGTACCCGCACTTTCTGCATATAATCCACATACATTTACTTCCATGTATGCGGGGGGAGGGGTGAGCAAGCAAATCGATTGTAGTAATTAATAATTACCTGTCGAAATGTTGTGCAATATTCTTGAAAGTTGAAACGCTGCAATCAATTAAATCGCGATGACTGCGATTACAGGAACCTGTATTACCGTCTTGTATACGGAATACCGAAGTATTGAAGGTCAGAGGTCCGAGGATTATCGATAAGTATTTTAAAAAAAATTATACTTACTCCTACCGGGAAAACACTATTGCTAACGAAAAAAAAAAAAAATAAAAAAAAAGAGTACACTTGATTGGTGGAGCGCGCGCGGGAGGTTTCATATAGGCACGACTTGCCGAGGCCTATAATCTGCGGTTAACGCTAATAGAATACCGCTTATGAATTACGACGGGATAGCACACCGGCGAACCCGTAATTATTGACAGATCTCGAGCTTCGATATAACTTGTGCACACGGCAATGGGCCACGGTTTGTGTGTAGAGAGGCCAGCGCCAAACACCGAGAACGATTTATTTCGTGCGAGAAATTTCACAATAATTACACAAAGTAGATACAACAAACTTCTGAAACGGAGACTGTAAAGGGCACTTATGGCATGATTATATGTAAACATCGGGGCATTTTAATAACATTGAAATTTCATTCGGTATGTGATAACAGTAGAAGTTGCAGTTTTTGACAGTTTTATGGGATGGCTTAAGGGTTGTCCTTGCGTCGGGCCATGTTGTACAATCTTCGAAAGACAGTTTTTGTTACTCTTGACGAGTAATCTCTTTTTTCTGTCTCTTGATTGTGTACCTAAAAAATATGTACATATTTTTTCAAGTGCTTAGTTCTGTCAAACTTTTTCTGAATTTTTTAAAAATTTCAAGTTTTTAATGAGAAATATAAATTTGTAGAGGGATTCTGATATTCTCAGAAAGAGATCTATATTTATTAAAATTGTATTTCAACATTTTTTAGGAAAATTACTACGTTTTTAGAAAATGCATTAGAATTTTCAGAAACATTTCTACGTTTATTGGAAAAAATTCTGGGTTTCTATCAAGAATTCTAGAATTTTAGGAAAAATTTCAAATTTTAAGGATCGAATTCTAAATTTTTAGGAAAATTTTAAGATTTCTAGAAATAATTCTAGATTCTTAACAAAAATTCCAGTTCTTTAGAGAAAATTATGCAATATTCGCTGAATTCTAAGAAACATTTTCATAACGGATCATAACGAGCTACGCGAACTTTTCTGGGTAGAGAAAAATCCTGACTCTAAAACAATTTCTAAGATTCTCATTTCAAATTCTGATAGTGTTTACCAAATTCCGAAGTATTTCGGAAAAATTTGAAATTTCAAAATGAAACATATTCGAAAATTTTCAAAACGTTCTCCACCAAATTTGTATTTGAAAATGTTGAGCTTTTTAAAAATGTTTATCTATTCCTGATATCGTCAAAGTGTTGTGAAAAAAAGACTGTTTTTCATTGTGTTGAGCATTTTGAGGTGCTTAAAACATTTTGTGGCTTCAGAAAAGGTGTAGCGAACGTGCGAGAAAATATCTTGCTAAGCTGCACTGTTGGACGGCCACTTTATGACTCGCTCGTCACCGTTTCGGTCGTCGAGGTCCTTCGCAATCGTAACGTCTGCCTCTTCTTCGTCGATTCTTCTTCACAACGAAGACTCTCGCATATCTTCTTAATGATACATCTGTATTACCTGTCGCAAACTCGCCACTCTTACGTCTATAGGATACCAAGCTCTTCACTCCTTATGCTCGCTGCTGCGTACTAAATTTTTACGTTTCAATTATACAGACGGGACCTGTGGCTCCGTAAGCCGCTGGCGGCAGTATAACTCGCAGCAGCTCACATGTTATAGCTCGTGGTACCTGGAATATATCTTTGCTTTAAAGTCACTGTCGAGACTTTTATCCCTTCAAACATCCATCCACCAAGAAAATATTTTAAATATCGTCCAAAAACTCCCGACAAAAAAAGGGTTGACTATTAAGCAAAAGAGGTAAGCAAAAAATTGTAAAATTATAAAGTAACTTATTATATGAGGTGAAGTATCACAGCTTGTAGGATATGCAATATATCTTTGGTTTAAAGTCACTGGCGAGACTTTGTCCCTTCAAACATCCATCCACCAAAAAAATAATTTAAAGAAACATCCAAAAACTCGGGAATTGAGTACTAAGCAAATGAAGTAAGCAAAAAAAGGTAAAATTAAAAAATAGTCATTGCAATATCATATTCGAAAGATTTGTTTGACATTAAGTGTGAAAATCCTTCGACTGTGATATCCTAACGGTTCTATTATTATTTCACGATCCTTTGTTAACCCCATTTTTTTATTGATCAATTTTCTTCGTATTAAAACAAGATATCGCAAAATTTTTTCCCCTGAAAATGTGTTCTGTAATTTTTTCTTAATACCCCCGAGCTGAGCAAGTTGTTATCAACTATTAAGACACACATTTTATCGATATTTCTGGTATATACATTGTCCCGGTATTATACTTGTCCAATATATACGAGAATTTATTGAAATATTATCCGCTGTCCTTCATTTTTTCATATCATCAGATCGTAATTATTGAAATAATTTTCTTCGTATTTAAACAATATATTGCTTGATTTTTTTTTCTGAAAATCTGCAGTTGTATTTATTCTTTATTTTTCAATAACATTGGCCTATTATTTATATTTTAAAATAAATTTAAATTCATATTTGAATAAAACATTGGTCGAGCCTGGAGCTAAGCAAGTTGTTACCAACTATTGAGAAACGCATTTTATAGATATTTCTGTTGTATACATTATCCTAGTATTATACTTGTACAAGATATACGAGAATTTATTGAAATATTGCTTGACTCTGTTATTTAGACCGTGGCGGAGTCGACGGTAGACAGCTCGGATATATTATTTATTTAATTCATACTGGGCGTTGCAGAGAAGCAAATACACTCACGTGCTGCCGTTGGCGCGTTCAGACTAACTTTCGACTCTCGACTATGGCACATATACAACCCGAGGCCGTTTCCGAACACTAGCGCCCGCAGAACCGTCTAGTCTAGCTTGGCCAAGCAAGTGCGTGGGCATTAAATTTTTTACGTTTCAATTATACGGCTCTCGTTGTGCTCTCTGCTCGTGGGACTGCAAAGAATATATATACAGATATATGTAAGCATGTTAAGGGCTCTGTCAGGACTTTCGAATCACAGTCTCCTGTTAGTGTCTCTTCGGACTTTTTGACCAAGTCTCAACGGTATGAATTGTTATGCGTTTACGATCTTTCGCACGTACATTCCCAACCAACTGTTTAAATTCATGAGAGTTTTACGCGAAGGATCAAATCCTGAGAATCACCGAAATTCACTGAAGATCACAGAACTATTTCTGTAAAAAAAACTTAGAAATTTATTAACGAGTCTTGGAATTTATTTCTGAATATTTTTTCTGAGAATCTTAAGATTTTCTGAGAATCTCAAGATTTCCTGAGAATCTTAAGATTTTCTGAGAATCTCAAGATTTTCTGAGAATCTCAAGATTTCCTGAGAATCACAAGAGATTCTGGGAATTAAACAATTTTCTAGCAATTTCAAGATTTTCAATAATTCTCAAGATGTCCAATAAATTTCAAAATTTTCAATAAATCTCAAGATTTTCAATAAATCTCAAGATTTTCAATAAATCTCAAGATTTTCAATAAATCTCAAGATTTTCAATAAATCTCAAGATTTTCAATAAATCTCAAGATTTTCAATAAATCTCAAGATTTTCAATAAATCTCAAGATTTTCAATAAATCTCAAGATTTTCAATAAATCTCAAGATTTTCAATAAATCTCAAGATTTTCAATAAATCTCAAGATTTTCAATAAATCTCAAGATTTTCAATAAATCTCAAGATTTTCTTAAATTTTCAAGATTTTTTAAAATGCTCAAGATTTTCTAAAAATCACACGATTTTCTAAAAATCACACGATTTTCTAAAAATCACACGATTTTCTAAAAATCACACGATTTTCTAAAAATCACACGATTTTCTAAAAATCACACGATTTTCTAAAAATCACACGATTTTCTAAAAATCACACGATTTTCTAAAAATCACACGATGTTCTAAAAATCACACGATTTTCTAAAAATCACACGATTTTCTAAAAATCACACGATTTTCTAAAAATCACACGATTTTCTAAAAATCACACGATTTTCTAAAAATCACACGATTTTCTAAAAATCACATAAGCTTTTCTAAAAATATATGTTAGCGGTATTCAAAGGTATACTTACTAAAGAAGATATCAGACAGCCTCTAGGGCTCACAATTACAAAACGATTTCGGTTACATTTTTCTCCGACAAATTACCACATTTTTACAATATAGAAAAATCGTTCTCTATAAAAAAAAGTACGTCTTATGAAATAGCATCCATGGAAAGAATAACATATAATTAAAAATCAGGACCGAAGGTCGGCCTGCGTTACGCGTAACGACCTAAATGTTAGTCTCATCAACCTTCTAATCAATGCGCACTGATTTCCCGTGTAATTCGTAGGCCGACGGGTGAGCGTGTGTTGAACGGGTAGTGGGCGTTGACTCGCCAGCTGCAGTTACCAGATAACAGGAATCCCGCTGCCGCTGGTCATGGTAAATCGCTAATTAGTGCGGCGCCCGGATTGCATTACCGCGTGCATATACTATGGTCAAGTATATCCATGGCAAGAATGAGAACGTGGCTTGATGCAAAGCTATGTATATATTTGTCTTTGATAGAGTGTGTCCGCGGTGTGCCACACGGTTGCCGTTGGTGCCGCTGGTTCACCGGAAGCCGATCACTCAGGATATCCTGCGTGCACGCCGATAAACCACCTGGGAGCAATATACCCGCGAGAGGATATTGCACGATACGAAAAAATAAATAAAAATCAAAGCAATTGATCACACTATTTATATCCACTGGTTTTGCTTATTTATCGCAACATATGCAATTACCGATACCGATTTTAGTACTGTTCTTTTTAACAAGGCTGCAAAGTAGAAAATTGCACATTGTTGCCTCAGAAAGGGCGCTTCGTAACAAGCACACAATAATAGGAAATGTGTTAATTTCTACTTTGCAAACTTGTGTTCAACAAATTAGTAAAAATGCTCGCTAATCGGTATGGGTACATGGATCTTTTAAGAAATCAGAGTAACTTAAGAGAAGTTTATACTTCACTTGTATGCAAAATTTTAGCCTCATACATCGTGTAGTTAGAGAGTTATGGGCAAATGAATTGGGCTACTTAAGAAACAGAAAAATATAAAAGATAAAAAAACCAAACGATGTAAGATACAGCGACGAAAAACTGGTTCAAGCATTTTGCATTGCATTTTTATTAAGTCTACATTTTTTGGCTTACTTGCTGAAGTTTTGCAAAAGCCAAAGCGAAAACGTTAACTTTCGTTGTTCAATTCAAAATCATGTAAAATCCAAACCATTTTACCGTCTATGTTCAAATTGACTGCCAGATAACAAAAAATAATCTTCAGTCATTGAAACCAGTTAGCACTAGTTAACACCTTCGATCAACGAGTTACAATAAATTCCAGGTATGTCAGGTTGAGCAAAAGTGAAAAAGTATGGTTATACCTCGAATCAACGAATTTTCTGCATGAATTCGATTTAGCCAAACCCGTTATCCTTAAACAGGGCATTTTGGATTTCCGTGCCGTGAGAGAATCGTAGCGGCGTCCGTCTATGTGAAGTGCAATCATTGCCCCATCAATCCATCACCATCACCGTCCGATGATCACAAAGTTATGCGAAGGACTCGGCACTTCCATTCCCCATTTCGATCGTGAGCAAAACCAGTGAACTGATGTATTGCAAGTACAGCGAGCGTTGACTCACGATTTTCCAAATGTTAATTTATACCCTCGGCTGACAATGGTAAAATTCTAATGACAGTTCTTATTTATTTCTATAATTTTAAAAAATTTTTTTAGTGGTCTCACCGGTCGCGTGGCAATGGATTGGTGGGCCGAGTGTCACGCGTTGTAACCTCACTTTCTACTCTCATCTTCCACATTTTACAATTCTATGTGTCTTCCTCTCGGACTGCCCGGTTTGATTTATGCCAGAATGGATTTATGTATGCTTTGCGAGCGCGTCTGCTCACGTAGATGCCAAGCTAAAAGGGATAGAGCGGTTTTGCTGCTAGCTGCTGTTGCTACGGTGTTGTGCCTACCAGCATCTCGCGAACGCCCGCTCGGCGACGACGAATGATTTACGATCATTACCGTTATCGTCGCGCGCGCCGCCACTATAAGTCCTAAAGACCGGCGCGTATTCGCGATCACGGTTATCATCAACGAAAAATGTTGCGAATGAGTTGACACATTCTCGTGAGGGAATTGACCATTATGCCCCGTGAATTTGTATGTAGAAAACGATCGGATGTCGCCTGGTTATCAATGTTGAGTGTGGATATGGAATGAGCCGTCCAGCTGATGCTCTATATGGTCAATAGTCGGATGCTAAAGTTGGATTAGTGCATGTCCGCTACGAACTAGAATACTCAGTATATCTTGGATATCCGAAATATCTTGCACATCCGAAATATCTTGAATATCCGAAATATCTTGAATATCCGAAATATCTCGGATATCCGAAATATCTTGGGTATTCGAAATATCTTGGATATCCTAAATATCATGAATATCCTAAATATCTTGGATGTCCGAAATATCTTGGATATCCTAAATATCGTGGATATCCAAAATATCTTGGATATCCGAAATATCTTGGATATCCGAAATATCTTGGATATCCGAAATATCTTGGATATCCGAAATATCTTGGATATCCGAAATATCTTGGATATCCGAAATATCTTGGATATCCGAAATATCTTGGATATCCGAAATATCTTGGATATCCGAAATATCTTGGATATCCGAAATATCTTGGATATCCGAAATATCTTGGATATCCGAAATATCTTGGATATCCGAAATATCAAGGATATCCGAAATATCAAGGATATCCGAAATATCTTGGATATTCGAAATATGAAATATTCCGAATATCTCTCATCTCTACCACTACCTCAAATTATCCGACACTTCATAAACTTGGAAGTAAGAAGAAAAAAAGGCAACAAAAGAAGATAAAGAATCGGTTGAAGATCGGCGTGTTGACGTATACTATGGGTAGTACATTACAGATTCGCTGGAACAACAAAACCCTCACATCTTCCCACAATCCTTTCTAAAGCTTATAGAGAAGCAACGGGCAGGCGACCATACCTTCAGAAAGGCTACAGAGTGGAGCCGAGAGTTAGTGGCTGCGGTGTATCGCGCCGCTGGAAGCCAACATGCACCTGGCATGCATCGGAAAAGATCGCAATAGCTATACACACGCTCGCAACACACACACACGCTCACATAATAGCACAGCATGCATAGTACTGCCTCCGGATGAAGTCATCGATCTATCGGGGTTGGCTTCGCTTCAACGTTCGTTCACTGCCGGGCTCTCGCACATCTGGACACACACTTGATGTTGTGGATGAAACACACAGTGCGAACGTCTTCGTATCTCACTCTTTCATCATAGTCTATAGTAGTTTCATCCTTGAATAGCCGCCAGGGTCTCTCGAATCATCGCATGATCACAATAATTATATCGATACATCGTTATACCTACGAGTTTATAAGAGCTATGCCTTTTATAGTTTCATTAAAGATAAGCAGCTGCTATCCAACTGAATACTGATCCACCTTCCCTAGATATATTGTAGACACACTTCTGCCAGTATGTGTCTCGAATCTCTCACGTTGATCGAAGAATCCTCGTCGCTTAATGTCAATTATCGGCCATTGCGTTATGTCCTTAACCTCATGTTTGCTGGACGAGGTTTATTAGATTGAAGTTTTTTTTTTATTAGTTCACTGGAAACAAATTGTAAAGGGGGTTACACAACTTTGCAAGATTCGGATGTATGTTGAATATCACTTATCATTTTTACTATACATTGCAGATAGCTTGAATGCACTTTACTGAGTGATTTGTGGTGTTATTATTTTACAACGAAAATATTAAAGGTAGCAGCCTACAAAAGTTTTTCTAAATGTCCAACGTAACTTCTTTTATCAATGATATCCTCATGGCTTGAACGACCATCAAAAAATTTCGACAGCCCGTCGAAATACGAACATACCTTCCTGCAAAAAAAAGAATGCTGCGAAAACGCAATCTGTGATATCGCGATATCCGCAATATCCAGGATATCTACAATATTCGGGGTACCTGCAATATCCGGGATATCCAAAAGATCCAGGATATCCAGGACGTCCCAAATATCCAGGATATCAAAAATATCCAGGATATCAAAAATATCCAGGATATCAAAAATATCCAGGATATCAAAAATATCCAGGATATCAAAAATATCCAGGATATCAAAAATATCCAGGATATACAAAATATCCAGGATATACAAAATATCCAGGATATCAGAAATATCCAGGACATCAGCCATATTCAGGATGTTTAAAAAATGATACAAATATGTCTGCTTAAGTAATTTGGAGTACAACGATTTAGTTTTAACAACGCGTGCCTACCATCGCCCGCATCTTTCTTTTAAGGAAGACACTCGGGACATAACCTGCATAATGTCCGAGGTGCAATAAGCGTGAGCGTGAACCAACCTCGTGTCTTCGGTGGCAACAGAATAACCCAAGCACGTACGCTCGTTGCACGACCTAATATGGCCGGTGAGTACGGTGTAGACGACATAAAGCATTATATTCGGGCACGAACCGTTCGCCCGACCGACGACCACTGAGTTAACCGTACATGGCAACTTCCGGTACCGTTAGTGGAAGAACTCTTCACTGCATCAAACTGCGACAATGACGAGAGAAAGAGAGAGAGAGAAGAATCCACAATCGACACCCCTTTTTGGTTAGGTTCGGAAAAAAAAAATATGTGTGATATATGTGCAATGAAAATTGGGAGTTGTTAATTTCACCGTGTTTGATTTGATTATTATCCTCATGAAAAAGGAAAGAAAATTCTTAATGACATTGCTATTGAAATTTTTATATGGTTCTTGAAATTATATGAAAAGTGGAGGGCGCTTAAAAAATATGTCCGGCTGTAATTTTTTTATGTGGTAAGAGGATATTAGCATAGTTCTCAATTATTCAACAAATATTTGCATGAGCTGTCGTATAGTAAGTGAATGAGTATCCTTACATCCACGGAAATAAGCTCATATTTTTTATTATTAAATGGATTCAAATATCCAGGATTTACGAAATATCCAGAAATTTTGAATATCCAGGAAACACGAAATATCTATGATATACAGAACTTCTAGTGTTTACGAAATATCCCGGATTTCCAAGATATCTAGAGTATCACGGATATCACGAAATTTTAGATACCCTAAAAACGTCCTTGTTTTGTAACTAAAAAAAATATTGCATATCATGTTATGTCATACTGCATGATATCGATAACCGGGACGTTGTTCAGATGTGAAGTAAGATCATTTTCACCAGGCTACTTGATAAGGATATCATTTTCGTTTGTGAATACATTTTTTTTCTATTACTTATCGGTGTTCCATAAAAATTTTGCAATGTGATCGAAAGCTTCAGAGAAATTAAGAGAAACCGTTCATTCCTGTGGATGAGGCCTGAGTACGCCTATCGGTGCATATAGAGGTATAAGTGCATCACTTGCAGTACGCCGGAGGCGGACAATCGAAGGGATTGTTTCCAGGAAAGCTTCGTGTACGTAATTGCAACGGTGTGCAGCAGAGATACCGGCCGAGTGCGTGAAAGGGGCAGGAGGTAAGATCACGCGGAAAGACTACGAGAACTCGGCAGTAAGAAAACCATTTAAAATAATCAACGCACTGTCGGCGAGCGCTCTCATCATAAATAATTCGCATATAAGAGGATACATCGTGTAACTTCGAAAATAGACAGCTCACTTACGATATTACTTAATGTCTAGTTATTTCCTTAATGTTTTATGCATTTTTTGTAATTCCATGGAAAACAAAAATCTGCTCAGCTAATTTTAGACAGAGAATCATGAAATTAGGCTTGCAATGCTGTAGGCCTGTTTTTTTTTTTGTTACCTGAATTTTCATGTGCAAGCTAAAGGGTGTTTCAAAATGTTTAAAAATTGAACCTTTCATCTTATCATCCAATGAACCAAACAATTATTGTACGAATCGAATGTCACCGTCGACCAATAATAATAATTATTATTCTTATTTGGCTTTGGCGGAGTATGTATATATTGAATAGATGTTATGATGCTTCGACGAAGGCGGTCATCGTCGAAGCATCATAACATCTATTCAATGTCGACCAATAATATTGTCGCAATCATGTTGGCTTATCATTGGTTCAGTTGATCGCCAAAGTTGTAATCTATTATACAGCTTGGCTGGTTGTTTGGAATATACTTCATTGTATAGGCAAATGGCAATAGCATTGTTGTCTTATCATAATGAGAACCGTCGTTGGGATGTTGGGATACACATTGTGCCCATGGACATGTAGGATTAGCTATAACATGATAATCCTATTTAACATTATCAATACATGGTCTGATGATGGCATGGTCCCACGATGACATGGCCTCCCGATGACATGGTCTCACGACGACATGGTTAAGATGACACGGTCTCACGGTGACATGGTCAAATGTCACATAATGGAACCTTTGAACTCACTGTAATGCTGTAATAAAGACCAAAAAATCATTGTAAGAATCCAAGGTCATCACTCCCAAATAGTATTATCACTTAACTGACCATGTGATCCTAACCAAACGGAATCACTGTACAAATTCAAAAGCATCATTCACCAATGATATTGTCGCAATCATGTTGACTAATCATTGGTTCCGTGTCCCAAAGTTGTAATCTATTTAACAGCTTGGCCGTGAGTTAGCAATTCACGTCATTGTATAGGCAAGTAGCATCGCTGTTTTATCCTAATGAGTACAGTCGTTGAGATGCACGTTTGTGCCTATGGGAATTGCAAGCGGGTGTGTAGAAGAGAGGCCCCCGTGTGGCTGATGAAGATGGCGTCGTTACACCCGAGTGCCTCTCAAGCTTACAGCCCAACAAACATTAAGCTGCTAAGAGTCCGCTGGCTGATGATTGGCTCTCTCCAGTAGCAGCCTCGCCTTACTCGGATCACACTTGGTCTATACGTCGACTTCGGGCATGCGTTATTCTGCGGGCGATAGGCTAATTTAATTAGTAGGAAATACGGTGAACGTGCCACGCACACCTGGCCACTCTGACTCCTATCGCACCCCAAGAATTCGAATGCACAATTATTCCCATTGCGATTTAATCTCGCGACGACGGGTTTTATCGATCACGCTATTTTCTCGACTTGCGGTCACTCGCATCGCAATCTATCCGCATTCCATTATTTCAAGAAGGTCCAATAGGAAACCCGAAAATGATAGGAAAATATTTCGCATATTGTTATCTTTTATGATCCGTTTTCTATTTCGTGCGAAACAGCCCATATTCAGGCTTCAGCAATTTACGAAAATTTGTCTTGCAAATTTAGGTTTTTATGTTTTGAAAAATTTAAGAGGTTTGTGATATTCATTTGATAGTAATATTTTTTTCTATGAAAAAAAAATAATTTTGATCACAATGGCGGAAATGTGAGGCTATTTTTGAAATTGAAAATATATTTAGTTCACTGGTGATTCTGGTTTTCATAAGTTCTTATGTTTGGTCCCAGATAAAAAGAGATTTCGACATGAAGAAGACATTTGTGTCATAAAAACGACATTTATCCCATGAAAGACATTTATCCTAAAAAAAAAAAAATGTATCTTTCAAAAAATACATTTATCCCTTTGAAAAATTCTTATCACGTCAACATCCAATAATGGATTTACAATTTAATCTTAGCCCACACATAATTCCCCTATGCCAGCATTGATTGTATTTTTTTTTTATTGTCTCATCATTACATTCGTTCATTCTTCTTCTGATTCGCAACTAATGGTCGATGATTAACTCAGTTTCCTGCGGTTAAACGATGTAGTGAACAGGATCGCGCGCGCCCGTTCATCAACAGCTCGTATTATCCAATTTGATGAAACGTTTACCTAGGTGTGTGCTTCCCTTATTCATCAGCCGAACATCCGGTCTTCCTACAAGTTAGCCTACACATTGTGTATAGTTGTGGCTAAGCATATCATTACTCGATGCCGCTGGTATGATCGGAGCCCAAGACACATACTTTGATCACGGCTGCGGAGGTGGCGTCTGCAATCAGCCACCTAGCTGGATCTAATCTAACGATCAAAGAGGCATAAACGGTAGCTAAAAAATAGCCCCAGTCAAAACAGAAGCACTAGTCGAAAACTGCTCGATGCTGCCGCTGGCTCTCATCATAATGCAGCCTACCCTCGTGTCGTTTTTCTAATTCACTCGTGCTCCTTCTTTCGAACGACCCATCCTCCTTTTTTTTATCTTCTTCGTCATCGTACGTGCATTTTTCTACCTTTTCTTCCTCTGGACTCTTTCTTCTCTTCCTTCTCTTCCGTCTTTTCCTCCTCTTCCTTCTCTTCCTTCTCTTCCTTCTCTTCCTTCTCTTCCTTCTCTTTCTTTTTTTCGTTTTCTTCATTTTCTTCATTTTCTTCCTTTTCATCCTTTTCATCCTTTTCATCCTTCTCTTCCTTCTCTTCCATCTCTTCCTTTTTTTCTTTTTCTCCCTTTTCGTCCTGCTCGTCCTGCTCTTTCTTCTCTCTCTGATCTTCCTCCTCTTCCTATTTTGCCTCATCTTACTCCGCATTCTCTCATTACTTCTCTTCATCCGCACTTCAGTCTTTTTCCTGATTCTCTTATTTCTTCTCTTCGTCCGCTTCCTCAACTTTCATCTTTCTCCACTTCCTTTCTATTGCCGCACGCCTCTTCATCAACAGTTCGTATAATCCAATTCGACGAAAGGTGTAACTACCTATTTGGTTCCTTTATTCATCAGGCCAACATCCGTTCTTCCTCCAAGTTAACCTACACCCTGTATATAGTTGTGGTTGAGCATATGATAACTTGATGCTCGTGGCATCATCAAAACTCAAGACACGTACGGGTTGCACTACGGGTGCGGAGGTGGCGTCTGCGATCAGCCATCTATCCAGTTGTAATCTGACGATCAACGAGGTATAAACGGTAGCTATGGGAAAGCCCGGTCAAAGCAGAACCAGCAGCCAAGAGTATCGCGACATGACGGCACTTACCTTGCGGTTGGTGCTGCCGCTGCTGTTGCTTCTAGGCAATGCTGAACACAAGCTCCTATACCGATCGGGATCGTTATCTCCGATCACTTGGGAGCAACCCAAGCAGCGGCAAAGCTTATAAAAGCGGCCATGGAGTATAGTTCAGAGAGAAATGTGCTGCAACTCGGGAAGAAATTACTCGAGAGGATGACAGCGGAACCGACGGTGAACGACCACCAAGTTATACGTACCGTATTATAGTATTTATTAAGACTACACTGAGCGGATTGGAGATCTTAGATAGGTCGTTGTGCATATACTGTTCTCTGAGGTCTTACGTAGAATAGCGGGAATAGAAATGGAGGAGGAGTGCGGCAAGAAATAAGGTGAGTCGAGGATTTATTCATGTATCTGTATCAAGACCTTAAGACGATGGATTCAAACGGTATAGATGTTAGGGACGTTATGATGGCATTATGCTTGCAGCTCTCGTAGCAATGTTCGATGAGAAACGAGGTGAAGGCAAAATCGAGATATTACAACGGGGGAGCTGGTTATTTAAGGTCCTACCGAGGTGGCCTGGTGAACGTGCCTAGCAAGTAACTCGTGTTTTCTTCTTGATCTTTGCATCTCTTGTATATGATCACGGCTTTATTATTACCAACTATGAATGTTAGGCATTTGTTTCTTGTACTACGATGTAGATTGAGAGATAGATGGACAGATAAGTTTATTAGTGTAATTGCTTCGAGACGCTGGTTCGGAATATATAGGTTAAGACGAAGAAAAAATTATATATAATAGCTTCAAGTGATTCTCATTATTTTCCATTTCTTGTTAAGGTACGATCATGAAAATAGATGCTAAAGGATCTTGGTTTTCTTGTCTTCATTTTATTGTTGTTTGAAAATGTCAAGTTTTTTTTTCCAGATAGGATACAATTTTTTTTTTTTTATTTCACTTAATATGTATAGTGCTACTTATCAATACCTGGACTTGTACTAAAGTTTCTCTGAATCCAATTGGTGTAATATTTTGACTCTGTTCAACTTTCAATCGGCTAATCCGACATGTGAAAATATACCGAGATTGAGAATGCTTATGATCATGATTAACTCTCGTAAAAATCGCAAAAATCGAAATCGACGCAAATTTGAATGGCTCAACCAATTCATGTTCCATTGGTAATAACCAATTGTTATTACATATAATTTTATTTGTATAGAACAATTTGAATGACTTGCGGTCAAAGTAACACGTGCTCCATCGTTGACGATAATCATTTAAAAAATGTACCATCATTAGGAAATTCGTATGAATGGAATCGGAATTCGCACAAATGTCAGAGTTCAACCTCTTTGCATGTCTTAGCTCAGTGGATCAAACGTTTCAGAGTAATCGAAATTTCCGTTTCACAAGTCTAACCAATATTAACTTAGACATTGTTTCTAAATACGATTCGCTAATATTTTGGGATATTCTAAATACATCCACCCAAAAAAATCCGATGAAATTCGACGAAGAGAAATCCGGCAAATCATGCCAATTCCCGACAAAACCAGACAAAGATTTACAGAAACCTACTTTGTTTGCCGAAGAAAAGAAGAACTGCATCTATAAAATACACTAAATATGAATAACCTCATTTCGAACCATGTCTAATCAACCCAATTAAAAATCCCTACGGACATTGGAGTAGGTTAAAATCATAAGGTTCCGAAAACGAGGTCATGAATTCGTGTCTTAAGTTCGCCACTGGAACATAAATCGAAAAGCGAACAAGTGCATTAATGGAGGAACGTGAAAACGATCCCAACACTTGCTCCAAGTGTGCATTGGTTCACCGTTGCTGCACCTGTGACACGTGAACAAGTTATATCAGTTGCGAGGCTTTTAATTACTCGTTTGTCCCAAGAGCTCGTTTGCTGTACTTCGCGTGAACCGTGGAAAACTAACGTAGCTCACTAACCATAGAGAAAACGAGGCCTAGCGTCGAAATCGTTGTGCTTTTATAGGTGGTATGTACCGCAGTTGTACAAACGTTGGAATGGTTGAGTTCTGCTGAGTGCATTCCGCTGTTTCGGCCATGGCTACTATACACTATCCACGTACGTGCGTCCTGTCCTCTTTCCCTCACACTTACCTTTCCCAACATCGAGTGAAAGGTTATATGCCTCTAAAGTCTCGGCGATTAGCGACCGAGACCCCGACTTCCGGTAACACAACACGAGGCTAGTGAATTTTCCCGTACGAGCATATAACTCTGTTGTGGCTAGGCAAAATGGACGAGCGATGAAGAGGTGGAGGTGGAGAGGGCAAGGGACCGAGTGGAGTCTCTTTCTACCTAACTAGTTCCTACACTATATCGACTGCACTCCCTTCTCAGTTCCACTGGATACTAAAATCACTTTACCAGTTAACTGTTTCAGTAGCTACAACCAACAGACACGAAGCGCACCCTGATGGGAATCTAGAAGGCGCTTAACAAGAACCGTCAATCTTTGAATATATAAAACATTATTCTATTCTTCCTTCATCTATCCTATCCGTTCTCATAATTATTTCCCTGTACTCGTCTATGTTCACCTTCTTCAGCTTCATTTGTCCATTTAAGTATCTGGGTATTACTTCCTTCATCATTGAACTACCCTTTTTTCCTTCGACTCCTAACTTTCTTTCCCTTTCTTCATTGTCGTTTAGTTTTGTTGATAAATCTGCATCTACATATCGTCTTCATCATCTTTGTCGTCTTTGTCCTTTTCGAGCTTTTCGTCTCCTTCGTCGTCTGCATCCCTTTCCTTATCTTTTTCCTCATCGTCCCCTTGGACCTCTTCGTCTTCTCCGTCCTCTTTGAACTCTTCGTCTTCTTCGTCCTCTTTGAACTCTTCGTCTTCTTCGTCCTCTTTGAACTCTTCGTCTTCTTCATCTTCTTGGACCTCTCCGTATCCTTCATTATCTTTCATTCCGCTGTTTGACCCGTAAGCGCTATACACTATCCACTTGCGTGTGTGCTGTCCTCTTTCCCTCGCCCTAACCTTTCCCAAAATCAAGTGAAAGGTTATACGCCTTCAATGTGACGGCGATTAGCAACCGAGACCACGACATCCGGTAACACAACACGAGACTAGTGAATTTCCCTGGATGAGGATATAACTCCATTGCGGCTAGGCAAAATAGACTGGGGATGAGAAGACAGCGAAGGAGAGGATGAAGAGGAGAAGGGATGAAGTAGAGTCTGTTTCTATCCTGCCAGTCCCTACACTATATTGACTGCACTCCCTCCTCAGTTCCACTGAATACTAAAATCACTTTACCAGTTAACTGTTTCAGTAGCTACACCCAACAGACACGAAGCGTACCCCGAAGGGAATCTACGAAATGCTCAACGAGAACCTGGAATCTCTGAATATGTAAAATAGGATGAGGCATGGGGTTTAAATAATTAACAGCGATCCCGAGGAGATACAAACTTTGCAATCAGATGCAGAAGAGTGTCGGAAACTCGGGTACAAGTCATGAATCTTCATGGTGTAATATACACTAATGGCAAAAGCGATTATGCATATCTGGTTGTTTTCCTCCTCGCGCACGATAATTGTAAGCAGTAACTACGAAAGGATTCACGAATAATTGTTTCTCTTAGAGACACGAAGAGCATAATTCACGCATTCATATTTATTTTTCTTCACCTTCTTTCACCGCCAAGGTGGAATTATTTTCACTTTCATGAAAAGGGGAAATGATAAAATGAGTTATCTGCTTCATCATCGTTAACGATGATGACGATATCGTGACCCTTTGGTAATCCTCTCATTTAGATTCTCTTAGCACTCGTTTCTTCAGGTAAGATACGTACACATTCATCCAAACCGCGCCGACAACATGTTACGTAATATATTGTATAACACGCATGCATCAATGTATTCATTTCATCGATAAGAATGAATGACCAAGTTTGCCAAGGTCTCTCATCCCTTTCATCCTTTGCCGTTCAACTCTTCTTTCCGTTTTTACCGGGCCCGTCCCATCCCCCCTTTCGCATCGTACGAACGGGTTAGCTAGCAGGACGTTTGCCCTGCATACACGCCAACCCATAGGATTATAGAGTCTGTTGCATCCGCTGCTCAAGGCGGAGGAGAATGTGAAAAAAAAGAACAAAAAAAAATAAGAAAGAGGATGAGACATGGCTGCATCAGGGCCGGACAATAGAGAATCCTCCGGTAGACGAAATTAGTGTTATTATTGGACCAAATGTCTGGTGCAACGCACTTCGCGAGAGGTTCGCGCCGTCGCCGTGGGAAACAATTCCCCTCGGACCCGACTACCACCTTTTCTCTCCTTCTCCTTCCTCCCTCTTCTCTCGGGCTACCCCGTTTCCGACTTCCTAACTCCCTCATCCCTTTCTTCCTTTACCTATCCCACCCCTGTTCTCCTAGTCATTATTTTCTAATTTTCGTCCATGTCCGCCTTCCTCACCTTCATTTGTCCGTCTTACGTATTTAGGTCCTTTTTTTCAAAAGTTCATGAGTAACGCAAACGATTATTATCATTTTATTTTCCCTGTGGTTGGATGTTAGGAAAACTTGCGATCCACAAGTTTAGTTTGGTGACAAATTTACCGTAAGAAGAGGACGGGCGCTGTGACTTTTTAAAGAGTTATAAAGGCACAGCAGCGCAATGGAATTTTAGGTACGCGCGTCAGCGCGTGTGATTAGCCTAGTATATTATTATTTATCATTTATCCACCCTTTTTCCTTTATATCCTAACTCGCTTACTCCTTCTTCATCATCATTTAGTTTTGTTTGTGATATATCTGCATCTACATACTTTCATCATCATCTTCATTATCTTCGGCATCTTCATCATTTTCGTAATCATTATAATCTTCATCATCTTCATCATTTTCATAATCATCATAATCTTCATCATCATCACCATCTTTCCCTTTCTGCTACGCCCAATATTACGACCATTTCCGAATCTCTTCTAGTATTCTTCAGATTTCTCTCCGAACTATTATACATTTAGTATTTCCGTTTTTTTCTTCTCTATCTTCCCACTTATCATGTCACCCCACGATGACACACATGCGAAACGCTGTACTGGCCTCACATGGCGCTGCGGGTAGCGACTCCGTTATTACTGTCTGTCGTAATGTAACGAGAGGAACTTTGCGGCTCAAGATCGCTTAAGGTTGTTCAATTGAAGGGGGGCTCGCGCGTCCGTAACGGCACGGAGAGAGGAAAGCCTCGCGAGCGGCACACGAACCGAGATCACTCAGCCAAGCAGAATCGAGAAGCGATGCTGATGCTGCTGGTATCCTTTGCTCGGTTCCGCGGCACGTTAAGGAGCTTGGGGACCATGATCGTGTTTGTCACTCATCGATCTTACTCGCCTGTCCTCACCGATCTTACCTCTCCTTGTCGTATCTCCCGTAGTTCCCCGCTTCGTCAGCGCCTGTCCATCGTCAGCAACGCGTACACCAACGGAAATAAGAGAGCGTGGATCGAATGGAGAGAAGAATCGATTTGTAAATTGAGCTCCAGACTCGCTGGATGCAAAAAGTGTTCGCATTTACTTCTCAACAGTTAATTCAACGTCATCAACTGAGCTTTTCAATATTAAGTGGCGAGGTAAATTCGCAATAGCGTTATTTTTTAGCACTTTGTGTCGATAGATTCCTGTCAATCAATATTTTTATTTTGCTTGATAATTTAACGAAATTATTCAACTGCAATTGAATTTGATTTCTAAGTGAGAAGAACCATGAGAAACTCAAGAAAAAACAATTTGAATTAACCCCCGATAGATTTGTGACATTTAGAAAGAATATAATGACTTAAGAAGGCTCGGCAGGAAGTAGGCGTTTGATGGAATTCGGCCAAGGTAAAAGTAGGATAATTGCGCCAAGATACGCGTCTGTGGAAGTCACCCGTTAAGATTGTTCAGTCCATGTGTTCGTGAAACTTGAGTCTTAAGGTGATACGAACCTATAAAACTGATGTAAGATTAAGTTTTTTTTCAAATTCCGTATTAACACGTGGGTCTACTTTCTTATGGTGTAAAACCATTGGAAAAGGCAAAAAGAAAAGTATAGTTGTATAGCCAACTTCCCCGTACAAAAATTAAGTGCACCCTAATATTAAAAATGCCAATCAATCATTGTCCGTTTCAAATTAACGTTTTGTTCCATTCTCTTATTCAGTACTTCAGCTTCTTCCCTTCTCTTCCATCGCACCGACGGACCATGTCTATTTTATTGTGAAATACATTTAGTCAGGAACTCAAGTAATAGTCCACAACGTTTTAGGAGCTACGTTCACGGTACGTAAAGTGTTCATTGAAAAATGGGATTTTAAAGGATAGCCGTTCATTAGAAAAAAAAAAAAAAACGTCAAGGAAGGGAAAAAGAACGAGATAAATTGAGAACGGTTTGAAAGTGATTGCGAGTGTTCGCGATTCGTGCGCTGCACCGCGGAGGCGGGTAAACGGAGCACAACCTTGGTTCTCGCCACAAGCAAAAGCGAAACTCAAGGCTACAGCTGCTACTCACAACAAGCTACGGCAGCCACTGCTTCTGCATTCACTACTACACCGGCGATCCAATCTTTTGCTTTTGCTACCTTCATATAGCTTTTGCTTATAGTAGGTATCGGGATGAACGTGAGTTACTACGATTAGAGCAATTCAGCGTTGGTTGGCAGCGCAAGCAGGGGCTGCTCGAGAACCTGCCTTTCTAAATAGACGACAAGAAATGCAAGATCATAAAGGAACAACTTATTTTTTCCTCACTCATTGACCTTGGTTAATATCAAAGGTTTCCGAGTGCTGGAATAGTTACTTTTTTCCATTTATGTGTTTTCTTAGAGTTCATACTAACGAAAAAATTATTACCTGGTAGAGTTCGTTTTTCGTAGAGTTGATTTCCAATCGTGTTATCTAGTAACGCAGCTTCCCCACAGAAATATTAGATGATCGAATTTTTTCCCAGTGTAGAGTTGTTACTCAGTCGAGTTTCTGTTGGATAGAATTTTCACCCCCAGAAGTTTCCAACGGTAGAGTTTTCACTCGGGTGGGTTTTTCTCAAAATTTTACCTAGTCGACTTTTCACCCTGACGAAATTCTACCTGTAGAGTTCTCACCCCGTCAAATTTTTACCGGGTACAGTTTTGAACTAGTCAACATTCTACGGCAGCGTTATTACCCTAGAAAGCCATTACCCGATAGAGTTATGACCCTGTGAAGTTTCTACCCACTAGAGTTTTAACCCGGTTAAATTTCTATCCGGTAGATTTTTTACTGTAAAGTTTCTCTGTCTAAAAAACTCTCTGCAAGGTTTCTTCCAGGAGAGTTTTCACCCTGGGAAGTTTCTACCCACTAGAGTTATTAAATAATACTGTGATTCTCCGGTGGAGTTATGACTTACTTGACAGATTTTTTACTCACTCAAGTTCGAGATGCTGGCTATTTTTAAATTGGGGTAAATCTATCATGGTGGACATTAAAATCTACCAGGAGAATGGTATTTATTGATCTCTTCTGTCATTTTTGTTGCCATACCTCATCGATTGCCAATCCACTGTATACCATTTTATTTAATATGTCGAATTCTCACGATATACCGGTAGAACGATCTTACAAAACTTTCGCGAATCTCTTTAATTTACCTAAGCGCCACGGACGCAATAATTTCGTACAACTCCGTAAAGCGGCACTCATGATTGCACATGTCCGTTCGAATTTCTTGTTGATATACACAACGGTACATCACTCTGGAAAAGTAATTTGCAATTCCGGTGCAACCGAGGTAAACGTACAGAGGCTGTGTTGTACATTGGGAATTCCATGCCAACTCGATCAAGGTCTGACCCTCGACCTCTCGGACTTCATCCTCCATTTTTTGTTATTGTTTCATCGGTAAGAGGCAGCCACAATTTGAGTAGATTTTAAAAATAACTATTTGTAAACTTATGATTATTTATAACGAATTTATTGTAGGCTGGAAATGAAAAATTTTATTTTTTCATTTTTCTGAGTATCTTTTTTCTTTTATTTTTTCTGAGTATCTTTTTAAAACGGAATATGATAGACTTCCAATGTGTAGGAAACATTTTACAGCAGTCTGTGGCTTGAGGATTTCTATATGTGTCAGGACTTCGAAAATTTTTCTTGATTCTTTTGAAAATAATTTTTTTATTAAATTGAATTAAACAAAAATTTGTTTAAGAAAATTCTTTTAAAGACCTGAAAAGTTATCCGATTTCGAAATGTTTTTTCAAAGTAATTTTTCTTTTCTAATTTAATTTAAAAACAATTTTGAAAGAATCTATTCTCTATAAAAATGTCCAGGGTCGAAAGGATTCTTACTGCTTTCGTATATAGAATTAATGTTTGCTATCTAATGCTTGTTTGAAGTTAATGCAATAACATCATTTTTTCTGAAAGTTAAAATTCTGCGTAATTTGGACTACCTTGCAGATTATGGTGAAACCATGTACCTAATCATCGCTGAATAGTAGCGATTTCATATATGAAATTTGGGATCGTTATCTCATGTATTATCAAAATTAGGGCAAAAACGGGAATTTTTTGAAAATCTCAAAACTCCATAAAATCCGAACATAATAAGAAACTGGAGTTTGAATCCGAGAGGTTCAGGTCGCCTTGGCATGGAATGCCCCATATACGCGCAGTGCATAAGTTGATGTATTTATATGGGAATATGTGTGGTTAGTGGAGGTTTTGCGGACCGACAGTATTTTTTTTTCCAGTATCCGAAGGCTCATAAATCGCGCCGTCGCTGGATTATTGGGCAAGGCGGGAACTAATCGTGTCGAGAATCGAGTAACTATTGAGGTTCGCCGTCTCTCTAGTCTCCCTACGAATCCATTTAATTTCGTAATTTCGTTACCTGTTTCCTGCTCCTATCAATTATATCGAATCTGCGAATCGTGACGACATAAATCCCACGTGGATCTTGCACTGTGGATATATATGGGATTTAATTTTGTATATGCTCCAAGATCCAGATCGTTACCTGCTATTATTCGCCACCTTTCTTCAATCATGCACGTATTATATAGTTGCAGCTAGATTTATTTTAGCCAGGCTCTGCAGCTCGCTTTTGCGATCGATCTTTACTCCTCTTGAATGACAATGATTGTGATATTTCACAATCAATATTTTCTCGCTATTTATCTGCTCTGGTAATTATAATAAAAATGATCGTATAAATTTTGATGGTCTGGAATTTAAAAAAATTCTTATGAATATACAGAACTTTAAAAATTCTTTTGGTAAAAAAAATATATCATTGATATTTTTTTTTTGTAAAGTTGAGTTAAGTCGCGCTTAAATACCTCACATAAATTTATTTTCACGTTTTTTTTGTCGTAGGCCATAAAATTCTACACATTTTTATTTTTCAGAAATATATATAAGATGAAACTGTCCCAAGATAGTGACGTTTGAATGAAAAATATCAAATATTCTGATATCACATAAGTTTTATATTTTATCATATTGAAATTTGGTGAATGATAATTTTAAAAAACCCGATTTTTTTCGAATTTCTTACAGATGAGAACATTTTTTTTTTTTTTCTAATCGCTTATATATTGATGAGTCGCATCTGTCAATAATTTTCATTAAAAAAAAAAAAATAAATGAGGTGCAAAAAAATGAAGAAAATACTTTTTCCTAACGAAGGCTTTGCGTAAGATGAAAATAAATGAGGAAATAATGTGCAAAGTAAGAATTTGCATCTTTTTCAAAATTTGAGTTGAAATGGCCCATACATAAATTACCTAACGTGCACATCGTATAATCTGACATAAAAATTCAATAAGCGTGATCTTTTTTTGTATTTTACCCTCGATACAAAAAAATACCTGTCACTGTTGATAATTATTATAAATAATATTTCCTCTAGTACATTTTATTTTCATAAGAGTTCTCGTACAGAATAATCTAATATCCACATGAGAATGAAATGAAAATAACTTCACCGCAAGAGATGCAATCGTTACAAAGGTCTCGAGAGTCAGGACATAATGTGATAGTGGCACACGAATATTATTATTCCATGCGAACAAGATCGAGGAGAACTAAGAATTTCTCGGTGAGATCTCAACGTGAGACATCGTGGAATGCGCAGCAGAAGCTGGAGAATCTGAGGATGGAAAAGGGTTGATCAAATCGTATATCGAGAGCTCATGCTTGCGCAGCCCAGTAACTCGTAAGTTGCACTCACGATGCTACGATCTGGTAGCTTAACACACGTTATGTGTTTGCCTATCACCGACACACATACTCACACATTGCCGGAATAATATCTCTCGTGATTTAGTGACGGGTGCGGCTAGATAACCGAAGAAAGAGGAAGCTTTCTGTTGGCAACACTTGAACCTCTTCTATACGAGCCATTCTATGTCAATTAGCCCACTTACACGCTGTCCCAGATTTGATTTCACATAATTGGCTAGATCTTTTTATAATTCTCTCTTAAAAAATATGTAATTCAGTGCAGCGAAGATTCTGTTATTATCTTTTTTATTATCCACATGAAATTTATGAAATCATGAGTTGTTGCACAATCCATATTTCACAAAATACACTTTTTTCTCGATGGATGGTTTCTGAAATTTTATGTGAATAATTAACTATTTGAGAATTTAATATTTAATACAATTATTATTGGTAGACTTGTTATTAAAAACAGTTAGATACTAGTGATGATAATTTTGTATATCTGTAACACAAATCATATCATATTACACTTCATAGGGGTTTTTGATTATCAACAATTTTACAAACTTCATGTGATTGATTAAATAATAACAAACTCTTTGCTCTCCTGAATCACGTACTTTCGTTCATTGCTAATTTGTTGATGATTCTTTATGTATATGTTAGATCGAAGTATATATTTTAGCTTGCGGTCTGAAAATTTTTTTTTAAAGAATTTTTGAAAATATTTTTTCTTCACATTTAAGGTGAAGTATCACAAAGAGTAGAGATTTTGGAAAAGACTTCAATACCATAACTGAGATGTGAATCGATCGAGCATAAGTTTTTAAATTGTTATTTGATATCGCAAAAAAAAAAAACGTTTGTATTCAATTTTACAAGAAACAGTGTTCTATTTTCATTTGTCTTCACAATTTTTTTTTTCTATTTGTTATTACGAAAATGAAAATTGTCAATGATGCAACTCAGAATGGAACTGCGGTATGAAACGTAAAATAACTTTTTTTTTAAATATCAAATAGACGAATTAAATTTTTTACCTGCTAACAAAATATTACCCCCAAAATGCTCAGAAAAAAAATCCCAAATAAGTCCAAGACCTATTATCACTGCTCAAATCACGCTTATTATGAAAATATTCAATAATTTAATAACAAGTGTCCAAATTGACGGTGAATGTCTCGTAGAAATTTTATTTTGTCTGCCCTTAAGTTTCCGTTATAGGCAATATAAACGATATCAGGCATCTCGTATACATTGTCCGTAATACTTACGGTCATTCTGTAATATATGTTATTCTGTACATAATAAAATACTGTACGCGAATAGGTACGTCACTCTCGTGCGCGATCGTAGCAATAAAATAAATGCACGGGTATATAGATATCGCGTAAATAACGCCATCTCACAGTAAATTGGACGTGCAGTTGCGGTGCTGGTGTATATCGGTACTGCAAGAAGTTCGACTATATATATGTTTATATATCTGTATATGTATACATATATATAGGTACAGTTTACAGCTACCGCTATATAGCATCAGCACACGTCCAGAAGCCGGTGCCACCGAGTGATGTGGCTTATCTACGAGCCCCACGATACCGTAAACTCGTACTCACACACGTATACGTTGAACGCAAGTGGTACCAGCAATATACCGTTTCTCTTTTGCCAGGGGCCCTCAGAAGTTACACTCCTCTTTCTGTCGATCTCACTTACAGGTGCACTCGAGCCCTGCGTGAGGAACTCGAATTATTGCTTATGGAATGTACTGAATATTATCTTTTTCGAGTCTCCTTTGATCGGATTTAACAGCAATATTAACGATTTCTCAGAAATCTGCGCAGTTGATGAGTTTAATAAAATGATAGGTTAATTGAAAGAGTGTTGAAAAAAACAATCGGTTTATGAAAAAATAGGTTTATGATAAAAATCGGTCGATGAAAAAATCGGTTCATAAAAAATCGGTTGTTGAGGAAATCAATTGTTGAAATAATTGGTTGGCTAAAAATCGTTTGATACGAGATCGGTTCATTGAAAAAATCGTCTGATATAAAAATTTAGTTGATTAAAAAAGCGGACGTAAGAAATCGGTCGCAAGCTAATATAAAAATGATGTATTGAAAAATGAGCTGCAGAAGAATTAGTCAATAATAAAAATCGGTCGATAAAAAAAACTATGTGCACTTGAGTCGTGCATAAGAATTCGAATTATAGTCTATGAAATTTACTCAACATTATATTTGGTGAATGGTGAATACCAGGAAGAAATTATTTAATTTTTTTTTAATTTCATATCTATTTCGTTTTTTTATGTATGAGGCAATCCATCCCGTTTCTACCAAGATTTGACCTTGACCTCTCCGTTTTGGATCGAAATTTTTTGTAGGCTTAGTTGGAACCTAAAATGTACCATATGTACATATTTTTTTTTCCTATGCCAATTTTTTTATTACATTCTCAAAGTGACATATCGAACGTCATTATTTGAAATTCTGAAAAATACTTGGTTTAATATCAAAATTTTCTAGCTCATAGTCAAAGTGGACCAGATTTTTCTTCTCCTGGTTTTCAAGATTTTTTCATAAAAAAAATGATTCTCCAAATAAAAAAAGCTCAAAAACTGTGAGAAGAGAAATCTTGCTCACTTTGGCTTCAACCTAGAAACATTTAATGTTATACGAAGTACTTTTCAGAATTTTTTCAGATTTTCAAATTTCGGCGTTCCATGTGTCACTTCCGAAATACAAAAACAAAAATCGCTATAGAACAAAAATATGTATATATATGGTGCATTTGAGGACCAAACTAAGGCTACAAAAAATTACCATCGAAATCGGGGAGGTCAGGGTCAAATCCTGGTCGAAACTGCGTGGATTGCCCCATATATTTTGAGGAAAATAAAAATAAATTGAAGTAAAAAAAATTAAATAATTTATTTTTTTAGTATTCACCATGAAAATTGTACGGTCGTATCGTATTAACAGCGTAGCAACATTGGAGCTGAGCGAAGTTCTCGCGTTGGTAATTTGCACGCGGAATGTGTTGGCGATCACGTCGGAACCTTCCGGGCACGGACATAGTGTTTTGCCTAACACGTACCGAGATGATGCCTCTCGTCGTCCTCGTCGACGATGTTGTCGACGACGTCGTAAGTCGTCGCTGCCGTACTCCGTACCCACCCGTCATGAATTTTAATCCGTTGACGCCAGCATTGCAACTGTCGCTCGCCGCGGTCGAGTACGCAATTTCTGACATTACGGGGAGCGCATCCCGTCTCGGATAAATAGGTAGTTTAAGCTTCCACTCTGCGCCTCTATGCGTTCGTCCTCATGTATCAGCCACAGCCGATACATTGCCGCCGGTGAACCGAGCTATTACCGCGCGATTGTACAAGTTTCGCAGCATTCGAACGATCATCTCCACTGACAGAAATTACACAGTCAAACGGAAAACTCTTGATAACAAAAGAAATACATAAAAGACGCAGAAATTTACATTTTACATCAGAGCTTTTTATGCCCAGAGGAAACTATTTCGTAACAATTGCCTGTATTATTTTCTTAAAGATTTATGATAATTTTTTCAGGTTTTTTGAATCAGTCATTTTTCAGAATAATTTGCTTGGAAGGTTTTATACAATTCACTGTAGTACACAGAAAACGCTTGGTGAAAAAAAAAAATTAAATCCGCAAGAATTGAAGAGGCTTAAATTCCTTCCCATTATTTACTCAGTCTGGTTTCTTAACGTCAGTAGAATTGCACTTATACATTACCCTTTATTATTGATAACTATTTTTCTAATCCTTCCACACTTTTATTGAATTTAATTGTTCCATGAAAATCCGAAATAATTTAGATTTGAGATGAAATTCAATTTGGTACCATGAACTTGTTTGAAGAATCTGACGTACATATTCATACAATTAGCACAGTCAACTTTTATCAACATTAGAAGAATTTTTTTAAATTCTCCTATTTTTCATAAATCTTTTTACTAAATATAGAGCATATAATGCATATTACTGAATAGTGAATATCACGTAATGCAATAGAAATATACTGTATGAAATTCTTTTTTAATTCTCTATGACTTGTGAAGGAGAATTTAAAAAAAAAACAAATATTAAAACGTTAAGTGTTTTTTATTCGAGTGAGTTTGCGATGGCTTCATGAGTATATCGCTCCTAATTGACCGAATTATGGAAAGCGCACTGGCAGTAAGGTCAAGTGGCGATGAAGGGCGAGAGGCTGAGTGAGGCTCTGATGTCATCGTCCCATTATTCACGTAGTTGTACATTTGTTCCCCTGCACTCGAGATGGACTTTCGGCTTGTCGAGAGATTCATTGAGTTCATACGGATCTGGTAAAAGTGATGTTACATCTCAAGTGTATATCTTGTGTAATATGTGTAACCAAGTTTGTGTACAGAACTGCTGAGCTAAGCTAAGTGACTACTGAAGAAAGACTGGAAGCATTGTGAAGACTGGCTGCATGTATTCAGTAAAAATGTATATGTATATATGGGGCATTCCACGCCAACTCGACCTGACTCTGATCTTCGACCTCTCGAATTTCATCCTCTAGTTTTTTTATTGTTGAATCTGTAAGAGCTAACTAAAATTTTAAATACATTTTTTTTAAACAATGAAGATACTTGTGATTATTTATAAGAGATATATTGAGAGCCATAATTTAACAAACTAGCAGAGTTTTTATAAATTCTGTATGAGATATCAATGTGTTAAAGCTAAGATGTAATTATTAGGAACAAAAACTCATATAAGTTTAATTTGAATAAAATTAATTCGATTCGGGCTGTTGCTTGACAATTTCTATATATGTCGAGACTTCCCAGAATTTTTTCGGGTTTTTTCAATGGATTAGAACGGAAATTATGGAGTTTTGAAATTCTCGAAAAATTCATGTTTTTGCCATAAGTTTGGCAAAACATGAGACAACAAACTCACATTTCATACATGAAATCGGCATTATCTAGCGATAATTAGTACATAGTTACGTCATAATACGCAATATGGTTAAAGTTAAACCTCAACAAAACATAAGATAGCGAAGTCAAACTTCAGACATGAAATCAGTTCCATTCAGCAATAAAAGGTACACAATTCCATCATAATTTATTATGAAGTTTAAATTCTCCATAAATGTAAGTTTGATAAAGAATAAAACTGCAAAGTTGAACTTTGCGAATTGCATTCTCATTATTTTTGGTTTTTTTTACAAAGCTTCCTCTATGAGAAAGCCAAAACCGATTAACATGTTTCCTCATAGAGATAGTTTTGTAAAAAAAAACCAAAAATAATGAAGAAGCAATTTGCAAAGATTAACTTAGCACCTTTTTTAAAAATCGAACGATAACATAAAAATCGGGGATGAAATCCGAAAGATCAAGCGTCAGATCCATGTCGAGTTGGTATGGAATACCCCATATATACATCTAGGAATATGCGGATTGCTACTCTGGGTTCTGAGCTCAAGAGCCGACGAGGCTTTTATTTTCCTGTCCTAGTAAGACCGAGCAACGATTAGTACCTTCGATAAGCAGTACTCCTTGTTAGGTTATACTGTACAGAGGCGAACAAAAGTACAAACATCTAACTATTCTGACGATGTGCAACAATGAAGAGCAGGAATGACAGTATTAATTAAAAAAATTGTGGAAATTTTGATTTTTAACAAATTGGAGGTTGTAAGAAAAAAAAATCAAATTTTTAACCAACTTTATTTTAAAATTACATGATCTTTGCGCCTGTGTATTGATAACATGAAAAAATTGCGAGAGTGGGACCGAACAAAGTTTCAAAGTAAAAAAATTATTTGTTTAAAATTAAATAAAATTTTGTCGAGGAAAAAAAATCTTAACAACGCTTTTATATTTGAAACTTGTAGTTCATTCCACGATAAATCAATAAAATAGTTAGTTCATTACAGATTTTGAAAACATTTATTTGAACATTATTTGTTACAATTAGAAATAATTGTTTTTCACTTCGTAACTATGGCCGGGCCCACCCTGGCAATGTTCTAATCTTATCGATACATAGGCGCGAAAATTCTGTAATTTTTTTCGTCAAAAAGTGGCCTTTTTAGGTTCCAAAATAATTTTTATATTTCTTAGCAAAAAAGCAATGTTATCGTGTCGACAAAATTATTTGAACAAATTTCATTCAAGAGTTCTCATGAAACTACAACTTTTATGTCGAAACTATCTTTCTCTACAACCTTAATTTTTCAAAATATATTGTTTTTAAAAAAATATCTCAGTTTCCGTAATATTGGATTAAAAAATCTGAATAAATGACAAGAGTGAACGAGCTAATGGATGGACGGGGTCCAGTGAATGGACGCTGTCCATAAGAGCTCGTGCATACAAAGCGTCCATTCACTGGGTTTTTTTTGTCTGCGTAACTGTCTATTCACTGGTCGGTTTACCCTACTTTCAAACGACACTAAAATGTATCTAATTATAGGAATCATCTGAGAGGTTTGAAAAAAAAATGGCTGATTGATGAAAAAATGCCTCATATGACGACATTCCGAAAAAGCCATTTAAAAAAAATGGATTTCTAGAAATTTCCAACTGCTAACCCCTTAAGAAGTTGTAATGCTCCAAGCTCTCTAAATTTACATGATAGTCCGAGCTATCCAACGACTGTCGGTGTTGCACTAGCTGTGAATTTATCCAGCGATTTTCCCTATTTTATCGAGTGTCTCCTAATGACTCTATCGGCACCTACAGCTTCGATGCTCTAATGAACGCGCGTGCACACCTCGCACGATCGCGATAGCATGTAGCTGAAAATTTATGCCTTTCGGTGTCAAGATTAAATCTCTATTTCCTTCCTTTAGGAGAAATGCAATAGAGAAGGATAGATGACTCAGTTCAGCTAGTTTATTGTCAACAGCAGCTGCAACTTTAACGCTGAGAAATCCTTCGAGAATTCTAAAGAAGCGACTTCAATGTTTTCTCCACTTGACCTTGGAAGAGCAAAAAATATTTTGTATACGTGAGTGGAAGAAAAAAAAATTTAATTAAAAAATATATATATTCCCATATTTGAAAACTGAATGAATAATTTAAGAGAAACAACAACAAATTTAATTGCTACAAAATAACAACAGTTTTACAAAACAAAAATGGTAAAATGACTATTATTATCATTTATTATTATTATTAATAATTATTGTTATCATTTCAGTAAAGGCGCTGATTTTTATTTGGGGTTTATTGAAATTGTGCCTTCAAAAAATAATTAGCTATGATTTCTGATCAAAATTCAAGTTTTTACAGAAATAGAACAATTATTTTTGAGATCAATTGTTACTATTTTTTTCTGCAAGATAAAATAATCTCTCACAGGAAAGAAAAAGCTTGAGAACGTTGACAACTACAAAAAATGGTAAAAAAACGTTAGCATAATTGTCATACTATTTTTCGATGACTAAAAAAATGCACAAAAAACAACTGGATAATTGGGAAACATCACGATTTTCCAGGAGTGCACCGTAATTTTTATTTTATTAATTAGTATTCAATGTAACAGTAAAACTGCAGTAGAGGGCAATAGATAAAAAGGAGAGGATTTAATTTCCAAAGTACGTCACGCACGCACTGTTATATTATGTGCGTTGCGATAGTGGAGTAAATATAAAAAATTAATTAGTTACGGTCGAGTGTTTGCGGCGAGTAAGCCGCTGCTGCACGTGTCAGCAGCGCTCGTTCCGAAAGTGAATTACGCTAATGCAACTCGCGGCCACATTCCAGTTTAGAATAATTAAGAAAATGCGGGCCAAGCTCGACATCAATAACAATGACTGGCAACTGCACAGTCTGTTCCTTTTGGTCAAATATGTTGCACCTATTCTAATTTATATGATTGCACGAATGAAGCCAATGAAAATGTGATACATTGTTATTTTTATTATTACGCTTATTTAAAGAAACTTACAGAATGTATTGAACAGTTATTTATGATTTCAATTTCAATAACTGATTTATCAATACAAGATCATTATCGTTCATTCAGTCAAACATGTTTCCAACACTAAAAAAAAATTCCATCAAACTCTGATTGAGCAATCACAAATCGATACGTAATAAATATGGACTGATTATTCCATACATTCGTTTTTTAAAAACATATTATAAGCATGGTATAATCTGAATCTACAATATTAATTCGACATAATTTTTTTTCTCGAAGGATATGAAGACATAATTGTTTGCCGTCCAGGAAGGGCGTTTTTATTTTCGAAACTTGACCTCACCAAACTTAACCCGACCAAACTTGAGTTCACCAAACTTGATTTGATTAAACTTCACCTCATTGAACTTGACCTCGCCGAACTTGACCTCACCAAAATTTAAGTCAACTCAGTGAACCATATCAAAATTTACGTCACCTCATTGGACCTCACCAAAGATAACCTTCACTAACATTGACTCTAACCGAGCTTGACTTTGCAAAACTTGACGATACCAAACGTAACCTCATCAAATTTCATATACTCAAACTTAACCGTACTGAACTTGACTTCACTCATGTGACATTGCCTAACTTGACCTGAGTATGGGACAAACATTGTATTAAAGTATTGTAGCACATTTTTCCGGAGATATATCCAAAAATAATATCATAATTTTCTGGCAACAATTCAATATTCTATAAATGCAGTTCCCTCAAAATGGTATTTCTAAACTTGAATAATCAAAAACGGTGACGGAAATTATTTTTATCATTTTTTAATGATCATTTTTCCGCACCAAACTCGAAGTCCACGGTTATCCATTTTCTTTAAAAAAAAAAAAAAATGTTTTTCTGTTAACGACCAATAATAATTCGTCAAATGCGCGCGTCTGTATAAGCATTATGACGGAGCTAAACGGCGAAAATACCACAAGGGAAGAGGAAACGAAGGCTGAGGACGAAACGAGCGTTCCAGTGGTAGATGCGAACGTCGGAGACGTTCAGGAAGAACGTCGCCGTCTTGCGCGCGGTGAACACGAGAGAACAATGCAACTCCGATGAAACTACCGGCAAGCACTGGCCAAGCGGGCATCGTCGTTACATCGCCGTCGCTCTTTGAGACTCCGGCTCGTAACACATAGCTGTAGTGGGCCGTATAGTTTCATTGCCACGAGACATACCGAGACGACGAATAGCCGCAAGCCAACCATACGTACGCGCAGTTTCAAACGGCAGGAAACAATGAGAAATAAAAAAAATTCTTTCTCATCGTCAACGACTCGGTCGGAACTTTGCCTCTGTTCTTTGTAGATTGCTGAGAACTCAGGTGTATTTATCGGAAACTAAACGAACGTCACTTTGGCGGTAATCAGCGGCAAAATTAACGCGGCATACATTCGATGAATTTTAAACCAATTACGTCGAGATATGGATCTCAAGCATGTGAACTTGGTTGAATTTAAAGTGATGCTATTATGTGAGAAGTTTTGTTTTCATCCTGCTTACTCATGTATGAAGTAGGGTTTTCATGACGAAAATAAGCTCCAGATTGGAATTTCGGTTTACTTAAATCAGCGTTAAACGCTGAGAAGTAGATATTTTTCATGTTTATACTATACATATTGGTCCAAGAGTGATCTCACCAAACTTGACTTCGCCAAACTTGACCTCACTAAGCTTAACCTTTCCAAACTTGACTACGATTAGAAGATATTTTTTAAATTTATCCATCCTGTCATCCCTACGTCACCGTAAATTGCGTGTGGATGCTTTTGCAAATTTGATCCATGAAATGTACTGAAAATGCCTAAATGTCCCATAGGAATGACATTCCCATCCATCTTCCATAAAGCGCTGAACGATATGTTGTTATTTCGACCTGGATGATTTTCAAGGTCAAAAACCAGTAGTTAATAATCTATTTTGTTGTATGGAAGACTAATCCAGAATTGACAAATCCACAAGCGATTGCCTGTAGAATCAATTTTTCTTCTAAAACGCATCATCAAGTCTGCAATAACAATTTCTCGATATCGTCCGCAGTCATGAAATTAAACCGGGGAGTGGCTATAAGCGTTTCTACGGCGGTTCCTCAAGAGTTCCGAGCGCACGTACATACGACCGCATGAACCTACAGCAGCTTCCCACGGCTGTTGACATGTTTTGTGTTCATTAGTCGCGCGCGCGAGTCGCGTTCTCCCGCCAGACGCACCAACAGCACCACCAGCGGCAGCAGCACTGCCAACCGATCAGAAACCGTTGCGCACGGTTATCCTCCTTCTCCTTCTTCGTTCTCCAGCACCGTAACGTCAATAGCTAGCAGGGTTCCACCAGTTGCGGATACTACATGTTGGGAGTTGACTTGGGTTAGCTTGTCCCACAACCTTTAGCTACCAGCGTGAGAGTATAACGAGAAGCGGCACCCAACACCAGCGGCATAGTAGCCTTTCGGTTATTCATTCTATTGCTCCCTCAGCGCGCTGAGGTTCACGAAGACTCGAAGTAGCGGTCGTTTTACTCGTTGAGTGACCGGATTCGTCTTCCGGAACGTTTATATTGCATGTTACTCACCAAAAGTGCTGTCGAAAGTTCTGCATGCCAGATATAAAGCCTTGTAGAAAATAAATCTCAATGCGCGTGAGCAAAAAAAAACAAAAAAAAGATATCATAATAATTTTTTCGCTCAAATACATTCGTTCTCGGTGTCATCATTAAGGCCAATATCCTTTGTCTTCCTGACTTTTTCCTTATCTATTTACCCTTCCCCATCTCCGCCCCACGTAGCAAATCCTGCTTTCGTCAATATCCTTAATCCCGGTATTCCATCATATACCATGTCCACTTTCCATTACTTCTCGTATTCTATGCCCTCCGTCTTTTATTGTTCATCACCCTTTTTCTCCTCTCTACCTCCATCTTTGATGAATACCTGAAATTATCCTTTACGGCATCCATTTTCGTGCTTACGTATGGCCGTTTCCTTTTCCACTCGACCTCACCAATCTTTTCCATACAAAATTTGAATTTACCGAACTTGACCTTACCAGAAATTACCTCGCTAAACTTGATCTTACCAAACTTGACCTCACCAAACTTGACCTCACCAAACTTGACCTCACCAAACTTGACCTCACCAAACTTGACCTCACCAAACTTGACCTCACCAAACTTGACCTCACCAAACTTGACCTCACCAAACTTGACCTCACCAAACTTGACCTCGCAAAACTTGACCACACCAAACTTGACCTCCAGCAGTTGCTCAGACTACACGTTGAAAGTTAACCTCTGTTAGTCCATACTACAACTTTCAGCTATCAGCGTGCGAGTATAACGAGAAGCAGCACCCAACATCAGCGTCATGGTAGCCTTTCGGTTATTACATTGTATTACTCCCAGAAGAAGCGGTCCTTCTCTCGTTGGGTGTCCGGAGTCATTTTAGCAACGTTTATATTTTATTTTACTCGCCAAAAGCCGGAGATTTCTCGAAGAAGAAGGGCCACGGGGGTCGATGATGGTTCTACCAGAGAGACGTTCGAAAAATTATTAATAACCGTGTAATGACGCTCAACTTGGTGAGAGCGCGGAGGGAGGAGACGCGGTCTTTGAAAGTAGCAAGTGCAATCGTGTAATGATAGCCTTACTGAGTCGGGGCATTCGACGTCTCGACGTCAAGTGCACTGGGAGAAGAGCCTCGCGAGCGCGATTGTTTGCACCGAAACGACCGTTTAATGACAGAGTTCCATGGGTGCTTAAGACACACTCCGCCATTTTCCAACTCGTTCAAACGCTTCGCTGTCTTCGGTCATTCGCGTTTCGTGGCCCTCGGCGGGCCAATGAACTCGAAAAAGCCAAGTCTGTTTATCTTTGATTTCTTTGCTGCTTTATTGTTTTTGTTACTCTCTGAATACCATGTATTTGCTTACGTTTTACATCTGCCAGTAATTAGTCCTGTGAATGTCTTTCTCAAGTTTAAGTATCCTGATTGTCGAATCACCATAATCAGTATTTCGAAATGGTACTTGACTCGTGAGAAAAAGTTTTTAAAATCACATGCAGCAAAGTAGTCATAAATTTGAGTGGCCCAATCGCAGACTATTGTCGAATAAATATTGGGCACATAAGTTGGTAAATCTTTGGTAATGTACGGATCAATGCGACCGTTTGTTCAAGATCCATGATTTTTTAGGATCATGGTTTAAATAACCTCGGAGAGTCTTTTTACAAAAATGTCCTGTAGGATCAATGTCTCATGAGTAATGGTCTCAGCACTTAAAGCATAAAAATATTACTCAAGAACCATTGAACGCCAATAACCTGGAGTGATAAGATATGCGTAATGTTTTATTGATGCATAAAAGACTACAAAAAGAAAACAGCACCCTAGATAATACCAGGATACAAACACTCGACACGACGAAATTACTCGATAAGAAGTATCTGCTACAGAGTCATCAACGATCATTGCAATAAGCGCGGCAGTTGCGCATTGTGTGGAACAGCTACACGAATCAAATAATGACAATGGAGTGACAAAGCAAGAGTGGTCATCCGCTATATTCTTCGTGATTGCATTAGTATGGATCAGATATTCACGGTTGAAAAGTTCAAGAAGAGAATATGCGGTATAATGTCGAAAGTGCTACGTGCAAGATGAAACCTCGTAGAAAATGAATCTCGATGCACGCGGGCAATGTAAAAGAATTACGGGAAGTTATCATAATAAATTCATCACTCAAATACATTCGTTCTCGGTGTCATCATTGAGGCCATCAGTTAGCCTCTATCATCCTTTTTTGTATACCTCTCCTTTTCCGCTACCCCATTACCTGCCCCACGCACCTTATCTTTCTTTCGTTAATATCCTTAATCTCCGTATTTCTTTATACGTCCTTCTATATGTCCTCTCCCCGTTCCTTCTCCCATTCCATGTCCACCGCATTATTTTTTTTCATCCTCCCCATTTACCTCTATGTCATCATCATCGTTGCCGTCCTGAAATTATCTCTCACGGCATCTTTTTTCGTACGTCCGCTTGGACTCACTAAACTTGACCTCATTTAGTTGGACCTCACTAAACTTGACCTCAATAAAAATGGACGTTACTGAACTAGACCTCACTGAACTTGACCTCACTGAACTTGACCTCACTGAACTTGACCTCACTGAACTTGACCTCACTGGACTTGACCTCACTGGACTTGACCTCACTGGACTTGACCTCACTGGACTTGACCTCACTGGACTTGACCTCACTGGACTTGACCTCACTGGACTTGACCTCACTGGACTTGACCTCACTGGACTTGACCTCACTGGACTTGACCTCACTGGACTTGACCTCACTGGACTTGACCTCACTGGACTTGACCTCACTGGACTTGACCTCACTGGACTTGACCTCACTGGACCTGACCTCACTGGACTTGACCTCACTGGACTTGACCTCACTGGACTTGACCTCACTGGACTTGACCTCACTGGACTTGACCTCACTGGACTTGACCTCACTGGACTTGACCTCACGAAACTTGATCTCGCAAACCTTGACCTCGCTAAATTTGGCCTCATCAAACATGGGCTCACCAACCGTTACCTCACTAATATTGAAACGTATGGAAATCTCGCTCTTTTGCTTCTTTTCTTCCTTATTGAACTTATTATTTTCTCTGATATCTTCCTCACATCATCAGCAACTTCTTCTCCCTCATTTTTTCCCTTTTCTTGCTTCGCGTTTACCTCATTATTTTTTCCACCCTCTTCTTCGTCTTCCTGTGAGTAATCATTCCTGTTGCCGGAGCTGCTCAATAACCGCAATCATACTTCCTTTCCTATCGCTTTATGCGATAAGATCCTCTGTCTTTTCTACGTTCTCCACCTCTTCCTTTTACTACGTCCTGCTTCTCAATTTTCTCTTTTTCCTCCTTTTCCTCCTTCTCTTCCTCATCAACCTTGTTACTTTCCCTGATATCCTCCCCGCATCATTGGCTTATTCCTTTTTCTCGTCCTTTCCTTTTCCCTGTTCACCTCCTCATCTTCTTCCTCATTCTCCTCTATCCGTCTTCCACTGTGTAGTTACTTCTTTTACTACTGCATCTGCTCCATAGCCGCAATCGTAATTTCTTCCCTCGAGCTTATGAGAAGTCTATTCAGCCTACAGAGTGAACGCTAGTGAGAGAGGAGGACAGAACACTCAGATCACTCTATACTGGACCGACACCGAAGATGAGGAGTAGGAGAAGTACGACCAGGCTGAAAAGGAAACTGAGGAAGGGAAGCGCATGTCGGTGGGTTCCTCGAGCTCTTGGAGCTCACCGGTGATTACCATATTGCATGTCACATTGTCGGCGCACCCTACGAAGACCGGAGGATGAAGGAAAGGGAAGGAACACGACGACCAAGTATAGGGAAGTGTATAATAGAAGTGCGTAACAAAAAAAAAAAAAACGAAAGAAAAATGGAAGAAAAAAAAATGCAGTATGTAGAGTGAATTATGGAGAAGAGTATGGAGAGAAGGAACAAAATGTAAAAGAAAAGAAGACAAAATGTGGAGAAGAAGAGAAGCCAAGCTGACGCTAACCACATTGCAATATAGCTTAGGGCCGGGCCATCTATAAACCACCGCAATTCTATCTACTTTATTCTCTTCCTCTTTTGCTCCTTTCTACTCTTCATGTTCCCTTTCCTGCTTTTGTCACTCGAGCGCGAACAACTCATAGCGGCAGGATTGAGCCTTTTATAGTCCTTTGAAGCGAGGAGGCTTGCCCGTCTGCTTCCTCTTTCTTTATATCCACTTCAAGCTTTACTAGTAGATGTGTCACCCACTTCGCTTATTTCTTACTTCTCAATGTGTTCAGCTCTTTCGACATTTCTGTCCTTCATTTCCATCGATGAATCGTCTTGCTAATTTAGTGATATAGTTTTTAATTAATTTCTCGAGAAAAAATGGGCCCTTGAAGCTGCGGGTCTACTTTGACTTGGTGATTAAAATCTTAAGGTCACTTGACATTTTATTGAGGTGTTCTTTCTTATCTGAAATCATTATTAACGGTACTTCATGGGGTAATTTTTTTAGTGCTTACGCTTCTCTTTACTAATATTTGTGGAAGACTCGACAGGATTCTTTTTCCCGTTAGCTCTGTAATTAATTATAATTTAATTAGAAGATTTTTATCAATTCTGTTAACATCGCCAGACCCAAGAGAAAAAATATACTCTTGGAATTTATAAATTGAATTGAAGATTATGCAAATCATCTAAGAATATAATCAAGGTAATTTCTGGTTCCAAAATGTAAATTTAATAGTTTCTTCAAAAGTTGACAATAAAATGTTGTAAGAATCTTGAAAAATTTGCGAAGTACGTACAAGTAGAAAAAATGTTTTAGAAATTATTCAATAATAAATATATCTTATATGTAGATAAACAATTTTCGGTATAATTTTTCAACAAAAAACCTATAAATCTTGAGCTTATCGCGCATATACATTAATTTTCGTGGCTTGTGAGCGTAATGAGTTCGAGACTGTGAAAAAAATGGAGACAGAAGTTTGAGACAAAATACGACATGTGAAAAAAAATACTCTCAAAATTCTTAAATTGTGGTGAAAATAACACAAATTATCTAATACTATTATCAAGTAATTTTCTAGTTCCTGAATAAGATGATGTAAGAATCGAAAATAATTCACAAAATATGTCCAAGTAGGACTAAAATTTTGGAAATTATTGATTAATAAAAATATCTGCAACTCAAAAAAATGAGTTGCTAAATTGACATAAGATTCTCTACATATAAAAAAAACTCTAGGTATAATTTTTTAACAAAAAAATCCATAAATCTTGAGTCTATCGCGCATATACATTAATTTCCGTGGCTTATGAGCGAAATAAGTTCGAGATTGCGAAAAAAAAATATGGAGGCGGAAGTTTGAGACAAATTACGAGATGAGGAAAGGATTAAGATAAAAGGTATGCTCGTATATATTGTAAATATGCTCACACATAACAGACTTAATGTAACATAGCATTGCCGGTGATTCTGCTATTAACTCTTTGCCAACTTTAAATATTCTCGCTGGTTTTCTCGTGCGTCCTCCACGTTGAGTAGTCCACACTGAGAAAAAGTTTCCCTCGTCCCTCCGCTCTCACTTGCGTTTTTTCTTTTTTTTTTTTTTCTCGTTGCGTGCATACACAATCTTGCACACTTTTACGAGCACGTATATTTCTCGCACGAACGAACGCCCGGACGATGCATTATGTCATGCATGTGTATGAGTATATGGGAGAACACGTGAGGGTACATATATATATATGTGTGTGCATAAATATATGTATGTGCTTACTTACTGTATTCATATACTGTGCGGAAACAAATTCAAATGGAAACTAATACGACTGTATATCGGTAAGCGTATGTAAGACTTGACGATGAAAAAGTGAAATGGGTGGCAACAAGTAAGATGAAGGAAACTCACATCATGTAGCCACTTCTTTGAAATACAGGACATTTCATACCAAATGAAGAAAAAAAATTTTTTCCAGGATTTCGACAGAACATTCAGAATATAGTCGAGAAAAGTTGGTTGGAAAAATTGTCCGGATCCATGTATTATATTATCCATTCAGAAAGCATATTCACATGATTTATCATCCACGATTTATTATCCATGTATACATATATATTAGGGTGTGTCAAAAAAATTCTTTCATTCACTTTTTTTACTACACGAGTATGTACTGTCAATATTTACCTTATATACAGAATACGTAACTTAATTTTTTTATGATGTTTTTTAAAATTTGGTATGTCTTGAAAAACAAATATCGTAATCTTTTGCACAGTCGCACGGTTGAATTTGGCATAAATCCATCAAGTGGTTGAAAAATTATGACATTTCCAATTTTCTTTTTTTTTCCTAAATAACTCATCACGCTCTAACTTTCTCATTTTTCAAGGGTGATTCACAAATGGACTATAATAGACTGATAACTGGTAGCAAATTTTGTGAAAATCGATTAGACCATTCAAATTTTTGAGAATTCTGAATTTTTGGCCTTACCATCATCACACACACACATACATACATGCATCCGGAAAAATTTTCCTAAAACACTTTTTTCGTCATTTCAGACCATCTTAAGTGTCCTGAAATGAAAATCGCGAAAAAAAAAATTGTTCATGACAAGGAAGCTCCCTTTATAGGGAAATAAAAACGATTGTTTTTCTCGTTGACTCGATAAATTTCCGAATGACCGGGAGCGGAAAAAGTTGTAGCTTACATCTAAAGTCATCGCAGGTGTGAGTTGACCTGCGGCTGCTAGACACACGCCATCGACTAACGAGCTTCGCTCAGGGCTCAGGGAATTACGCGGCCCTCTTAACGTTTACCATATCACGACATCGTTCTCGTTCTTCCAGTCTTCGTGGTCGTCGCCTCGCGGCGACCAGAATGAAGGAAACTCGGGAGTTTGCCAGCTATTAGCTATCACGATTGCACGCTTCGCCTGCCAGCTTGTTTTTCGCATACAGAAACGCGCCTCAGTTAGACTCCAAGCAGTATAGTTGTTCGACAGCACTAATCTCTATGATTTCCACTCTCTGGCTCCCTTTTCCACCAGGTTTCAGGCTCAAGGACGCGAATGATGCTGCGCCTGTTGCCAAGATATTTTCCCTGACACGGATTTACTTTCTTCGAGGAACAAAAAAATACCCCTTAAGGGGGTCGAATCACCTAAAAAAAGTCATAAGAAAAGAAATTTTGATACGATACGTTTATATTTTTCAATCTTATACTAAAGGGGACCGAATCACCTAAAAGAAGTCACAAGAAAAAAAATCTTCAAATGATACCTTTATATTTTCCAATCTTATACTTAAGGGTACCGAATCACCTAAAAAAGTCATGGGAAACAAAAAATTGTAAATGATACTCTCCTTTCCAAAAATCTTATATTCAAAAGAACCGAGTCACCTGAAGAAAGTCTGAAGGAAGAAAATTTTGTAGATGCATACATTTTTTAAACATTCTTATAGCAGCAAGAAGTAATTAAAATTTCCTTTTATTTTTCTCGAACCCATGGACGAAATGAACACCTTGAAACTTGCAAAAAAAAAAAAAAACTATGCGGAAGCAAAAACAAAAAGCTATTAGAGCTAAATAATTTTCATACCGATTTTGCCGATTCCGTTGGATGCAATTGCCTAATCGTAAGTCATAAGGGATACGACGTCGAAGCATATATAACGTCAAAGAACAGAGTTCTCAGCCAAGTTCTCCGGGCGGAGCTCGTAAAGCGTGAACTGGTTCGAGCAATAAACATTTTCCGACGCTATATAGGGAACATATTTCCTCCTCCGTTCGCGGCTGGTATGGTCAGCAAAGGGTGAATAATGTTAGCGAGCATAAGAGCGTGTAATACAGGTATACGTAACTCTTTTGCCCTGACTGCAAAAGCTATGTGCTATCTATATATACAATATAGACCTGTAAGTATTATATTCTTACGACGGAGGACATATCGACAACAGTAACAACGAACAGTGTTACTTGGGAAATATATTATTGCTCAAGAGCTATTACTCTATCTGCATACTTTGCCGGAGACAAATAACTAATCGCTTTGGCATTAGCACGAGCCAACGGAGCTTTTACAATCTAGCGATGCGGCGCCCCGTTACCGGTACACTGGGAGCGCTGCCATCGTTGTGAACATGCTGAGCCGTTACATCCAAAGAAAAAATTCATTAAATTTTTATAAAATTTATAGCTGCAAGAATTTCCCATTTTTCCATCTATCCGGAAGCTTTGTATTTTATTTGAAATTAGATTTTTTTATTTACTTGCTTATCTGTTTTTAGCACACCTACCGGTTAATCCGTAAACACTAACAGTACCTTTGATTCAATTATCATGGATATTTTACTCGAAGCAATAATTAACGCGAGTATTGAATTTCTTTATTGTTTATTTAACTAGAATAATTGAGTTGTAAGACGCTGGTAACGGCCATGGCTAAATTAAAATACATTTCATGCGAGGTGGAAAATTTAATAAATGAAACATTTTATGTGAGGTGGAAAATTTAATAAATGGAACATTCCATGCGAGGTGAGAAATTCCATGAATGAAAGATTCCATGCGAGGTGAGAAATTCCATGAATGAAACATTTCATGCAAGGTGAGAAATTTTATAAATGGGACATTCCATGCGACGTGCGGAATTTCATGAATGAAACGTTTAATGCACGGTGAGAAATTTCATAAATGGAACACTCCACCCAAGAAGGGAAATTTCATAAACGGAACATTTCATGCGTGGTGGAAAATTTCATAAACGCAACTCTTCATGTGAGGTGGGAAATTTTTCATGTGACAGAAAATCTAATAAATGGAACAATTCATGCGGAGTGCGAAATTTCATGAATGAAATATTTCACGCAAGGTGGAAAATTTCATAACTCGAACATTTCGTGCGAGGTGGAAAATTTCATAAACATTATAAAATTTATGAAATAAAAATTTCATAAATTACATGCAACCATTTTCATGCGAGGTAAAAATTCCTAGAAACGAACCATTTCATGCAAGGTAAAAATTTCTAGAAACGAACCATTTTATTCAAATTCCATGCTTGGCGGCTAATTGAGGAAAGGAAAAATTTTTATTCAATAACATGAATTTCGGTGGGGTATGAAAGTCACCGTCGCCGATCTCATGTATTTCAGGTTAAACCCCAAAAGAGTTGTTGAACCAAGTCCCACGGAGAAGTAGAAGAAGAAGCAGTTAAAGCAAACTTCATTTGACATATAGCGTGGCGAGGTAAAAATACAGTAAACATTATAATTTACTGGTCGAGCTGCGCGAGGCAGGGAGACGTAGAGGAAAGTGAGTGGCGTGTACGAATAGGGAGCGGCGGCAGTGCGGTGCCGCACAGTTTTCTGCATCAGCGCAGGAAGGGCCGGTCGCCTTCGTCGTGTTGCATAAGCCAGCCTTATTATATTGCTGCATATCGCGGCGCACGGAGATTATATTTATCCTTGCTAAAAGAGTTAGCTATAGAGTGAACACTATACATACACACGAAAGAGACGTTCACACCGGATGAGCAAAGTCGGTCGGGGCTTCCCGTGAAGGCGTCCGCAATTTTCCCGCACCTAAAAATGCAGAATAATGTAGCAACCCTGTAAGAAAATGTATTTAAGTGGATTGATAAAAAATATATCTTACATATATTTTGGTTCCTCGTATATTAAGCTCTGATTTTATGAAATTATTTGTTCCTACATTTTCAAGTGAATTTTCACTCAATTAAAACTGCAGAATAATGTAGCAAACATTTCATAAAATGTACGTCTTGAAATGTATGCTAAATAATATATCTAACATAAATGTTGGTTTCTCGTAGCAGAACCTTTGATTTCATGAAATTTTTTTTCCCCTTATCTTCATATCATTTTTCTTTCAATTAAAGCTGCAGAATAATGTAGCAGATTTGTAAGAAAATTTATGTGATTGGAACGTATGCTAAATAATATATCTTACATAAATTTAGGGCCCTCAAAATGAATTTTCGCTTTGACGAAAAAAAAGTTTCCAATATTTTCATGTTAATTTTTCTCGCACATAAAACAGCGGAATAGTGTATCAACCCTGTAAGAAAATTTGTGTAAGTGAAATGTATGCTGAAAAATATATTTTACATACATTTTGCATCCGTTAGTTCGAAGAACCTTGCACACTAATTCCTCATAATTTTTTCGCTTTTTACTAATCATATAACTATATTATATTATGATTATACTTATGTATCATTGCTCGATGAATTATTGGATAAAAATACTTTTCGTCACAGCAGAAGCAAAATAAAATGCCTCAAATACTTTTAGAATTTGTGTAATCTATAATAATGAATTTGTACAAAAGTTCGACCAAATAAAAGATTAATGCCTTAAATTTTTTGGTGCTATCACTGTGAAACAGTTTTCTTCATTACTTCAGAAATTAATGGATTTAAAAAAAAGTTCTTTTTACGGCACCACCAAAATGAATTGCAAAACGCAATAAATATTTAAGCTGCTTGATTGATGATTTAAAATAATCACTTTTGACAAAATTTGAAAATGAAAAAAAAAATTCTTGATCCTTTGTTTCATTATTTTTTTTTCCGTAAAATCATTGTGAAAGTGTTTTGCTTACGAGTTTGTAAATTAATGGATAAGAAAATAAATCCGTGTCACGGAAGACGCAAAATGAAATACATAACGCAGTAAATATTTAAAAGGCTTAATTGGTGATTTATAATAATTAATTTTGTAGGAAATCCTCTCGAAGCGGTACATCCGGTTGGTTCTTTGGTATTCGCGGACTCATCGGTGGCGCCAACCGGTACCTCTTCGTCCACTCACACGGCTTTCGTAATAATATAAATGGGCTTATTAAACGAACGCATTACCAGTTTCTCCGGCAGTCCACGCGATAACCAATGTTAATCGGTCGATAAAAAGATGTACATTATATACGGCTTGAGGACTCGTTCGAGCGTGGCGGTCAATAAGTGAGGCGAAGAGACGGTCCTCCCCCGTCACCCAGCGTGAAATATATATTTTTGTATATCCCACAGCTTTAAGCTATGCATACATTTCCATAGTCGTTTCCGAATCAACGCCGATTAAAATAAAACTTTTTTCATATAATTGCCAAAAAAAAAAAGAAATATCACACGAAATACGATGACACTTAATTTTTCAAGATTTTACGTTACATTCCTTGTCACAATAAAAAATAATATTACAATAAATAATAATATATATATAAATGGAAAAAAATCAAAATGACGATTGGAACATTGAGTCATAATTTTTTCACAGATTAGGTTGATTGGATTAATCGTTGGATTCTTGTTTTTAAAAAATCAGTATAAACTTATTAATTGTTGGCGACTGATAAAATAATTTTTTGTCTGTGTTCCTGAAATGTTGTGGTCTAGATATATTTTTTCTAAAACGCTTCAATCGAAATATTTGTTTCGTGAATTTTTTCGTTTCAACCCTTTTTTTAGTAAAATTTCTGATCTTACAATAAATGAAAAAACATTGATTTTATTGTTTCTTGAAAATATGATGTCTTCTGACATGAAAGGTTGAAAAACTTTGAATACTTATCAAAAATGCACATTGAACCATAAAACCTTGTGAAATCTAGAACCCTTGTTGGAACTAGAAATCTTGTAAAATCTAGAAATCTCTTGAAATCTAGAAAGATTCTAAAGTGCAGAAATATTCTGGAATCTAAAAGTCTTCCGAAATGTGAAATCTAAAAAAAATCTAAAATCTGAAATCTATAAAATGTTCTGAAATCTGAAATCTATAAAATGTTCTAAAATCTGAAAATTATAAAATGTTCTAAAATCTGAAATCTGTATAATTTTCTAAAATCTAAAAATCTTTCAAAATCTGAAATCTATAATAATTTCTAAAATTCGAAATCTATAAAATCTTCTAAAAACCAAAAATCTCATAGAACATTCCTCGGAGCTTTCCTCTCAATGTTTCTAAAAAATATCACTTTTTGAGATATGACAATTTATGATCACAATTTGGCATATTTATTCTTCCGCGGCAATCGGTATGTTAATAAATCGAATGAATCTGAGATTTCCCGAAACCATAATGTACATATCTTTAAATACCGATTACATGTCCGGTACATGACAATTTTTGAGGTTTTTTAATTTTTTATTATTTCCTTGTCAGTCCGTGTGGTTTAAGGGCGTTGTCTTGTCGCGACGGTAATTAGTGACTGGGCGCCACGCGATGATGATGCCCCGAGCGCAGTTCTCTCCCTCAACGAAGACCCCTATGAATCAGTCTTAAGTGCAGCTCTCGGTTGGTCAGCGAGGGTCAGCAACGCAGAGAAGGCAAACACTCCTAGCTTAAAAACAGGAGCTGGGCTCGTTTTTTTCGACAGAGCCCTGAGGTCTGCACCCAACATCTCGTTTTCGGTATATAGGACATGGGAGTCATCGCATATGCGTGCGAAGCCGTTTCTGGGCGCGGCCACACGCACTCGACTCTTCATCGTCCAGTCGAGCTTCAGAGCACGGTCTTTTCTCATGCAGTAAACGCTTCGGTGCACGCGTTTATTCATTTCTTTCACCATAATTCAAACCCCCTTAATATACTCGCTTCGCACCTCATTCTTTCAGGCTCCATTTAGCAAATTGATTTCGTAATAATAGAGCCCCTTTGCATGCTGGTGCCATTTCTCACTCCTTTCGCCTTGTTTTTCACACTGCACCACTTAAAATGACGGATAGATTAGAAGAATGAATTTCGGGCGAAAGTATAGCCATTCTATAATCGAAAGTTTCAACTCTCACGAAACGGAAAATGAACCACTGATAACACGTAGCTGCAGCTGACTCTTAGGGATAAGCGGACTTGATTAGCATCTTTCGGACTTGATTAGCATCCATTTTTTGGAAACGTAGTGACCAGCTATTGATCAAAGTTTATGAAATCTTGAAATTTTGTGAAATCTTGAAATTTTGTGAAATCTTGAAATTTTGTGAAATCTTGAAATTTTGTGAAATCTTGAAATTTTGTGAAATCTTGAAATTTTGTGCAATCTTGAAATTTTGTGAAATCTTGAAATTTTGTGAACTCTTGAAATTTTATGAAATCTTGAAATTTTGTGAAATCTTGAAATTTTGTGAAATCTTGAAATTTTGTGAATTCTTGAAATTCTGTGAAATCTTGAAATTTTGTGAAACCTTGAAATTTTGTGAAATCTTGAAATTTTGTGAAATCTTGAAATTTTGTGAAATCTTGAAATTTTGTGAAATCTTGAAATTTTGTAAAATCTTCAAATTTTCTGAAACCCAGAAATTAACAATATTCTGAGATCTTAAAGTCCGGAGAAAACTCCTGATAGTTTAGAATCCGGGAAAATCGTTTGACATCTCAAAGCCTGGCGAAATCTTCTGAAATTTTAAAATTTTCTCAAATCCTGTAGTTTTGTAATCTGATAAAATCTTTTGAAATCCGGTGAAACCTTTTAAAATCTTGTGAAATCTTCCAGGATCTTGCAATCATGAAATCTCGTATACACCTGAGAGACTCGGTGGTTGGCCCATGAAATTTGGCATATTTTGTCTTAACGCCAGCCTAACTCCGTTGACTAAAAGTTGCAGCATCTTTTCTCCTGGACTGAAATAAGGCATCAAGGACGATTAGTCCTTTCCGCTTCATGTTCCTGGGAACAGGCCTCAAAACGTCAAGCGGAAAATTACGCGTGTCCAGAATCTGATTTTCCCGCTTGGTACTATAGTTATGAGGATCAGCGAGAAGCATAAAAATGAGAGAAGAACTGCTAGATGGGACGTGGCAAAAGACCCGCAAGAGCGTGAATAATGGTCATTCGCTACGGCCAATCAGTCGTGTCTTGGTGAACGCAAGGCGCATCGCATCACCGCACAGCGAAAATAATATTGCGAACGAGTCCTGTGAAGAAGAATACGAAGATGAAGAAGTGGAAGAAGAAGAAGAAGAAAAATAAGTGTTTACTGGATGATGGTCTCGTGCGAGCGCGTCAAGATTATAATTGAATAATGATCGGAGGAGTAAGAGAGATAGATTTATATGAAAAAGAAAACGATTGTTCCCGACGAGTCATACTATAAGAACCTTTAGTCCTCGTTATATAAATTAAATAAAGTAACGTTAAGTAATAGCTTAATTGGACGTGACTATATAAATCACAGACCACTCAATAATAATGGTGATGATGACGATAATGATGATGGTGACGACAACGACGAGAGTGGCTTCGTGGCAGTTTGACGATTCGACGCGATTAGCTCCTTTCGACTGGCGAAATAAGATAAATAACGAAAGGAAATGAGGCAGGTGAAAAGATTTCTCGCGAAATATGTTAACACCCAAGGCAACAACTCATGGGCGGCAATAAAACGACATACGTCTGGCGCAAGGCGACGATGATTCCGTTTGCCATTCCGCTACGTCTAGCGTTTGAGGATTATTCATGCGTACATTCTCAGCCAAAAGTTCGGATACAACTCGAGTCATTCGCGTCAAATAAAAAATAATTCAAATAAAACAACTAAAAACTATGAATTTGAATAATAATGATGATATGCATGCGAGAAGTGCGACTTTTTGCAGGCAAAGTGAAGCGTGTGAGAAGTGGGAATTTCTCGCACCGAGTGGCATAATTCTACTTTACGATACTTGTAAAAATTTCTTATTTCAACAAGTCTTCTATTTTTCGCACTTGTGAAATACTGGTATTTTACGATACTTGTGCGAAGAAGAAATTTCTCGCACGAGTTTCGTATACAAGTCTGTGGGGAAAGTGAAATTTCTCGCACGCGTAGCGAAGCGAAGGTACTTTACACACCGAGTGGCATAAAAGTTTTTAGGCGAACCCAGTCACTGGAAAAAGGTCATAAGAAAAAAAGTCCATCTCTTATTATCCTTCTCTTAAAAAATTCTGCATTTAAACCTCATCAAGAACCATATCGAGAACCATAATTCTCTTAAGGCATAGTGCACCAGAATGATGTAAGGTGGAAAATAAAATTTTTCACTCGTGGTAGCTTTCGGATCCCACCGGTAAATAAATTTTAGCGTCCGATGTCTTATTCTATCTGTCGAAAAGTGATCAGGTTTAAATATAAGATTTTTTAAAAGAAGCCATAGATTTTTTTCGGATAACTGGAACGACTTAATAAACAAGTTTCAAGAAGTATAGCAAATTCTATGTAAAATTTATTGTCTCACGTTGGTAATAGTTGATGTAATACGAATTGCCGTCTATTACAATTATGTATTGCGATAAGGTTTACAGGAACAATTAGAAAAAATTGATAACTGATGTTACTAACCATGGAACGTTGCATCCTCCTTAACTATGGCTATGTCGGCTTTTAAGTCCGCGAGACCAAGTTCCGAGAGTAGTTAATTGTGTCGTTGGCAATCTCATTCCAGTCCGACCTCGTGGAAGTAGTGGCAATGGCGAAAGCACATAGAATAGTGTTGAAGACTTGGCTGGAAGAACGAGACTAGTACTAAAGTCGGTTAGCGTGGTGCTCGAACCAATTAGCATTGAAGATTTACGCATTTATTTTTAACCTTTGAGATTTTACGATCGCTATTAGATTCATAACGACGCTACGCTATCAGTATCGGCATCAATAGGACGGTCTCCGATTTTTGCAGACGTGTGTATATTATAGAATCGACTGAATAATTTTATATAGGTTTGTCTACTGCCTGGTACGATCCTGTCTGATGCAATCGTTGGTCACCAACTCCTCTTCCTTCAGCAAACCAGTCCTCGGTGGTGAGGTATGGATGTGGAATTTTATTACGCCTACTGAAACCTGAGCTAATTTCGCTTCCTCGGAGAAAGAGTTTTATTTACACTTGTTACAGAAAGATATTCACGTGAGTGTCAGGGTCCAAGTGTCAAAGGTTCGGAGTCTGAGTGTGAGAGTCCGAGTGTCAGAATCCGAGTATCAGAGTCCGAGTATCAGAGTCTGAGTATCAGAGTCCGAGTATCAGAGTCCGAGTATCAGAGTCCGAGTATCAGAGTCCGAGTATCAGAGTCCGAGTATCAGAGTCCGAGTATCAGAGTCCGAGTATCAGAGTCCGAGTATCAGAGTCCGAGTATCAGAGTCCGAGTATCAGAGTCCGAGTATCAGAGTCCGAGTATCAGAGTCCGAGTATCAGAGTCCGAGTATCAGAGTCCGAGTATCAGAGTCCGAGTATCAGAGTCCGAGTATCAGAGTCCGAGTATCAGAGTCCGAGTATCAGAGTCCGAGTATCAGAGTCCGAGTATCAGAGTCCGAGTATCAGAGTCCGAGTATCAAAGTCCGAGTATCAGAGTCCGAGTATCAGAGTCCGAGTATCAGAGTCCGAGTATCAGAGTCCGAGTATCAGAGTCCGAGTATCAGAGTCCGAGTATCAGAGTCCGAGTATCAGAGTCCGAGTATCAGAGTCCGAGTATCAGAGTCCGAGTATCAGAGTCCGAGTATCAGAGTCCGAGTGTCAGAGTCCGAGTGTCAGAGTCCGAGTGTCAGAGTCCGAGTGTCAGAGTCCGAGTGTCAGAGTCCGAGTGTCAGAGTCCGAGTATCAGAGTCCGAGTATCAGAGTCCGCGAATCAGAGTCCGAGTACTAAAGATCATAATTGTATTTAGTTTTTCCAAGATAGTTCTACCAGATTACAAATTTACCAAGTACTATCAGGTCAATGTTTACCGATTTAAAAATTATCAGAAACAGACCCCACCACATGAGAACTCCTCGGAATTGGAAATATTTGTCCAGCTTTTTCGGCTCCTCCATCCCAATAATCGATATGCACTCATCGAGAATCCAAATTTCCCAAAGTGGCCGTTATGGCAGAAGTGAATGCACAGCACGTTATATGTTCCCGTGGATTTGTCGCTTTTTCATCTGTGTCCATGATGCCAAGTTTTATCGGTTACCAGAGTGAACAACGGACCATAGAAACTTACGGCTTATCTAACACGTCTCGTGATATACGAGCTGAACCCTCGTGTGTTACCGTTGTATTCTCAGATTATACTCGATGCAGGGGTGCAATCGACGAGTTGCCCGCAAGGTAGGTGGGCCATATGCACTCTCTTCGTGGCCCGGCGCGGTGCGATACCGCGCTGCGCCGCGGAGAGAGAGTGCCGGAGTGCATGCGAACTGCGATCGCGCGATCCATCGATCTTCCTATATCTACGTAGATCCGTAGATCGATCGATTACGCCCGCTGCCGTTGCCTAGCGCTCGCTGGATACTTTCTGATTTCTGCTGCAAACATGCACACGCGCGCGGCCCACGAAGAGTGAAGAAATCGTGTAGGCGTGACTTTATAGACGTGAACGGACTCACAGAAAATCTTTAATTACACCCTAGCACACTGATAATACAGTGTAATGGGCTCTCAGCGGAAAGGACCCATAACAGATATCTATATCTTCTCAAATGCCGATTCCATGTATCTCCTGAGAATCCAACACTCCGTTAGCTACACAGGAGAAACGTCTTTTGAATGGTTCAAGAAAACGACATCTATATTTGGTTGATATTTATGGAGGATTTAATGAGTGTGTCGCTGTGGTAGTCGGCTTACCTATAATTATGATCTTAAACCTTCTCATCTGTCTTATTTATTTTGAAATAGAGGTTTTTAACTGTATAAATATAGATATAGATGTCTTACTATTAATGTTGTGTAGTGGTATATTAATTTTTATTGAAACACCCGTCACGATCATGAGTGCATTTAAATCTCTAACAAGCTAAAATCTATACGAGATTCGATATCTACTAGGTGATAATTCCACTAGGGGAGAGCTACCAGGTTATAACTCTACCAGGTAAAAACCCTACCAGGTTGAAAATAATTAAGCTCGAAATTATACTAGATTAAAACTCTAGGTCCCAATTTTACCAGGTTTGAACTCTACCAGGTTTAAATTCCATCAGATTTAAACGTTACTACGTTAAAACGACTTCAAAGTTATACAGATCCAAGGCCAAATTTGAACAGTGCCGAAACTCTGCTGAGTCACAAAAAATGTTCAAGCTCAAAATCTATCGAGCTACCAATTTATCACTTGTGAGTGGAAAGATGTGTGCAACGTCATATAACTAATTCCGAAGCTTAGGTTCATAGTTCAGGCAATTATAAATTCATACAATAAATAACAAGTAATTAAGTGGATGCGGGCTGGAAAAAATGTCAGAGTTTTTTTTTTCAAAACCCTGATATTTATTAATTTTTTTCTTTTTATTGCGGAACGTATGTTTTCTCTTGCTTCGTTCTTCATCACCGGAGCAATTTCGATTCGCGATTAAGCGGCTGTTGGTCCAAACACTGGGCAGACTATTCTTGGTCTACCTCTAACAGAGATCCTTTCATCGCTGAGAGTTAAAATCTTCGGGGGTCTGCAATCTTGGGCCGCGAATAGATCGTTCCGCGAAGAAACAGGAAGCGCAAAGCCGACGATGCTGCTGAAGCTGGTCCAGGAACATCATAGCCTGTAGTAACGACAGGTATAAGAGGAAAGCTGCGGGAACGCTCAGAGAAAGCACGCGATAGACGTGCAGCTGAGGAGGAATATAAGATGAAGGGGAAAAAACAATAATGAACAGGAAAAAAATAGACTATGAAGCAAACGACGAGCGATAATAACCGGCGGTCGTGTCGCCATCTCGCACGTGTCGTATTTCTGCTCTCCGGAACGTTGCTGTTTCATTGCCACTCATATAATTCCACCGAGATAGGAACTGCATTAACCTGCAGGCTCGTGAGCCCAACATACACATTTACCTCCTTGAGAGAAAAATAATTCAGATAACGACAACAGGAGGTTAAATTTTAGGGTACATCAACTTTGACACAAACTAACGTCAGATATCAAAGTGAATTACGGTTTTAGAAAATTGATTCTAGACAAAATTCTGTATGCGCAAAAAAGTAGGAAATTAATTCGCATCTTCATGCGTCTTTTTGAAAGCAAACGGATATAACGAAAAACGATAATGGAACTCATGGTTTATTGTGTCTTTAGATTTTTAACAAACAAATATAAGGTTTAATGAAAATTTTTTTGGACTGTAAAGGGAAATAGAAGATAAGGGAGGACGGAGGTTTGGTTTCAAGGGTTCAGTGCAGACGTTGATATATTTTGTTCAAAGATTTTTTTACAAGAAAAATACATTTTCTAATAGTGTATGCGGATTTTTGTTTACTTTTTTTTCTCAGGTATAATCATTGTTCGAAATAAATATTTCTTGCATTATTAAAGTCGTTCATTTTTTTCAGGCTTATGAAACGTTGAAGCTGACCAAAAGTTAATTTTATTGTTTCAGGTTGACTTCAACGGAGCCGTACTTTGTCAGTGAGGCTCTTTACTCGATTCCCGAAGATTTGGAGAACACCCGCGAAGTGACGCTTCATGTCATGACGTTGGGCAAGTTTATCGAGGATGCTACAAATGTAAGTAAAAAAAAAATTAACGTTGACTTATTGTATATAAATTTAATATATACTATAAAACAAAAAAAATAGTAAGAAAATCGTTATTTCCTATATTTTTTATTTTTATTTTCTTTTTTCATAAATAAAACTTTGTAAATTGCTTCTTCACTATTTTTGTATATTTTTCACGAAGCTTTATCTATGAGGATATATATTAATCGACTATGGCTTCCTCGTAGAGGAAGAATGGCAAAAAATACCATGAATAATAAGGAATCAATTTGCAAAGTTCAACTTTGCAGCATTATTTTTTGAAAATGTCAGTTTCTCGGAAAATTTAGACCACACAACGAATTATGACGAAACTATGTACCTATTATTGCTGAATACTACACATTTCATATATAAAATTGGCTTTTACTCTCTTATCCTTTGCTGAAGTTAGTGCAATAACATAATTTTTTTTGGAAGTTAAAATTCTGAGAAATTTGGACCACATTGTAGATTATGATGAGATATGAAAAAAACCTTGCATTAATTAAAGATGGACTGCTACTTCACTTGTGTACCGAATTTGAACTCAATCGAATAAACGATTCTCGAGTTACAGGTAATTGAAATTTCGAAGCCCTGCACACGTACACGCATGCGCACATGCACACGCGGTTTTGGAGCATTCTGATTGTACTGGCATGAAAATTACAAAAAAATAATTTTGATGAAAACTAAGCTTCCTCTATGAACAAGCAAAAAATGTACATTGTTTGAATGTATTTGCAGCCCGACCGCCTTAATTTTTCTTCTTCTCATAACGAATAATAAAAACAAGGCTAATTGCGGGCGTTCAGTTCATTCGTCGACCTTTCTTATCGCTGTTGCGACTGCTAGTCGCACATCGACCCATTAAAATGACGAAGGATGCAATGAGAATCAACTTGCGTTACACACCTAACTCAAGCTTGATACATTCATCAGCTTAATCTACATATATACATACTATAGTAATACTTGAAACGAGAGTTGCCCTAACGACCGCAGGGAGCACTGAGTTCCGCGCACATGTGCTCCGTGCTCAGCTCAGTTATCTCGGTCTCTCAGTCGCTCGTTAATTAGATGCGAAGGCTAATTAGATAACTGATATACGTTTGTTGCATACTAATATTCATATATTTATTGGTGCGTCGTTTTTGAATTTCACATATTAAAACTAAATTGTTCGAATCATAAATGGAGCATATTTTGTATATATATGAAATCCCTATTTTTTAATACATATGTTTTAATTTTAATATAAATCTTTTGGACAAATTTTAAAAAAATATACAGAGAATTTGCGGATTGGATTCATATTATTCTTATAACTCTACAAATATCAGTAGAAAATTCTCCTCTCATTGGAATGTCTCATTTGTTTTTATTCCAAAATAAATAAAAAATTGTTCAAATCTATAATTGTGGAATTTTATGGGGGATGCGTATTATTGTTAGTTCAGAAAACAAAAACGGATTCACATATAGAACTTCGAGAACTAAATTTTTTTTTTCAAATTACATTTAAACAAATTTGCGGATATTCTTTTTTCTTCACCAGTTTAGCTCTCACGGGAAATACATAACTTCTTAAGCCAGATCAAAACTCATATTCAAGGCGAAAGAAAGCCATAAAACGCTTCTTACACGGTTTAATAAAAAAATTCAAAAAACAATAAATAAAGAAAAATAGCCAAAAAATAAACTCATATTTACGAAGTCAAAGTTTAGATGCACATTAACGATGTCGAAATTCACGAGCTCCACAAAATCGAAGGGAATATGTAAACGCTTCATTATAGGAAATTTCATTTCGAAAAATGATGATTTTTTTTGTCTCCATGAGTTTGTCGCTCACAGAATACGAAACTTGTTGGACCAGTTGATCTACTCATCTTTGGGGCGAAGAAAAGACATAAAACGCGTCTGGCACGCCTCATTAACCTACAGAAAGCCATAAAACGCTTTTTACATGGTTTCATGAAAATATATAAATAAACATTCAAAAAAGTATGAGAAATAGAATAAACAGAATTGATTTTTTTTTAAATTCACGAGCTCGACAAAGTCAGAGGAAATATGTGAACGCCTACCTATAGCGAATTTCATTTCGGAAAATAATAATTTTATTTTCATGAGCTTAGTGCTCACAGGAAATACAGAACTTGTTGGACCAGTCGATCTACTCATCTTTAGGGCAAAGAAACGACACGAAACGCGTTATGCGTGTCTGGCACGTCCCATTAACCTACAGAAAGCCATAAAACGCTTTTTACATGGTTTCATGAAAATATATAAATAAAAATTCAAAAAATCATAAGAAATAGAATAAATAAGAATTTTCTTTTGGAATTCATGAGCTCGACAAAATCGGAGGGAATATGAGAAAGTTTTCCTATAGCGGATTTTATTCTGGAATTTTAATTTTTTCATGAATCAGCGCTTACAGAAAATACAGAACTTGTTGGACCAGTTGATTAACTCATCTCTGGGTCGAAGAAAATACATAGAACGCGTTTAACGCGACTATCACGTCTCATTAACCTACAGAACACCATAACACGCTTTGCACATGGTTAAATTTAAAAAAATACATAAATAAACAAAAAATATTTGAAAATGAAAAAAATCGAAGGGATATGTGAATGCCTATCTATAGTGAATTCCATTTCGGAAAATGATAACTTTGTTTCCATGAGTTTAACGCTCACAGGAAATACAGAACTTGTTGGACCAGTTGATCTACTGATCTTTGGGGCGAAGAAAAGACATAGAACGCGTTTTGCGCGTCTGGCACGCCTCATTAACCTACCCTGTGTACTCCCGCGGATTATATTTATGCTTCGTATACTGGGGAATAGTTATTATAATTGCTTGTCGCTCCCGTGTGATTTATGGTAGCACCCGCTAACCGACGTCGGCGAGCATTCGCTCGCCCGCTCGCTTGCTCTTTAGCGGCTAATCTCGGCACCTAATAGCTAAACCCCCTCCCCCCCTTCCCCCTCACCACCTAATAATGTTACCCACCACCCCATCCGTTTCATCATACGTTAAGTTGTAAGAAACTTTACTAAAATGGTTTACTATTAGAGTCAGAGATTACAGAAATGCTACAAGAAAGTAACTAATGTAGTAAAAGCCGAAATCTCTATAAATCTTGATTTTTCCAAATTTAGAGAAAAAAAAAAACTCATGATATTACGCTTGAAGTTATTAGTCTCAATATTTACATGAAATTATTCAAGTCCAAAAAATGATCGGTACATTAAGGATAACTGTTCTGAATTTCGATTATTATTTTTGCCTTAAATCGCGTTTTATTTTTATTTGTGTGCGTAAAATATACATAATATACGAAAGAAGTTAAAATTGCACATAAAAAAAAATGGTTTTAGAGACAGAAAATAGGTATTAGTGATTAGTTAAGACAGTTTTAAGACAATTAGACACAAAGCATCGTTCAATCACTTTATGTCTAAGTGGCTTCGGGTGTATTAAAACTAAATATCACTATTCTTTTGCCGAATGCCAAAAAAAATTTATTCATAAAATATAAGAATGCAGTTGCGTTTCTTGCATAATTACAAGTATTCAATAGGGTGATTCAATATATTCAATAGCGATAGTATTCAATATTGATGATGCTTTCAGCTTTTTTTGAAAAATATATAATTCTCTTACATTAAAAAAATGTCCACTTCATTATTTCTTATTTTTTATTTACCAAATGATTTTTATTAGTATAACAAAGAATCTATGAAACAACTTTTTCTTTAACAACCCAGTTCACACAGCTCACACACATTTTTCTGTTAAAGTCAAAGTTATTCCGGTTCAGATTTTTTATTTATTTCATCCCACGAGTTTATTTATTTATTTATGATGACGGCAGACGATTATATACACCGATCAGATCATGTCTATCACAAATTCGTTACAACATTCCCATTACAAAAAAATATAATAATAATAAAAAAGTGGATTACAAAGCAGAGGAGGAAAAGCAGAAGTGGTTCAATCAATAAACATAGCAAGGGCAAAGAGAAACAAATCGATCGGCGAAGCAGGAGCAATTCAATTTCAAGATCGTTCTCACACACAGCCGCCGATCGATCGATAGGCTTCGTTGCGATTTTTGCCACAGAGCGCGCAGTGACTTAAAAGGCGATTGATAGAAAGAGACAGATGATAGTGGTCTCCCGTGTGTGACTTGACATGTGGGCATCATGACGATTCCTCGTATGCTACTTGGTACGAAGAAGAAGAAGAAGCAGAAGAAGAAGACGAAGAAGAAGGAGATGCAAGGCGCAGAAGGAGAAGACTCTCTGTCGGAGAGTCGTGAAGGTTCTTCCGGGATTCTTGAATTATTCATGCCGGTGCATCATCGTCGGAGGAAGCAACTGGCGTACCGGAGACTATATACCATTCGCGATGACCTTACTTCACAGCGTCATTGGTCCCCGGACGATGCACCGAAAAACATAAATATTTTTCCGCAGGATTATTGAGAATTTCGTCAAGGAAGAACTAAAATATGGAAGCCGCAAACTTGCACATTGATGTCTCATTATTCGTCACCACTCGCGGTCCTTCTACTAAGAATTCCGGGACTTTAGCCATTTTTTAAATTATGCAATTTCAAGATATCGGGTGTTTCGGGACGTGAGGAACTTCAGGGTCTTAGCATTTTCGCGATGGTAGGTACTCCGGGATATTAGACATTCTGAAAAATTAGGTCCTCCGGGGCTGTAGCCACTCCGGAATAACGGCAATATCGACCAATGAGCAAGTTGTGAAGTTTGTTGATTCTGATTTTTTCGAGAAGGTTCTGTCATAACAGTTTATCTGGAACTCCGGGATTTTAGCCATTTTTTAGTTTATTTAATTCTGGGACATTGGGCACTTCAAGATTCAAGGAACTTCGAAAATCTAGTCATTCAGAGATAATAGGTATTCCGGGAGATTAGACATTCTGGAAAATTTGTTACTCCGGAACTGTAGCAACTCCGGGATAATAGCAATGTCGACCAATGAGCAAGTTCCAAAATTTGTCCATTCTTCTGTTTTGAAAATTTTTACTTGAAACCATCCATCAAGAACTCCGGCACTCTAGCCATTTTTTACATCATGCAACTCCGGGATATCAGCCACTTCGGGACGTGAGGAACTCCAGATGCTTCGTGATTTCGTGATACTAGGGATTCCGAGATATTAGAGATTCTGGAAAATTAGCTGATCCGGGACTCTAGCCACTCCGGGATGATAACAATATCAACTAATAAGCGAGTTGTGAAGTTTGTCAATTCTTCTTTTTTAGAAAATCTTTACTCAAAATCATCTATCACGAACTCCAGGACTTCAAATATTTTTAAAATTGGGTCATTTTAAGATTCTAGCCACTTCTGAACTCAAGCTACTCCAGAAGTACAACCGTTTCGGAATAGTAAATACTCCGGGGAGATAGTCATTCTCCGGAGTCGGCTTGAAAGTGGTGAAGATTTCAACAAAAAAATTAAAATGCAAAACGTTGGAATAATAATTCAATGTTATCGAAAATTCCATCTGTCCCTCTATATTTTTATTAAGTTTTCTCCTAAATAAAAACGCAACTCATAACCATAAATTTCTCTTCCGATAAAAATATCCCTGATACAACTTCATCGAATATCATTTGGTAACCGAGTAAATTCTTCGTGCGATGTATAAGCAAGCAAAAATAGAAATGATTGCCAAGCATGTGCATCAATCGATGACAATAGAAAGGTTTAGAAAAAAAAATATAAATTACAATAGCTGACTCTGCGACGCTTGTTCTTTTCTCCTGTTTTTATCTATCCTCAAGTAACCTGAAGGTTTTCGACGTAAACACTTCTCAGTACGTACGTTTTACAACAAATACTACAAAATCGATCGATCGATCGATCGACATACGTGTTTTCTGCTCTGTGGAGTTGCCGATCGCTCGTCCTACGTCGTCCGAGTCAAGTTCTCTCCTAGACAAGATACAGTCGCGTGACTATGCTCGCCAACACAGTCGCGACAGTCGCAGTCGCGCAACGGCTACGGGAATCGCGGAGACTGCAGGTTTCTGCCGCTGGCTCTCCTGCTGCTCGTCAAAGCTAGCAGGCATAAATTATTCAAGCGTCGTAGCGAAGCGATTAATTTTATTGCTCGACGTCCCGGATATGGCTCGTCCATACGCATCACCGTTGCTTTGTTGCAGCGTTCCTTTGCACTAGCCAGTACATAGATCTGTCTCTGTGTGTATATTTATCGAGTATACACGTTAGACTGGATTATAGAAAAAAATTCATTCTCACAAAAGAACACAATAATTTGGATTAAGAGGTTCCACCATCTTGCGATTTACAGAAAATCTTTTTTTTTTTTTTTTTTAGTTAGATAAATTGTTTATACTTTTGAGGTGATTTCGAACGCTTAAGGTAATTCTTTAGCTTGATGTTTATTTTGCATGAAATGGGGAAAAATAAGTGCAATTTGGTATGCATTTTGCATAAACGCTGCAAACTTTGCGAATTGCTTACTCGTTATTTTTTATTTTTTCTACATATCTCTATGAGGAAGTATGGCAACTGATTTTGGCTTCCTCATAAGAAAAGCTTGATATTTAAAAAAAACTTAAAAATAGTAAGGAAGCAATTTGCCAAGTTCAACTTTGCAGCTTTGTTCGTTATGAAAGTTAAATTTCTGAAATGTTTGAACTACATAACAAATTATAACGAGACTTTTATGTTCTTCACTGTTCGATGATTTTGCAATTTTTAGAATTAGCAATACTGGAATTTTTGAAATCCAGAATTTTAGGATTTGGAAATTCAAAAAAAAGAAAATGAGAACATTCCATTTGTGCCTCGAATATTTCACATAGATTTTCACAAAATTATGAGCAATTCTGTAAATGTGGCTTGCAGACGTATAAATAAGACGAATTATTGCCAAATAATAATAATAATAATAATAATAATAGCTGGCAAAAAATTCAAGTTTTTTCTTTATTTTTCTTTAGAATAATTTCTTACAGAAGTAAAAATTATTTAAAAAATTATACGATTTTTTATTCTAGAAAAATAATAAAAATATAAATGTGTCATTAAGCTTGGCTATTTTTGCAAATTATGTTTAGTGATTTAAGTGGAGCATATAAGATTGTCGGGAACTCCGTCATGCATATCTAAAACAGATGTGGACGTAAACGTTTTTTTGAAACACCTTCTAAGCCTGGCGACAGCTCAGTGGAAATTATTAATCGTTGGTCCGGACTATTTTTATGCTAACATCAACCAGTTTCATCGTTGATGTTAGCATGGCCCGTCACTGCCAACCAGTTATGCTAACATTATTAAAAAAAAAACTGATGCGATTAAAAAAATTATTGCATGGGCTATGACAATTAATAGTTGTCACTTGATAGTCGCCAGGCTTACTACGATTTCTTTGAGTGTTTCCCGAGAGTATAGCAGCCTTTCACCCGCGCATGTCTATACGTTTCTGTCACTTGGACATACGCGCGCGTGATCCTATGCAACTGCCAAGTACACAGCGCCTGGACGCAACCAACGGACTCAACGTCGAAGATGCTTGGCCGGACGCGATCGCAAGCTCACCAAGTAAGGCCGGACAGATAGATCGATATCGTATGTAACTCACTTTGTATCGACGATCACGAATGTGCTACCTGAAGTCGAACGGAAGTGCTGACGCACTATCGTCTCGTTCACCCTCGCTTCACTTTATTCACTGCGTCGTCGTTTGAGTTAACGCCACGAGGCGATTAATCGGGATTATCACAAATTAATTACGAATTATTTCAAATCGAATATAAATTATTTTAACTATTTTAAATCGAACCTAAATTCCTTCAAATCGAATCTAAATTCCTTCAAATCGAATCTAAATTCCTTCAAATCGAATCTAAATTCCTTTGAAATCGAATCTAAATTACTTTGAATCGAATTTAAATTCTTTCAAATCGAATATAAATTATTTTGAAGCAAATTTAAATTATTTTAAATCGAATCTGAATAATTTCAAATTAAATTTGAATTATTTCAAATTGAACCTAAGTTCATTGAAATAAAATCTGAATCATTTCTAACCGAATCAAAATTATTTCATATCGAATCTAAATGATTTTAAATCGTATCTAAATTTTGCCAAATTGAAACTTAATGATTCCAAGCAGAATCTAAATTATTTCAAATCGTCTCTGTTTCAGCCATTGTTTTCCACGATTTTTCAATGTTCTGGGAAAATTTCGTAATTTAATGATATTTTAATAATATATATCATTTGAGAAAAATTACCCAATTTTAAGTAACTCAAAAAACACAAAAATTCTCGGTTTTTTACGAACCGGTAAAATTTTTCTTTATCTTATTTTAATTTTGTTTTTTTAAGTAAATCTCCTTACTTGAGTGATTTTTTTTTCAATTTTCACCAATTTATAATGAAAAAGTATGTAGAAGAACGAAGTGGTAAACTCAATAATGCGTTACAATATACGTAATATCTTGAATCTGAAATATGCTTAGAAAAAAAATAATTTTAGAAAAATATTTTTCATATTTCTCGCATATATTTAAGCGAAATGAATTTCCACGCGTGATGTTTTGATTCTTCAGACTGTCGAGCAAACTTGCTTAGCAGCCCCTCATTCTCGTTCTTCTGTTGCTGCAGCACTCTTCTCGCAAACTTGACGTTTTTACAAGGATGCCTTGTTCACTCGTTGGCCTGCACTGCACCGGACCTTATTCCAAACATGTACTGAGAGAGTCCTGACCCCCACGAGTGTATACCAAGAATCCATCGAGACAACGGATAGAACTGGTCGCTATTTATATGGGCTTCGCTACTTCTGTCCTTACTGCTGCTTAACTGCAACGTTTTTTGGGCTTTGTCGTATATCCACCTCTCCAGCTATTTTAACAGACATGTATTCAATATACGAAGCATTCTCTGTCATGTTAGCTACTTTTTTTTTCAACCATCTCAGATATTTGGTTATATCAAAGTATTACCAAAAGGCACTCTATTTAATTTTTTTATAGATTTTCTAACCCAATATTTAAGAAAAACCGCTTTTTTTTTTAAAGTAACCATATCTGAAAAAATGAAGGTATTGAAAAAAAATGTCTTGGCCCAAAAGTTTTTGAATAGGACATTTGAAATAATGTTTTGGTAACACTGATTTGTTACCGAAGGACGGGAGGATAATTTTTTTATTTAAATAAGGATATATTTTTCTGGCTGAGAAAATTACAGTTATTTCTGAATTACGGTGTAGTGTTTTTTCATTTTTTTGTGTCGGAGCCAAGTTGAGAGTGAGGTTAGAGCAAGGTGAGCGCAAAGTAAGACTGAGCTGAGAGCAAGGTGAGAGCAAGTTGAGAGCAATTGCGCACTCGCAATTTTCGGTGTCCTTTGTTACACAAGAGGTTTTTGTATCTAGTTTTTTTTAAACATTTCCGTAATTTAATCAAAAAGTATTTTTAGAATATTTCTCATTCAAATCTTACTCTTCATTAACACATTTCACATATATTTCCTAAATATGCATGTGGTGAAATATTTGGATTTATTTAACAAACAGACATGTTAAGAATATTCACGATCTAAATGCATCAAATATGTATATGCGAAATACACTTTTAATATATCCGATATAATTTACACTATCGGAGAATGCTGTTTAACATAAGAAAAAAAATTTCGTCATATTTATCATGTGTATATGCACATGATAAATATGACGAAATTTTTTTTTGCTTATATGAGCAATGCATGCAAATTATCTTTCATGTTCGAAAATCGTTAATATTTCAGATATTTTTTTTGCATTCATTTTATAGAAATATATGGGAAGAGGTGATAATGATGGTAATGGTGATGAAGGTGCAAATGAGGTGCCGCATTGGTGAAAGGTTCCGTACGATGATGACACTGATCTCGGATGGATTTCTACAGCTGAGCAGGACCTTCGTCGAAGATCCTTTATTGCCCAACGAACAAGCGAAAGGGAAAATTGATTTGACTTTGATAGCGGAATAACCGGCTTTTAACAATATCCCGAAGATATTCATGCTACAAGTAAACATGATTTCTTTATACACGACATTAAAAATAATATTACGCAATATTTTAAGCATGAATATTAATAATTAATATTGCAGAATATTAACTAATAAAATATTGTATTTTGCATAAATTTCCAAGCAAACTTCAAACCGGAAGACGAATGTTTAAATAAATGGATTCGAATATTTAGGTTATTTACAACGACATAAATATGTAACATAAATCCCTTCGGAAATTTCATAAAGAAATTTTTTTTTCTCATTTTGGAAAACAGAATAAAAAAATCTTCATAATAATTATTCAAAAATTTTCTGCACAATCAAATAGATTGAAAGAAAAAGTAAATTGATTCCCCAATTTATAAATAATTGATAATTGGTTGAACAGTGTTTCGTATGGATTTATTGATATCTTTTTTCAAAGTTATTGAATATTTTAAAATCTTTCTCATGGGAATAAAATTGTTATGGTTCGAAATGTATGTGCATCCTTAAATGGCGAATACGAAATATTTTCCAACTGTCGGCGAGTATAAAGAGAGCTCACATAGAATTATTCCAAGAATGTGAATGTAGTGAATAGCGCATATTCGACATAACAAGCAACTATTTCAATATTGGTTGTCGGTAGAATAGAAACAAATGTCGTTGTCTTATTGCAAGTGTTTCTTGGGTATATCATACGAAGAGATGCCACAGTAATTGAAAATGTCGCTGCGCGAACTGAAGGAATGCTGCACGAGGTTATGAATCCTCTCGCAAGAGCAGTAGTTGCAGTCCGAGACTCTGGACCGGCATTCATCTCTGTTTTCACTCTTCTCCTTCATTCTAACAATTACTCGTGCTGATATGACCAATCTTAATTCTCAAGAATTCAACGAAACGTCTTGTTGTATACTGAAAAATATACGATGTCACATTTGCTGGCAATGATTATTAAAATATAGGCAGAAAAATATATGAAATATATTTTTATATCGTTCTTATTTTTTTTTCTTTCGAAATTTCATAAGTATGATTTTTAAATAAATTTTATACTCTCGAAAGTTTTCAGCAACTTTTTTCACTTTTTTTACTTAGAATTACTGGGAGTAGATTTTTTGTAATGGTCAAATTTTTAACAAACGTTGTTTTACTTTCTCTCAATATTGTGACCTTATTAAAATTTTTACCAAAATAATTATGAAAATAAAAAATTTCGAAGTATCGAATTTTTTTGGAAATTTCATAAGTATGATTCTAGAAAAAAAAATGCATACGGTCGAAAGTTTTTGGGAACTTTTATTACTTTTTTATTCAGGATTATCAACAGTATATTTTTTTAATGATTTTATTTTTTTAACAAACACTTTTTTACTTTTTTCACTCAAAAATTCAAATAGCAGAATACTTTTTCTCAAAGATGTTTTAATAGTTTCAGTAACTGAGTTTTTCAATACCAATTTTTTTGTGAATTGTGAATCACTGTAAATGTATTCTGTAAATCTGTTAAATTAAAAATCAAACAACATTGCATAAGAATATGAATTTAAAGAATCCCTTAGCCCAACAGTAAATATTCTTTGTTTAAATACAGTTAAGAATTAATTCATATGCCAATGTAGAACGAGTGTAAAAAAGTGACTAAATAAATGAAAAAATCGGTTCCTGAGGGAGTAAAATCTGATTGGTTTGAAAAAACATCTGAGAAGTTAAGAAGGAAACGCAACTGAACCGACGAAAGTTACCTAATTTTGTTATCTCCTCATCAGCGGTCAATTTTTTTACACCGATAAAGGATGAAAAAAATTGCGGACAAGCAGAGAATGGGAAAGATCGCAGTGAGTCCCGATTTGGACCCGTTGGAGGTTCTTAGTCTTCTCGGGCAAAATGCAGGAATGTCGTCCGATTTATCGAAACCATATCGTAATCGTTTGGTACGAAAGGACCGGCAGAAGCCGTTTTCCGTTCGGTATTTACATATTCTTTCCGATAAAGCGCCGCAACAAAGTTGCGATGCCGATACTCGAAACTCGTGAATTCGTTGATTTTATCAACCTCAGAAAAAATGTGACCGCTTCCATTTGGCTGGTTTTCGGATAAGAATAAGGTTAGTTTATGCATTTGAACAACAGAACTCAATATTTTTCATCTAAATATCGAAGGAACTCACGGAATTTTGAAACTTTTAAATGTTTTAATAGATTCTGTTTTTCCAATCAATATTTTGCATGCAAAAAATAACACTAAAGAAATTCCGGATGAATTTTTATGTTGAGATATTTTTTCAAAAATTTCAAGGTTCCGAGATATTGTTACGTAAGAAAAAATGACCATTTTTTTACTATTGGATTTAAAAATCTGGAAAAAAATCCCATAGATTACCTTTTAATGGTACTTTGCACACACGCTGACATTTTTTCCAAATCACTTTTCTCTGCGTCTTAGACCGTTTTAAATATCCTGACATGAACAAATCGGATTTTTTTTTTCGAGGCTTCTTCTATGAGAAAGTAAAAAATGGCAATGTCTTAAATATCGAATCTGCAAATTCGAAAAAAAAATCACATGGTGTCCTTAAGTGGTACGTTGCTATGACTAGATATTAGGCAAACATGAGGTCCAAAAAAAAGTGATAGAATTTATAGAGAATGCTTCTATGAAAAATAAAGATCAGTCTTTTAAATGTACTTACGATTATGCGTAAATTCGTACGCACGGATAGAAATAGTTCAGAAAGCGGTAATAGTAAAAATAAAAAACAAAATAAAAAAGAGTTTCTTACTCATGTTGTCTTGACGGCCTTGTATTATTGCTGCTACTATATTTCGATTACGAACTTGCACCCAGAACTGAATTAATAGATCGTTAAATAACAATTCCTGGGCAGAATGGAGTGTAGTGAAAAAGGCGGTGGGAGTGCTGAACAGCTACAGCGAAGTACGGGGCGCATCAAAAATAATTTATAGCGCTGTCACGAGGCCGGTAATGGCCCTCCTATTAATGACATACGCTACGGGAAGGACGAAGACGATCGGTACCGTGCATCGACTCTAGAGCGAAACAAGGATCGAAGAAGAAATAAGAAAAGAGAATAAACGATAGTGAGAGGTTCCTAACGCCCGCGCACTCGAGCAGCACGACATCTAAGATCGGCTTGACTGGCCACTCCTTCCAATTCTATCCACAAATTCTTCTGTCCTATTCATTCTTCTATCAGCATTTTTTAAAATAATGGTCTCGTACCTTAACCTCAATAAAATCTGAAACGAAATGACCATATAAGATTCGTTTGTAATTGTACATTATTATAATTGGGCCTTATATGGGCATATAAATTATTTTTCGTTGAATAGGTACGAAGAACCTAGACTCAAACTCAGAGGACCCAATCCTCTTGATTTAACTCATAGTCTAGGTTAGGTGTCGCTCTTTAGATCCTTTAAAAGGATTCATCCTTGGGCCAATATTATTTTGCGTTTGCTATGATACTTTCCCAAGTAGTTTTAAAAGGCGCGTGCTATGCCCTAATTTTTCTAGGGCGCTCAAAAAGATGGACTCGAATATTTTGAGGTTCTTCTTTTGTTATGAGCCAAGGGCCTTATAGGTTCATCATTTTTCTAAGTGTAGGGTCGTGGCTTGGCCATGATTGTCGTAGTTCCCAATAGAAGAGGCCCACTAGAGTCCTCCTATGATCTAGCTCAGATGCAGACTATTGTTGGGTTGCTGTAACCCACTTGAGGTCAACTCGATTCTTAGTTCGCGTATGAATCATTTCAGGCCCAAACTATTCTTAGTCCCAAATAAGGATTATGACGTCAATTAGGCCTCTAGGGTTCATATACTCCCTAGAAGAGACCCTAGGCCCTGATTATTCTTGGTCACCCTTTGATCAACTTTTTGTCAACACTATTTTTCGATCCCCTTTGATCCACTTTAGGCCCAGATTATTCTTAGTCCCTATAAGACTTACCCTGAACCCTGAACCTTGCCCCTACGACTCACCCTAGAACCTAGTGATCTCAGACCGCCTGTAACTCACTTGAGGCCATCATTTTATCAAGCCACTCTACGAAATTCTCCCTGGCTGGCATTATTTAAAAACTTCCTTCGACATCGAAGCTTAGGGCCAGTTCTTTTAGCGGAATTGTCCCGGCTCAGATTTTTCATGTCCTTGAAACTCTTCTTCTCTAGGTCGACATGCAAAGTTCCTGAGATGTCAACGATCAAGAAAGAAAGATATTCTTGGGTCATTCAAAACTCTAGTGATTCATACATTATTATCATATGTGACTCATGCATGATTATGTATGATCATATACGATCATATTTTTCCAGGAATACCCGTGAGCATAAAACTTGTTTTTCATTATGCAGGACACATTATTACTGGCAAGTGGGGAAGAAAGTAATGTTTACCTTTTCAATAACGATTTACTTTATTTTCTGCAATTTCGTTCAGATCGTGGTTGTAGTCCTAAGCTCGGACTAAAATTAAGAATCAGGTTTCAACTTGAGTCAAACTTAGAACTAATATCTTTTTTTTTTACTTTGCGTATATTCATACCGAAGAACACGTGTACGTTCTCTTATAACATTCCCGGTAGTATGGACTATAAAGTACATCGAGATGATGATAACCTTTACAAGCTTCTCGTCGTCGTCATTACGAGAGCCGCACTAATAGAAATTGCTAATGGGCGGCACGAACCTCACTCTCACCAGTTGTTGGACCCGCAGACCTTTCGCAAAACAATTGATCGAACTATGGCGGTGACTAAACACACAATGTGTACACACGCACTACAGTTGAGTCGCGATTATCTTATCCATCGATACCTTCCTATTTCTAAACTGCCGATCACCCAATTGATAGCTTGTCCCCCACTTCAGATCCAATTTTCTTTGAAAGCTCTATATGACAGAAAAAAAAATCACAACTTTACTGTAGACCATACTATTGCTATACTGAAACGGATGTAGACCAAGAGGTTACAAATTGAACATTTGAAACTTCCAAATAACCATACGGAAAGTTATGTCTTGCATTCCTTTATATTGATCCAAGAGTTTTGAATCCACGATTGCATTAGACCACCGATGATGAAAAGGCTGAAAGTGCGCGCGCAACACATGAACCCCTGCGTCCGCCATCTTGTCGACATCTGAATTCCCAATCACCCAATTGGTGACCTAGCTTCCCTCTTGTTGCTCAGTTCAGATCCAATTGTCTTGCAATTACAATGACGCTAAAAGTGAAAGAAAATCGAACCTCGACTGTACATCATATTTGTGCATTCCAAAGCCAGGTTTAGACCGAGGGTCTGCAGCGTCCAAGTCCAACAGGAACGCTACACAAACGCCATGCATCATAGCCTATGAGATATACACCATATCCCGTCGAAGCTAAAACATTCTACGTCATGTATGTGTATTCGTACAAAGCGGCGTTTCCACCACAAAGTCGTGTGCGTGTATGTATGCACGCCTTGAGAGTGAAAGTGACTGTAACATTGGTGGCATTCCGTAGTTTCTTCACCGATCTACTTCGGTATACCAACAACTTGCGGATCTTGCTGTTATGGTCTATGAGATTGTATTAGTGGTTGTAATCGTGTAGCCATGCAATATGGCAGCACATAAAGTGGGTCATTCGCGAATGTGGTGCACGTTCTACCCGCTTCAAGGGTTCCGGCTCATTTCGTCGCGGCACAACCATCACCTTCATGCGAATTCTTGCTGTTGCTGTAATCGGAACTTCATAGCCAAAGTCGGTGCTAGAATTTGAAAAAAAAACATCGAATTAACTCAACCAGCGGCATTTGTAGAGAAATGCCCGTCATGGGGTGAGCATCGAAATAATTGCGGCAGACTGCAAAACATTCCGGTCACAATACGACTACTTAGGTTTTTAGATGCTGAAGAATTTTTTCAATTTTGAGACAGCGGCGGATTTTGGTAAGGTTTGTCGAAAATTTCATATGATCTACGATTTGATGATATTTAAGGGATCGTCCAAGGGAATTCGGAATGATCAGTCCCCAGGGGGACTTGAAATAATCGATGCCTGGAGTAGTTTTAAGTAAATTTGAAATAATCAGGGCTCGTGGCGCTTGTCGTGAACTTGGAACAAGCATCCTCAGGATTATAGTCTGGCTCTGGGAAGGCCCAGAAAGGTTTCGAATAATCAGGGCATGCGAAATTCCTATTGGGACTTGGGACATTGAAAATCTGCGGAGCTAGACTGGGAATATTTGGGACCCGGGACGTTTTCTCGGAGGGACTCGATAACTGGGCCTAGCTAGTCTAGAATAATCAAGGTCCATGAGAATTTAAGCAATTAAGACCTTAGAAAAGTTCAACCCTTAAAAGTTGGGAGATGAAAAATCTTGGCCCCGACACCCGGTTGGATACTAAAGCAAGCAGTTTCCTGAAAAACTTCGATAGGGCCCTAGAATTATAGGGCCCTAAGTACAGGGTTAAATAGAGGAACTTAGGTAAATCGAGTCTAGATAGGCCAAAATAATTGGAACTTGCTAGACCAGAACAACAACGGCCTGGGGAGTAAAAATAATTGGCTTTAACGAGGTACGGTGTGACTAGAATAATTACGACCTGGAAGCATTTTAGACTGAGACAGTTGACAATAACAGTCCACGCGCTCGAGTGTCTAATAACAATTGGGACCTAAGAAGGTTAGCATAATTAGGGCCTGGGGCCCTAGAATAATTGGTGCTTGAGGGGCTGGAATAATTAGAGCCTAAGGTGGGGATATGATATAATTAGGGCCCCAGGGGCCTGTAATAAATCGAGCCAGCGGATTCCTAGAATGATTCAGTACTGAAAATCTAAAAATAATTAGCGCCAAGCTATCAAGCCAATATTTACTGACTTTTTGTAGTCAAAAAAACTCTACACGGTAAAATAATGTTACTTAATGAAAAGACTATCCGTTTAAAAAAATTTACTTGGTAAAAAACTCTACCCGGGGAAAAAACTCTACCAGACAGAGAAAACTCTACCCGGTAAAAAATTCTACTCGGTAATCAAACTCTACTCTTTAAAAAAAATTACCAGGTAATCAAACTCTACTCTTAAAAAACTCTACCCGGTAATCAAACTCTACTCGGTAAAAAAATCTACCTAGTAGAAAAACTGTCTGACCATCAAACTCTACCCGTTGAAAAAAACTACCAGGGAAAATACCGAACATAGAAAAAAAATGTATCTAATGAAAAAACTCTACCTAGAATATCTACTGTCTTTTCGTATAGACACAGCCAATTGTGAACTTAAAAAAGCTTACATATTTCGAATGGGACATTGTACTAATTTAACAGCCAAATAAGACAAAAATAATTTTTACGATGTAAGTAATGAGTCTTGGCGTGATTTTTTATGTTGATGATGAATGTACAATAGCATCTTGAGATGAATACAGTTAATGTAAAGTGACAAGGAATAAAAGCCTCGCACAAAGTCTCCCTTGTTCGTCTCGCTATAGTGGACGCCCGCTTTAGAGACAGTTAAGCTCTGACTGAGATAAACCGAGAAAAGGGAACAGCTATTGCTGCTGTGAGTCTCGCTCTTATTTCGATCACCGTTAGAGCTGGAGTCGAAGTCTACTGGTACCACACCAGCCACAGTCTCGGGGTATACGAGCCGACAGCAGTTAAACTTAACTAACGACTCCATTAAAATATCTGCACTCGACCTCAGTCTTGTACGAGGTATCCCGTCGTCGAACGATCAGCCTCGGCCAAATGCTATGTTTCGTTACATCGGTATGCTTATTTGGGTTCCGACGAGACTCTCTTATTTTCTTTCGTCTTGCTGACTCGACTCGCACAGGACATTGCACAGATCAACTAGTTTTAGTTACATTTATCCAGTTTCGTTAAAATCAGTCTTCGGAGTCATTCTACTTTCTCAAAAACCTTAAAACGGAGTATTATCACAAGACGGACAAATTAAACTACTGGAAAATATCGTGATTGGCTGTTTTTATGGTTAACAATTTAATGTTTGCGCTTTTTAATGGACGGCAATTTAATGTTTATATTCGAAATCTTTGCAAACAAAATGTTTTGAAGAATAATTTGAGAAAAATGGATGGAGTGATTTCAAAACTTTCAATGGCTGGGGCTAAAATCGATCTTAAAAAAAATTTGAAAAAAAAAAAGATGGATGTAAATGGAGTTGTGCGTTTTCAATTTTATGCCAAGGAATTCCTTTTGCGGATGTTAACGTAAATTATTTATTTATTTTGAATGGTTGCCAACAGAATATTTTGATAAATAATTCGAGAAGAATGTATGGAATGATTCAAAAATTATTTAATAACTATCGTTGGAAACAATCTTTTAAAAAATGTCAAGAAAAAATTATGGACGTAAATGCAGTGCGTTTTTTATTTTTTTTTAGGACATTTGCAAATATTAATAAAAAATTTTACGATAATTGCTCAGCGAAGGTAATAAGAGAGATTTACAAAGCTGATTTAGATTGAGGAATGTAGGATCGTGATTTTCAGGATTATATTTTCATCAGGGTGAGTAGGTCGAATACATCGAGTTCTGTAAGTAAACAGGAATAACTTGTGAATGTTTGTTTTGGCTCATCATGCTCATTTCTCCCAGTCATTCTGTGCTTTGACACTTCAACTCACATGAGAGCAATCGACTGCCAATAGACACGCCACTTGGTTATCTCAACTCTTGAAATTCGTTTTCGACCTACGCAACGTCAGGGCCATAAGTATAACCACGATTTGAATGAAAATGTATTCTGGTGGGAAGGACTAAAAGAAACAAAATTTGACGTCCTGTCACTCCGTCAAAATATTCTCAACTATTATAGATACTTTTACATATGGGATGTTCCATCCAAAATCTCCTTTTCTTTAAGTCTCCGAATTTCGATCGGCTTCATAATTTTTTATGTTATTAAATATTTTCAAAAGTCAATTAACATATTGTTGTTAAAAATATTCATACAACGTTAGACGCCACTGTGAAGTCGGAAAAAACATAAAATATTATTTATACTTCTTTTTTCGAACTTCCTAAATGAATGGTAACAGTAAAATTCAATAAAAAAATAAAAGTCCCAAATATTTGATAGAGAAATCGGTTTGCGTTTTAACATTTTTCTCTATAAATCAACATTTTCAGAATAAAAAAAATTATATTTCTATCATAAATATCGTCTAACGAGATTTCTCACATAAAAAAATAACTAATGATTCCCAATGCCAAAAAAGTAATATGTAAAATGCTCGCTGTCCATGAGAGTCAAAGTAACGGAGTCATGAAAAATAAAGAAATAAAATAACAGGTCACCATGAGGTCAGTTCGGCATGGAACGCCCCATACTTATATATTCCTAGCTCCTCAAGTGGCATATAACTGATGGAGGACATCCGGACGTCATCATGACACTCTTGACGTTGACTGCTTCCGTCTCGCAGAGAAATCGGCATAAACGAGAAACGATATAGAATAATAGAAAGCAAAATATCCTAGAGAGAGGAAAGGAGTTTATTTGGCGAATATCCAAAGCCGCGTCACCCATCGTCCGACGAAAACCGCACGTCATGTCTCAAGCATGACGAAAAAAAAAAATTAGTTTTTCCTAAGATTTCAAATCCTATTTCCGTACTGTACTTGAGGTCATCAATATGCCCCCCCCCCCCTCCCCCCTCCCATACCCCCCTTCACATTTCTTCGACCCCCAGTCTCATCTCAGTGGGAATCGTCCAAATGGTCAGAAGAGGTGAAGACTTTGCTATATAAGATGTGAAAATTTCATCTTCGATCTCTTGCTTCTTAGACACGTCTCATTTCAATCGATCGAATCGATCTATCGTTTTGCCGAGCACGTATCGAATTGGCAATCCGACGCGTTCAGCCTTCCTCGTTCACGATCATTTGTTTCATTCGCCTCGTGCAGTTGACGAATTACGGAAATGAGTATCACGTCCATATCGGACCGTTACTATACCGGGTGACGCAGGAATACACAGCAAAGGCAACAAACAATTTTTTTTATAATTGAAAAAAAATTGTTTCCACATGTTTGTTCAGAAACTTTTACTTGTTTTTACATTTTGTTTTCGTCAATATTGAGCTCTACAAAAAAAAATCATCGATATTTTTCTTGTACATATGCATCGTCGGTTCATGAAAAATGCGTAAGATATCAAATTTGGCCGTTTACATATCTATATAATTTCTGCAGAATCAGCAAGTAACGATTCATTTCCAATTCATCGGTTTTCCAGAATGCAACTGGGCAAAACTCTATATAAGAAAACTACATGGTACAAATCTTGTAGTTAACGCCTTTTTTGAAAACTCTACATTGCAAATAAATCTACCTGGCGGAAGCACTCTACCTGATGGAAAAACTTAACCTGACGAAAAAACTACCTGATACAAAACTCTACCGAATAAAACAAAATTTTACCTGATAAAAAAACTTCCGGTTCTGCGCAAAAATTTCGCACAAATCGGAATTTTCACCAGGTATCCACCAGATTTTACCAGATTCTACTGTCTAGGTCTGAACAAAACGAATATCATCACACATTCGTTATTACCAGAAGGTCATGTACTCAGTGGGATGAAAACAATCATGAAGCATCTTAACCATCAAACATGTCGTTCTGAAGTACATGATGTCACAGGAATAACGATGTAGCACCCGCGCTGATTCGCATACGATAATCATCTCGATATTTTCTCTTCCGCATACCACGATTTTACGCGGTACATTGTCGGACGTGACCCGGGCTTGTGTGTAGAAATAGCGAGAATGCCATGCTACTCAAGTATATAGTTCCTGGTGCAATGATATAGATATATACTGTATATCCCTTCCCTCAACTATCTAGCTGCCAGGATACTCGATACGATAATGGATAACGAACCTGTTGCAGAGATATTTCTGCTGTGTAAGCTTTAGGTATTCGCAGCTACTATAGATGATCAGATATATCCATAGTAATCGAATGAATGTAAGATGAGTCTGAAGTCGTAGAGGAGTCAATAGAAAAAATGCTGTTGAAGGGCTACTCGATAGTTTGTTGGCTTCAAGTCTATATATATATATATATATATATATGCATATTTATTTATAGTCGGAATAATTCAAGTCCGTAGGTCATCTTCGTCAAAGGCGCCACGCATTGTGAATGCAGTTGCGATGTAATCGCGTGTCTCCATCCTGAAGTAACATAGAGGAGAAAAAAAAAGAAAGTGACGCACTCGAGACGTCTTCTCATCCTTCCTTTTCCTCGGATGACCGAAGGCGGATGGCAACCAACGGCAGCAAAAAGCAGGATCCAAGCATGAGTCTCTGTTTGTTCTGCACTTTAACCCGGTGTGCAGTGCGCAGCCACAGGCTCCAGCTTCTTCAGACGCTCATCCCTACGTACAGACTTCCAGCACGATCATCGCACGAGTTCCTTCCGGAATCGCATGAAGATAAAAAAATCCGAGACACCAGCGAGAGGATTTCATAAGTGCAACGTCAATATTTGTCTTTGTACACGTGATAAGGAAAACCAATTTTTACACCCGGCTTTTGATTACTAAATTCCTGAGTAAAATTGAAGAATATTCGGTGACGTATGTTTTGACAGGCATTCAACCAAATTCTTTCTAGTAAGATTTCTACTCAGTAAGAAATCTATCCGGCTGAACCTTTTCTGATAAGAACTCTACCTGATAAAAATCCTCCCGATGAAAGAAAATCTACTCGATGAAAATGACGCGCCTGATAGAAAAATCTATTCGATGAAAATAATGTGCCGATAATAGAAATAACCCGTTAATAAATCTACCTGATGGAAAAGGACACCAGATAAAAAATTTACCGGATGAAAAATTTACCGTATGAAAAATTCACCGGATAAAAACTTTATCAGATGAAAAATTTACCGGATAAAAAATGTACCGGATAAGCAATAAAACGGATAAAAAACTTACCGGTTTAACAATTTACCGCATAAAGATATCCCGGATAAGAAATCTACCGGGTAAAAAATAGACCAGATAACAAATCTACCGGATAAAAAATTCACGTCGGATTCAAACTTCACCCAGTGAAAAATTGACCTGATAAAAACTTTACCTGGTAAAAAAATTAACCTGGTAAAAACTCTACCTGATAAGAAATTTTCCTAATAAGCTATATCTACCTGTTATAAACTCTACCAAATCAAACAGCAGTGTAGAACTCGAATCCGGTTACATCTCTATCAGAATACGAGTCTTAAAAAAACTTCTGTGGCACATAAAATAATCTACTGTAATACACGTCGATCAGATTACATGTATACTTGGATACAACATTCCGACAATAGACATTTACCGGTCGTCGAACGCTCGCCCAAGGCTTAACGTTCGGTTTTATAATGGCACGCGATCGTCATTTCCGCATGGGTAGATCGAATAAAACGTTTCATTGAGATTTTAACTCGAACCACTTGGGGTTTTAAGTACTTATCGGAGAATGCAATCTGCCTAACAATTAATCAGAAGAATTGTGATACAAACTGTGCACAGGTGGTTATTCCTGGTTCTGACCGGTCCCGCGGAATCTCGTCTTGTTGCGGTCCTGCTGTCCCCCGGAACAAGATATCGCGCGCCGGCGCGCACGCCCAAGTGCTGCTGAATTCCGCGAATGAGAACCGCGCACACCGCCCATAGCCTTATACACTGTCTGTCGAAAACTGGCTTTATCCGTCGGCCTGGTCAGTACCGACAAACCACTTGGAATTTTTAACATTCGCAACAGCATTTTCCGTCGAGTCTCTTCAGGGTTCGCTGCGTTACTTCACGTATTCCTGTGTACGCAGATAACCAACGAGAAATGGATTGAGCGGTTTTTTAAATGATATTAGGGTAGGCACAGTTCGTCTCCTGATTGGCCCTTTATCCAAGCAATACAAATATAGCTGTTCAAGGACGTTATTTCATTTACTGTTCATCTCTCTACTTCGAGTCACTTACGGCGAGAAATAAAAATTTGGATGTTTCACTTACATTTTTGCCAATAAAATGAAATAGTTGAGTTTTCATACCATTTTTTATTTGAACTATCTCAAACTCGATGAAAATTCGTGACATTATATCGAGGAAATTTTTCTTGTGGAACTCGGAATATGAGAGTTTTTTTTTACATCATCCTAAATTCAAGTGGACATCATTACTATAAGTAAGCATTTAAAAAAATGAGGTAGCTAGTAAACAAATATTTTCAGTCGCATCTCACTCATGTATGTCATTTGTCAGCTGACATAACTGTCAATTACAGTATTATCAGAAAGATTCTCATACGATTAAGTATCATGATACAAAAAAAGTTTCTCATCACAAGATAGATACAGCTCTTAATGCACATTTACATAACCGCTTATTGGAAATTCTTCACCACTCGAATGAAATACATGTTTCATCAGGTAGATTTTTTTATCACGAAGATTTTTATTCGCAGATCTTTCCTTAGTCTTTTTGTCAGGTGGATTATTTATCAGGTATACTTTTTATTAAGTACATTTGTTATCAGGTAGATTTTTTGTCAGATAGATTCTCTTATCAAGTAGATTCAATCAGATAGATTTCTTATCGGGAAGATTTTTATTATGTAGATATTTTGTTAGTTAGTTTTTTTATCAGGTAGATTTTTTTTATCAAGTATATTCTATCAGATATATCTTACTTACGAAGCTATACATACATTTGTCAGATTAAATCAACTGCAAATTGTAGTATTATCAAAAAGCTTCTTATACTATAAAGTATCATGATAAAATAAGCTCCTCATCACAAGAAGGATACATGAACCCTTAATGCACACTTGGATTACCGCCCACTTGAAATGGCTTAACTGTACCGTGGATATTGGTTAGTTAGTAGTTGATTGTGCAAGCGGCCTCTTACATTACTCGTTCTAATATGTTCTTGCATATAAACTACACGCATATAAAACACGAAACCCAATAATAGTAATCTCCTAGGTGACTCGGTAGTGTGGGGTGGGGGGCGCAAGGGGGGCAGAGGGGGGAGAGGGTGCAATACATAAGAAACATTATTATTAATACGCCCAGCTCTATCGGTTATTTATTAATAGCACTGGGCTCGTTCTCGCAACTCGCCTACGACCATTAATTATATTACAGCATGATATTTCTCGAAGGTTCCAATAGCAATAACATCTAGTGTAGTACAGCAGACGATCGAATCTTTTACGAGTAATGTCTAATAGCTTTATGTGCGAACGATCGCTCAACGTCTTAGCGAATGCGAATACAAATGCGCGGCTTTCGTTCGAGATACCAAATAGAGAATATCTATCTAGTTGGACTCGTCGGATTCAGCCTCAACCGGACACTCGACACCGAGTAGTAAATAGGCTTCGATGGGTTCTTAGCTGTAGCTCGTGTTGTGCGCGCGCTTTTCTTCCTTCTCATCGGAATACCGTAAGTCGTTGCCGCTTTTATTCTTCTTCTTGTTACTTCTTACTGTTCCGAGGAAGATCGTACCAGCATTGGAGTCCCTTTTCCACTTCTTCTTGCCTCCAGTTGCTGCGTTTTCTGATTCCCGATGCCAGATTCCGACTTCGCTTAGGCCTTTAAACGACTCGATTCTATAGTATCCATCAGCCAGCATCATTTTTGTCTCATCTGGTGCATCCTTCAAGCTCGATCGGTTGCCTTCCAAGTGCTCGATAGCATATATACTGCTGTGAACGACGACAATTTCTTTGGACTATCGGAACTCGGAGTTAACTCTTTGAGCCACTCGAACTCCACTATAGAGTCGACTTAAGGCGAGTTTTTTTTCACGGAGTTCATGGACACACACCTGTCCAAGCGGATATACTGTCGGTTCTGTTATGGAGGTTTCGACTGAGCGGTTTCTTGTAATGAATTGAAGTTGACTAGAGAAATTGTTTTTCTAATCTTTGCTTTCTGAATAAGATGTTTTTTTTTTACGTGGAAACTGAAGATTTTATTGTCAGTCTGCATACAATATCGTGCAGCACCAGAAAATCACATTTGGGAAAAAATGGCAGCTCGTATGCATGTGTATGGGGCATTCTAGCTCCCATAAACCGATTCACAATTTTGAAGAAAATTTTCACTCTTTGAGTCACTCGATTTCTACTATAAAGTCGACTTAGAGCGAGTTTTTTTTCACGGAGTTCATGGAGATACACCTGTTCAAGCGGATATACTGTCGGTTTTGTTGTGAAGATTTCGACTGAGCAGTTTCTTGTAATGAATTGAAGTTAAACAGAGACGTTGTTTATCTGATGTTTGCTTTCGAAATACAATTTTTTTTCGTATCGAAATTAGAGATTGTAATGTCGTCAGTTGGCGCACAATAGTATGCAGAATATCGCACTTGGGAAAAACTGCAGCGCCTATGCAAGTTTATTGTGAATTCCGACTCAAATGGATGTTGCGTAATTTTCGACCTCCGCAATTCTTCAATTTTAACTTATAATATAATTGGTACCGTGATTGAGTAACAATTTTTGAAAACGTTTAATCACGATTAAAAATCTATAAAAATCTACTTCAATTTCAGAAATAGAAATTCATAATCTATATTTTCTTATCCAGGCTTCGATACAGCGGATTCTGTAAAGCATTCTATTTGATTAAAAAAATAATTACTCCATAACCTTCTTACGGTAGTTTTTAAAGACTAATTATAAAATTTCGACGTATTCCGCGAAAATTGAAAAGCAGCTGAAGCAACAGTTGTTAGCTACTCGTTAGTCGAGTGCGGTAATAATGAAGATGATGAATGTTGATCGGATTTACGGTAGCAGGGGCGTAAAAGTGGGAGACCTTCGTACGATTTTTTTCTTACTTCGTTTAATATACACTCAGCATTGTATGCAAATGCATAAATATGCGCACAGTCCGGGGATAGGCAAGCTCGCATTTTACAGCTCTGCATAAGACTGGCTTGCTTGCTCTTTCTTGCACATACGTCTTTCCGACTCCTCGCCTGGCGAGGATGGCGTGTAACGGGCGCGTCCATCGTTGGCCAATCAGACGACACGTGACGCCTGACTGTGTTCGAAAGAATGCAGTAATCGTAGAAGGGGAGGTAGAATTAGTCGGGCGAAAATTTGCATAAACGTTTGCGCTAATCGTACACGAATTATCGCCGCGTTTTATTACGAACGAATTGATTTCTTGAACCTTACATTTTTTTTCTGTGCTTATTGAAAGTTCAGTTACTTTTTATTTTATTTTATATGGAGGCAGAGATTCACGTGCGAGATTAAGATAATATTCATATAAAATTTTGTCCAATGTATTTTTCGTATTGTAATTTCCCGTTGAACGAGAAATCGTTTTATTTTTCCGTCTGGAACAAAAATTTTTGTTCTTTTGATTTTCGGCTCAACTTAGAAAGGGCGATTCTTTTTTGTTTCGATTCAGGCGCGATTTCCGGTTTGATAAAAATGTTGCGCCTGACGTCAAATTTTCAGTTTTCATTGAATATAGAGTCTGATACAAAAAATTTCATCGATTTTTGCGAGCCTGAGCAGAATGGAATTTTTTTAGAAATTTTCGGATGACTTGAAATTTTCTCTTCCGCCTGATTTTGAAGTTTCCATTACTTCCGCCTAATTTTTGGGCATTCATTATTGTCCGCCCGAAATGAAATTACCATTTCTTATCATTCAATTTTCATTCAATTCGAAATTTCGAATTTCATGAATATTTTTCATTGTGTAAATCAAAATTATTCGTTGTCTTCATTTATCCAGTAAGTTCAGTTACTGTTTAATTGGTTTTATTCCGAGGCAAAAAAAAACCCGAAAAATTGGTGGAACGTATTTCTCATATTGTCATCGGTAAAATTGAATTTACCGTTAAACGCCAAATCATTAATTTTTTTTCCGTCTGAAACGAAATTTTTTGTTCTTACAATTCACCTCCCGGATTGAAATGTTCGATTTAAAAATTATTTTCCCTGATGCGAAATCGTCGGTTTTGCACTCAACACGGAATTTCCAGTTTCTGCAAAATATTTTGCCCGTTGCGGAATTTCCCATAGATGTTATCCAAGTAAATGAGACATTTTCAATTTTCTTCCGATCTTACAGATGATTTCTAATTTTCCATAAATTCCGCCTGACTGAAAAATTGTAATTTTTTTCTTTCCATTTCCCTCCAACACGAAATTACCGATTCTTCGAATATTCACCCTAAAAAAAATTCTTCCTTTATTTTTATTGTTACCTGATGCTTCTGCATTGAAAAAAAAATCGCCTGCCGCAAACGACGTTGAAAAAAGTTAAGAAAATTAAATAAAAAATAAATAAACGTTGAGTCAACATCCTTAAACGAATCAACTTTGCATCGTAGAGTAAAATAAATACTGTTAAAAAGTTCGAGTAGCCTTCTTGAGGAGATCGAGGAGAAGGGTTCGGCCCTCCTCCGGAAGAGCGCCGAGACCGACGCAGACGTCGCCAACGAGGACCGAGCGAGAAAATTCAATTGGCTTGTGAATTCAATAATAAACAACGACGCCTCTGCAGGCGCGAAATTTTATTACGAGATAAGCTCGTATTTATCGATAGAATTAAGAGTTTAACCACATAGAGAAGCGACGGCCTTTCCATTGGACGAATGATCCGATAAATTGTAATTGCACTTGCGGGTCGTTCAGCACGGACGGCAAAACGCCCACAAAACAGCAAAATAAAAAGATAAAAAATTAAAATAGAAGACTGTAGTGGACAGATGAATGGAACGAGTACGACAGGACGTGTCTCTTTCAAGATGATCCTGTTGTACCTGCAATTATGGACGTGTTAAGTGAACCCACGCGAAAACCTTAATCGACACTGCAGTAAACGCGATCTTTCGACAGCCATTCACCTTTTGTAGTTGGCGAAGAATTATTTCAGGACTGTCTTCAACGATTCATTGGTGGTCATGTCGCAGTCGCGGTAATTGACAAGTTGACGATGTGCATTCAATTACGTTTTTCATTTTTGTTTTTACTTTGTTTGCTTTCGTTATGGTTCATATTCGTTTTTAAGTCGGTTGCGGTGATTTCTTCATTTCTATTAGTGACTGCTTTTTTAGACATCTATGTAGTTGAAATTATGATACTATCGATTCGGTGAATTATCCTTATTTATGAGAGAAAAACATTTAGAAATTTTTTATGCCTTCGCGTCATTACATTTCTACCCGAATAAATCGTCACAAGATTAAAACTCTACCAGAATTCGTTTTTAACGGAATTAATATTAGTCGAAATGTTGCTCTACCAAAAAACGACTATTCTCGAATACAACTCTACCGAAATGAGAAATTATACATAAACTAAGCTACTGAAATAAAAATCGACGACAATGTGACTGCTAAAATAAAAGCTAGCATCATATGACTCTACCACAATATAACTCTACCATAATAAAAATCTACGACACGGTGACTCTACCATAATTAAAGTCCACCCAATGTGACTCTACCAAAGTAAAACTCTACCACAATGTGATTCTACCATCATAAAAATCTACCACTATGTGACTCTACCAAAATAAAAGTCTACCAACATATATGACTCTACCAGAATATAAGTTCACCAAAGTACAAGTCTCGACAAAAAAAATTCGACAGAATTTAACTCTACCAGAACAAAATTCTACGCGAATATATCACTAAAAAAAAAATGTTCCTATAGCATTATTTTAAAATGAAAACGAAACTTGAATATGGTGTGAGACTACAGTGTCGAGTCATAAACACTGATGTGAAGGTCTGAAATGCCATTACAGTCTCGCAGAAGGATTCACGAAGCATATTTGATCCAGCAGGAGCCAAGTATATAATAATGTCTACCTGGGACACGCAGATAGTATTGATACATCTACCCTTTCCCTTGAGGGTTCCTTTCGCCCGCGGTTATCTAGTCTATCTATTATTTAACATGTAATACGTGTTGTACACGGCTGAGAAAAAGGCATATCGAGACAACAACAGCACAGCTCTTTTGCTTGCACACCAGCGGCTTTTTCGCAACACACTCTCTAAATCGTGATTTCCTAAAGGTGTAAAGAACCCGGATGACAGCAGCCCGCGCGGTACGCTCTAACAGCCGGAGACTGCAATGCTTAGCTATAGCTCCCTCATATATGAATGTATGGGGCATTCCATGCCAACTCGACCTGGATATGACCCCCGATCTTTCGGTTTTCGTCCCCGATTTTTTATGTTCTTGTTCTATCTTTAAAAATCCACTACAATTTTTATTAGATTTTTTTTTAAATTCATTTATTCATGATTATTTTCAAGAAAAAATAGGGGAAAAAAACATGATTACTTATAACGAACATATTGAGAGCCGGAACTTAAAAATTTGGAAATTTTTTTATCAATCCTGTATCGGATATCAAATATTCAAGCTTGGACCCAAAGTGTCTCACTTATATTTTGTTACGAATTAAAAAAAAAAAAAAATTGGTAGAAGTTGAAAATGTTAATATCATGGAACTGAAGCTGTTATTTGAAAATTTCGGTATATTTCAGGACCTCGGAAAATTTTGAACGATTTTTTTTTTAAGCGATTGTTTATTGTAATTTATGAATAAATAAAAATACAATGAGAAGAATCGCCTTGAAAAAATCTTTAAAAAATCTTCGAAGTCCTGATCTTTGGAAATGTTACTGTCAAAAGTATATCAATAGTTGCAGAAAAAAATAAATAAAAATTGTGGTTACTTCTTGGAGATAAAGTAATAACACAAAAAATCGGGGACGAGATCCGAGAGGTCGAGAGTCAAATCCAAGTCGATTTGGTACGGAATGCCCCTATATACCCCGGTTGAGCATTAGTGGCTGTCTCTCATAGACCACGCGAGTTTGTTGCTGCAAAGTGTCAGCAGTTATCTGCACAGACCTCGATGCAACGCGCGAAGCGGATACTTACGAGAGCTCGAGTACAACAACGTTGGCCTGGTTAGCATTGTAATAACTCCGGTACACGATATTTGAACCTTTATACATGCTTTTTATCACAGAATCCAAATTGTTCTCCGGGAAACCATTTTAATTGATGTGAGCGAATTTTTTTTTTTTTTACAAACATGTCTCAAAAATCAGTGTTACCATAAGATGATAATTATTGTTAATATTATATTCAAAGCTCACGCAAAACTGCAACTTTTATGTAGAGACATTTTTTTTCAGTAAATCCAAGTTTCCAACATAAATCCAAAAAAAAAAAAAAATAACCAAAAATAATAAAAATAATTTTAAAAAAATAATAAAAAAATTTAAAAAAGTAATGGTGTTCTTTAAAATATTAGATAAAAAAATCTCGAAAAAATCACATAGAGTGTCATTTAGTGGTAGGGTAAACCGACCAGCGAATAGACAGTTAAGCAGACAAAAAATCCAGTGAATGGACGCTTTTAATGCACGTGCTCTCATAAACAGTGTCCATTCACTGGTTCCCGTCCATCCACAGGATCATTTACCCTACTTTAATATGACCAATTACGGGATAAATCTGAGATGTTAAAAAAAAATAATTCTTCAGACGTAACCCATTTATTGGACCAATAACTGCTCGCAATGCACGTCACGATCGTTAATAAAACGTTGAACCAAAGAGAGATAGAAGAATAATACCTCCACTAAACTTGCAGAGGGTTAAGAGAGGAACTCTTTCGAGAAAGCAGCTGTACGAAGTTACGACTACTACATCAGCATACGGGAAAAGTATATAGGTAGAGAATATGCCCGCGGTGGACGAGAGAACACGGAGGGAGATCGAGAACCCGGTGAACTAGCCGCAAGCCCCGTGAACGTCACGAAGAAACAATGAAAAGAAACGTCGTTCGGAGCTCTTGTTAGACCGCGCTATTATCGTTAATTAAATAGCGCCTTTTCGCTATCTTGTCGCGTCTTCCTTCTTGCACCACAGCGGCAATACGATTTCCGTTCCTGTTTCTTTCTCGTGACGTGCTCCTCGATCCACCCGCGGAAACAATAAAGGGAACCTACATATCTACTCCGTGCGATAACCAATGAGCATGATCTGGCTTTGAACTGTTCGTCCGTTCGTTACTGCGGTTTTCTTTTAGACGAGCAGACGTGGCTTTCTATTGAAAACGTGCATGGATGCACTTTTGTGGCCGGACATTACATCCCAAGTGGTTATAACTCTACTGAATAACAAATCTACCAAATGGAATGGCACTTTTCAGCTCTACTATCGATCAACTCTACCGAATCGAACAGCTGTTCGAAAGTGTACCAGGTACAAATTGACCAAAAGATACTATCTGAATATAGACATGAGTGTTTTTTTTCAGTCTATAACCGGGAAGTGTTTCATACGTAACGTGAATCGGGTCAAGTCATCATCTGGTAGCGTGACGTAACGTGAGCTGGGTAAATCTGGTGGAATGTCTATCCGGTGGACTTGCAATTGGTGATCAGGTGGTGAAATTGTCATCTGGTAATGTTATCACCTCGTAGAGTTATAATATGGTGGGGTTATCATCAGTGACGTTATCATCTGACAACTAGATTATCTGGCAGCAATCCCATCTGGCACATTTATCATCAGTCAGAGTTATAATCCGGCAGATTCGTTATCATCTGGTAGATTTATCATCTGATGGAGTTATACCACTCGATAGAAAGATTAAAAATCCACGTCAAATCTCATATTTCTCTCCTGTCAGTTGTTCCAAAAATAGTTTTAAAAAAAATCTCGGCTTTCCGGAGTTTTCAGAGAATTTTATAAAATTTATCCCGGAAATCTTAGGACAATGGTAACATGGATTGGATAAATTTTGTTTTTTCAAAATCCTGTTTTCAAGGTACTTGTTGGGGTTATGTGACATCATGATAGTTGATTAAAATGTAGGGTTACTCGAAACGTGGGATGTAAAAGGTCGGAAGCCCGACTGTATGTTCTATGCTGTGAGAATAGAAGCGAATGCTTTCTTAGGGTGCCAACGGGCACGGGGATTTATTATTATTCCCGAGTCTTTCACTGGCGAATATACCCAAGTTGCAGCACGCCCTGACCTGGCAATCCTCGTCGCCACCGCGGAAACTTAACGTTTATACGCTCCGGCAACACGAGGTCCTCGGGGGTATCGCCGGGGCCAGTAAAACCGACCACACGTCACCAAATCGTGATGCAACGGGGTCACCGGTCATATACAGCTTCGAGTAAAGAGTGCCGATCGAGTTCGTGACGCCACACTTCGATTATAAATTTGAAAAGATTAGAAATCATTGCCGTACCGTGAATAGAGTCTCCAACGTCGCGGTCCCCCTTCATCGTCGTGACTGAACGGGAATTAACGGCCGAGAAAGTTTGTCGTAGGAGTCGAGCTCTTTGTTACTTATGCATATACGTACATAAAATTATTTTAATGCAATACAAAGCATTTGTCGACCGTTGAAACGTTCCAAGCGCAGGCGTAAATCTGCATGTCCATTGATCTGTCCATTTCGAAATGATTATGTTAACGAGGATTAGTTTCGGTTGAGGTATTGTCAATTTTAAGAAAAATCTGGTTTTTTTGTCGTTTTTGGTTTTTGTTCGCAGGAAATTTGATTTTTTGGGTTTAGCACAGTAAAAATTATTTAAGTTATGGAATATGAATTTTCGAGAATTTTTTTTTCGATAAACGAGAGGCTTAAAGCGTAGTGACGAAATCTCAGCCGAATATGATTCTGAAAAAACCATAACTTTTAATATAGTAGAAAGTAAATAGTAAATAGTATATAGTAAAAAATAAATAAACGTATATAGTAAAAAATGGTTAATGGCACGAATTAAATGATATTACACTTCAAAAGCATTGATATTTTAAATTTTATTTTAGCTGTGACAGAAAGAACACTAAAATTTGTTTACCGGTTTGATCTGAGAGCTACGACAGGTTAAAATTTTTACTGTATGGTGCACAGAAATAATGTGAGGAAATCATGTTTTGATGCTAAATGTTACATTCACAGATTTTTTTTTCCTATAACTAATTTGAAGTGACTCAACCGCCTTAAATCGAGTAACTCCTGAAAAACTGTCTAAAACACGCTGCAGTTATATTTCCTCCAAGGAAATAATTTCGACAACGTTGCGATTGCATTGATAATTGAAGGAAAATAATTAAATCGTTGGTGGCAATGAAGTAGCGAGTTGGATTGAAAGACCGGTTGGTCTCGGACCAGCTGCTGTTGCAGAAACGTTGTTCCCGGGTGCAGAAAGCTTCCACAGGTACTTCAACAGACATACACAGTGAAGACCGTATACTCTCTTTTGCTGGCCCGCGCGCTCGACTCTTTTAAGCTGCGACCTGTTGGAAAACACTTGTTAACGCTCGAGCCGCGAGGAAATAAAGTGGTGGCTGTCCGTACTGAATGTAGATACACCTTTTATACGCGTTATCGCCTCCGCATCTCTGCGCAGCCTCTCTGCTGCTGCTGTTGCTGTTGCTGTTGCTGTTGCTGCTGCAGCGCGATCGGACCATGAGGTCACCGTTTCCTCTCTTTATTCTCTTCACTCTACTCGTCCCTCTTTTTCTTTTTCGCGCCACTTCTTTCTCGTACTCGCGCTGTGCGTTTTGCTGTCCATCTCTCGGTGTTTCACTCACTTCTTGTCTTTCCCATAAACGCCGCTCACTTTGCTACCGCACGAGAATTATATCGTTTCGTCATCGTTCAGTGTCCAGAAAGTTTCGCTTGATGGAATATGATATTGAAATCAGGTTGTAGGGTTTGCGGGGGAAAAATGTACTATTATTAATAAAGTGATGATATTTGTCTTGTCGGATTTTTGACGTGGTGTTTTTAGGTTATATAAGTAGTTTAGGTATGAAATTATTCATCGGTATTAGGAATTTTTTTTAATTTCCATTTTTTTAATTTTTCTCAAAATTTTCATTTTTTTAATTTTTCTCAAAATTTTCATTTTTTAAATTTTTCTCAAAATTTTCATTTTTCAAATTTTTCTCAAAATTTCCATTTTTTTAATTTTTCTCAAAATTTTCATTTTTTTAATTTTTCTCAAAATTTTCATTTTTTAAATTTTTCTCAAAATTTTCATTTTTCAAATTTTTCTCAAAATTTTCATTTTTTTAATTTTTCTCAAAATTTTCATTTTTTTAATTTTTCTCAAAATTTTCATTTTTCAAATTTTTCTCAAAATTTTCATTTTTTAATTTTTCTCACAATTTTCATTAATTTTTTTTTATTTTCATTTTTCCAATTTTTCTTGAAATTTTCCTTAATATTTTCATTTAAAAATTTGTTCTTAAAATTTTCCTTAACATTTTTATTTCAATAATTTTTCTTAAAATTTTCATTTAAATAATTTTTCTTAAAATTTTCATTTAAATAATTTTTCTTAAAATTTTCATTTAAATAATTTTTCTTGAAATTTTCATTTTCAAAATTTTTTTATAGAAAATTTTAGGCGATTTAAAAATTTTACCTAAATTAGAGCAAAACGAAAAATTTTCGAAATTTTCAAAATCTCATAAAAACCGAACCGATTCACCAATTTGACCCAGATTCAATATCACAGGTCAAATCACCTTGTTTTGTTCCGATACGAAATATCAGCCCGATAGCTAAAAATTCGTTCGAGGTAGAGCGCTCACATACTTTTTTCAAAGTTTCAAAAATTCTTTTAAAAACGACAATTGAAAAAAAAAATTCCCAGAAAACAAAGCTTTCTCTATGAGGTAGGAAAAGTCGTGGGGTTCAGACTGAGGTCGAATTCTTATGGAATGCCCCGTATCCACAATATATATAAATACATATATTCATCCGTATAAAGAGATCGTCGGTCTGGTTAGAAATTGAGTAGCGCAACGATTTCGTTGGATAAATGAGTGACTTGAGCTGTCGTGACGAACGGCAGCAAAGTTCAGTGGGTACGAGTTCTCAATATCACATTTGCCCTCCCGTCGTTAGTCCCAGGTTCTATATAACGCTTCATACGTCCCTGCATTCACGAATCTATTATAATATTGTGAATTTGCGCGCGTCATGTTCCCACGCGACTAATACCTCGGAATGTACCAATTTACTAACTGTAGCAATAAATTATCCAATGTTAATGCCATCGTCGAGCGATTGTTTGCGCGCCGCGGTGCCTGCGGCCTGTCGTACCGGCTAAGCGTGCATATAGACTGCATAAACACGAGACTCGCCCGTGCGACCTCGCTTCATGTGGCTACGCTGCATAACGCCAAGAAAATCCGAGAGCCTCTCTACTCCTCTCGTTTCCAATTACGCAAAACGGGCAAAACGATTTTATTGCCTATTCACGTACATGCATATATGAGGTATTCTTGCCATTTTTTTTTTTCTAACCCCTTTAGATAATCATCATGATTGTTGACAGCTTTTACTAGTGCTTTGAAATTTTGTAAAGGTCGATTCTTTATATGTTCATTTTTATTATTTTTTAATAACATTTATTATGTATACATTTAAAAATTTTTTTTAAATCATATTTATTTCCTTTTTTTTAATTATATTTTAATTATAATGGCCTGCCCAAAAAAGGATAATGTATCATTTTATGGGAGCAAGACCCGAGAACCTCTTTACTTCTCTCGTTTCTAATTATGCAAAACGAGCTAAACGATTTTATTGCTTAGTCAATTATCACTACTTTCAAGGTATTGCAACTTTTTGTTCTTCCTCTTTAGATATTTGTAATAATTTGTGACAGCTTTTAGCAATGCTTAAAAATATTTTTTTACTATATTTACCATATATTTTTAAAAGTATATCTTTATTATTATGGCCGGATCAAAATTGGAAAATGTGGGTTTTTGTAAGAATTTACTTTTTGAAATATCTTTGTGGGCCTTTATTTTATTAAATATTGTTGTGGGTCTTCTTTTCCGGGAATATTTTGGTGGGTTTTTATTTCTTGGGCTTTTAGTTCTTGAGGTATCGTTTTGGGCTTTTATTTCTTGAAATATTTTTGTGGGTTTCTATTTATTGGGATATCGTTTTCTGTTTTTATTTCATCGAATATGTCTGTATGCCTTTATTTTTTGAGATATTCTTGTAAGCCATTATTCCTTAAAATATCTTCGTGGGATATGATACTTGAGATATTTTTGTGAGATATAATATTTGTTCCGTTAAATATTGAACCGAAAAATGCATTAAATAGTAGTAGAATAAATCTAGCCATCATTAAAAAATATCCCTAGGGATGAAAAATTGGATAAATTGACAGAAAATCCTCCTTATATAATCTAACCTACCTCTACGCTCCTCCAGACAAGCTGTTATGTCGGAAAAATTCCGTGGAACGCAATTTAATATTTAGAAGCACGGACGACGACATATATTTTCAATGTATAAATTGACTCCTTACTGCTCGCGTAGCAGTAATTGCAAAATATAAATTATAGACGGAATTTTGTTTACGTCTGGTGCGTATACAGTGTCTATAGTGGTATATTATAGGTTGTTATATAGGAAAGAAGAGAATAGGCGGACCCTTTGGCGCGCACGTACTGACTTTTCTTTACATGAAGCAAAAATCCCACCAGCTCGTTACAATTTAACGATAACATTCCGGGAGCATACAAGCGGTTGGGAGACTTCGATGTTACCCGCCGCTCGGTGTTCATTCTCTGCGACTCAATGTACAGTAGAACCCCCAACTTTATAATGCAAGAAAATATCTACGATTATTGAAAATTTATGGTGAAAAAAAATCTATTCATGAATTGTTAATTCGAAAACATAATTTTTGTAATTTATACATAATTTACAAAAATTCAGATCACGACGTGTACAAAAACACGATTTAAATATGGGAATCACAGAAGTTTTTATTTTAGTTTTTTTTCAACGTCTCAATTCTGAAATTAATGTTTAAATTGAAGTAAAAATAATATTAAGTTGATATTTTGTTGAAAAAGAATGAACCATATATAAGTTTTTCTATTTTTTAATGTTATTATCGAATTTTTTTCATTATTTTTACTAATGAAGTTATGGCTTTTTATGACTAATTTGCTTTCGTTTTTGTCTGTAGGGCATATTATGAAATTTCAATGAAAAAAGTAAATATATTTTTTTGTGACGGCCATGATTTCTCAGGATATTTGTGAGCCATTATTTCTTGAGATGCTTGTGGGGCCATGATTTTTTTGAGATATTTTTATAGGCCATTATTTCTTGAGATATTTTTGTAGGCTTTAATTTCTTGTGATATTTTTGTGGGCAATCTATTTTTTAGGATGTTTTTGTGCATTACAATATTTTACAATATTTGTATGCGTCACTATACATTCCTGGCGAATATTTCTGTGGGCCACTCAAATTTGCAATATTTTTGTGGGTGACTATATTTTGGGATATTTTTTATGGACCATAATATTTTCGGATATTTTCGTGAGACGTCATAATTGAGATATTTTTGTGGGCCACGATATTATAAAATATCTTTGTGGGCTGTCATGTTCAGGGATTTTTTTTTCCACGGTATTCTTTTGAGGGAAATTACTTTTTGGGATATTTTATTCGGTCTGGCCTTAGGCTCATGGTAAACGAGGTTCTACTGTATGTCTTTCCCTCTCCTCTTGCGGATGGATAGCCCTTCGCTCTTTTCGCTATCGGCACGCTGTGGCAAGTACATCGACACACTTAATTGCCTGTAATGATACCTTTTAGAGAAGAACTCTGCGTGTATCCAGCACAGCCTCTTCCCCTTCTCTCCGGCTGCGGAATAACAATGGCTCGTTGCTGCTGCAGCCACGCTACTGCACAGCGAACAGCGTTTTAGCCAATTTCTCGGCAACCGCACGCATACGCTAATGCATTTATGCGCTAACGCGCTGACATGGGTGGTAAAAACGGCTGCTGGCGCCTACAATTTTTCTTTCTCGCATAAATTTAACTTTCTTTCCTTTGACTTTCTTGTAAAAGCTTTTTTCAAAAATAATTTCCAGCAAAAAAATTTGTACTACAAGTGGTTTAAAATTGTACAAATTTTTCCTGAAAATTGGAAAAATTAAATCTAAACTTATGAGTAAATAAAGAAATAAAAGAACACGAAATTTTTATTACTAAAATGCAATATTGGAAAAATTAAAAATATCACCTCAAAATTGAAAAATTTATAACCTAACTTATAAATAAGATTAAAAAATCGAAAATCAAAACATTGTGATAACTAGAGTTCGATAAAAGAATATAAAAAATAACCTAAAAATTAAAAAATTTATTGAGAAAAAATTAAGTCCTATGATATATCAAGACAATTCATATTATTTTTGCTTTCATACAGGAGAAGTTTTATTAAATATTTAGGAGCTTAAAAAATCTGTTCTTGCTGATCTTGCGTCACATAAAGAAATGCTCAAGAAAACATGTCTTATCGGTGAGGTTACAAGTATATTGCACTTAGTGATGGAAAAAGCTATTATTGTTTTACTGCTAACATAGTAATTATTTTATGATACGAAAATTTTTATCCAAGAAAAACATCTGAAGTTTCGCTTTTATGATTTTAACCTTTCTCGACCCTTTTATGGAATTTTAATAGACGATATAAAATTTATCTGAAAATATTCAACGAATCATTTAATGTTTTTTTATTTTTTAAGAAAATGATGTTTTCGTATAAATTGCGTAACTTTCCATTTACATTGAAAGTGTAATTATTTTCTTGTATCTTATAATCTAATCATCGATGATTTGAAGGTAATTTATAATTTATAATAAAATTCGTGACAGATTTGCAGTTCGAAAAGTCTTTAAGAAAACTTTTCCATTTCATATGACATCGAGTCATTGATTTATTTCAAAATATGAGATTTTTCTAGCGAAATAAAAAAATGTTTTTATTATTTTCAATGTTGTAAGTTTATGTTTTATTTATTTATTTCTTTATATGTTCACCAATATTTTTTCAGAGTGTCAAATCTGTAAAATTATAAGGCAAGACAAAAAAAAAGTGATGATCACAACAAGCAAAAATAAACCAGAAGAAAAAACAAGATTCATGATTCATGAGATATGTAAAAATTCTGACCGGAAATCATTGTATGTGTAAAGTCCTATCTCAATAATTTATCTGACACATTTTTTATTTTAAAAAGTCCTGCTTTTTATTAAAGTTTAAAAAAAATTCTTTGTCTTTAAAAAAAATGTTACACTATGACATTCAGTTTGAATATAAAGTCACAGCTATGAATTCTGCCAATGCTCATAGAAAATTCCCCGTAGATCTGTGCTATTATCATCTTCTCGTGGCAGTCGTTTGCTTAGGCCAACTGCATTGACTGCCAGATACATAATGCAACGCGCCACGCACGAGTTTTACCGGTGAGCTTGCGCGAGGAACGCGCGCAAACGACACACTCCTTCGGTGTTCGGACCGGATGCGCCTACACCAAACCCGCATACCGATAGCCCCCCAATCGGCCATTGATCGCCAAGCGATGCGAGTACGTCTCTACCTCTAGGAAAGAAATAAATAAAAAAGAAAGTGTGTCGCGGCACTATGCGATGCACGCCCAAGTCTTCTGTATACATTATACTTTTATGTCCGAATGAGGGGAGAAATTTTTTTATTTCTATCTAAACAAACTGAAAAAAAATTATTATTCTTGTCAGTAAAAAATTAAAATAAAAATATTTATTGAATATGTACATAATAATAAATGAAACATTTAAAGGATCCGTTGGTGTTGATCACGCTCACAAACGCTCACAAACGCTCACAATCACTCACAATCACTCACAATCACTCACAACTACTCACAAATACTCACAAATACTCACAAACATTCACAAACATTCACAAACACTCACAAACACTTACAAAAACTTACAAAAACTCGCAAACATTCACAAACACTCACAAAAACTCACAAAAACTCACAAAAACTCACAAAAACTCACAAAAACTCACAAAAACTCACAAACACTCACAAACACTCACAAACACTCACAAACGCTAACCGACGCACACAGACACTCACAAACATCCGCAGATATTCATATGCACTCACAAATATTTTATGAGTCCCATATGTGAGTGATTCTGATATTTTGTAAAGCCGATGTCGAAAACGAAATAATAAAAAGAGCGTGTGCCATGTCGCTATACGTTGGACACACAAGTCTACGGTATATATGACACATTTATATGCGAACGACACGAGAAAAATAATACTTGAATCCAATAAAGTCGAATATCATTATTTTTGTAATCGGAAGTTTTGAGTAGAACGGACCATGGCATATAATTAAATCATAGAAATTCCATGCGTTCACATTGACAGAAAATATCACTAAATCCAATGCATCCGATTTTCTTGTGAATTCGCTACTTTTTTCGACAATTCATTTCAATAAAATATTCCTCCGAACCTGTTGCAATATCAATAATGAAAAGTCAATATATAATACATGATATTTCTACCCATAATCGAACAATACTTTTAATATTATTTATTCGTTTTAATTAATTTTTTATCTCATCGGAGAAATAAATGAAACGGTATGAATTCAATATAAAACCGATATAAATTTGTTAAAGTATCTTTGCCGATTAACTCTATCGAAAAAAAATGAAATGTCATTTGAGAAAATTTGCAAAATGTTTTTAAGTATGTTCCATGATACGGAAGAGAAATCCGAAAAATTATCGGATTTTTTTTATTGACACTGATTGATCTAGTGTGAAATTCTCCTCCCTCGAAAATTCTTTGAAGGGACACATTCGATAAAACAAAGACATTGCATCAATGCGACATATGCGGGACCTTTCAATCTCGAGATTCATTGTTCTAATTAATGCATTGCGTTTCAACTTTCCTACGAGGTATGTGGCACAAAGAACAATTCAAATTTTTCTTTGACTATGTACTAACGTTCTGTTTGAGAAGAGGGGATGATGTGGTGCACCACGAGCTTCTGTGCGACCAAGAACAATGGTTTCGATAGCTGATGCATCTGTCGCCCACTTTGTTCGGCGTTCTCGGGAACTGCAGCTCATGTTCACACATATTTATCAACGTGTATGCATATTCATATACAGTGCATTCCATGCCACATCTACCTATACCTAATTTTTGTCAATTTTGCCTATTCGATTGTCGATGCAATATGTTGATTGTTGATACCAATGTAGGTTGATAACTCTATATAAATCTACAATGCATTCCATGTTAAATAGGTCTCAATAAAAAATTTTGAGATTTCATACGCAATTCAGTGTCATTTTTTTTAGTAAAAATTATTTAAGTGATCCATTACATAATCTTCAATTACCTATGTTAATAAAGAAATATATTAGAATAAATCGTTGATTATGTTTTCAGTCATTATTTTTAGAATTGCATACATGATTTCGATAGCTGATGCTGTCGCCCACGTTGAATTGCAGCTCACGTTCACACATATTCATATACAGGGCATTCCTTGCCAAATCGACTCTCACCTAATTTTGTCAATTTTGCCTATTCGATTGTCGACGCAGTTGATAGCAACGTAGAGTGACAGCTCAACATAAATCCACAATGCATTTCGAGTCAAATCGACCTTTATTATAAACTTTTCAAAATTTTTTTTATATACATATTTTTTTTTAATTTATCGAAAGTGCTACAAAACTAGAAATAAACATCAACTTATTCCGCGCTTCTAGTTGAAAATGTCTATATCTATTGCGAAATCTTTGAGCATTTCACTAAAACAATAAATTATATCTAATACTATTTTGGAACACAATAATTTATTTATAAATTTTTTTGACACTTCTCTCTTTGTTCTTTTTATTCAAAAGCGGATCTTGGTTGATTTTGATACAAACGTATATAAATAGTTATTCCGTACAAAACATGTTCGCAAATCGTCGTAATTTTATTCTCCGCAAAATAAAAAAATTAAAAATAGGAAACGATTTAATAAAAAAATTAATAGTTGCATTTGCAAATTAGCGATGCGTTATTTATGTTTGATGGCTGCTGCGAGACCATTGAAAATAATAATAAAATTGATGGAAAGTCAATCTAAATTAATCGCACTTTTGGGCTCTATTCGAAGAACGAGTGACTCGTATTAAAAAACGATTGGGTCACAATGCAGTCTACCACATTGGACGAAAGAATCAACGGGCCACATACCATTACTTTGTCTCGGGCGCGAACTCACTCGAAACGCATACGCCCTGAGACAATACGCCCATTTGCATACCTCATTCTTTGCAAGCACTCACCTTAATTGTGCGGTGTGATCGCGTGCCAAGCGTGCCACGCACGCCCCCTTCTCTATTCTCGGCGTGAGATCATTTTTTTAAATTGTTTTTCATTGAGTAATCCTGTTCGTGTCGTTTTTTTTTATTCTTCAAAATAAATTACGTATGATTGTCATCGCAATGATATCGGAATTTAGCGTGTAAGATTTTTTAAGCAACATTGAAAAAATTTAAGAAAAATTGTTAATTAATTATTACAATTAAGAAACATTGACGGAATTTAGCGTTTAAGATTTTTTAATAAACACTAAAACAATTTTCAGAACTAAGAAAAATTTAATGAAATGACAATGTTTTTGATTGTGAATTATCTACAAGAGTTTAATGGAAAAGTATAACCCTTTTTCAATTTTTTCGTGATTTCTCCTAAAACGAAATTAAGTTTAGTGGTTAAAGAAATTATTGTCTCTATTGACAACAACTAGTCTCGTCGGTGAGTTCATATTTTCAACATCATTTTCGTTCAATCACGGTTTTTTCTCAATTACTGGATTATACTTAGGAAAAAACCAAAAAAAAAGTGTCCCATTGATGAGAAAACTTGATCGGTTAACCTTTATGCAAATTCGTCACTATTGATCTTTCACTGCATTAAGTATACAAGCTTCAATAGAAATCACCCTTCACTATTTTTTTCAATGCATTAAACTTTAAAGAATCGATTACGAAAATGTAGCACTGATTTGACTTCGATAGTCGTCACCCAGTATCTTTAACATTATCATTGGCGTGATGTCGGTTGTGGCGTTAAAAAAAAAAACTTATTTTTTAAATCATATAAATCGAAGTGAATAATAATATTGGAAAATCAAATAAAAAATTAAAGAGTAAAAAATGTGGAGTGTCCTTAATATAAATAAATTTTTTTTAAAGTTCGTTGAGCTTTTGTTAAAATAAATTTTTTCTTGCAATAGCAATTAAGTAGCACTTGTATTTTTATCTTAATGATAGTCATAAATAAATACTACTCCTCTGCGAATAAACGACAGCAGCAACTACTACAAGCATACATGCTTGGCTCTCTTTCACGTTGTATTTCATTGTTGGCGACGGCACGCATGCAAATTGGGATCCCGGGCCTTGTGATAGAGCCGGGGGCCGGGACTGCCAGCGCGAGCATCAATTCTAACAGGATTAATTCGAGCACGGTCATTGTTTTTGCGTGGCTCTCGGAGTCCAGCGAACGAGTGAATTAAAAAAACGAAAAAAATAAAATTCGGGTGAGGCCAAACCTCGGCGATCCGGCTGTCGATACAGTATCAAACGTGGGGTGAGAAGTCGATATAAATCTACAAGGTATTTCAGGTCAGAAGGACCTTAATTTTTTACTTTTGGATCTCATTCGCAATTTGTCATTTTTTAAACTCAAAAATATTTGAATGACCCATTACATAAGTTTAATTTCGTTTTTTGGTTTAAAAAAAAGTTTATTCATATTTTTTTCATTCTCAATTTCGTTAACTGAAGAAAATCCATTGAACAATAAATTGAAAAGGAGATCAGCTTGCTGTAATTTTTTATTTTTCTCTATATCTTGCATAATCGATTTTTGAAAAATAAAGATTCAATTGTGATGAATAAAACGTATATTATGGAAGTTGAAAATTTTCAACACTTAGTTGGATTTGCTCAAAACTCTAATTAATCCTTTGTTTACCCACACTTTACTTGTGTACCAAATTTGAGCTCGATATCTAAAAAATTGCAAAAGTTGGAGCACAATCGAAAAATTTGAATTTTTTTTTTCAAAATGCCATAAATTCAGAACCTCTCGACGAATTTACTTCCAATTCAATCCCATACTTTGTTCAACTACATTTTACTTGTGGGTCAAGTTTCAGCCCGATATGTTGAAAATTGCAAAAGTTTGATCACGAATATAAAATTTAAAAAATTTAAAAAATGACATAAATTGTGAACCCCTTAATGGATTAACACTCAATTTAATCCCAAACATTATTTGATAACAGTCCACTTTTGGGATAAATTTGAGCCTCATACCTTAAAAATTGAGACAACTATTCTACTAACAAGAAGTTGTGCACATGCGCACACCATTTAGATCATTTTAAGTATTCTGACATGAAAATCCTGAAATTTTTTTTACGTAAACAAAGCTTCTTCTATAAGGAAGCAAAAAGACTTGTTCAACTTACCTTTTATTTTTCATCGCAATACGTATTTTCAAATTTCCTTCAGAAGATAAAAAAAATAAAATGTCTCTTTCACAAAATTTTTTACTTATTACATTTGTTCACCAGACCATTCATAGCAGAAATTGTGCAAAATTCGTTTATCGAGAAAATAAAAAAAGATAATCAATATGGACTTTTTATTGCAATGTTGTACAACATACTAAAAGAACATAATAACAATAAATCAACATGAGGATTTCGACCCTGTCAACCTAGCTTGGAATGGCCCATACATAGCAGGGGATGTGTTTCGACGTTTTGGACGAGTGAGAATTTTTTCCCTCTCGTATCGTTTCGAGTCACTGCCCGAATAAAATAAATCCATGTATTCGCAGCCGTAAACACAGTATATAGGTATTTTAACGCTATTGTACACATCGCGCAGTGACAATTGAATTACTCATCATAAACGATTGAATAAATATCGTTTGAAATCTGTTAGATTTCAATTCACGGTTTTTCCACGTTTTATTTTATTTGTCTATTTATTTGTCATTGCAGAGAGACGATTTTTCGGCCGTCAGTTCTGCTCTACGACAATATCTCCCCGAAAAGGATACGCCTTACATTCTTGACGTTGATCTCGATTTCTTCAGTACAAGAAATCCATTCAAAAACTTGTACGAGAGGGCCAATCTTTATGATAAACTGGCAAGCTTATACTCATTCCAGAGACCAGACTCTACCGATCCTGAGGTAAGTAATTTTTTATTATTATTTTTTTTTAAAGATTAGTCACAGGCTTGTAAGATTATCGCAAAATTTGCAAATTAGAAAGGTTATTTGACGCTGCAAAATTGAGATTGGCGACTTATTAGCGACGTTAAGTTTCATGGGATTTTTGCGATCCGTGAGCATACAGGGTGACAGTTTTTTTGTTGTTCTTAGGTTCGTATATGGGTTCATGTAAGGTGCGAATACCATATGGTTTTGTGAACACTCTCCAATTAAATGGGCGCCTTACCCCGTTGCCACCTTGCTCTCAATTTGCGGTCTGATTGTTCTCAGATTGCTTTCACCTTCCTCTCGACTTGCTCTCAATTTACCTTGCTATTTCTCTTGCCTTGCTCTTACCTTGCTCTCACCTTGCTCTCATCCTCCTCTCACCGTGTTCTTACCTTGCTCTCACCTTGTTCTCATCCTGTTCTCACCTTGTTCTTACTTTATTCTCACCATGTTCACACTTTGTTCTCAACTTGCTCTTACCTTGGTTTCAATTATGTTGACCTTGGCTTCAAGTAAAAAAGAGGCGTCCGAGTTATAACTGTCACCTTGTATACTTAATTTTTTATATCCGAAGACTAAAGTGCAAAATTGAAAAGATGCAAATATTTACACACGATGTTGAGATTTCTTGATAATATATTAATCGAAATCCATAAAAACAATTTCAACAGCTAATTAGGTCTTTCGTTAGTTAGTTTATTAAGTTTGTTAGTTTAAAACTCATTTCCGAACTCAAGTTCCATTAAAATTGGTCTGCCACATCCATTCTTCCATATTTCGGAATCTTTAAGGGCTAAAGAAATCCTGATAAGTTCCTTAAGCTTCTATTTTAGAATGTATACCAAATCACATCACACACCTGGTCTGAGAATTTCACACAGCCATTTTTCTCACGACCTCAAGAAAAACTATTTAAATTATAAATCCCAACAGAATATCGAACATCGTGAATAATTATATCCCCCAAGATTATCGAACCCTTAAGGTCGCATACATCGGTGAAAAAAACCTCCATATTTTAGCATACATCTCAGTCAGCGGCATAAGCAGGATGCAAATTATTTTCCGCGACTATTTTTCCCATGCATCATAGAATTCCATGGATTCCCTTCATCTGAAAGGGTTGGGAATTCTCTGAGCGTATTTTGCTTCGGATTTGTGAGAAGTTTGAAATTTATGCAAAAGGCAAAAATCAAGGTAAGCAGGCTAAGCGAAAAAAAAAGTTTCTCACAGTTGAAAGTGAAGGATTGTTAGCCGTTTCTTTATCTTTTTTTAGCTTGAAGGGCTTTTGAATTGAAAGGCTGTTACTTAAATATTTTTATCATTTTATATTTTTATAAAACGACTTTATTCATATAAATAAATTAAAACAAAAGCGGTAAACATTAATTATTAATAATAAAATTCAATAAAGCATGAGTTCCAAAATCTGATTTATTATCAATTAAATTAAATTTATCAATTATCCGAAAAATATTTGGATTACTAATTATTTGAATAATTCGCCAAATTCGTGAAAACCCAAAAATTATCTACGTAATATATGAAATTGTACCATACAAAAATTTTATAATAAATATATAAAATATCAAAAGAATTCCGGAGTAAAATGCGTTTATGCTGAAATGATTTTGCACCGGATTTGCAAGAAGGTTAAGATTGATGCAAAAGGCAAAAATCAAGGTAGGCAAGCTAAAGAAAAAAAAGAAGTTTCTCACAGTTAAAAGTGAAGGGTTGCTCGTTGGTTCTTCGCCTTTCTTGAGCTCGAAGCAAATGTATATGTACGAATATAATGGGGCGCACCCTTAGCCCAATGTAAAGCATATGCATACACGGACACTTACGGTGTGTGTGCAACGGCGGAAGGGCTAAGATGGAAGGCGATGGGTCGAGAAGAGCAAGCGAACGCGCTAGCAAAGTGTCCGGAATTGGTCTCTCGCTCGACGGCTGTTATGCTAATTTCCGTATTGCTCGGCGTGTAAGTAGGCTGCTTGTTTTTCGAGCAAAGGGACCGTCGCCTCGTATCTCGCACATATGGGCCTCATGCACGAAAGGAATATAAAACGAACGACAAAAAATAGTGTAGAGACGACGAGGAACCTTCAATAAGTCTCAACCCTTTCTTGTACTGCGGAGGGTGCCTTGAAATTTCAAAACTTTGGTTTGGAGTGAACAATTTTTTTACTTTTTTTTTTCACCATAGAAAACATTTTGTTATCATGAAAAAACAATTTCAAATTTTTTTTACTTTATATTTTTCGTTAATTCAAATACTTTTCTTTAAATTCAAATTCATATTTTTAAATTCAAATTGAAATACTTTTCTTCAAATTCAAATATTTTTATTTATTTAAATTCAAATACTTTCCTTCAAATTCAGATGAATTATTCTTTAATTTCAATTTACACTTAAACATTTTTTTTTAAATTCGAATAAGAAAACCGGTTTGAAAAAAATCTGAGAGAATTTTCCGAAGTTCTGACATATATATCGTGATCTGTAATTACCAAACCTGCATTGAAATTATCTTTGGGCATTCAACTTCTATCAATTTAATTAAACGAAAAAAAAAAAAAATCGTAAGAAACAAAAATGGATGCCCGGTACATTTTAGGTCTTAGCTCATGAATATTAATTTGTAGTATAGTATTGATAAGAATTTTGTCGGATTTTTTTATTTCAGCCCTCGATAAGTTCGTTATAAATAATCATAAGAACATAAATCGTCCAAAAAATCTAATAAAATTTGTGATTGCTTTTTAAAGATGAAGCAATGACATAAAAAATTGGGGATGAAATCCAAGAGATCAAGGGTCAGACCCCAGGTCAAGTTGGTATGGAATGCCCCCTATATACATACAAGATTTTCCTGCAAACTTCTCACAATGCAATTTCGTTCAGCTTGATTTTCGAAAGCAAAGAGTTGTTCATCTCACGGTATTATCCCAGCGACGTTACCTGTTTTGGTGCAAGAGAATTTGCAACGGTACCACGCATTCTGATTCTAATCACTAGGGGGCTGTTTTCACTCTTGCGTTTACCGTATAACCCCGTAACCCGTAAGGGCCCTCGATTCTGCATATCATCATCATCGTTGTTCTCTTTTGGAGGTCATGGCCATACCGATAAAATTATTCAAAGTTGTTGCGCGGATTGTAGGGCACACAGTCAGTAGGGTAAAATGTTGAGGGTTCTGTGCGAGAAATCGAGAGAGAGAATTCGAGCAAGTTATTAACTGTACCATTTCGATCTAAAAGCAGATCGTTACCAAATCAATATCTATCTGCCAAAATATAAAATTATCTTGAGTTGCCTATTATAGTAAAACTCTAGCATGGTAAATTATCGTGACAAAACTTTACCATAATAAAACTCTATCGTGATTAAATGCCATTATGACCAAACTACCATGATAAGATTTCATTCGGATGAAATTACCTTAATGAAGTTTCATCATGTTAAAACTTCACTATGAGAGAACTCTACCACGATAAAGCTCTACCATCATAAAACTCTACTATGAGAAAACTCTACCAGCATAAATTTCTACCATGATCAACCTCTACTATGAAAAAACTCTACCATCATAAAATTCTACCATGATCAACCTCTACTATGATAAAACTCTACCATCATAAAATTCTACCATGATCAACCTCTACTATGATAAAATTCTCCCAAGGTATTCTACTATGATAAGATTTTACTCTGATAAAACCCTGGTATGAAAAAATTTGACCATGATAAAACTTCACCATGATAAGCCCATACTATGATAAGATTCTACCCTACTTAACCTCTACCATGATAAAACTTGACTAGGACAAAACTTTACCATGATAAAACTCGACCATGGTAAAAGTCTACTATGACGATATTGTCTCATGATAAACCTCTACCATGATCAAAATTATACGTTGAATGATCGCCAAATCAATTTTACTAATTCGATAAAAATAATAAAGCGCTAAATTAGCCAAGAGTATTTATAGAGAACTGCATGGAACCGTCAAAAATAAAATAACCAGCTTCTATTAATTGCTAATGGTTACATAGATTCGAATAAATTTTTTAATTTTTCTTGGCGTTATGCTAATGTGATTAGAGCAACTGTCCGGTTGATGATAGATTAGAAAAAGTATTTGGATCAGTCTATCGATGGAAATTGAATGTGCTGAATAACATGCATGTATACATATAAATGAAAGCATGTGAGGCACTAGTTGCCTGCCTCTGGTAGCTTACTTCCGGTTCATCCGTCCGCATGCAGAACGCTCACCGTACACATACAGCATCCACGAGGGCAGTAGCATGCACAGACCGCCGCGTTCGGGCACGAGTTGCATTCTCACGCTCATCTGCATACCCGGCTACACATCAATATTCAGAGAGACCGGAAAACGTTAGCCCGAAGAGGGAGAGGGACAGAAAAGCTAGCACGTTTTGCATACCGGACCCCCCACCTGCTTCTCATTTCTTCATTCAAGGGATCACAGTGGGACATCGTCGTAGAAGTCTTTCTTTTTGGTATATATATATGTATATGTATACAGGGAGGACACGGTGAAACTAGACAGCGCAAATGCGCTTGCGCGTCAAACCGACGGTTCCCACTCTATGCGTGCAGACCGAGTAGTAAATAAATCTTGGTTTCTGGCGTCTGCCCTACCAGCTCAGGTAACGTCCCTTGCCCCTACCACTACCCTTACTGGCCCATTCCGATGGCGCGTGGGGACACAGTCGCCGCTCGGATGAGACGCACTGGCGGCCGTAGGCAGTAGCCAATCAGGCTTCCTACATTCTCACGGAGCCGCATTGGACTGTCTAGTTTCACCGTGTCCTCCCTGTATGTATATGGATGTGTTAAATTTATCTTTATATGTGTACATATCGATGGCTCCAATAGAATAATATCGTAACGCGCTGGCGATCGTTAATAAAAAGCTAACTTTTGCACTCCTTCGTCGCAGTCTCCCATTAAGGACGTATGATAGGTACAGTCCCACCAATCGTGAGTTTCAGAGACAATTTCGATTTTTTCTCGATGGGAAGAAAATCGGAAAAAAATAATCGATGTTAAACGTGCTGAAAAGATAAAATTTGCATAGCGAAAATTCCGGAATGTTATTAATAAATTTCTGAAAAAAAATTGTTCAACGAAGAATCTGTGAATCTAACTTTTTTTCTGACGATAATGATTTGTTGATTTTGGGAATGTGTATGAATTTTTTTAGATTTTTTTCTTTATTTTGATTTTTTTTTTTTTTTTTTTTTTTTAAATGGGCGCGAAATAACGAATTTTGGATATGTGTTCGGCGTAAAACTATGTATTACGCTTAAGATTTTTTTGCAAAACGCATATCCAAAATTTTTTATATTCTGGGCATTTTTTTAAATGAAAAAAATCAAAATTAAAAAAAAGAGAAAAACCTGAAAAAATTCATACGCATTCAGAAAAATTTACATATCATTTCCATTTAAAGAAAGTTAGGTTGACGGTCTATTTGTTGAACAATTGGTTTTTTTTTCACCAATTTAATAAAATTTTGGTATTATTATTATGCGAAATCAATCTTTTTAGCATGTTTTATATGCATTTTTTTTTTCGATTTTTATCCCATCGGAAAGTGATCGAAATTTTCTCAAAAACTCACTTTTGGCGAGACTGTACCTATCATACACCCTTAAGGGGATACTTGCCTGCCAAATTCAGTAACATTATTTCTCAGGTGATCACGACGATAATTTTTTTCACCGCTCAACTTTTTATCTCAAATAAGAATATGAAGTCAACATTTTTTTTTCTTTTAGATTAAAAAATCAAAATTAAATTTTTTTTTCAGTGTATCGCTAATCCCAAATGTAATCTTTTTTTTAAATGTTATTGTGAATGTAGAAAAAAATTCTCGAAGAGAGAAGTCAAAATCTGCGATTATGGTTCCTTTTTTTTTTTAATTTTGATTTAATTTTTTTCACTTTCCGACGCCAACATTGATTGCAAAGTCGTCATATTTTTTTTTCGTCACCCATTTCACACTAAAAATATTATCAGATGCTGATTCTCCATAATTTAACGATCTCCTCAACATTTAAGGTTGTTCGTTATCTGAAATATAAGATTTAATCAAATGATAACTCACTCAATAATTGGTTCATTTTTTGTCTAGAAATATTAAATTTATTGACACAAAAAATAAGTTGTGTAGAAAAAACCCAAAAAATCCGATTTGTTAAAAAAAGCAGGAGTAAATTGTGTTTTGTGATAACGTTGCACTCAAACGGTAAAAATGCACAATCTTCCACAACTAAAAACCTAATGATCTGTCAATTTTAACGAAATATTTCTAAATTCAACGAAATAATCTTCAGCAATTGAATTGTTTCAACCGTGTAAAAGCGGAAGCACAATGAATTTTTTTTTTCTGTCTCGTTTATTCATTTTATATTTTTTTAAATCTTTTTCTCCCTCGAGCTTTTTAATCCAACGAGGTTTTCTCCGATCATTTGCCCCGCTTCAGTATCGGAATTTTCATCTGTTTATTTGTAGCGAAGGGGTCGCGACAAGAGGGATGAAAGGAGGACTCTCGAGGCGAAGCTTCGTGAATAAAATATACAACAAACTGCAGACAGGTTTGCGCATTGCTAGTATTGGATAGTATAGATATAGAGAATAAAAAGGACAGGGAAAGGGCGTGGTGAGGGGTGACGCTAAATTCCGTGGGGGTGGTTTCGCAAGGGAGAGGGAGAAAAATCTACTTTACCGACGGAAAAGAGTAGGCGCGTGTCCAGGGGTCGAAGGTAACCAGCCCCTCGACTTCACCATAAATAAATCCAATTGGCTCGAATAAAATGTAGGAAAGGAGTCGTTCCCTTCTGACGAAGAGTTCGTCGACTGGATGTGCATTTTAGTCTTCAGCTTCCGGCTTCTTTAACCATTCGTCCAGTTTCTTTTTAAGTATACACAATAATATGCAAGGTGAATATAATGAAACTACGACTATTCAACTCTACTTCAATGGAACTCTATCACTAAGAACCTTCGGTGATAAAACCACGTCAAAATTGAATCATGATAGAATTTTACCACGTCAAAAATGTATCATAAAAAATATCTACAATACTGAAATTACCGTGATGAAATGTTTCCGCGTCAAAAATGCATCATAACAAAAATCTACAGTGATGAAATTACCGCGATGCAATTCAACCTTAAAGAAATGCTACCACAATTGAACTTCTGTGATAAAAACCATTTTAAAATTTTACCGTCATCAAAATTTATCATGATAAATGTCTTGAGAAAAATCAATCGATTGGTAGAATTTAATACGCCATGACATACATTTTCCTCCAGTCTAACGTCATCCTTAGGATGAACATCATTTAAGTTGGTCATCGATCGGCAAACACAACTGTGTCATTTCTGGTGCCTTAATTTCTGCATTAAGTTATAAAAATGGGTGTCCAGAAATTTGGACAGGTTAAGGCGCAAATTGCTCGAAGGCAGTGGAACATTGTTGTGGTAGGTCCCTATTTGAGACCATAAGACGCTGGTCGTTACGTGGGATAATTACCTTTTGTCACGGAAGTTCCCACTAAGGTTAACGTTCCAATTGGGACCTGTGTAAATAAAAACTCTCGCGCTAATTGTGCAAAACTAAAGGGCTGAAAAAAAATCTTGTGATTGCAGCTATTAGTGACTAGGCCATTATCGTGCCATTTAACAATTGGTCAAATGGTAATTAAAGTAAAGGGATTTAAAGATTTATTATGTACCAATTTAAAAGTGATAAATTGGTTGAACCAATTGATTAACTGGTCGGTACAGGTAATCAATTGTTAGGCCAGCTGATTTCCAATGATTAGCAATTGGATAATCACTATTTACTAACCAATTGTTAAATTGATAAACTGATTAGTTGGGACTACTAATTAAATGATATTGGAACTTCAACTGTTTTTGGAGATGGCAACTGATTTTTCCATTTGACCGATTAGATGATAAATATAATTGGAGAATTGTTGAATCACCAGAGCGATTAGTTAATTAGTGTTCACAATTTTGTAACTAACCAACTGATATGTTTAATTTGCCAACTGAGTGGTTAATACTATTAACCATTTTTTTAAATCAATTAATCGACTCATTCCGCTAGAGTTTCAGTGAAATTAAGAAATCAATATAAATTTCATTTCGTCATAATGACAAATATTTTGCTGATACTGTTTACAAAATGAGTAAATATCTGTGAAATTCGAGGTTTCCCCTGATAAGTAAAAACAAAATTCCTTCACTTTATGAATAAACCAATTAATTCGTTGCTTATGCAATTTTAAAATGAATAAAATTATTTCGTATTCTGGTTGAAGAGACGAAATTTCATTTAGCAATTCCCAGTAACGAAATATTTTTGTTAAACATGAAAAAAAAAATTGTTGCATGGAAAAAAATATTGACAAAAAGTGCAAAGACCCAATGATAAATAAAGCTTTAATAAGATAGGTTTTGGCATTGGAAAAATGTTTTCGTAAATTGGAGAAAATAGTTTCCGTCATCGCCATCTCTCGCAGAAGGTAAGAACGAAAATTTCCTTAGGAGTTTCCCCGATAAGCCGCAAGCCTCGGGGGTGACGTTACGTGCTCGTATCGTCATCCCCTAGAGACTGCAGTGGAGGCAGCACCATTAACAACCCCCGACGTTGACGCCGACGCCATGCGTCCAAGATGGCCGCGAATCGTTAAACGGTCAGGCGCAACGTGCTGCTGCTTTCTAGGGGGTGGGACTCGTATTGGGGTGAGTGAGTAGAGCGCGTGTGAGAGATACGGCAGCGGGAGAATCACGGCTATGATAAAATTCAAAATTAATATATATATATATTTTTGTTAATTGATTGGCAAAATTCGTTATACCGATAAATTAATTTTGTTTAATTTACATAGTATCCACTGTATTGAATTGTATGAAAAGTATACGAATCGAAAATTGATATTTTAGTAATATATTTAAGAAATTTGAAAATTCATTATAGTAAGTCGAGGTGGGGTAAATATTGAATTTAAAAAAACTGCAAAAAAAATATTTCATGCAATAGCAGAGAAGGTTTTTCATATTTATAATCGTAATTGTAATATGCAACGTTTTAAAGTTCAACGTTCCGAACATTGTGTACGGGCATCAGCAATTTTTTTTGTTCATCCCTGAATTTCAAACAGTGTATATATTCCTGGTCAAATATTGACCCCATATTCTGAGTCGCTATATGAAATGTTGATTAAAAAAAGCTCAATTTTTTTATCTTTTTACTTTAATTATTTATTTATTTTCGGGAAGGGACGGGCACAAATTTACAATAACTCACCCTTATTTACGAAAACGAATTTGCAAAAAAATCCCCAAATTTCGATTAGTCCAACGTTGAAACCCTGTAAAAAGGGTTCTTCATGAGTCGTAAGAGAGGCAAAGGGGGGTGGGGAAGGGGGGGGGGGGGCGAAAATTTGCAACCCCTTACTTTCATTTTTATGAAACCAAATGTGGAAAAAACTTCGCACATTTCAATCAGTCCCACGTTAAATACCCTGTAAAAAGGGTTTTCATGAGAAGTAAAAGGGTGATGGGGGGGGAAGGGGGTGTTGAGGGGTTGAAAATGTACAATACCATGACATAGCAATTGCATTGCGTGTCGAGAGCTGACACCTGCAACATCGATGCGAATATCGTATAAACGCGAGCTTTTCGCGTAGCATTTGTGAGGGGTCGTTGACCCGGCACGCGACTGTGTTGATTGTGCGTTTACGCACCGGGGTAAAGAGAAGCTTATGGAGGAGGAGGCACTTGCGCGAGTTCGTCGACCCGGGTCATGGTCGAACGAACATTTCGGGGTATCGAGGGTAGGCATTAAGGTTAAAGGAGGTAAACGGTGACCGTGGCGGTGCGTATCAAGAAAACGAAGCAAGGGAAAAATGAACAGGCTCTTTCCATAAGGTGGAGGCGTATACTCGCGCGCTTTTTCGGCAATGCCTACCTCACATGCTGGTGCACGCATCAAAGTTACATGCACGGCACCGTGCATCGGGCGTTTCATGTCAAATTCATGGGATCATGAATCTTGAATTTTTTCATCATATATATATTTTTTTCATCATTTTGCAATAGGGTATTAAAAAAAGACGCTCGTACAGAATTCATTGAATTCTGATAAATTTATTTTCATGATATTAGAATATTGGTTTTTATGGGGTCATGAACCAAGTATTTTTTTTATTTAGTATTTTGTAAGGTGGTATGGATAAAAAATTCTCATTCAAGAATTTATTGAATGAAAAAAAAAAAAATTTTGCGCCCTTAGAATATTAAATTTTATAGGGTCATGGTCACCTTGCATTTGAAAAAATAAATGTCCCTCGGTATTTTGCAAGGGGATAAAAAAATGTTTAACGCGTAGTTGAACAAAAAAATATTGATTGGAAATTTTTTCTTTATATTATAAATTTGGAAAATTGAGGTTTTATATGAACTCAAAAGTTTTTGAGGATCATAATTTTCATTAATTGCGAAAAGTAATACTATGATGTCTCATTTCCCATGAACATTGTAAAACCTGGCATATAAAGCAAAATGTGGAAAATAAAGATTCACCTTGATTCAAAAGATATAATGAATCTCTTATTTGTTTCACAAATGTATTTTCAATTGTAATTTTTCTACGTATGAAACTTTCGAACTCTGTCATTAAAAAAAGTACCATTTTATTACAAATATGATTGAACAACAGCAAAAAGTCTTCGAAAAAAAAACATGCATCCTACATTCATATTTTCAAATAAATAATGTTTTCTATTTTCATATTATTCCTTCTAAATTGAATGCAAAGAATATATGGTACAAAAAAAAAAATTCTACGCCTCAAGAAAGGTAATTTATGAAAAAATTTAAAAAGTCTTATACTCAAAATTTTCGGTTCAACTTTAATTCAACCAGTGAGTCATATTCTAAAACAGGGATTTTCACGAAATCTCAAAAAAATTCACTTTTCAGAAAAGTTTTTTTTCCTTAATAAACATTAGAAACGACTTAACTATTAAAGAAAATTTCTTTAATTAAAATATAAAAAGTTTCTTACTTTCCAAAACGGATTCTTTTTTATTATGGCGAAAATAGTTGCCATTGCTTTGACTCGGAATACCCCATATATGACTCCGTTGTGTATATGCGAGTACACACATTACGCGAATATTATTGCGCGCACAATTGCGTATACTTTGCGGTAATGCGGCTCTTCGCTTGGCTCGCTATATATTCACTCGCAAGCAGCGACACTGCGCACATGTCAAAGTTTTGTGCTCCCAGTAATACACAAATAACACTCGATACTATAGGCACACATATTCGTACATATGAAGATCGCGCGTGCGATGCAATAAATGTAGCAGATGATTGTGAGTGCAATGCCCTTTTTCATATCGCCTGCTGAAAATGACTGGGTCTTACAAATGTACGTGCGGCCCGATACAATAACAGTCATTTGTCCTTTTGGCTACTTCGGGTGTTTCTTCCTCGTTCTCCGTTTCGTTGAGAAAAATCGTTATAAATTTTTTGATTAAATTTATTTTGTAAGATGATAGAAAAAAAAATTCCACGCTCGTATAGAATTTTTTATTTAAAAAAAATTATCTTATGCCATTTGATGGGATCTTGAGACGTGGATTTTATTTTTATTTTTTTCTCCTAGTATTTTGTAAGGTCGCTTGAAAAAAATTTCACACTCGTGGAGAATTTTTTTATTTTTTTTTCAAATTTGATTCCATGACATTATAATGTTGAATTTTATGAGGTCATAAGTCATGGATTCTGCTTTTTTTTTTTTGGTAAATTTCCAGATGGCTTTGAAAAAAGTCACACTCACATAAAATATATCGATTTCTAAAAATTTGGTTGTATGCTATTTGAATATTAAATTTTTTGGGGTCATGAAACTTGGATTCTTTATTTCTTCTTGCCTCTTAGTATTTTGTAAGGTGGATAAAAAAAATGTCACACTCATATTGAATTTATTGATTTCTAAAAGGTTTAGTTCAATGACATTAGAACATTGGATTTTATGGGGTCATGAACCTTGAATTTACTATTTCTACATTTTCTCTTAATATTTCGTAATTTTGCTTAAAAAAATTTCAACATTCGTATTTAATTTATTGAATAAAAAACAAATTCATTTTATAATACTGGAATATTGGATTTTATGGGGTCATGGACCTTGGAATTATTATTTGCGCACATGTCAAAATTTAGTGCTGCCAGTAATACACAAGTAACACTTGAGTATATATACACACGTGTACATACATATGAAGATCGCGCGTGCGATGAAATAAATGCAGCAGATGATTGTGAGTGCAATGCCCTTTTTCATATCGCCTGCTGAAAATGACTGGGTCTTACCAATTCACGAGCAGCCGATACAATAGCAATCATTTGTCGTTTTGGCTGCTTCGGGTGTTCGTTCCACGTTGTTCGTTCCCTTGAGAAAATCGTTATAAATTATTTGATTGAATTCAGTTGTGACGCCACGTTTTTCCGGTTATTTTCCGCTTCGATTCACCAATTTCGTCAACTGTTCGACACAAAGGTTATTGACTTCGTTTATGGTGCATTATGGTTGCCATCATGAGTTTCCTCAGGATTACAAGTAATCGGAGTAATACCCCGATTTCTGCACGAATTTTCTAATTTATTTCATTGATAATAAAAAATCAATGTTAAAAAAAATCTATTGTATTGATTAAATAATTCATTAATTGTTTTAAGTGTAAACTTGTATTTTCTGACTCTTGCACATTACTTCAATTTTTGTCATCTCTTAACAAGTAAGAACAACTTTTTTTTATTAGCAATAGAGTTGAATTAGAACCAAAAATTTTCAGAGTAATAAAAAAAATATGAAGAAGCCTGTAGAATCCGAATCATTTTTATTGATCTTCATTAAATAATCTGTCAAGTATCACTGAATATTATTTCGATCATGTAACAAATCCGGTATCCAAAAAAAGTTATAAAAAATATTTCAAAAAAAAAAAATATTTCAAAAAGTACAATATAATTATAAGTGACGCAACGAGAGATATGCATCAGTAAATACCTCTGATACTTACGCAAGACCTCACTTAATAATTCATGTTGAAAAAATTAATGCCAGGTGGAGAAAAAAAAAAATCCAAACGCGAAATATATTTATCGGTGATGCACTGCTGCAATGAGAGTTCATTGACATTTCACGGTTCATGTTCCATACTCCAAGTGCAAGTACCACCTGTACACGTACCGAGAGGGTCATGCGCTTGTGCGTCGCTGTGGAACCATGTGCTTTTCCGAAATGAACGGTCTTTTTGCCGCGATGGCATGAATTACGAGACGGTCGGTGTCAGAGGGGCTCCGAGTATATTGCATCGCTCGACTACTTGGAATAACCCATACATACGCATTGTAGATGAACGGAATGTGTACTTTCCATTTTTTTGCTGATCTGTGCAAAATCCCGTGCATTTTTTATTATTTCTTCTTTATGGCAATCATTCTCATCAGCGCTGTTTTATGGACTTCCTGTACCTCGTTAAACCAGCAGCAAAAAAATGGACAGCTTCCAGACCGATTGGAAAATTATTAAGGTAAAGCCGGTGTACGCGGTTATTTATTTGGGTGCATCCGAATTCTACGTCAGTTGCGACAACGTCTTTCGTTTCCACGTCGTGAAATTTCAGTTTTCGCGTAAATTTAGTGTTCGTGCAATTTTAGTTTTTCGTGGAAATTCAGTTTTCATGAAATTTTCGTTTTCATGAAATTTTCGTTTTCATGAAACTTCAGTTTTCATAAAATTTCAGTTTTCATAAAATTTCAGTTTTCACAAAATTTCAGTTTTCATAAAATTTCAGTTTTCATAAAATTTCAGTTTTCATAAAATTTCAGTTTTCATAAAATTTCAGTTTTTATAAAATTTCAGTTTTTATAAAATTTCAGTTTTCATAAAATTCCAGTTTTTATAAAATTTCAGTTTTTATAAAATTTTAGTTTTCATAAAATTTTAGTTTTCATAAAATTTCCGTTTTCATAAAATTTCCGTTTTCATAAAATTTAAGTTTTCATAAAATTTCAGTTATCACAAAATTTCAGTTTTCATAAAATTCTCGTTTTCGTGAGACTATAAGTTTTCATAAAAATTATGTTTTCATGCAATTCTAGTTTGTATTGGTATTGAATGGAGAACTTATTTTTTGTTTGAGTTGAGCGTGGCTCAACGGACATTTGCTTCCAACGTTTTGTACTTCCAGTACCCATTGAGTTATTGTTATTATTTCTTTTCACATTATTTTCACCACAACCGATCCGCGAGTCTCGCGGTTGGGCACGTGGGCGATCGCGAGCCAGCAGACTGCACAATTCCTCTGTATGGATACGCGCTCGACAGTACATTGGCTGTGTAAAGTGAAGAAAAAAAAAAAGAAAAAAAAAATCCTTGCACGTATGTTGAATTCCATGTGAGCTAGGAGAAGGAGCATAACGCTCAACGATAGAGGTAGGTTTTCGCCCACTCGACACGTCTATCAATAGCCGGCTCTTTCGTCACAGATCGTCATGCAAAGTTGGATCGTTACGCGTGCTGAATTATGCAGTTCTCGAGTGTTGTCATGCAGTTCTGTCTCCATGCACTATTGCACCCACTTGGATCTGGGGTTTCAGGCGAAAGATATATATGGCCTATTCTGGGAAACGCACTTCACACCAATTTTCCTTAACTACAATGGAAGATTTATTTAAACATACTACGACTACGTATGATGATAAATTTCGACTTCCTGGTGAAGGAAGCCGTGCAAAAATAAAAAATGAAGATATTGGCTAAATGTTGTGCCGGACATACTTTACATTTTTTTCGCATCAAACGTTTATGAATATTAACCTAGAATTTTCATTTTCCAGATATTGACCGGATATAAATATTCCGGGGAATACTCTACCAAAGAAAAATCTACCGAGTGAAAATTTATCCTAGAAAACTCTATCAGATGAAAATCTACTGGGTTAATTTTTACCGAGTGAAAGCATAATTTTTTCTTCTGATACATTTTTTTTTATTTGAAGAAAAATAATGGGGCGACTTATTTTTTATTTTCATAACGATAAACCGACCCAATATTTATATTTTCACGTTTTTGTTTTTTCAGCTGTAAATTAAAGTTCTCGAAAAAATGAAGATTTTGGCTAAAGGTTTTGCTGGACATACTGTACATTTTTTTCAAGTCAAACGTTTATGAATATTAACCTAGGATTTCCATTTTCCAGACGAAAATCTGCAGATGCTGGTAGAAAATATTTATATCATAATTAAAGTTTTCCACGCTTCCTCTTTTCGATTATTAAAATAATATGAAAAATGTGGATATTTTTAATTTTCGTTTTTCACCTATAAAGTTTGCATTAAAACGCTTGTGGACAAAGGTTCATTTACCCGGCAGCTTTTTATTCGCTCACGAGAATTCATTTATTTTAATGGAGTATTATAATATAAGCTATTACACGAGGTACACATTAAACATGAAGACTAAAGTGCATAAAGCAGCATGTGCATACATACAAGGGTTTAAAGTACCTCTATAGTGGAAATTCATATGCGTTACATAAAATTACCATAACAATCTAAATTAACGTTCGCATGTTTTTTGTTTTAGTTCGATAGCCTTTGGCGATGATAACGAAGGTACAGTCGACGTTCGCATTGATCTCTTGGTGCTTTGATGAAGCAAACAATTTTTTACATGAAAATAACTTCCATTTGTCTTTGGCAACGCGAGTTACACTAAAGTATTTAAAAAAACACGGGAAGCCGATAATGATGCCAAAAAAAAACATATTGGTTACAACGAAACCCATGTTTTTCGGTAACAAGCTGCTATCGGATGAGGCTATACCACAAAAAAATTACCAGACAAACCTCTACCAGACTAAAATTTTCCCAGATCCAAATTCTACCAGAAAAAAACTTTACCAGACCGAAACTGTACCAGACTAAAACTCTACTAAGCCAGAACTCTATCAGATCCAGGCTCTACCGGACAAAAACTCTACAAGAACAGAACTCTACCGGACGAAAACTCTACAAGAACAAAACTCTACCACACAAGAAATCTACCGTACCAAAACTCTGCCAGACAAAAGCTCTACTATACTAAAACTCTACTAGACAAAAACTCTACAACACAAGAACTCTACCATATGAAAACTCTGTCAGATATAAACTCTACTAGACCGAAACTTTATCAGACCTGAACTCTATCATACCATCTACCATACCAAAAGTACAAGACCAAAACTCTACCAGAACAAAATTTCACCACCTCAAAAACTCTACCAGAGTAAAAAATTAACCGAAACGCCGGGTCAAAACCTTTCAGGTAAAAACCGCTAAGTAAACGTTACCCCATTACCACATTAGTAAGATAACCCGTGTTACCGGTCAATAGGCGTTCGAGAAAATTTCTACAATATTATTGTCTTATTCCACACTATAATTATGACTGAATGGTAGAGATTTATCGTTTAATGTTGCAAGTTTGCAAGGATATACTTTTGAACTCTCATAGTAATTGAGACGGATAAACAACAGAGGTTTCGTACCATGTTCGTAGCATCTATAATTCCCTGCGATAAAATAGTGAGCGCACTTTCATGTGGGTAATTTTAATACTGGTCCATTAATCGATTTCCGATGACCTCTCTAAATAAGGACGTCGGGTTTGACCTATCAGGGATATCATTTTGAAATCGGTTGTTATGTCGATACTGACACATATAGAATCGAACTATTTTGGAAAGAGGTCAGCGAAATATTAGGCAGTATTTGTTGAGACTTAAATCATACGTTTACTAAAATAGATAAATATTGATAAAGGGGAAAGGATAGTAAAAGCAGAGGCAGATCAGCCGTTGTTGTCGTCGTCGTCACCACAGTCTTCATTTTGTTGTCGTACTCGTGGTCGTCGTCGTTCTTCTAGTCATGATCGTCGACGTGCGTCCTCGCCATCGTCTTCCTTATCGTACTCATAATCATCGTCGTCGGTGCGGTTGTAAAAAAAAAATTTTTTTATAAGAATAAAGAGACACCAGGTATAAAAAAAGCGAAGCGAAGAATTTTGTTTTGCGATACGTCAAAAGACGACAAGAGATCGAAGAGGAAGAAAAATGGAGAAGAAATTGAAGATAGGTAAAAAAGTTTAAAAAAAAAAATTGAAAAGATGCAAAATAGAACCTTGCACATTGCTTCCTCATTATTTTTCGATTTTTACAAAGTTTCCTTTATGAGAAATCCAAAATCAATTAACATAAGGTAATTTTGTATTAAATTTTCTGCTGGGATATTTTTAAAAAGACTTTCTAGCTTCTGAAAATCGGGTCTTTTCTGTGTGGTCATGGATCAAACGACGCTGGAAATGCCTCGTGCCCTTGCGGGGCTTTACGCGCGATAGCCATAGCAGGAAGAAGAGAAAAGATTCCTATCTCCCCTCAAGCGTTTCTCCGCCAAGAAACAGAAAGACATCCAGCGCGCTTGGTGGACGCAACAGGACCTTCTTGTTCTCGTCATTCCCACAGGCTTGGTCGTTGGCTCGTAGCTGTCGCGCTATGTATGGCCTATTAGAAAGGCTGCTGCAGGAAGAGTAGAATGGGCGAGAAGCAGTCGGCGAAGCCGCTAGACCGCAGGAAGCACAGGAACGATCGTGGTGGACCGGATATCCCCAACGTGGCCGCACAAACCCACTCGTTCTACACGCCCAAGCTTATCCTGCTTCTCCCTTTCGTTATTTCCTTCTGCCACGTCTTGCTCCGCACCCGCAGGAAATGTTTAGAAATTCTCTGGGCCAATCTAGTGGTTTTAAAATCACTGGGAATACCATTTTTTTTAATTGAAAAAAAAATAAAAACTTAGAATACCATATGGGCTTTATAAAGGATTCTTTGGGTCAATGGAGAATTGTTTCTTAGGATTTTTTTTTTCATATCCCGTTCGCACTGGGTTATCTGAATATCTTTCAATTTATGGCTTTATTCGAGAAGCGAATAAGCCGAGCTGGACTTTATGAATAACCCGAAGTTCGCCGCTATCCGACAGAGCGCGATTGGCTAGAAATCTACCGGGTGAAACTCTGCGGGATGAAGATCTGCCGAGTTAAATTCTACCGGGTGAGGATATACGGCGTAAAACTCTACCCGATGAAAATATTCGGGGAAGGATAAAAATCTAGCGGATAGAAATATTCCGAGGAACATTCTATCAGATAAAAATCTATCGAGGGAAATTCTACCGGATAAAAATTTATCCCAGAAAACTCTATGAGATAAAAATCTACTAGGTAAATTTTTTCCGAGTGAGAAATGAATTTTTTCAACTGATACATTTTCTTTTATTTAAGGAAAAAAAAGGGGGAAACATATTTTAAATTTTCATAATGAGAAACCGACGCAAAACTATTTTGACGTTTTTGTTTTTTCTGCTACAAATAAAAGTTTCCGAAGGATGAGTAAAATAAATATTAACCTGAACAAAGGGTTCAGTACCCTTTGTTTTTAAAATCTTTTTTTCAATTTTTTCAAATATTAGAAAATGCGATAACTTTGCACGGTCCCAAAAAAAAAAAAAAAATACTCAAAATTGAGGATTTCCATACACAATTGACAACAATTTTTTCGATACCATTTTCCGAAGCCCTTTTCGCAAAAAAAAATTTCATTAATTTTTTAGTAAAATAAAGTCTAAAATTACACAATTAATTCTGAATTAATTATTTTCTTGTGGGCCATAAAAAAACGCACATTTTCGTTTTTTCAGATGTCGAAACGATTAATCGTTCCCGACATATCATAGGTTAAATGAAAAATGAAAAATATGGCATATTTCGCAAGAAAATTTTTTTTTTAATTAAAATTTCGTGTATCTATTATAACCACTGAACCTGACTTTTCGACATTTTTTCGAATCTTTTTTTTTGGGTGGCTGAAGTCATGTGGAATGCCTCATATGCGTGAAATAAGGAACAACAATCTAAGTAACGATTTAAAAAAAAAAATTAATTTTATTTAGGCCACTTTTTTGGCCGAGCGGTGAAGCTACGCTGTATATATGCGGAATTTGCTACAGTGTATGCAAGGTGCCCGACCGAAGATTAAATCGATCGTGAGATCGACCAGAGCGATCGCAGGAACCTTTGCGAGACGATCCGTCTTCATTGAGCGTCTCGAGTTTCGAGTTAGGGTGCCACATAGTGAGGAGCAACAGCACGCGGAGACCCGGGCCCCTTCGTTTCCTCAGTTTCTTCGCTGTGCGCCGCGAGTCTGGTATCGAATCTCTCGGAGCACGTGAAGCGATCTGGAGAGCGTGAGCGACGGCGCAGAGGGCGTGCACACCGATATATCCCCCTTATCTCCGCCGGGTCCGAGTCTCTGCCTCCGCATTTTGCTGCGAACGAAAACCAAACTCCACAACTCGTTCGAGTTTATCACTGAAATTTTATTTTTCTTATCTCGAACCTTACACCATTCAGTATGAATTATATCACGAGGATGAAAAAAAAAAAATGCTAGCTAATCATGTAGTAATCGTTTAAAAATTATTCTGAATAAGGGAAGAAATCGATGTATTCATTTGTAGAATAATTGTTAGTAACTCGACGTTTTGACGTCAAGCGATTTTGAACTCCATCGAATCACATGTTTACTAGGTTGAAAAATCGGATAACTACTTGGCATGCTAATAACTTTTCCGGCCAAAACTCTACTGGTTAAAACAATACCGGTTAAACCTCTACCGGTTAAACCTCTACCGGTTAAGGTTAAACCTCTACCGGTTAAACCTCTACCGCTTAAAGCTCTACCGGTTAAACCTTTACTCGTGAAACCTCTACCGGTCAAGACTCCACTGTTCAAAACTCCACCGATCAAAAGTCTATTGGTCAACACTCTACCGATCGAAACTCTACTGGTTAAAGTTCTATCGGTGTAAAAGCCTCAATTTGCTTTCAGAATTCATGACAGAAAAATCATATTCTCCGATATAGACCGATATACTCTTTTCCAAATTCATCCTTCTACCTTACGCGGAAATTATTGTCTTCATTTGTTTGAGGTCAGAAATTCATGTACTCAATTCGGAAATATTGATAAATAATCGTTGAGATAAAATTTTGTTGCTTGAAAACATAATAATTTCGTTCAATGGTTTCGATTTATTATTATACCCTTTCGATCGTTGACAGTCGTAGGGAAGAGTGAGTATATTGACGAGGGCCAAACTGCCCGCCGTTTGTACACGACTGCGGGAGCAGAGAATAGTTACTAGCCACTGGTACGCACAGTAGCAAAATACGTGACGTGAGTTAGCGATAAGGAGCTGGCTGAGCTGCGCGCCGGAAATGTTTTCCATCTCTGTCTAACGGTCGTTGGTTGTGTGTTCGTTCGGGGCTGCCTCGTTCGTTCGTTCGTTCGTTCGTTCGTTCGTTCGTTCGTTCGTTCGCTTAGCCTCACTACCTCGTTCACTTCGCTTCACTGTACCTGCTCGTCTCTCACAGCGTCTACTCATTCGACGACGAATACTATTCCTCTCCCGTTCTGATGCTGCTGCGGTTACTGCTGCTAGCCATCGGCTCGTCCGGCGACTCAAACAGCACGCACTCGCGCTAATTAATGTTTACGATTTCCATTAGTTCGACTTGCGACCTCTGGGTCGTCGACATTCCTCTATGTAAAGTCGCAGAGTCAGGAAAGAATTTTTTAAAATCGGGAATCGAAACTCGTACGTGTGACTATACACTTTTTTCTTGCTTCCTAAGATGGAAAGACTTATGTTCGGAAAAATTTATTCTTTTCTAGATTTAGTGTCAGTTTAAGGTAAATGTCAGGAAAAAATATGAAATTCGGAATCGACGCTCTTACGCACGACTAAACATTGTTTTTTGCTTCATACGATAGGAGGATTTATGTACATTAAAATATTTTTACTTCTAGATTTTGCTGTCAGTTTAAGGTAAATGTCAGGAAAAAATATAAAATTTGGAATCGACGCTCTTACGCACGACTAAACATTGTTTTTTTGCTTCCTATGATAGGAGGATTTATTACATTAAAATATTTTTACTTCTAGATTTTGCTGTCAGTTTAAGGTAAATGTAAGGTGAAAATATATAAAGTCGAGAATCAATGCTTTTACGTATGATCATATATTTTTTTATTTGCTTCATTCGGTGAAACAATTTATGTTCATAAAAATATTTTTTCTTCGGCATTTTGTTGTCAGGTTAAGGTAAAAGTCAGGATAAAATATATAAAATCAGGAATCGAAGCTCTTACGTACGGCTATAAATTTTTTTTGTTTTCTAGGATGAAAAAATTTGTATTCATAAAAATATTTTTTCTTCTACATTTTATTGTCAGTGCGAGGTAAAAGTTAGGAAAAAAAATCAAGTCGGGAATCGACGCTTTTACGTAAAATTATACATTTTTAATTTGCTTCCTTCGGTGAAACGATTTATGTTAATAAAAATATTTTTTCTTCGACATTTTGTTGTAGTTTTCGTTGAGTTTTCGAATAATTCAATGCCCAGACATTTTATTCTAAGCCGGATAAAAGAATTTTTTCTACGTAAAAAAAATGATATTAAATATTCGATATCAATAAAATATTCAACAAAAACCCAGAGTCAGGATCGGCGAGTCCTGAGCGCGACCTAAACTCCTAATCCGTGGCACTCGCTCTGAGGAATTCGTATCTCGCTCCGCCCGTTCGACCGTTTCTTCACTTCTCTCTCCTCTTCTCTTATTTTTCGTCTCGTCTCCTTCGTTTTTTTTTTTTTTTTTCTTGCCTGTTTCTTTTCTATAGACCGAGGCGCTACGAAACTCTCCGCAGCGCGGACGTCGAGGCCAGCGGGTCACGACTCTCAATCCCAAAGTCTGTTGGCGCAAGAGCATCTTCTTCCCTGCTCTACTCTGCTCTTTTCGACTATCCGACAGTGAGATCCCTTGGCCGCACTTCGAACAGAGGGGACGAGCCACTAGCACCGGATCACGCGGTCCTAGACTTTCCGCGTGACTCGAAGAACCACCGACCCTTTATCCGGAGACTATATCCAACCCATTCTCAGGCCTAAACATCGTATCTTTTCATAGAACTCTAAGATACTAAGCTACATCTCATTTCATAAAAAGAAGGCATCAAGGGATTTTTTAAATATGGAAATAAAAAATGATCGGTACTCAACACGGCATAAAAATCTGCCGCATACACACACACACGGAAATCTTTACTAATTCACTTTCGTCGATGTCTCCATCGACATGCTGATACGTCGGAACGTAAAACTCTATCGGTTAAGACTCTACCGATCAATAAAGTATTTTTATGCAACTATAAAAGAAAATGGATGATTTTTCTCATTAATCTTTCAATGTGAATTTTTTTTGTTTTTTTGTTTTGTGAGAGTGCAAAAATCTTCGAAGTTAATAAAAGTAAGTTGCAAAACTAAATCCCATTCTCAGGCCTAAACATCGTATCTTTTCGTAGAACTCTAAGATACTAAGCTACATCTCATTTCATAAAAAGAAGGCATCAAGGGATTTTTTAAAGATGGAAATAAAAAATGATCGGTACTCAACACGGCATAAAAATCTGCCGCATACACACACACACGGAAATCTTTACTAATTCACTTTCGTCGATGTCTTCATCGACATGCTAATACGTCGAACACGTAAAACTCTATCGGTTGAGACTCTACCGATCAATAAAGTATTTTTATGCAACTATAAAAGAAAATGGATGATTTTTCTCATTAATCTTTCAATGTAAATTTTTTTTGTTTTTTTTTTGTTTTGTGAGAGTGCAAAAATCTTCGAAGTTAATAAAAGTAAGTTGCAAAACTAAATAAAAAAAAGTTACCGACGAAAAGCGAGAGGGAGTAGAAAAATAAAAAGAAGCCAAGACTGTCGGCAAAATGTGAACTCGAAACTCGAGCCCCTTCGTAGTCCGTTCTCCTTCTCTTCTTCTTCTTCTTCTTTTTTCTTCTTCTACTTCGTTGCTAGAGCAGAGCCTGTGTGTGCCGCATGCGGAGAACACACAAAGGACCATCGACCTGCCGAACCAGTTTTGGATGTTGGGCTCCCTTTTCTCCTCTTTCTTCCTCTTTCACCGTATCTCCTCGCTATGCGTTGAGCGATACTACTACCGATATACTACCACAAGCGCACCAACTTTTGCAACCCTATACGATTACTGGAGCCATTGAACAGTCAACCACTTGACATAACTGTGACAAAGACGAGACAGGATTTATTTATCGTACTATTACATCAATTGGGACTTAGAGTATAGTGATATATTTATATACATATATTAGGATGGGTCGAAATTTTTTTTTTCTATTTCGGATCGTTTTAAACTATAGTTTGTACCTTTAAACAAATCTTCTGAAAATTTTAGCGCGTTAAAAAATTTTTTAGAAGTGCCTCAAACGTAGTATAGGATTTCCCATTTGATTAACACGTACATAAATGCGGCTCTGAATAAATTCATGTCCTCAAATTATAGATACGATAAATTGACGTTCGCGTATCTTTTTTCAATTGAAATTTCAAGTTTGAGGTGAATTTGTAGAGCCATTGTCTGTCGTGAAGTTTAATTATAAGTGAAATTTTATTCAACTGCTAAACTTGTTTTAAATTTGTTTGTAAATACGAAGAAAATGATGAGTATGATCGAATATTTAAGAGAAAAATTAAAAAATTCATCAGCTTTGTTCAATATTTTTTATAAACGAGGCAAATTTGATCGAAAATCGGCAAAAAATTCAATAAATTTTTTCTAAAAAAATCGGAGAGAGTACTTTCAAGTGGTACTAATATGTGTCCAATTATTGGACTTATCAGAGAGGTTGAAAACCAAAGTGGCTGAATTGATGAAGAATGCCTCATATGTACGGACGATTCGCGGTGACAGACCAACATTTACGATCCATTCCCGTAATGTGGCGGGCATAAAGTCGACTCTATTTCATGGTGGTCCCAGTCTGAAGAGCGAGATTCTCTTGCGGCTGAAAGACGTCGGGGACAACGAAGACGAGGACGTCGCGCTCGGGCGAACCTCTTCGGCAGGATACGAACTGTGCGACACCGGCTCTTTCCACCATCGGTAGAGGGAGCCGTGCACGCTCGTCACACACGAGACGGCGCGCAAGAAAAATACCAATGTCTTCTCCCTCTCTCCCTTCACCTTCGATCTTGCCGCTCTCTGCCATGCCTCGTCTAAACACCCATTTATATACGCGCCTACGCCTGACATGGTTTTTTTCTTTACTCTTAGATTCAGCTGCTTACTGACTTTGGTACAACAATCTTTTTTCTCCTGAAGCCTGCAGATATAAGACTTATTCAAGGGGACCGAAAAAAGTCTTGAGACAAAAATTTTTTGAATGATACACTTGGCTTGAAAAATTGTTCATCTAAACCTTGTACCTTCCTCCGAGGTCGAGGGTCATTTATTTACCACGGTGGCACCATGACAATTTTTTTGTTGTGTTTTCATTTGGAAAAAAAAATTCCACATTTTTGAAAAAATCTAATATGTTGATTTTAAAAAATTATTATTTGTAAATGGATCAAAAACCTAAATGTCATTATTCTCTAAATATTATTGTAAGCACGGAAAAAAATTGGCGAAGGAATATATCGAAATGTAAAAATGTGGTTTAAAATTTTTTTTTTTACTTTTCGTCTTTTGCAATGATCAGAAAATTGTCGGATTGTTTTTTCCGTGGCTTGTTTAATATTTTATTCACTCTTGTGCGTTGGTTCTCCACACAAAAATATTATTATTGTTCTTTTTTTCAATCTAATTTTGTTCGAGTAAAAAAAAATTCAAGATTTTTTAATTATCAAAATATAATATAATTCACGGGAAAAAAAAATCCGTCAGTTTTCGAAAAATTGCAGCAGACATAAAGTGAAAAACTATAGAGAAAAACCACATTCGAAAATAAAACTTTCCTTCCTTCGTCAATTTTTTCGCGTATTTATAATAATGTTTGATAAATTATTACCTTACGGGTTTTCAATCCGTTCACAAATGAAAATTAATATTTTTTTTTTGGCATTCGATTCACTATACTAAAATAAAGAGAAAGCCCGAAGTTTGTTCGCTGGTGAGGGAATCGTCTATTTTAGTTTTTAACTGAAAATTTTAACATTTTATCGAATTCAAACATAAAAATACAGTTTTCCAATCATGGAAATCGAAAGATTTCTAATCATGAAAATCCAAGCTTTTTGGCCGAAATTCGACGAATTTTGGGTATTTCTACCGGAAGAGAATGGAAAAAACAGATTGCTTGTGAAAATCGTTTATTTCTAATTCATGTTTGTGTTTTGTTTTTCTTAATAAAACTTAAAAAAGTAAGATCTTTTGAGAGAACGCTTACTAGAACTGTTTTGTCCAACCTTTGAAAATCTTGAGGCGAGGTAAAAAATGTAGTATCTTGAAAGCAGTCCAGCTTATCAGCTGTAAGCATGATAAGGAAAAGAAGTCTTAAAGCCTCGCAGGTTATCAAGTCCCTCGAAAAGTACATAAAAAGGTTTCCCATGTTCTTTTATACTCTCGAGATAAAGTAGAAACTGCATTGAAGTCTTTGATACATATCGGTATTACAAATATGTCTTGGTCATGTAAATATGAGGAAAGATTTTTGAAATGTGCGAAGAACATTTTCAATATTTTTTATTGCATCTACAAACCCATTTCCTTTTTTTATTACCGATAAAAATTCTTTATAGTAATAGAAACATTTGTTGCAGCTCAAAAATCATTTTTAAATAAGCACAGATTCTTTTGTGACATAAAATAAGATGATTGGACATAGGAAATAAAATATAGTTTGTTTCGTATATCAAATTCTATATGCTTTATTTAAACAAATACAATAATACAGTGAGTACAATTTTTTATTTCACCTACTCCATGTGCATATTTCACAAATGGTGGTAGAAATTTTTGGTCCAGCTGAAGAATCATTCTAAAAAAATTACAGATTTTTTCGTGACGTAAAAAAATTAGGTTACATACTAAATAAAATATATTTTGTCTTGTATATTAAATTCAACTTTCGTTTATTTAAATAAATACGATGATACACAGTAGGAAAATTTTTTATTTCATGTACTCAATTTGCATATTTCACAAATTTTTTTATAGCGTAGTAAAAAATCGAATAGTGGTGGGCGTAAAATAACGAGGTGGGGTAAATCGAGTACGTTCGCTGACGCCTCGAGTCGTTCGGAAAATACGCGCGGAGGGGGTGCGAGAAAAAAAAATAGTCGTAACTCGTATTCGCACCCTTGTATCAATGGTTGTTCTCGTGGCGACTGAGCAAGCTATCAGGGGCTTTCCATTTAATCTGGCGAGGTTGACAAATGGTTGTGTGGCTCTCTCGGCGCTGATTCGGTGAGTCAAAGCCCCGTAATCCTGTCACCGCACATGCAAACATCGATCGGCCCGTTTATATTCTCTGCTGGGACCAATATCTTGAGATCTGCGATGGGGGTGTGGGGAGGATGGCTTGGGTGCATCGTCCGTCATTATGGGGGTGGGGGTAACCACGTAGTAGAAGATGGAACACCAATGGCTGCGATAATAATATTTTTGTGTACAGAAATAAATGAAAAATTGACACAGTTCTTGAACATAGTCACAATATTTGACAACCGATAGAAAATGAAACAGAATTTAATGACTAGGAAAGCAATTTTTTTGTAAGAAAAAAATGTGAGTGGAATAGAAGAATACAACTGCGAAAAAAATTAAAATAGTTCGATGTTTAAGGAAAATTGATTTAGATTCTAGAACAGGAAGTGAATTTTTTTTTTGGGTTTTTGAGAAAGGCATGCATCGTCTGGTATTGTGCGCGTGTCGAAAACCATGTAGAAAAAAAAACGGACATCAATGGCTGCGAAAATGATATTTTTGTATACGGATAAACATTAAAAAGAAATACAAAATTTACACAGTTGTTGGATTCAGTGATTATATTTAACAATCTATAAAAAAATAACATAGAATTTGATAACTAAACATGCAATTTCGGTGTTTGAAAAAATTAATGGAATGGAAGAATACGGCTGTGAAAAAATTAGATAAGTTCGAAATTTAATATAAAAAAATCAAATTCAAGAACAGGAAGGTTCAGGAAGGGTTTGGATGTATCGTTTAAAATTATGCGAGTGCGGGAAACCGCGAAAAAAAATCGGAACATAAATGGTTGCGAAAATAATATTTTTGGATACAGCAAAATATTGAAAAATCCTTAAAAAATTGACACAGCTGCTGAATATATTCCCGATATATAGCAATCTGTAAAAAATAATATAGAATTTGTTGACGAAAAAGGTAATTTTTCGTTACAAAAAATGTGAGTTGAAAGAAAGCATTCAGCTGCAAAAAAAAGGATGAAAGTTCAAAATTTCGTAAAAATTAAATCATATTCAAAAACAGGAAGTTATAAACATTTTTTAGATTTTTTTCATGAATGTAGGAAGATATAACACAGCTGCGGAAAAAAATAACAAAACGAAAAATTTAATAAAATCCAAAAAGCGGCAAAATAGTTTTCGAAGACAGTCAAAAAATTAACAAATATAAAAATACTTCAAATATGAATTAAAATAGCTGTGAAGGAAGAAAATTATTCTTTAATTTTTATTTAAACGTTGGACGAATCTTGAAAATAATTTTTTCGTACGCTAAGAAAAAACGGAAAAATAAAATTCGTGGATTAAAAAATATGCACTTATCCGGTACAATAAATAGACATTCACAATACAATCAAAAAAAATTCCGCACACCAAGAGCTGAAGACTATTATTCTTAGAGAACAACGGAAACAGCCGAAAACTAACATACGCAAAATAAAATATGCCACAGAAAGTGCCAAGTGTATAAATCAAATTTCAATAACGTTTAATGACTCATCGAAATTTAATAACAGTGATTCAGTTTCATCCATCGCAAATGAGACCAACAATATTAAGTTTTTTCATTAACAAATTGAGTATAAAATTAGGCATGCTCTATAAGAAAAAAAAAAAAAAAAAATCGATGGACGAATTTCAAATCTGTTTAAGTAAGATTTTTGAGGAATAATGATTTTACGATATCAAACGAAAACAATATCATATCTCAACACACATTAATACAATTTTTACTTTCACAAAAATTCCAACTTTTCATCCACTACAACATTTCCTTTACACAGGATCGAAATCTTTCGTCCTTTCAACAGAATTACATAATCACTCACATGTTCTATCCCTCTGAATAATCAGCTCCAAAATATCAGCATCCAGGATTACCATCACAATTCATAATTCTTGATAAAAAAAAAAAAAAAAAAAAAAAATCGTCGCACGTCGTACTCCAAAACGCAGCCAAGTGTAGATTCTCTTCAAGTGACCAAAAAACGAAGATCTTTCGGCAAGTCCAAGAGCACGGTATGAAGTTCCTACTTTCTGAAATCTACGTAGGAACTCTATACCTCGCTGCTGGATCTCTACCATATATAAATGGTCACTATACCGCATCCATCTTCATGATCTTCATCTCCAGCTCCAGTCCCAAAATTCCTTCATCATCATCCGTCGATTCACAAACTGATATTATCGTAGCACTCCATCCGGATGACTTCACGTTAAAAATCCACGTCCATATCTAACATAAAAGTAAAAGGTATTTAAAAAAAAAAAAAAGAAAAAGAAAAACTATAAATTAAACAGCACAACGATGGCGTCGAAAATTCCGACCACGAGGCGATCGCAACCGGAAGTCCGTGGAGTCCGGGGGCCACGAAAAGTTTTTTTAAAATTTTTTTATTCCGCAGCGTGGATCTAGCGATTGATGCCGACGGTGGTCCGCGTAGAACTGAAGAGCCAGTCGAGTAGAGAAGGGACACGCACGCCCGTGCCGGAGGCTCTCGGCAATACTCGGGACATGCGAGACGGTGCCACGGGGTACACAGTGAGGGGGCCCGTGATTTCCCCCACCATTATCCGCGTCGTTGTATATCTCTTCGCACGAGGGAGCTCCGAGAGCTTCAGGCCTGGCATCTCTGTCGATTCGCTGCGAGGAATGACACGCGACAGGTCTTCCTTCAACGGAAAAAAGGTAGAGAGTAAGAAGACGAAGAAGAAGAGGAAGAAAAAGACGTCGAGTGTCTCTGCAGGCATATCGGGAGGGATTCTGGTGGGGGAAAGAGCCGTCGTATAGGAAAAAGAAAAAGAAAAAAAAAACGCGGGAAGGAGAGGAGGAAGCTAGAGTCAAGGAGTGACCGTAGGGGGGGAGGAGGGGGGGAGGGGCGGCCTATCCGGGGTTCTGGACATTCTTCAACGTTGAACCACACCCGGGACCTTGATATCCTTGACTGAAAAAAAAAAGAAAAAATGTTTTTCTGACGTGCATCAACCACAGGCTATTAAATAATTAAGTCGAGCTTCTTGAAATTGCAACGATTGCGACCAGATTCCGCAGCATTAAGGAAAACCGTCATCCGCAGGGACTCGTTGGTCTACCGAGTTTTAGGTATTTTGGGGAATGACTAATTGGACTCACGGTGACATAATTGAGACGAATTACTAAATTGCGGTATTTAGGAGGATCCGCGTGGATTAGTCATGAGAAATTGTTAGTTCCGACAATTAATTATGTAGTTGGATGCAAAAGTGTTTGTTGATTGGCTCGGGTAGAGATGTAAATGTACAAGAGATTTTTTTAGTTTTCTTTATACTGATGGAGAAAATCATATATTTGCTGTAACAGTATAATAAATACCGGTTGACAGATTGATTATTATTGTGAATACCGGTTATTCGATTTATTAGTATCATGAATACCAGATATTTACTCAATTGCAACTGCGAATACAGTATTTTCATATAAGTACTTATGTCCTTATGTTGCTGTAAATCAATAGACACAAGATAATGATAAAATACACATATTAAATTACCGAAAACAAATACGCGAGTCACTTGACTATGTACTTACTTTCTCACTATCGCGAATGTAATATTTTACCGTGAATACCATATATTTGTTTTGTCCGTACTATTAATACCGAATTTATTTACATGCCCAAAATTGAAACATCTTCAATAATTAACTGTAACAAGGATTTACATCCAATTGCATAATAGTCGAATAACTTGAAACAAATACCGGTACTACTTATCGTGCTATTATCTATAGTTATAACCACCTGTTAGTTGCTCAACCCAACCAAGCAAATTCCTAAGTGCATCTCCTATTACGTAATTGGTTATCGCAACAATTGTTTGTTTTTTTTTCCACTCAACCTCTAATAACAATAATGGAGTAATTATGTAATGTAGTTTGCGAACGCTTGAGAATAACCAGTAAATCGAAACGGTTTGATCGTGACTATAGCAAATCGTTTTGACTAACTTGGATAGCCCTGTGAAACTTAGGTAGGAAATTCTCGTTTGTATCAATGGTGGGTCGGACTATACAGCTTCATACACAAACGCGAGGCCTAGTCGGGCTTCTCGGAACCAATCGTATCACGGATAACAATGTCGGGTTAATTATTCAAAGCAGCTGGCGGCATCGGTCTCCCGCTGCTGAATCAATCAAGCTTGCTATGCCAAGGCATAGCTGAAACGTATGTACATACTGCCATGACTGCGGAATACCATATATACATAGAGCGTCTGGTTTGTGTGAAGCATGTGCTTTAGAACCCGGGGCCACATACAATATTGTTTGCTACACCGCTATTCACTATTCTTCATTAGATAAAGTTATGCAATCGTGTGGGTCTGATGATCTTTTCCATCCGATCGAAAATAAGATGATTCAACATTTCTGTAATTTCATCATTACCACATTCATTTATCCAATGGACGAAAAAGATAAAGCCACTTCTGGTTGTCGAATGTCTCCGCCTGAAACTTTCATTAGGTTCGTATTCATTCCGCACACGATTTGGAGGAATGGCCTCCAATTTGTTGTTTTATTGAGTGGACAAAACAAACGGCATGTTGAGAAAGAAGAAAGCAGGAGTGAATGAATCCGGAGTAATTGACGATTCTCTGGCTGGTAGCTCATCAGGTCTAACTCGTCAGTATGCTGTTTGGGAGAGAAGAGCGGCCATGAAGAGGAGGCACGTCGGTCCTTGGCTCCCGTGGGAATTTCTTCCGAGAACCAGGTCTCTTATCCCTAAACGCCCGCATCATATCCACGTATGCGCGCGAAGGAAGAAGAGGCCGGAGGTTCGAGAAAACCGGTCCCACTCGCATTCTTTCACGATCCGGGCTCCTCACGACGATGAGGACGATGGAACCATGGCTACTAAATAAATTCCACCGGCATCGTATCCGTCGGACCTCCGGTGTTAATCCTCACCAAAGTCCTAAGCATTCTAATCCAAGACCACCTTATTTCTCTCCACAAAACATGGGCCGTTCATACAGAATTTGTGCAAGGGACGCTGGAAAAAAATGGAATTTGTCCTCGTAGGCGAAACCGCCAACGCGCAAAACACCACAAGAAGGTAGCAGTTGATCGTGCTGCACGAGGATAATTAACCCCGTGGCTGTGGAAGGTCTTAACGAGTCGCACGACTCTGTTTACCGCGCATCCTAAGCGAGGAACGAACAAAACCAGAAAGAAAAAAACCCCTCCCTGCGAAAGCGAGAGAAAGACAGAAGGTACACAAGGGGACAACGCTGCAAAAACGTTTTCCCCGACTCTTTCGTCATCGGTTTTTGTATTGTCCTCGTACCGAGGCTCTCCACTCGTTGCAGTTGTAATTGCAGCCTCGAGATACCGTCAGGCCTCTCTGAACAGAATGACAAAAACCCGAGAAAAATATCAACTGCAATGAGAGTTTGCTATTTTACTTCGCTAAGTCCATAATCAATTCGTTGGCCTGCTAGACTCAACAGAACCGTTGGAGAAATGGACTTGATCCATGGAATTGCAACGTAGATCAACTTGTTTATTACAACCTGTCCAATATCTTATCACATTGATGAGCAAGGGACGGTTCAATGATCTTCGAGAAAACGTTGTTGCAGATTTACCCGGAAATCCATGACGTAAACTAGGCTTGCTAGTGACTGGAGACACTATAAGCCTAGCTGGATAATGCCGTTGATGCAAATAGGTAATGGGAGGCAATTGGCTTGGACTTCAATCGAATGGTCGCCACGTCCACTGATTTTCCTCGTGTAAAAGTGAATAACTAATAACACGCCGCACTGATGAGGTAGAGGAGCTGGTGTATAAGGCTGCAAGAAGTCACACACTCGTCAGAGGTTTCCGTGGGCGTCTTTGGGAAGAGTATCGACCATGTGAGAAACTAGCTTTTTTTTCTATCGCTACTCAAACCATCAGAGAGGCTGGCCAAGAGATTGTCGAGCTCAGAGATCAAGGTTGCAAATGGACAACCCGGCCGCGATGACGCAATTGCCAGCAGCTGCATCCGGCGACATCTAATTACTCTCTCGCACCGCGTTCTCGCTGATGTTACCGCTTGGTATGTATACGTCGGCGTACAAAAGATGTATATACCGAGAAAGAGCGCGAAAGCCATGGCGTATAATAATTCCCGAAGATGTCCAAGTGGCGAAGTTTCGTTGAAAATAATTCTTCGACCATCAATCAACGTCCCGGAGGCAGCGACAAGGGGACTCCGCTCATAACTAGCGGGTCTTACAACTCTGACGCCTTTTGCGAAAACGAATACTGTAACACGACGAAAGTTTGAATCTTTCGCTATGGTAATCAAAGTTGTTACCGAGTTTCCGGGGAATTCTTCGAGGGTATTTCTGGCGAGGAGATTCTTTCGGTATTGGGAACTTGGGGGGAATGTCAGAAGTACCATTTCCTTCACATGTCGCGCGTCTGAAAAGACTTTGGAACATTTAGACATTGTATATGATGAATCCTCGCTGTCCGTCTACAGTATTGAGAGCGGTGCCCATTGCTATGATCATTTAGACTACAGATGTCAGTCCTGAGTCAAAATAGAATCATCTGGCCTGTTGGCAATGATGAAGAGCATTGTTTGATGAATGAGCGCACTGTATCAACATTCCGCTTATCGCTCCGTGTAGTCCCCGTCGTTTCACAACCGAACTACCGTATACAAGGTGAAAATATGCCGTGGATTGAATTTCTCTTTGAGTATTAAGGATCGTCCGGGTTCGTCGAGGGCCGTAGCGTAACGCAGGGGAAGATGCGGAGGTTACGAGGGGTTACCGAGACGAAAGGGCGAGAAGGAAAGCTCGCCTTCTGACAGGGGGATGTAATCTCGAGGCCAAAATCTCACGGGACAAGATATTATAGTATGCAGGCCTAACAAGGTGGATATTCGAAAAAATTGGCCTGCTAGAATTCGTGTTCATGTCTGAAGTACGAGTGCTAAACCTCGCGGCCATATCTGGTTCCCAGTCATCGGCAAGATTGCTTTTTCCACACTAAATCCACCTACAAATCCTGCCTTGAGTTCACTTTTTACGAGCTTTTGGGAGTGAAATGAGAATAAGAATGAACTGGAGAGATGCACAAGAGTGGCCCTTGCGACCCTTTTTTCCACCTCATGCTATCCTGCTTTTTGGCATCGCTCGGCACAACTCGTGGCTCTGTATTACGTAGCAGCGGAGCACGCAGCAGGGCGAAGCCGTGGGTGAGGAAGCGATGAGTGGCACGTAAAGAAAGTCCCCCTTCGAAAATCGAATCAATTAAGCCACGTGCTGTAGGAGACTCGACTGCACCCCATCGCTGCATGACTCCCCGACTCTTCTGATTGGATCAGATTCGATCGAACTGCGCTTCACGTGGTGAACGAACTTTGCCAAAATGGTGGAAAAAAGCTATTCTGCCATAGCAATCGACGCCGTCCCATACTCCCACTCCCATTTCGGCTATTTCCTCCTGGCGGAAATAACGCCCGGTTTCTTGCTCGATTCTTCGTTTTTCTAAGCAAACAAATTTTTCGTACATGTGATAGGAAAAGTTTTATTTCCTTCATACAACTGGTCGGAATCAAGATGGTCAGTGAGGACATTTAATAACAAAGCTATAACCGGTTGTCTATGGAAAAAATTCCATGCATTCACGTGGCCCATTGGTACAATTGGACGTGCATATGCATAACGGTGAATCGGTATGTTCCTGCCTATCATAAAAAGTAATTGCTTTTAACTTGGTGATTATAGGATCGATTTTTAATTTAATTCCTGCGTTGTCCGAACTGATCAAATTTTCCGTACGCGCGTTTTTCACCCGGAAAGATCGTGTTTCATAAAAATCACTTTTTGTCATCGCAATGATCAGAAAGTCCGAATTGGAAGAATTGGACAGTTGCATACCGATCAATCGGTATGTCTCTGTCCACCAACGAAAGCAATATACGATATCCACAAGGTATACAAGAATTCCACGCCCGAGAGGACGATGAAATCGGTTAACTATTCGATGTCTCCATTTTCCAAACCGATCAAATTTTCCATACAAGCGCTTTCAATCCGAAAAAAATCGCTTTTTAAAAAAAGCACTTCTGGTCATCGGGACGAGCAGCGAGGCCGAATTGGAAGAATTGGACGCGCGGATGCATACCGATGGATCGATATGTTCCCGCCCAATAACAAAGCAATAACCGGTGTCCGCGTGGTGCATGGGCACTCTGTGCCACAGCGAATGATGCGAGGCAACGAGGAAACGATGCATGGGATATACACGTTATGACGTACAGTACACAGCGATACTAGTGGTGGTATACTACGGTATGGTACATCCCGGCAGTGCCTCGACCCTTGTAAACGGATTTACATACAGCCGAGTTGTTCGGGCACCGCTATCCATAAGTTCATTTGCATCGTCCCGGACCAGCCGTACCTATAATATACGTGCACACACAGCATGCATATATATACGTATATCCTATATCCTATATTCATGAACAGCAGGCGGTTTGTGTGCTGAAGCACGTTCTACAAATTCGAAAAATGTCTACAACGCTCAACACCCAACGAATGGAAAATTTCTAAAAAAAAAAAAACAAAAAAAGGAAAACACGCAGCAGAGATATTTAACATTCCTTTCTGTATCAGTGTGCAGATTTAATGAAGCGGTTGGTTATAATTGCTGTGCGGTGCTGGTAGTGCACTTCGCGACGTCGTTACAATTTAAATGCGTATGGTACCGTAGTTGTACACACTACTAGCAACACGAGAGCGTGTTAATTACGCCGTAACTCGGGTACACGTGTTCCACGAGGAAATCACAGGCTCGGGCACACTCGGCCTCGGCTATCGGCTTCGTATCATTAACGCATTATAGAACTCAAGTGCTAACGATGTTAAGAACATTTTTATAGGTTATACGCGAGAACGTCGTAAGCGTGGGAGCGAGTGTCAACATTTGAAAGGTCTCGCCCATGGCGTCGGGTTTTTCGACTCGGGTCTGAGTGCTCCGACAAATTAACGCTGTAATTGTCGTGTATTCGCGATGAAACAACAAAATCTGTTACATTCAAGACACTCTTAACGTCACACTCAAATATGAAGTGAAAATTCATGTGACGTAATAATTATTCTTAGGACATGATTGCGAAATTCGTATAGTTGGTATTTGTCAACTTTACAAGTATGCAAGCGAGAAATTCTTTTTTTTTTCAATTATACTTTGTTGAGGAAAAGAAAAATTTCGGATACGAGAATTCGAGAAAAAACGTTGCTGTATCTAAATGTTTCCGTGAATTAATTTTATGGGTCGATTAAAAAATGCAAAATATAATGTTAGAAGTTACTTTTTTTTTGTGTTTTTCCTATATGTATATGAAATATATATTTTCAAAAATAAATAGATTGATGTATTTATGGGCTGTTTAAAATCCCGCATAGTATAGGTTCATTATATTATGGATTGTCGCATCGTCAGCACACGCGTGACCGCGCATAACCGGCGCATAATCGAATCATTATGCTACTCCGGTTACAAGCAAACAGTGTAGCTATACAACAAGCAGCTAACAATCTCGACTATTATACCTGCTAATAATTATGAATAGGGTACAGTGATGATACGTTGAGCGCCCGCTGCGAGGAGAACATTGGAATATCATTGAATGCGTACTTTATATGCGCGCGCAAACATATATACATGAGATATGCAGAGGATCAGATCATTCGAGGTAGAAACAATTAATCAAAGTAGTCAGCGTGCAAATTCTATAAGCAGAGGCAGGAGGGATACAAGATTAAGTGAAACGAGTATGTCTGCGAGATTCTCACTCCCCGAGCCTTCGCATTATGATCCGTGCAAAGCGCATCATTTCATAATCTGACATATCGATGACATTTCGAATCATCAAACGGAGTGAAGCGCCCTCTGCCCGTCATTTGTATATTATCCGCCTCTGCATGATCCTTCGATACGTGCGCGCATAATTTAAATCAAGTAGCAATTAATCAGGCTGCAGGAGAAAGAGTGAGGCGGAAGAATAATTAATCATTCTATGCTCATGAGCCGGAAATTTCCTTCAAGCTTGATAATGGCTTAAGCTGTTTCACGATTTTCCTTACATCCCTGGAAAACGACCCCGAAGAATACTCGTCGGTCTTCTAGTCATGTAACAAGTCGTTCGAAGCTCAAATATCCGCATAACAAAACAACTTCGGCTGAAATATCCGAGCAATTCTCGAGTGATACCAATTCTTGCAAAAAAGTGTGTTCAATTAATTCGGGTCTTGATAAAAAATCGCAGCTTAAATACCATTCCATCGATTCAATGGTGGATTAACAACAATCAATGACAAAAAAAATAGAAATATGGAAAGTAAATATAAATAAAGAAATTAGTAGAAATTTGTCACCTGGATATTTTGTCGGAATTTTATCGTTAGATATTTCCACGTCGGATATTTTGTCACCGCAGATTTTAAAGTCAAAGATTTTTTTGTCGGATATTTTGTCGCCGGAGATTTAAAAGTCGAACATTTTGTCGCCGGATATTTCGTCGCCGGGCATTTTGACATCAAACGACGAATCGTGACACGCAAGCTTCTAAAACGGAACATGAGCAAATGGTAGTGCAGCAATTGACAGGTTGAGCTGACCCGAGTATCCGTGATCAGGAATAATGATCCCAATCCGGAGGCTCCTAATCCGTGGCCGCGCGAGAGATTGAAGCACATATACGAGATCATAGTCGTATCGGCTATTCGAATAATTAACTATAACCAGGAGCACTTCGAAGCGAACAAGCGTCGGGTCACCTGACGACGTCGAACGACGACATCGACGGTGGGCATCGCTATATCTACATCCATCTACTCGACCAGTCTGATCTCTACGGTGTGTGTAACCACTTCGCAAGCCGACGTCCTCTCCGTGGCGATGATAGCAGATACGGCTTGGGATACATGGACAAGCGCCGAGAGGAATAGAGCAATAGAGCCGGTTTGCGAGCCGTATAGTGTGACGGTATATAGTCGCTAACGAGTAATCATCGTGTGGTGCATGTGGCCAGAAGTCTGGGACGTATAGCCGTGGAGACGACGCCAATGTGCTTAAGGGGTTCATAGTGTGTTCATGCGTTAATGCCACACACATACTCACCCGTACCTCGCTATGTACCAATATTCCATGTGCAGACAGAGAGACACCAGCGCCGTGATGCATACCGTGTATATCCTGGAGCCTCTACGTGTTTAATCTGCCGCCACGGGCCCGGCGACCCCGTGCAGACCGAACAGATTACCCGAGTGCGTCATACGTCGCACTGCCCGTAGCGATCTTGTCGATCCATGTGTACACACGTTAGACCACACGATTACAATTTTGTCTAATTAAGCGACCAGCTTCTTGGATCAATCCTGAAACTTTGACGAGATTAACAGTGACTGCCATTGCTGATTGAGGTTCGGATTATACGAATACACAATGGGAACTTTGAGTGGGTCCGATTCCGGAATAGAGAGAATGGAGAGAATGTGGACTTGGCATAAATGTGAGCCCTTGGGACGTTGACGACGGTCCATGGACCAAAACTTTGAATGAGTTGAAGGGACTTCACGACCAATTGAACTTCAGGATTTTCTTCTGAAGTATTCAAGATTAGATAAGTGAATCTTGGTAGTTGGGAAGTTTTGAAATTATTTGGTAGCTCATCATAAATGCAAAACCGTGTAGATCTAAGGCGATATCATGGACTGAAAGTTCAGGGGGATTAAATGAACTTCGTAGTTAACTGTACTTCAGAATCTCCTCATTTGAGAAGTTCGAAAGTACAGGATGAGATGTAAACACTTCTTAATAGGATTAAAGTGATTACGCCAGTGGCCCTAAAAGCAAATTCTTGACATAAGACGCGTGTGACTTATAATTAAGGAAATGCAGGAATAGCACCGGGAAGTTCGGCCCACCATAAAGTAAAACCCTTTCGGAATGAATGGTCCAGAATAGTTTTGAGAAAAAGAGGAATCAAAACCAAACCAAGAAATCCAGGAACCCAATTCCCTAGCCATTTGAAAATTCTCAAGCTCAAAATTCAATGATCGATGCCCGGAGAAATTCTCTTGTCTCATCCAAGCTCCTATCTCGATTTTATCTACCACTTGTCTCGTGAATGCGCTTGACACGTGCTCAAGAGAGAGCGGAAGACAGCCAAGGGACTAAGAATCGAAAGTAAATACATGGAAAGCCCATAAAAATCTGCCAATCCCATGTACCATCAGCAAAATTCGAAGCGCACTTGGGGGTTCACCTCCATTGGATTCCAGGCGTATATGTACACCGATCGTTGAATGTGCGTGTGTCTCACTCCCACCCTGGGCATAATAAGCACGGCGAGGGGTTAAGCGAGGGCTCGCGCTTCCGGGGGTGCGCGCATGGTTGGCCCGAACGCGGGGGATGTGGGGTGGAGTCGAGGCTGGGGTTGGGGCGACGCCCGGGGGCGGTATGTTGGGGGTGCATCACACATGCGGCATTTATACCGCGAATAAAAGCCCCGTATAAGGGGGAGCCCATATAGGCTCTGCTGGCGGTGCTGCCCCACGCTATTCCCCGGGTTCCATGTCCGGCCAACCCTCGATTCTATATCTCTACGCATCTGTCTGTTTCCCTCGCACGCACTATGACGTTACGGTAGCTCGATTTTTCCCCGCGAAACGCCATTTTTATTGTCAGTCCTCGGCACCACGCCCGGAACCGAGCTTTCCACCTCCGGTAAAACCCGCAGTAAGCATCGGCAATCCTACCCCCGGTATACAATCCTGGTGAACTTCATGTATGACGGACTATGCGCACAAAAGCTGCCCATCCACGCATCCACTCTGACTCGGTTGCTTTCTCTCTTTCTCTCTTTCTCTCTCTGTGCCTATCTCCATTCTCCGTTTATCGCTCATTCGAGCAAACAAGCGAATCGTTTGATTTCCACTCGTTTTACTCCTCTCTTTTTTTTTCTCCAATTGACTCGGATCATTTTTGCTGAACGCCTCGCACAACACTCGCTATTCCTCTCGGCCCACCAATTTCCGGGATTTATCGGATTCGTTACTGCAATACGCACTGGCCCTCTCTACATGGAGATTTTTTTGTTTACACTTTAACCCTCCGAGTAACCGGAGCGAGGTATATTTTCCGCAACAGATTTCACGCTTATGTGTACAATACGGATTGATCGTTAAGCGTATGTACATTCATGGAGGTTTTTTTAACGGTTGATCTCTTTTACGGTCTTGCTAACACTAAATGCTGATATTTTCATTGTTGACGGTTCAAATGCTATTGCAGTTGTATTTGTATTGTTTTCTGTGTCCTTTCCTACCAATATTAGGCTCACTCTAAGTACGGATTGATGTGTGGAGTGTAAGAGTGATACTATTAGCCAGCTCGAGGTTCGAGGTGCCTAGCCACCTCGTAAACACGATCCTGTCGATCCGTAGTAGTTACAAGAGAGAGTTTCAACCCCTATTAGCATATTACAGTGCGCGCACGGTGTACAGTTGCTGGTTAGTTCCCTGCAGGTTTGCCATGACTATAGCTAACTGACAGGCAGTAAACCGGACGAGTAACAGTCGACGTCCGCTGCCGTAATCCCATTGGCTTACTAACTCTCCGCTAATAACAACAAGCACGCGGAAACTTTACAAATTGTTTATACAGTTGCAATTTCAATCTCCATTCTGTACACGTATTCAGCTAGTTAAATACTCTGACAATCGGATATTTCATTAAATTTACGTCAAGGAATACGTCGTTCACGAATTGGATAAGACGTCTGAAAAATCCGCCGTATTCCGGATACAAAGAGTGTCACATTCAGTTGAAGAAAATTCTATTCATATCTTTGAGTGCAAGTACTGATATGGATTTCCACTTCATAAAACATTGACACGTGCAGTAGCGAGGATTCATTATAACGTGTTAATTCGATCTTACGCCGCGGTAAACATAGTAAACAGATAGTGAATTAGTTCCTGGTACAATAAATCGAATTACATAGGCAGTAATAGCGAGATTAGATAAATATGTCGCGCTTCGTATGCGCGTGTCTGTGCGAGTCCGCGATGCACTTGTGAGTGCGTGCGGTTTTACTTAAGGCCTGTCAGCGATAAGACGGTTGCCATGCGCCGCATTGCACGCGCGTCATACGGAAACAAAGAAAGAAATAAGCTGGAAAAAGGCTAAAAATCGACGTAAACAAAGATGGGAGCGAGAGAAAGAGATGAAAATGAGGCTATTTATCGCTAGGAGGAAGTTTAAAACTTGGTATGCGTCATGTGCGAAACGTATATCATAGTTCGCGTGCCCCCACACGAGACTTTCCTGACGTCATCTCAAACATGGCCGATCGGACTTCTGACTCTTGTATCGTTGCCGCTCCGCGCAATAGCCGCTTCGTCACCTCCGCGTTGCACGCTCAGCTTCATGCGCTTCTATTTCTACTGGCATTCGATACATGCGTCAACTCACGTCAGCTTGAAGACAACATCGAAAACCGAGTTTTTCTCGCAAAGGTGTTCGGCTGATTCAATAATGTAGGGAGGAGCTTGTTTCCCACTGCGATTCACCCGCGAGGTGAGCTTGTCGCGACTTTTTCATTAGCGTTAGGATTGGTAGGAATTTTCTGCAGCATCCCAGATAGAAAACATGATTTTTCCGGTTTTTAATCGGTATCGGATACATCATGTCGACGGTTTGATTTCACATTCCCGATCACGAATTACATGCACCATGAATGATCTTTAGGAGCTGCGAAAGATTTGTCTGAGTAGGTTTTCCATTAACCCAGAAGCGGAATTTGGATGAGGATCCGATTGGTAGTATTTACAGTCCTTGTATTCCATGAAAAGTTGATTGGTCATCGCGCAACGAGAGATATTCCATAGCTGACATTTTAATTGATGTATTGAGCCTGTCGATGATTGGTTCGATGAATAATGACATGAAAACAAGATGCAGACGATTTGGGACATGCTAACAGTGTGATGCTGAAGCTGAGTTACAATCTGGTCTCTGTTTGACAAGTAATCATAGCCATGCGGAACATTACGGATCTGGCAAAGCATCAATAACAAGGATCAGTCGATTCATCACTTTACTCTGTTACTCTAATCGAAAATCTTCATCTGTAAGACAAAATTCCGTGTCAGTTTCCCTCGTTTGTTCGTCCCTATTAATTGTAGCAGTGCCTTCTGGAATTATCTATCAATTCCAATATTAATAAATCGTCATTTCACCAGGAAATTTTGGGATTGACGCAACTGCAAATTTTGTTTTTCATATATTCTGATTTCGACTAAGCCCTTCATCATCAATCACTGTTTAAAACCGCACAAACTCGTGGATGATCAACCGGAAGCTGACTTGACCCTGAGACACCAATCGACAATCCTCAAAACCGCTGTCAACGTCTAGGATGAACATTAGTTTCCAATAATATCGCCATTGTCGTTTCAACGGAATCATTCCTTGTTTGTTCTTTCGATGAATGCGTCATCATTGTTTGCGTTCGGTAGGGACGTGAAACAGGGGGAGATCTATGGGTTAAGTCCGGATCGCAAGAAGTCGGAACCACATAGGTGAATTTCCTACTGAAGCTGATGGACCCAGCGAGAAGGCAAATCGCGCTCGCGTTGACGAAACCCCGAAACCTTTAACGCCGGGTTAACGACGCGACATGCTGAGCCCGTAACCCATAAACGTGTTCAAAACCCTGACGCACACTGGGGTGAGAGTGAAACATTGCAGCGAGGAAGTGAGAGGGACACGGTTCAGGGTTAAATCTGGGTGCGACACCCCTTTTCGGATATGCAAATCACGGAACACCTGGACCAAAGGACCGCGCATGCAAATTTCGTAATGGGGGACCTCGGGGCCCTCCGGTTTCATTTCCACGCGGCAATATTTCTCTCAGGCCCTGTGGCCCTGGGTTTCACCAAGTATCTCTGAAATTCTACCCTTGGAATATCGTTTCTCATGAAGTCCAAAGAATCCTATCTTGATTACTGCTGAATTTTTGGTTTCAAGCCTTCCGTTACTCTTGCGGAGTCTTTTGACCCTGGTACGAATTCGTAGCTCCACATCAGGAGCAAATATGGCGTTGCTAAGGTCTTGTGAGAACCACTTCAGTGCGTAGTCAGCGCCTAATATGTGCCTGATGTGAGGCGAATGATTTCTACTCGGAAATACCAAATGACTTCACATGGAGAAAGCATCTAACAAGAATTCCTGAAGCGTTTGGTCAATTTAGCCTGTGATCATCCATTCTCTTCTATCTGAAGCCTCCAGATTTTTTTTTCTTTGGTATTTCCTATCTTCCTAGATTCTCCTGGAGTTGTCACAGTATCGCGGTCTTCTTCGTGGCCAATCTACCATATCCTTCGTTATCTGGCAATGTTACTAGCGGCGGCGTTTGCCCGATGTCTGCTTATCTCTGATCGGTTAGGGAGGCTCGGCCTCCCTCGCTGGGCGTTAATTGAACCGACGCCATTGCTTCGACCCATCGCAAGCGAAATGCAGATAGATTAACACAGATGCGCATGCATATTGCATAGGAGATATTCGTGGATGTTTCTCAGGCATCATTTCCCGTTGACCCCTTTTACCGAGATCCTCACAATGATTTGAAATATAATGTTTTAGAACAAAATTGTTTATGGTGCGGTAGGAAAGTTGTTATCTTTGCGCAGAAGCTTTTGCCGGGAGGAAATTTGCGTCTTAAGCGTGCACTACACTTATTCTTCCTCGTTGGACGCGAGACTTTAATGGCCCCAGTGCCGCCCCAAGGGGCACGATGGGAATTTTAAGCGACTCCCGACCGCTCGAAGGCCCAGAAAATTAATTAACAATCTTCGTGCACATGGGAGTGGAATAAAGCCGGAGAAGGAAGGACATAGAGATGAGACTGTATAACGAAGCTTTCTCGACGCTGCAGCTGCAGCTGCATCCGAATACGCTTGGCACTGGGTTGGGTAACGAGAAGTTAAATAATTACCGACAGATTCGCAGAGCTCTCGCACTGCCTTATCGATCTTATTAATGACCCGACTGCCAAATGTGAGCATAACGAAGTTCGAATAATCAGGAATCAATGATTAGGCATTTCAATGATGTCAGTCTCGTTTTGAAACGTGCATAAGTATTCTGGGGAATCAAAAAAAGTATCTTTAGCATCAGCATTATAAAATGGCTGAAATAACCAATGGCGTCCTAAAGTTTGGCAAAAGTTACGCTACCAATTGAACTTTGGAATGACGAAAAGTCTCGTTAAAATCAAACCACTCGGTCAATTTCGTCCAAACTCGATACCGAGAATATCTAGATGTTACTTTATTCGTGTACAAATTTTTGATTGAATTTGAAATTTTTAAAAATATGACCTTGTTTCGACGAAAATTCAAAAATTCATAAAATCTGACGCTCTTTATAGATTTTGCTCAAATTTATTCCTAGTTGCCTTCGTACGTTATTATAGCAGTGAAAAAAAATTCAATTCGATATCTCAAATTTTGCGATACCATAATCACTTTCAACCATTTTTGGAAAAATTAAAAACACCATATAATTTGACTACCCCCATACATTTCTATAAAAATTACCACAACTAAAGAGCTCGAACCGTTCTCGAGTCACAATTTTTTCAATTTTCTGCACATACGTGAAATCGAATATTCCTTCTAAATAATATTTTCTAGACGTTTGGGCCCGTTTTGAACTATGGAAAAGTGCAAACAACAAATAGTATTCACCATGACAAAGCTCCTTTCACGAGGAATCGAAATTCTTTATTCAAATAATAGGAAAACATTTTATTTTAATTATAACAAATTCTAGAGATTTTATGCAGCATTTAAGAAATTCAAGCTGGCTGTTATGTTTGTCCGATCTTTTATTATACCCCTGAATAAAACACGGCCCATGGAGTAGTGGCCTGGAAGCATAAAAACCCCTTGAGTTGTTTCAATAATATACTCCCGATCGTAAATAATCTTGTTTTATTTCGCCATTGCGAGTGAAATCACCGTTCCGGGTGCTGCCTTTCGCTCGCTTCGAATGGCATTCTCGCGGCATTAAATTAATTTAATTACCCATTTTGTTAATCGCTTTTCAAGCTTCAACCAACGACGAGGGCCAAGCACTTCTTCAGCTTCCTCGAATCGCTTGACCCTTCATTTCTACCGTTCAACGGCCTCAACGACCCAAAAAACTTTATTCAACTCGCGCCCGCATAGTTTACGCCACTGCAGCGATTGTATTTTCGGTATTTTCATTATAGCCCCCTCCCCTGTCTCCCTCCCCCTTTCCCGAGCTTTGTACAAAGTTATTTAATTACTTTTTCCTTTGAGGATGAATTGGGAATAATGCTGCAACGAAAATTGTGTTTCCTGAAATAACCGAAAGCTCAACTCTCATTATATCCTGTCCGTTTTATTCAAAATAATTGGCTGAGTACTTGGATAATCAATTCGACGAGTGCCGAATAAATTCGTGTATAATGATATTTCGGTGCAGACGAAATATGTACAGCTACTCGCGGCTAAATTCATTCGGTTATCCCCTTAATTCGATTCTTAAGGAACGGTTTGCGACCACCTGTCCGACGGGACATATTTCAGAATCGACCGCGAGAATCTACTCCGTCATTTGAATACGTTATTTCGTGTGCGAATGCGCGCTGAACTTTCTCAAGCCATCACAGTGGCAATTTCAAGGGTCGAATAAGCAGAAGAATTTTCGAATCTGCATTGAAAGCAGATTTTTATTCTCACGCGGAGTCGAATAAAATGTGCTTATTTATTTATATTTTTCAGGGTACAGAAAAAAAACTGTTTAGGGAAATAAAATAATTATTATTTTACTTGCCCATGCATCTTTTACCATAATTATGCATTATCGGAAAATTCAATCGCGTTGCAATATTATTCTTAATATTGTATTTCATTGAAATTTAATTAAGCAAGCAATTCATATATTTTTTGAATTTATTTAAATTTATATAACAGCGTTAATTATTTTTATATCTTCTATTCATTTACCTCCAAGTTAATTGAACCACATATTTATTTCTTCAAGATTTTATTTTGCAAGTAATAAATAAATTTCTCGCTAGGAATATTTTTTTTTCGCATCGCGTTGTTCATTAGATCAGTTGAACGATTTTATTTACCCTTTCGCACCACTTTTACGAGCGGTTAGAGCGGAGGCTTTAAAAAAATACGCATCTCGTATTTCAATTCTACGATTAGGGTATTTTTGGCGTGGTTTGTTACTGCGGGATTCGGCTGCGAAACGAGCGAGTACTCGGCGATGGTAGCGAGCGGAATGAGGGGGGAAGGGGGGGGGGGGGGAAGCGTAGTAGTAACGCGATGAGCGCCCCCCCGAACGAGCGAGGTTGCGTGAGACACGACGCTCGTGGAATTTTTTAATGGGGCTCTCATTGCGCCAACTCGCGCGCTCCGGCTCGTCGACCGGAGTTACGCTCAGGCGTTTCGTTCCCCGGCTCGTTTCGTCGAGAGAGAGAGGCAGAGCCAGTAAAGTGCAAGAAAAAAAAAATATATATATATACGCATTGGGGGGAGAAAAAAATCTGAAGTCCTGGGTGTAACACTTGTGTCGTAAAAAAAAAGGAAGAAAAAAGTTCAAATAGCTAAATGTCAAGCAAACAAATCTGTCTAGATCAACAGGTCTTTGAATATTAATTTTAATTGGAAACGTCACAATTTTCTAACCATGTACTCGAAAACGTAATGTTTTTCTTTTTTTTTAATTTTTTTTTCATGTATATGATATATTTGATATATTCATTGAATATATTGAAAATATTTGTATTATATTATTTTCAATATATTTACAGGTATTTCGAGATTAATTTTAATTAGAAACGTCGCAATTTTCTAACCTTTTCTTCTAAAGCGTCATTTTGAAAAATATTATTTTTTTATATCTTTAGGATATATCATATATTTGATATATTTACTGAAAATATATGTAATATATTGGTTACAATATACTTGATATTTTCTATAAATATACTCAATATTTTCAACAAAAATATTTTTCATTCGAAGTATCGAGTGAAGAATATATTAATATATCGTAACAGGTCCTCTGAAATTAATTCCGATGAGAGAAATTGAAGCTTTTCCTGCAAAGTCCGAATCTATTTAGTAATTTTATCTAATATATATTTTTTAAATATATGATATATCATGTTTTGATATTTTTAGAGAATATACTTTTTATCTTCATCACAAATATATAATATGTCTTTGGATATATTTCCTACATCCAAAGTGTCGAACACAGAATATATCAATATATCATATAATAGTGATTTAAAAAAATGTAAAACGCAAATCGGAAAAATTCCAATTTTGGAAGACAGGACTAAAATAATTACAACGACTCCTACACTTTTTTGCTATTTCCAGTGGAAAACGATGTTATCCAATTTCAATGTAAATTTTAAATTTACTAATTAATTCATTTTTTATTTCCTTGTATCAAATCTTCAGAAAAACGTTGACTCAGCAAAAAATTATTTGGGGAACGGCACGACACATTTTTGCTTCAATAATTAGCATAGTTGGCAGTGTTAATGTGTGTTTTATGATTGATGAGACGAAAAATACGCGAGTCTGAGGAAATAATGTCGAAACGCCAAAAGAGTAAATGGAATATGAAACGTAGAATTATCGAAAGTGTCATTGGCCCCGGTCACAGAGCGCGCCCGCTTCGCGTCACTTGTGCTGTTCGGTTGCGATAAAGAGAAGCGTAAATTGTTATCTTTATGCGCGCGCCCAGTATTCCGACGCCTTTCGAGCTCGTGTTCAGCTTCGCTACAGAGTAAGTTTGCGTGTTGTCAGCGCGCAACTCCCCCGTCTTTGTGCCAGACGATTGAGTCGTTCAAATGCCTACGCTCCTACTGCGTCGAAAACAAACTGATGGTCAGACGGTGAGGCGAGTGAGGGGAAAACGTAAGAATGAAAAAAAAGAAAAAAAACACGACATCGCTCTTGCCGATTATCGAGACCGGCTTATCAGCCATTGACAAATATTTTTTCTGACTCTCTGACACAAAATGTAATGTCACTGGCACGACCGCCGAATAAAAATCATTCTTTTTTTTTCTCGCGTTGTGTATCAACTCTTAGAGATAAGAATTATTCTTATTTGTACGTAAACAGGTAGTTTAAATTTCGTGACAATTATCTCAATAGATTATAACTGATATATTGACCAAAAATATATGAAAGATATTTTTTAACCTAAAATCTTGAAATTTTTTTCGAAACCGTGAAAATGAAAATTAATTCGGAAAATAAAAACGACATGGCTCTTTTTGATTATCGAAAGCGGCTTATCAGCCATTGACAAATATTTTTTCCGACTCTCCGAGATAAAAATTATTTTCATTTATACGTCAACAAAGCGTTCAAATACGATAGAAAATATCTTAACATATACGCAATGTATTTAAGGAATTATATCTGATATATTTACCAAAAAATTTATAAATATATATTTTTACTCAGAATCTCGTAATTTCACATGATAATTTCCGAAATATATCAAAAATATTTCATCAAGTGTAAAAAAAATATATCTTAAAGAATCTTTCATATCATTTTGGATTACCAAAAAATATTATTTTGCTTCCAAATTTTGTGACTTAAGGTGGAATTTATTGCAAGACAAAGTAAAAAAAATAATGATCACACATCGCAAAAAAAATTATAAATAATTCCCCTGAATTTCCTTGTAAACAACAGTTATGAATATTCAACTAACCGAATTGTTCCAAAGAATACAACAAAAAATTTGCTAATTGACCGGTCAATTTCGACATCCTGCCTATTTTCCTCGTATAAATATCTGCGTACTTTGCACAGTTCATAACTTTTGTGCCAGTGATGTTATCGACGTGGCTTTGTACGGACTTCGTGCACATACAAAGTAAGACTAACCTGCCTGGTTATAATTAATGATAATAATTGTTCAACTGGGCTTGATGACCGTTGATTAGAGCCTGGGAGTCTACAATTCCGGCGGTCAGGGGGAGGGGAGGGGGGGGGGGGGGGGTACTCAGATCACGCAAAGAATGTCATGGGCATGACAACAGAGTAGAAATTGCAAAATTGACTCTCTCATATACTTGTTCCACCACTTTTTGCCTTTTATGTCTTTTTTCCCGCCCCCTCGCCCCCCATAAATTTTTTTTTCTTTTATCTTATTTGTTTTGTTTCGCGATACGTGCAGAGGGCACTAGTTAGGTCCGGTAGTCACTCATCCCACTGTTGGACTCTCAATGGTGGTCGTCCCGCTGTTCGATTATAATAATTACGATGTAATCTGGCCTGTTGCGAGTACCGCTTAATAACAGTTCGTAGTATATAACTACGTCGAGCTACACAGACTCGTTTCGGAATCGGAGCATTTTTTTTTACCTCGCCGGAAAAAAAAAAAAAAAAAAAAATTAAAGCAGATTGCTCGTATACTTTGTTGATGAGAATAGCCGGTAGCCTGCCAGTTATCGCCAAGTGGCTTATGTGAACTCATAGACCTGCCGCATGGCAACGAGCTTCTCTCCCAAAATTGATAGCCCTTCTAGTGGCAGATGTTGGAATAGAAAAAACGGCGTAAAAAAAGGACTGGATAACCCTACTGAAGCAGGTCAAATTATCTTAAACCGAGAAATAGCATAGAAAAAAAAGTAGAATCTACCAAAAATATAATTAAAATCAATATTCCAAAATAATCCATAATTATTTTACTTGTTTTTCATATCAATGAGAAAATGAATAACTATTGTGACAAAAAAAAATTCCCAGTAAAAACGCATTGATGAATGCAAGAACAATCAAAGTTTCCTAAATAGCCAATATTCCCAATCTTCTCCGTTATTCTTATTTTCAAGGCATTTTTAAACAAGCAATACTAATTTTTTTTTTCTTCGTCATAATAATTTTATAAATTATCGTACCGTTATAAATATTCCGTAACAAATGATCGAAATAAGATGATTTATAAAATAAATAAATAACGTAAATAAGAGATGAATTTACGGACAAGAATCTCGTAATATAGTTTTTAAACAACCCATTTTTTCCAATACCGTCCGTTATTCTTATTTTGGGCGGCATTTTTAAACATTCATAGGTTGTGTTCTCTTCACTGTAATACTTTCATAAATTTCTGTAGAGTTATGAAAATTTTGGAAAAAATAATTTGAATAAAATTATTTATGAAGAAAATAAAGGGATAACGTGAGTAAAAAATAAATTTATGGACAAGACTCTCGTAATATGGGTCCCAGTGACTTATATAGTGTTGTGTGCATCACTGGATCGTTTCTCGTCTTGTCTCAGTCGCAGCGTGTGGGCAGAGATTTCCCACAGAGCGACCACAGCTGTCGGACCATCTTTCAGATTCTACGGTCGTTTCTAGAGTCCCCTAAATACTGTATATTGTGTAGCCTACATAGTCAACACGACGTAGTATTATTATTCTTATTATACACAACACGAACGCCGCTATTAGCATAACTATAAAACAAAACAAAAAAACAATAGAAAAGATTTCCGAGGGACCTCACAGCCGGAGCCCAGGTGAGGCAAAGAGAAAAGGGTTAAAAGATTACCGTCTATCGTCATGCGTGAGATTATTATTGTTATTTTTTTTAGCCACGTGATCTAAATGTGCAGCAAATTAATTTTATTAATATTTACTGGCAACTCGGTCCTTACTCAACCAGTAACTCTGTCTCAGCTGTTGCGTTGGGATATCAACAAGAATCTTGACTTCGAAATCTGTAACAAACAACAAAACAAAAACCATTATTAATCGTCGGAAATAATTTATTCACTAAAAAAAAGTATTAGATGTATCACATATTACATTTAAAAAAAATATTATTGCTTTCTAGCAATATTTTTATTAAATGTCGAAACATTTTATTGTGTACGTGATTTTTGTTGTCAAATAAAATTTCATTGAATTTAATGAACTTTTTTTCTCACTGTAGTAACTTTTATATATTTTTTTTTTTCTGAATCACGAAATATCTGTAGCTGTTCAGAAAATTTAGGGGGAGGATAATGAAGGGGGAGGGGAAAAGATGAATGGTGAATGTGGGTTCGAGAAAAAATAGGACCTATACACTGCAGCACAATCACAATGATATCGCCCGACGCCTCCCACAGTGATATCATATTTTTCATGCTTTTTTGTTCGACTTCCCGCTAGCTAAGTTTTTTTCACATGATCACCAGGCACGAATCTGAGGGGCTGCCTTGTGAACCTGCGGCAGGTACAGGTAACGAATCAACCCTTGCTGAGACGGGTTCTGAAAGGATTTTCGAGGGGTTCGAGAGTACAAAAACAGAAATACTCGATTATTAAGATTTTTCACGAAATGTTTCATTGAATTACTCGACAATTATTTGCTGGGTTATAAAAAAGACTCGCATTTTTTATCCTCAATTTTCATACATTTTTATGTATTAATTACAATAAAATTCGCAAAATAAAAAAAATATTCATAAGTGATTTGTTTGTCGACAAAATGATACAGCCATTGGTCAAAAAATTAGAAAATAATTAATAACATCCTAAGTAAAGATTTCGTTCAAATAAATTTTTTCCTCAATTTTTCAAATTGGAAGATATTTACAATACAAAATGGATCTCGAATGTCAAAAAAAATTTACCAAAGAAAATAACGAAAGATAAATTTCCATCGATTACGAATTTCTTCCAGGTAGAAAAAGCTTTTTACAATTTTTTTATTCTCTTATCTAATAAAAAAAACGTCTCCAGTTTTAATCGGAAAGTTTATATTTCTTCTCGAGAATTCTTTAAATGCAAAGTTTGTTGAGCCGGCTAGAATAAATATGAGGGCGACGAGGAGGGCAAGAGATTGATTTTTTAAAATCTATCAACTGATAAAATAAATATAAAAAAATTATTAAAAAATGAAATGTTATCGTAGGTAACGTATAAATAGGTATGATAGTAATGTAGGTAACCTATAGTAACCCATTTTAAAAAAAGTCACTTTTTCCCATTTCATCGCTTACGAATTTCTTCCCCATGGAAAAAACTTTTTACCATTTTCCTATCCTCTTAATGAATAAAACAAGGCGTCTTCAGTTTTAATCCGATAATTAATATTCGTCCTCGAGAATTCTTTAATTGCAAAGTTTGTTGAGCCGGCTAAAATGAGTATGAGGGGGTCGAGGGGGCTAAGAGAGGGATAAGAGTATGGCGAGAATAGTCGTTAAGCGCCACCAGAGGCACTCGGCGCGCTCGCAGTGAGCTGACTGTGTCTCATAATACTTTTATTTACGATTTTATATATTTTTGTTTACTCTTATTTAGCGTCTCGGTTGCCGCTTCCGATATCGTCGTGTCTGTTGGCATTGCCCGAAGAGGAGTTCTTCGCAGTAACCCGAGCGGCCATTATAAACGCATCAGGCTCCGCTTATAGCAAGTGAAAGAGAGAAAGATAGCTGGTTATATACCCGGGGGCCCACAAATTATTCCGTGTAATTTCTCGGCCAGCGACCCCCACCAAAAATATTCTGGGTCCCTATATAATATCCCTGGCGACGTTCCCTTTTTATTATTTTCATCTTCCCCGTTCTCGGTCCCTTCTTCTCGTGCCGCTATCGCCCCTTCTTTTTTTTCCTCGTATTCCCAGTTATCTTATTCGCTTTTTAGTGCACGAATACACGCCCATATTTAATATACGAGAGAGGGTTCGGTGGCCCCGGTTTCCGACCGAGCCACACTTGGAATTTCGAGAAACTCGCCCTATTATTATTATCATTATTTTGGTATTTTTATTTTGAGCGCTGCTTGAGTTTATTAAGTATGGGCTTGAAATGTGGCCAATCAGAGTTTCACATACAACTTATGATGTACTTTAGTCATCGTTTCTACGTTTCAACAGCGTTTAACTTGAGGAACGTGCTAGTGGTTATGTTCATCAGTCGTACTTTAAATCTACATTTTTACCGATATGCAACACGATAAAAAAAAAATTAATTGGAGTCTTTGTAATTTGCATAATTACAATCTGATCGTTGTAATATGATAGAGTTAAAAAGTCCCAAAGATTCATTCCGGAATTGAAAGCCGGTAGAGTTTTATAAAATAAAATGTTGGAGTTTCATCAAATTGAATGGTAGAATTTTACAAAACGAGTGGTAGAGTTTATTGATTAAACTATGAGTTAGCAGAGTGTCATAAAACTGAGTGGTAGAATTCTACAAAACTGAATGGTAGAGTTTGAGAAAACTAAGTGTCAGAGTTTTATAAAACCGTATGGCAGATTTTTATAAATCTAGTTAGTACAGTTTTCGATAACTAAATGATACACTTTTGTATTGACAAAAATCTACTTTACTATCCACAGCTCAACAGGATTTACGAAAATTCTACAGCTTTTACATCTTCATAAGTTTTGTTAAAAGTGTAAACTACTGCGGAATTTATAAGTTTGTGCTTTTTTTTTATCGCAATGGTATGAAAGTATCAAGCCAATTGAAAGTCAAAACTTAACGTTCCAAAGATGCGAATGACTTAGAAAATAGAACTCGCAGGATTGTAAGGGTCGGTGATGTAATCCAAAAGTTTGAGGGGCTTTTTCAGGTAGAGTCCCTTCCAAGTCCATGCGAGATATTCAGGCCGAAGTTATACTCGCCGTCGCATCCCAAGCTGCCGCTTGGGATCAGCATAGAATTTCCATAGCATTATTAGATTCACGGTTCTACCTGCACCGCATTGCAACCCTTTTCGTTTGTGCATTTTAGACGAGCCTACATCGCTATCTCCCTCAACATTGATGTAATATATCGCTGCCGTCCGATACGCTGTGTATTATATTATAATAGCATCTGGGATATACTAATGGCTCCGCTGGTAGTTCCATTTTGTATCTATATTTATATTCCACGCAAGGATTCCGGAGGTATACCCAAAGAATTTGATCTTTTTCTTCTTTGTATCAGATGGCATCAATATTCCTGTGAAGAGACTCAAGGAGAAACTTTCGCCACCCCTTTTACCATTTATTTCTATCTTAAATAATAATTTTCAACGGTTTTCTCAGTCGTTGGGATTATACGTCGCATAACCCGTCGGCACGACGAACCCTTAAGTCGGATTTTCATAAAAAACCCATAAATAAGAGCATCGCTTTGTGGAACAGGGACGTCCTTATTTATACACAATATTTATATGCCACGCATGACCTAAACCACGATGACAACCAAGGACGAATGCCCTTTTCGATGTTACTCGCTTTCGACAACGCACGCAACATTGTGTTATAGGTCGAAAAAAAAAACATTTTTGATCGAACCATCGAGCAGGTATGACGATTGTTGACCGATTGATCGCTTTTAGCTTTGGAAGGATTTGTAGGGCGGGAAAAAGTTGGGTTAACGACTTGGGGTCGTTGCATTTTTTTTATGTTTGAAGGGCTGGAATATATTTGTTTCGATAATTGTTTCGGAGTAATAACTTGCCAAGCTTGAAAAATAGATTGAGTATTTAAATACCAACTTTAGAAACAAGAATTAAAAAATAACAAGACTCAGGATGTTTTAAACGCCGTTAGATAAAGTTGCTAGCATTCAATGGAAAAAAAATGGCCGCTTTAACGTCTACGGAAGAAGAAAAAAGGCGCAAATCTTAAAATCATCATTTGAAGATAATTATCTGGTGACCCTTTTTTTAAATATTTTTTTCTAAGCTTAAACAATTTTTTTATAAGAAACAATAAAAATTTCCGATGCTCTTGTAATAAGTCAATGCTCCGAATATTTGTTCTGATTTAAAGTTTTAAGAAATTAATTTATCCGCCAATATTTATTTCCTGATATCAATAAATTAACCGCTGCAAAATTAAATTATTTGATCATCTTCATTTTTAGTATTCGAAAGTCAAACGTTAGAATTGACGATTTTCAATATCACGACTCAGTCTATTCGAAAAGCTGATGCACTTAAAAACTCGGAAACTGGAGGTGTTTACCTTAGCACGACAAAAAAAAATTCCCGGAATGTCGTACACTGAAAGTCGGCAAGTGCGCTGGGAACGTTGAAATCAGAGTGCTGGCGGGTTAAAAAAAGTTGCTTCAACGTCTGCGAGGAAAGAAAAATGGCGCGAGTAAATACTTGGAACTGGAGGCGGGAATAGTGGATGTAACCTCGTTACGGAGCCGCTCGGTGGAAAAACGCGACGACGACGACGAGGAGTACAGAGCGCAGGGCCGACGCGTCGCTTGGAACTCGGAGAGATCAGTCGCCCCGGAAAATCCGACGAAGCGGTGAACGGCGATAGTTATAGGGACGCAGAAACGGCGTCGACCGCGCGGAAAACACACTTCCGGTCGTTTTACGTGTACACGCATATTCGAATACTTGAAATACCCTCACCGTGCCCCTTTCCTCAAATACCTTTGCGCAGTAATAACGCCGCAGTTATCGCGGAAACGCGTTATAGCTCGTAAAATTTCCGCATGGAACGGTGAACAACACGGCGCAATATTCCGTCACTGAATTTTGCGAATTGCTCGATTTTACGGTGGATATTGCGGATTTTACCGGTGGGATGCAGTTTGAGATAATCCGGAAATTTTCGGCGCACATTTTTCTCGCTAAATCGACACATGTGTCATTCGGTCGTTGGAATTTCCGCTCAATCGACTCGACTTGTGCTCAGATATCCTGAAATTATTACTTCAGTGATATTTTTCAGATTGGGACCATTGAAATGCACATCCTTGAATGTAACGACGCAATGTTTAGAGCGGATCTTCAGCAAAATCCACGAATATATGGAATTTTCATTGTCTTTCCACTCTGCGTGAAATTCCGTCACTGAGTTTTGCGAATTGGTCGATTTTACGGTGGACATTGCGGATTTTACTATTGGGATGCAATTTGAGATTATCCGGAAATATTCAGCGCACATTCGCGCGGTTAAATCGTTACATATGTCATTTGGCCGTTGGGCTTTCCGTTAAATCGACTCGACTTTTGCTCAGAAATCCTAAAGTCGTTACATCAGGGACGTATTTTTACGGTGGTCCTATTCAAATATACGTCCTTGTATTTAACGAGGCAATACTTACGAGGCTAGCGGATTTTCCGCAAAACTAGAAAAAATGTCATCGTCTTATTATTCCGAACAATATTCCATCGCTCAGTTTTGCCATTTATTTCGATAGCCGGAATTTCGCGGCGGAAATAGGACTTCCAGTATAATAAATACAGATTGATAACTTTCAAATTTCAATTGCGCATTTCGGTCAAACAAATTGGATAAGGTAAAAAAAATCACATGTATGTAATATTACATCTTAAAATAACACAGAAAATAGCATAGCGTCAAAATATTATGACCCTATCACGCGGAAGAATAACACACGAGAGATCAAGCGATAGAGTAAAAAAATGTATTTTAAAGAATTTTTAAAATCTTTTCTTGATGTACTAATCTTTGACGATTTTTTAAACGATTTTTCGAGTAACGCGTGTAATTTTAACGTGTTATTTCGCTGTTATTTTACATTGCCTAGACTTAAGTTGAGAAATACTACAGACGTCATATCAGAGAAGAATTTTCAGGGTGTGACTACTCAAATACACGTCCTTGTATTTAACGAGGCAATACTTAGAGCTGACCTTCAGCGAAGTCAGCAAATATGGAATTTTCGCGTCTTTTTACCGATGCGAAACCGACTCCGGAAATAGAGTCCGGATACTATAGCGTTTGCCAGTAGTCCGTGCGAGTCTGTGAGCGTAGCAATAAAAAGGTGAAACAAAAGGCCTTCACAAACGAGGGCTGCTATTATTACTCGCTCACTTGTTCGTTGGTGTGGAGGGTTCGCGAGAAAGCCGGCTTCAAACTGGATCCAGAAGTGAAAGAGGTGAAAGAAGAGAGAAAAATAAAAGATTCTCAGAGGGGCCTGAGAAGAGTGCGTCTCTAGAAAGGGGTTGAGTATAAATTAAGTGGAGGGGCTAGTGGGGTCTGCATGAGAGGAAAAATATTCGACCCCGGGCTTTGTAAAAGGGGCCGCGATGCAGGCGGTGGCCATTCCCCCCAACGAAAATCGACGGGAACAGAAAGATCCGAAGAACAAACGCACTCTGCGTGGCCAGGAGAAAAATAAGAAGCTACCGAGGTAGAAAAAACGAGGAGGCACAAGGAGGAGACGGAACGATGAGGAACGTACAGAGGGATTCGGGCAAAGAGCAGCCTCGTGGTCCGTAGGAGGGCACGGATGCATCAGAAGCGAGCGGAGGAGGCAGTCTCCAAGTTTGATGCAGGCGCAGCCAGGCAGCAAAGCAGCAGCACCACCGACTGAAGATATCAATCAACGGGCGCATTGTGCTCGAGGATAATTTGACGCGCGGCTGAAAGGGCCCCAAGATCTGAAATTCCCCGATCGGATAATGGGGGCCCGTGCGCCGTTCTCTCCGCGGGCCCCCTCGGCCCAGCTCCCCGCAACCCAGAACTTACTTAGGGGGCCCCCTTTCGCTGAATAACCCTCGGCTCATCCCAGTCAGCCAGACCTCGATCAACCCGCACGAAAGAACCGCACGAAACACGCCCCGCAGTTCCTCCGCAGACTCTTGGTCTTCTCTGGAGTCTCTTTCTTGACTTCTCGGTGCCACAAAGATGCGCGCGCCCCCTCTAACACCAATTATCCTCGCTACACGCGTTTTTTTCGTGACTTATCGCTTCGCTCCGGGCTGAAAAAAAAAGGACTCTAAACGCTTGGGTCGATTCCGACGTTTATTTATCATCATTCCGCTGGTTCTTCCCCCCTTTTCAATTGACCGACTGTCCGACCATTGGACCTTATTGATGATAATCACGTGGAGCGCACTAATGTTGTGCGGGTGATATTGTAGCTCAAATCTCACGTGCGCTTGGGATAACCCGCAGGAGGTTGGGACGCTAGATGATGGCGCGCTTGCCGACGGACAATTTCCCTGACTGTCAACGAAACCTGTAGCTAACGTATCATTCACTCGACTTTGGCTTACCAGAGCTTCCCGCTTGTTTCTTTGCGGCAGATTATTTTCCTTTGCCGGGAACCGCCCTTTCGAACCTTTCCCGAGGTTCGGTGTCTGCAGGTAGACTGAACTAATACGGGCGTAAGTCTGTTGGTCTGTCTATTCTGTGGGCTTTAGTCTGAGGAATTTGTACCTGATGTCCTAGCGTTCTTATCGAGATTTCGTTTGGGTCCATCGGCGAAGAAAGAGCCTACTAATCACCCATCTTTTATGGGGCGACACTGGGGCACTTTGATTCCAAACACTTCCCGCGTATACCTTGACGAGATTTGGTGACCACGAAGAGTGTCTATAATTTAGCAGAAAAATCGTGTGACGCGATAAGATTAGCCGGATGGATGGAAGAAACGCCATGGGGATCGTTAGGCGTGGAGATTTAAGGGCCGGTTTAAGCCCTGACCATAAACAAGTCCCAGAAAGCGAGACTTAAAAAAAACGTGTTTAGTGTTTCTATCTCTCCACGACAGCGCTCGCTGCGACGGAGAAAGAAAGACGATTGAAGCGACTCCAGCGCTATAAGTCTCGCGGAGAGAACCACTATGAATTATTACACGCGATTAAAGTTCCTCACTAACGATTCGATCGCGTGCAATCAAAATTCTGCATCATCTGTCACTGCCAAATTTGCACGATTCACCTCTACGCCACTCTACATGTGACTATCTTACACTTCTTTTTTTTATGTACTTAAACATATTCCATAGTTCATTTTTTTTTGTACCATTATCAAATTTTCACCAAGTGTACAATTTATCTAACCAAAAAATTAAAAAAATCGATTAACGAATCCCCATCGCATATTTCATTTTATGATCCACTTTTGACTCATAATAACTGGGTTAAAACTTAATCAGTACACAGACATTCTATTTTCTTTAGCAATAATCACTTCGACATTTGTTAAATAGTGTGATCCTAATGCACGCGATTATAGACATCCCAGGCTTCTTTAGAAACATTGTCACGTAGAAAATCACATCTTTGAAGGTAGTAAAGCTAACAACAAAGGCGACGGAACTCTTAAGAGGTGTCAAGAATTTGGAAACGACTTTGCCCGTGCCCCTTCTCAGTTTCACCAATACGGGATTAAGATTCGCTTCCATATAAGCGACATAAGTCGCAATAAACAGAATGAGAAATCCGATTCCAAAGTTTGCCCTGGGCGAGTGACGCTTGCTACCTGCTTCACCTTCGGCACGCGCCCCGAGAGGATTCGCAGCTTTCAAAGAATTTTCCTTTCCCTGGTGGTGCCCTAATAGAGGCTTAAACACGCCCGGGCGCCCTTTTGTGGCCAAAGTACTCCCTGTACCTGCTGTTCGCCGCTAGCGGAATAGAACAGGAAACCGAGTGGGATCATGAAGTGTGCGGGATACTCGAGACTGGCGTAGACTCACAGAGACCTGAGCACTAGGACTATTAACAGGTGGGACTTATTGTACCGATGGTGCATCATTGTATTGTGCTGAGTTTCCTCAAAGAGTGTTTGGACTGTGGCTCATTCGGCCATAAGTGATGCCTGAACGGGAATGAATGGGCTCGGAAGTTCTCCGGACCCTAAAGGATCTTTCGCACCTTCCAATAATTTGGATTGCATAACCATACAACGAGTTCAACACACAATGGTATATTCCCGGTCGAAAACTGTAAATACGAATCATTCCTTACCTTTTGCCTAAGTTCATCGATGCTTCCGGGTGTCCGCGCGCAATTCTCACTAAAAGTGGGTGCCGTCGGCTCTTAGCGTCCGTTCGTCGATTCAAACATTTTGATTAATCAGTTGGTTATTTAACAGGAAGTATTAACATGAAGTTCAGCTCTTCTTGATTTTCGTTTAAGCACTTAATTATCACATTACAATGTTTTGATTTTAAGGATTTACGGTTTTTTTTCCGACGACACTTTTCCCGCACTTGGTCCGGTTGCTAAATCACGAGTCCTACTGGAAAGTCACTCGTTTTTATCCCCAACAAAATAACGCGCTTGAAATCCCTGGCCTCCATAGTGTTTTTAAATAAACCCAACGGATTTTCAGACTCGTAAAATGAATACCCGATTATCCGAAATCCACATGTCCGCCAAACTTGAGGTCCACCGCAAAAGCCGTGTAACCCGAGGTTATCTGATTGATCCAACTCAAAACCGGCGTTTCCGTGTTAACCACTGCGAAGATCGTTTCCCGAAGGCAAGTTGTCCGAAGCGTCCGATTGGTCAATCGGATCCTCACGTGTCCGCCAGTGGACCGAAGGTTACGGCTCGGTATTCAGAGGCCCCCGGATGACGTTGGTCGCAATGTGACCCCAGATTGTGATGGAGATTAAGGTGGAAGGACTGTTTCGTTGTTGCGGATTGTTGGAGCTTAAGTGCAAACTGATTGCGAACCGAGGACAAGTCAAGACAAGTTGGTACTGGCCCGTTCGGCCGGTCCGTTCGTTGACGACTGAGGTGCCAGGACGAGGTACGAGCTGAGTTGTAAGTGAACGGCTCGGAGTCGCGCGCCGCACCGAGCGGCACACAAGTTGTGCCGCTGCTGCTGGGCTGGCTGGTGGTTCTGGTGCCCCGCCATGGACAGCCCTTGCTGCGTTCGCTGTTTCGGATCTATTAAACACGCGAGATAGGAGAGAAAAGGCGGCGGCGGTGGTGGGCACCCGCTCTTTTCGACCCACTCCGATGATCTGCGTGTCCGACGATGCCGCGCTCTGGCCCGTACAGTCACGCTAGTCGTTCTCCTTGCCGCGCGGTCTTCTCTTCCATCGTCACCGTCGCTTGCCGTGGTGGCGCCGATCATAGCGGTGGTAGTGGTGGTGGCGGACGCGGCGGTGGTGGTGGTGGCATCCGGCCAACTTGGACCAGCTCTACCCCCATATGGGAACCATCAAGCGGCCCCCACCACAAAACCCCGAGTCGTGGCGACCCCGCCCCACCACCGCTCGCTCAAGCGCCCCACCACCGTTATCGTCGCAAACCATCCGAGCTTCCACGACTCGCCGTCAAATTTGTCGCTACTCTCCACGCGTGATCGTCACGATGCTCGAGCGTCACTCGCTGCGTGCGACGCCGCGCGCTCGAGGGGAGGCTTCCAACTCTATCGACACCCGGGAGGGGAACCTCGAGACGGTCGAGCCCCCTCATTTCCCCTACGACCCCTCCGTTATTCCCCTCCAACCTACGCTTCGGCTTCGCTTCTGCTACTACGGACTTCTGTCCTTTTCAACGCTACGACGGATGGGGGTATCCGTCCCTGGTTGAGAATTCAACCGGTTTTGGGTGGGGGACTGAACGCCTTGGCGATTTGACGAGGACGCGTCAACCCTGTCTACCTTTATCAATGCTATCTATAACGAAGAGTTTACTGATAAAACGCTGCAACTTCACAACATTGCAACTCAGACAGATAAATTTGGGGGTTTTTGTCATTTTTTGGTAGTACTGAATTTTTTTTTTCAGTGATCATAAGATTGTTTTGTCGAAATTGTGATGTTTTTATCAGGAAATGTCGCAAATGTCTAAATGCACTTTTCTAAGGCATAAAAATAAAAAAAAATTTGAAATTATGGATAAGCAGAATTATATCTGCCATAAATTTTGTAGAAAAAAATTAAGTCAATGATGTAGTGATGTTTCATAGGAACAGATAAAAAGATTTTTTTTCTGAAATTTCCAAATGCACTTTTCTGAATTGCTAAAATAAATTATTTTTTAAATTATGGAACGGCAAATTTTTTCACTGACACGAATATTAGAAGGCCAAATTGAATTCGCGGTATAGTGATGTTTCACGTGTGCAGTTGAGACTGTTTTATTTCTGAAAATTTCAAATACACTTTTATAAAACATAGGATTAAAATTTTTTTCGTAATTATAAAAAAGCAATGTTATTCTCTGCCACAAATATTATAGGAAAACATTGAGTCAACGATACATCGATGATTCACGTGTATAGATTGTTTTGTTTTTAGAAATTTCAAATGCACCTTTGTGAATCATAAAAATCACATTATTCTTGGAATCGTAAAAAAAGCACAGTTATTCTCTGCCACGAATATTATGTGAAAAAAATAAGTTACCTATATCGCGATGACTTGTGCAAATTCAACTGTATTTCTATGAAATTTTCAAATGCACTTTTCTGAGCCATAAAAATACGATTATTTTTGAAATTGTGAAAAGCAAAATTTTTCACCGTCACTCCATATTTCTGAGTCATAAAAATAATATTATTTCTTAATTGCAGTAAAGCAAAATTATTCTATGCCATGAATATTATCAGGAAAAATCGAGTTTACGACATAGCGAAGTTTCACATGTACAGATAAGATTCATTCCTGAAATTTTTTAATGCACTTTTTTAAGTCATAAAAATATAATCAGTTTCGATTGTGAAAAGCAATATTTTTCTTTGCCACAGACATTATCGGAAAAAATTGAGCTTACGATATACTGACATTGCATGTGTGTAGATAAGACTCGGATTTTTTATTTTCATCTGCCACAAAAACGTGCCGTTGTAACGGGTCTTGAATTTCGTAGATCTGTTTGCCGAGGTTATCGAAAAATTTGGTATCGAACGTGTTTGTCACATCGTCACCACGTTGGCCAACCAACACGATGTCGTTCCCGCGCGTTCGGTATTCACCGTATACAGATAAAAAAAACTATCTTATCGCAATAGTCATGTTATCATTACCGCGTTGCAGCCTTCCCCTTTTTATCACTCGACGGTTTATTTATAAAGCCGATAGCTTATTTATCGTCTCAGCGTTGCAATCGTTCCTCCTTTTCAAGACGTTCAAATGCCTTCGTACGCAGCTGCACGTTAAACGAACTACCACCACAATTAATTGATAAGTAAAAAATGCTGTCCCCAACTATTTTTAGCCGTTCAATATCTATTCGGATCGTATCACCGACAAAGATATTGGCTATAATTTAAATCGAAGGTTCATTTTTTTCCCAACTTAAAATTTCATCGCTTTATAAATAAGTATAATTTTGATTAATATAATTTTTCGTGAGGCGATACACATTATTATAATTTAATATTAATATTACTCAGAACTATAAGAAACGTAACATTTTTTTAAATGCAGTTTTGATTGATAATTTTGATAAAGTGTTTCACGAAAAATAAAAAATATATTCTCCTCAAGAATTTTAATCGATTTTGATTTAACTATCGAAACACATTGAAATTATGTTAGTCACTTGACGAAATGTTTAAGTCCCTCCGGAAATTCTCCAAGCACTGGAAGAGTTTTCGCATTTCCCGACACAGCATCAGGAAAGTATTTCTTAATTTTTCTATTTTTGATAAGCTGTATTAGAATTTATAATATGCAGGGATTTTTAAAGATAATTTCATACAAAGGACGAACACTAAAATTACGAGAAATAAAGTGCGAAAATTAAAAATCAAAGTAACATAATCTAAACATCTGCAACAAATTCTGTAATTCCGAATAGCTACATCAAATCCCACCTCATATAATTTAATAAATGAAGACGATTCCGTCGAAGTAATCACATTGTAATAAAATTTTCGAAAAATTCTCAACAACGTATACGTTTTATTTGTTTTAAATACCATGACGCATCCTCTTGTGACTATTTTCGTGACACCTCACAACCGGCAAAAATTCCGCACTCACGTGCCACAATAACGCGTCTGAGATAAGGAAAATCGGTGAGCGACGATCACTGAAGAATATAAGAAAAGCGTGTCAATCCCTTATAACGACGTAATTCCGGCACAGGTACAAATAGAGACAGGCGGACACGTGTAAATGTGAACGGCGACGGAGACGGAGAAAAAGATTGAGTAAAAGAAACGTTTCGCAAAGAAAAGTGACGTTGGTGGTGCGATCGCGCGAAGGAGGGTTATGCCACGCGCGTTCGACTGGCTTCCCTCGGACCGCCGTGAGTCCGAGTTGAGCCAACACACAGCGTTTTCCCCCCGCGCACGTTTCCCTGCGCCCGTGCGCTTCGCCAATTCACCGTCGCGGTGTGCCCCCACCGTGCGTCCCAAGCGGCGGAGAACGTGCGCCTCTTCCGCCCCCTCTTCGCGACTCCCACACCGCGTATGTGCTAAAGAAAGTCTCACATTTGTTCCGCGTGCGGAGGAGCGCGCCTCACGTCGAAGACGTACGACGCCGTCGGCCGACGACGGCGACGCGGACGACGATGACGGCCCACGCCCCACCCGATCGCTTCTGTTTTTCAAACTCCGCCCGTTAACGTACCTAGCGTTGCGCCTAGATGCGGAGCGTGACCGAAGAGAAACGGAGAAGAAAGAGAGAAATAAAAAATAAATAAAGAGGCACCGCGGACAGCCTAGCGTAAAAAGGAGAAAGAAAGGGGCCCGCTAGACGCTGGCGCGTCCTCTCCAACCCCACCATGCGTTTTTCGCACGCTTTGCTGACGCCAAGACCCCGCCTTCGGGCTTACTATCAGCCAGCCACCCTCTTCTCCCCTCTGCCGACGCGCCGTCCCACCCTTCACGTGTCTACACCCACCCCAGTTGGAGTGCCCACTTTTTACAAGCCGCGCGCCCCTTTTTTCGGCTTGCGGGCTTGCGGAAAATTGTGCTGAGCGGCGCCACCGGACCGAAGGTTGCGGGAATAGGGGTGGAAACCCCTGGCGCTAATAGTCTGTGCTGCGCGGTTGGTATTGTCGCGACCCTCGATGGGCCCCTGCGGAAAAAAATAGGGGCACGATGGTATTGAAGAGACCGCTTGAAGGCGCTTGGTTTGCGTACCTCCGGAATGTTTTTGGAGCTTCTGCTAACGGATAACGCTGTCGGTAATGAAGCGCTCTGCACGCGGGAATTCGGGATCTGTGTTACCGACCGCACTGGAATCGCGTTTTAGTTTTTGGAAGCGACGCGAGGCGATTGAATGCTAGCGACATCTTTCGGGGGGTTGAGGATTTGAGATATGGGAGTTGTTGCGAGAATCTCGACTGATTTTTTTACTTGTCCTTTTTCCTAAGTTGTTAATTATGATAATTCAGAAGAGGGGCTACATAATGAGTAGTAGCTTTTAATGCAAAAAAAAGACAGCTAAGTTAATGGCATTAAATCAAATTATTAAGCAACGTTCCGTAAGTTGAACTACCTGTTGCTTATGGATGTTTATAGAGCAACACTTTTACAATTTCGATTTGAATTTTGGATATTAGTATATCTATAATATAAATAAAAAATGTGATTAGAATGACAACATGATAGTATAAACTGAAAAAAAAATTCAGTTGATTTAACTAAATGCGTTATGTTGCTTCAACGAAAATTCGTTTGAATTCAATAAATTTTAGTTAAATCAACTAGTACCGTATTTTTTGGTAATGATCGTTGCATTTGCGTAATTACAACTTTCGGTTTTCTTCAACATTGGACAACTTTTGTTTCAAGCCCGATTTACTTAAGTCAACTAGCTTAAGCCGAATTTTATTGAAACGACTCAATATCATATTGTAAGTACCGTATTTCATTTTACACAAACAACAAAATATTTTGTTCGCTTAGATAACATTTATATAAACGTATAGACTCGTGCCATTTTGTCGAATGAACTGTTTTTTTTTATGTAGGCCTCGATTAATTTAATTTGAGTGGCTTAGTTACCGATATTTGGGAGGAGGTTTTGAAACTTTTGCTTATTGGTGGACGATGAATCGTAAAAAAAAGGAATGATTGTGTATATTTTTTTCTACATAATGGACGGATTAAGGGGGTTCTGAAGGTGATTTGACTCGAATAGGGTTTTTCTACCTTCGAGGAGCGGTAAATCAGCGGGCTATCAGTAAGCTATTGACCGCCCACAGGGCAACAGCCGATTGGGAGGGGGGGGGGGGGGGGGGGGGGGGTCACTGTACAGATTGCATAGGCCACCCCCGAGGCGATATATCTATCTCTAGCAGTCGTCCACGATCCGGCGGATTAGTTGGGCTCACTCACGCGTCATGCGGCATAATTGATTTTGCTCCAAAGTGCTAAACGTTTCAATCTGCCTAATGGGACGTTAATTTAAAAGCAACACCATACAGAAAATTTTTTTAAAGGACCGACTGAATGCTTTTTAATCTATAAAAATTAAAAATTTGATATTGGATCCTTATGACAATTTTTTAATGGAATTGACATTCGAAAAAATTTACCACTTTCTGCCACCTAACCTCAATTTTGATCAGACGATTACTCAAAGTTAAACATCTATATATATTTAAGAAAATTTTTGAAAATAATGGAAAAATGAAAATTCAGTTTTTCCATGCCTTGCAACATTTTTTTCGGAAAAATCTGACAGTTTAGAAGAATTATGACAATCATAGGAATATGATGTATTTTTCAATGGTGTTTCTGTGATTTTCCTAAATTCTTGACGATTTTCGAGCTCCCAAGAAAAAAAGTTTACTTTGAGTCTATGTTTTTTATAAGCGTTATATACTTTACATGGGTGGGAGTCAAAATAGCGAATGAGCAAATAGTGAATGGTTAAAATAGCGAATTTCGAAATTAGGAACGTCTGAATCCAGAATGGTTATCATTCTGAAATTCGCTATTTCAGCCATTCGCTATTTCAACCATTCACTATTTTAACCTCCATCTTATTAAAATGCATTTAAAATAGCAAAAGATAAAATTGCAAATGACTGAAATAGCGAATTCCATAATTATGGACATTCTACATTTCAACGTTCTTTATTTTTAAATTCGCTATATTAGCCGTTTGCTATATCGGTCATTCACTATTTTACATTGCAGATTAAATTTTAAGTCGAGCACTAAAATTTCTAAAATTCATGTTGACTTTCGTGTACTGATCTAGCAATTATTGACATAATAATCATGTGTTGTAATTTTTAATAACGTAATTATCGAAATCCATTGTATTAAATTTATTGTGAGAAAATATTAATTTCAATTTTTATATCAAGTTGTAAAAAATTCCTGCAAGCTTGGATAAAAATACCACTAACATTTTTTTCAGTGTACTTTTGCGTCTCGAATACCTGCTGTCCTCTTATTTATTTGTATTTCTCTTCAATCCATGCTACTCAATATATGGTCATAATATCCGTGTCCCCTTTTATTCTTCCTCTCGGTAGTTTAGGGCCCGGGCCCCAAAAACTTGGCATTGTTGGATAATCGGTCCCGGGCGGGTTTCAGAAGTGGTAATACCCAATAACGACCTCGGTTACACGGTTATATTGACAACTGGCAGAAGGACCCTTCACCTTTTCATCCCATTTTCTGTATAGCGGTGGGAAATTACAACCAATACATCCCAAAAGGTCAAGTGGTGGTATTCACACAGTTTTCAGGTGCTTCCAACAAAAAAAAAGCCAATACCAATGACGTATGAAGTATTTAATATATTGGCCACTTTTTCGTCACACTGAATTTTTATTTATTTTATAGAACAACTACTATAATTAGAGAATTAATTTTTTGGTCAATTTTTCAAAGGTCCTCGATTCATTTGGTTTTTTTTTTGCTAGGCCAAATTAGTAGACGAATATTCATTCATAAACACCATTGAAACAAGGAAATCGACCAGTGAATGGACGGTAAAGCAGATTAAAAAATCCAGTGAATAAAGGTTTTTCTCTCTCGGAGGATAAAATCTATGATTTGAAAATATCTGTATCCACGAGATCAAAAAATAGTATTAAGTATTGTAACAAGCCCATTTTGAAAAAACCATTTTTTACCTAACCTAAACCTAGAACAATTATTTATTCATTTATCGAAATATTTTTTCACGTACCTTACGATTAAGATTTACTGCATAAGTAAAATTGATGCACAGCACAGAAAATTAAGAGACTGATAGAGAGCTCGAGAAAACGTTCTTGACGTTTTGGCAGCTGGCACAAAACTGACCTGCCGTCCAGTCACCGCTCTATGCGTGTCTATGATATTCTAAGGCGTGTGCGTAGCATGCATTTTTTTTCCTATGCATCACTTCACGTGGCTCTGTCTAGTAAGCCACGCACGCTCGCTGCCCCCCTTAAAGCACAGCTGATTTGGAGAATGCACCCCCTCCCCATCGATTTTGAAATCCACATGTCATTGGACTTTGTGGGATAGACGATAGTAAGAAAGGGCTTTTTTAGTTGATGAGTTTTTGAGAGATATATTTTTCAAACAATTCAAACAATTTTTGCTCTCCCTCATAGAAAAAGTTTTGTTTTGATAAAATTTTTTTTTTTTTTTTTTTTCAAATAATTGTCATTGTCTTTATGAGATTGCAAAATTATTATGTTTTATATGTCCTTATTGCGGTTTATATGCAAGAATTTAAAAAAAGTATCATCTACAGAATTTTTTTCTTATGTCTTTTCGCTTCTTCATAGAGAAGCTTTGCTTTCATGGAAAACATTATTTTTAAATATTTTTATCTCAGTATACACAAAATGGTTCAAAATGTCGAGAAAAGTGGCTTAGAAAAATGTCCGTATGTATGTGTGTGTATGTGTGTGCAGGGCTTCGAAAATTCAATCGCCTCTGACTGGGCAACCGTTAGAGGGATCGGGCTCAAATTAGGCAGGTAAATGAAGCAGTTGTCCCTCTTCAAATGTTACGAGTTTTTAATGAATATACGCACCCATTTTGATCTTATGTCATTTTTAATTTTTCGAAAAAAGGGCGTGGTCGTTCGAACTTTCGTAAAAGTTCGACGATTTAGCCAAATAGTTCTCCATAACTGAAGACACGTTCAATGTTGTTTGGTATTAAATTTGACTGAAATCGGAAAAGCCTTTCGAATTTTATAGGGTTTAAAAATTTTCGAAAAAATCACCCTTTTGCCTTAACTTTGGCAAAATATGAGACAACAAACTCAAATTTCATAGATGAAATCGGTACTATCTGGCGATGATTACTACATAGCTTCGTCATAACATGCAATATGGTCCAAATTTTTCACAATTCCATGTTTTGGAAAAATGATGTTATTGTATTAACCTTAACAAACCATAACATAGCAAAGCCAAACCTTAGACCTGAAATCAGTACTATATAGTAATAATAGGTACACAGTTTCGCCACAATTTGTTTCGTGACTTAAATCTTTTCGTTATTCAACTTTGATAAAAAATAAAGTTGCAAAGTTGAACTTTGCGAATTGCTTCCTCATTATTTTTGGTTTTTCTTACAAATCTTCCTCTATGAGGAACCCAAAATTAATTAGCATACTTCCTTATCGATGAAGCTTTATAAAAAAATAAATAATAAATAATAAATAATAAATAATAAATAATAAATAATAAATAATAAATAATAAATAATAAATAATAAATAATAAATAATAAATAATAAATAATAAATAATAAATAATAAATAATAAATAATAAATAATAAATGATAAATAATAAATAATAAACAATAAAAAATAAAAATTAACCACGAAGAAAAAATTAGCAAGTTTCAACTTTTGTTACTATATTACTTCACGTGTCTCTTGAAATGAAGCATACACGCTGCCCCCTTAAAGCACGGCCAATTCGAAGAATGCACTGCCCCCTCTCCCCCTCCACCCGATCGGTCGCTCAACATCCCCTAATAGGAAAAATACCTACTTTCGGACTATGCGTGTACAGTATAGGCAACTATAGTCTAACGTCGATTCGAGTCTAAAGCCGCGTCGAGCGGCCGCTCCGTTAATTAATCTAACGTTCTCTCGTATCTTTTCGTCGGGCTCTCACGGAAATTTACTCTCACGTAACTCGTACCTTTTTCTTTCCCTTAACGAGCGATTGCACGATAGCTCGGATGCCAGGCACGCAGTGTCACTATAAACTGAACTGACACGAATCCTAGATTATTCGGATATCATCGATCATTGTCAATCGAAGCGGCTCTTACAGTCTTAAGTCTGTAGACCGCCGTTTCGTTGGGATATAGGTTAAGAGGCTATACCAGGATAAAGCTTTAAGAAAATTAATTTTTTTTTTATTTTAACAAATTTATTTTTCTTCATTTTCATAAATTAATTTTTCTTTATTTCAATAAATTTTTTTATTTTATTTTAATACATTTTTTTTTTTTAAATCAATTTTTTTTTATTTGTACTTTCTAGAATGTCATATTGAAATTGTAAGGTGGAATCTTAAGTAGTTTCAATAAATAAAAAATGAAATAATTTTTTAAGCAGGCCTTACCATTTTTTTATTTCGAATTTGTCCTCAGATTTTTCATTTAAAAAAATTTAATTTGGAATAGCTCAACATTTTTTCGTTGAGCCATTCAAACCAAAACGTAAATTTCGTGGGTATTTTTTTTTTTCATCGTGCAAATTATATGAAATTTATGGTAAAAATAGATTTTCAGGACGTCCTTAAATTTTTACACGATTTTTCTTTTTGTTTTTTTTTTTCTTTTGTAGGAATCTTTTGGTAGATTATAAAAATGATCGAAATATTTTTGGACTCAAGAAGACGAAAGAAAATAATAACAATAATCATGTATCCCTTTCATCGTTTGAAGAAGTACAGTAGAACATCCGATCGTAAAGCTACGAGAGTTTAACAGCTGTGACCATTCGTAGTCGACGAGATTTTCAAACGACTGCCGCACATGAGAGTAAGGAAGTCAACACAAAGATCTCCGAGCGTGAGTCTCTAATGACCGGAAAAGCCATTCGATATTTTATCGCGCCATTCGTCCTCGTCCCCTCCCCCGATCTCCATCGTTACCCTGTTTTTTTGCCGATCAAACGTGTTTTTTAATCGTCGAATAAAATTGAACGATTGAGATCATCCGTTGAATTGTGAGAGACGAAAAGAGAATTTTCATATAAAATGAAGTTTATTCCCGCTGAAAAATTGCAACATTTTGTTGGAATTGTATTATTATTAAGACGGCAATAATACGTGTTATAACCTTTAATTTAATTTCAAATCGACTCGGACATTCTTTCCGTTCTTTTTTCACTATTCCACAATTAAGCTTTTGCAAAGTTGCAGGATTATTATCATAGGAACAATTTTTTTAGATACCATCGTTACAAAAAAAAAAATTCAGCAGTGAATTCTACGGCTAGACAAATGTTTACATAACCATTTTTCTCAACCACAACATTTGAAAAAATGGTTGCTAAAATATCAATGCTTGCTTAAAAAATCTCACGCATATTAATACATCTTTTCATTTGCTTAATTAATCAGATGAAAATGCTGAATTAAATGTCAGAATTCCATAATTCATGAGTTTTTTTTTAATTCGAAAATTATTATTTTACTTATAAAAAATATATCTTATGGAAAAAATAATGTACAGGCGTAGAAAAATAATTTTACGGTTGAACAAATATTTACATAAAAATTTTTTTGGCCTCCTCAACAGGCCAGATCTTTAACTGAAGCAGTTAGGTTAAACCTGCCATGCAAGGAGGATGCATAACTCTGAGTTTATTTTAAGGGGTCGGAGATCCGTTCTAGGAGCTGCGAATTAGTGAAGAGCCTCGTGTTTTCCGGGACAGCAACAGCGGCAAAGAAACCGGAGAGGGTTGTATATGTTGGTACGGTATAGCAGTCGTAAAGTAAGAGGGCGTCGTGAGGGAGAAAAAAAAGGAGTTGTAGTAGATGCGAGATATAGGCGTTGGGAATAGGGTTACAGGATCAGAAATAGTCCAACATGCGGCAGGTGGATAGCCTGACGAGGCCCATGACCAGACTCTCAAATCCACGGTGCGTCCTTCCAACGCTTGGCTTCGACCCGAAAATTTATCTATCGCTTCTAAGGCATCTAAGGCCGAAGATTTTTTTTTTTCCCTGCCAGTCAGTCAGTCAGCCATCGGACCAGCAGCGTGCAACAGGTGAACGAGCGTGGGACCCTTTTCAATATTTTTTTTTTCACCTCATTCATGCATTCTCTAAGCGTAAAGAAAGCAACAAAATTCCAAACTTGCTAGAATGAATGTTACGAAAAATTATAAAATTGTTCATTCATAATGTAATCTTTTTGGACATTCGATGGATTGAAAGTATTGAGAAGGTGTTTTCTTCGATACTTTATTGAGGGTTCGTAAATGAGTTGTGTCTCTCGCATTTCATAAATCACCATAAACATTTTTTTAATTGGGTACTTTCTTGTGTAGTGGTAAAGTTCTGATTTAGCAAGGTTTGTCTAGTAGATACATAAAGTGCCAGAAATTATTTTTTTATCAATGTTCTATACATTGTACCATGGAAAATAGTGGAGGTTTTCTTTTGTTTGGATTTTCCAACATGCGGCATAAAACTTTTATTCATCCTCATCGGTTCTACTGGTTTTCTTCTATCAAAGGTAAACTAAATCGTCCTCTAGAGTTGCACTTGTACTTCATCATAGTTGAGCTCGAATACGCAGCACGTGTAGTCAAAAGTCGAAAAGCAGACCCACGTGTGTCGTCTGGCAAACCATAAAAGGGCCAAAGGGAAAGAAATTTACTTTGGAAAACGGAAATTCGAAGAGCCTCCAGACATAACAGACCCTCGTCAAAAATTCGTTTATAGTCTTCTTCATCGGCATTTTGTATTTATTTATCTTTTTTCGCCCTCTGTCGTCTCCTGGCCTGTGTTTTTTTATCGGCCCTTTTATTGTTTACTTTTTTTAATCATATTTATTTTTTTATTATTTTTAAAGAAGAAAACTCTTTTTATGAATTTTTGTATCACGTGTTTTCGATCATAATAATGGGTCAGGGTTCGTCATTTTGTCAGCCGTGACTCGAACGGTTACGTAATATTCTTAGACATTTCTTATAAATATTCCTCGGGTTGTAAGAAGTTACGACCACTTTGCCGCAAGCTGCAGCAGCATATGACAATCAATTCATCGTGCTTAGCAAGAAAAAAAATGATTCACGCGGCGACAAATTTCGACACCGTAAGATTAAGCCTTAAGCGAAAAATTCTAACAATGCTTTTGATCCACGATATTTTATTTGCAGTACTGAAAAAAAACGCAAAATTTTCCATAACGAGAAAAATTGCAGTAGCGTAACATTTTGCATCAGATGAAACATTTCAATAAAGCCGAATTTCGCATCAGATATAAAATTACAACGCCGCAAAATTTCGCATTAAAATTTTAACATCGCAAAATCTTGCATCAGGTGCATATTTTCCATCAGGTGCAATAGTTTTGCATCAGGTGCAAAATTTCGACTACGTCGGATTTCGCATCGAGTGGAAAATGTCAACGACGCAAAATTTCGCAACGAGTGCAAAATGTCAACGACACAAAATTTCGTGGCCATTTCTTATAAATATTTTCCCAAGCGCAGGACGTTAAGACCACTTTGCTGCAAGCTGCTACGCCAGCATATGAAAAATGATTCATTCTGGTGAGCAAGACAAAAAAATGATTCACGCTGCGGAAAATGACCTTGTCCTTGTACCCGCGAAGAGTGCGCGAGCGTTTCATGATCGTTAATATGCATCGAGCGCCACGTTCTCCTATTAGCCTCGATTTTGAAGTCCACACATCATCCGATCTCGCGGCATAGGCGAGACTAATAAGTGGGTTTTTTTTTTACTTGATTGACTTTACAGCTTAAGCCTCCCACGTATTGATCGGTAGAAGAGATATTTAAAAACAAACGATTGTCCGAGAATATTACGCGGACAGTTCATATTTGGTGTTTCTTTTAACATTTCGAACACGTTTTTCTGACTTTGCCAGATGTGATGAGTAATTAGTTGGAGCTTGATACTAATCGAGAGATCGATCCGTAAATATCTACTTTTATCTCGAAATTTTATGAGGATTAATTATTTTTGAACTTTGAGAATTTTCCGCAACAAAATGTACATGCGTTTTGTTTAAGACTATTTTTCCTAACTGGGCTTTTGATTTTAGCGTCAACTTTTACTTCTACTTTTGATTCGCGATATTTCATTTGCAATATTGAAAGAAAACGAAATATTTCGCATCAGGTGAAAAATTTCAAAAGCTTGAAATTTCACATCAAATGAAACATTTCAACAACCCGAAATTCCGCATCCGATACCAGAATTTCAACAACACAATACTTCGCATCAAGTGCAATATTTTGCATCAGGTGAACATTTTTACATGCCGTAAAAAATTTTAACAGCCGAAAATTTTGCATCACGTGAAAAATGTCAGCGGTCCAAAATTTTTGCATTACGTGAAAAATTTCAGCAGCCCGAAATTTCGCATCACGGGAAAAATTTCAACAACGCAGAATTTCGCATTGCGTGCATAATGACGTTTTTTCGTATCTCTCTCTGTGCGTCTTGTGGAAACTGGGAGATGGAAACCCCCATAAAATCCTCGAGAAGCCACAAGGCATTGGTGATACGCTGATATATGGCTCCGTAAATAACAGCTTCTCTGACCCCGTTGCAGGAGTAGCGGTGAACTCTACGGGCTACTGTAGAACATTGCTACAGCGCCCGGCATCAATATAGCCACTCTGCGTTCTGCATAGTGTACAGTATACAGCATAATATGTCCTCCTGCTGTGCGGCTGTTGAGATGCAATCGATGCGACTTTCGACACTCACTTCTCAAGCAATATAATCTCTCCTCTCCAGATCTCTGTGGTTCGTCGAAATTAACCACAATGCGAGAATATCATTCTCTCACGCAAAATATTAGGTTCGAGCGTAATTGTATGCCAATTTCTTTTTTTTTAACTGGTACAAATTTTTATTTTATTACGGAAAATGTTATCTTATATTACCGAGAGGAAAAATTGCTAGCGACAAATCGGTGTAGAGTGAAATTTAAACGAATGGGTAAGTTGTGCCATGCGAAAAATTATACCAATGGAAATTTACGCAGACAAAAGGAAAATCTAATGTCATCCGGAAAATTCAATCTCGAATGTCAAATTTAATTCCATGTGACAAATTTAATTGTCAGTGGTAAAATAATTTATATCAAGCGGAAAATGAAAATAATTAAAAATTCGGAGATATATAATAACAGTAAATAACATAAATATAAGTCTCAGGTGAAATATTCCGACACCGCAAAATTTAGCGCCGAGCTAAAAATTCCAATGATGCAACATTCTGCGTCATATTCAAAAACGCAAATTATCGCACCTGGTGAAAAATTGCAGTAACGCAAAATTTTACATCACGTGCGAAATTTCGACAGAGCCAAATTTCAACAATGTTATATTTTGCATCAGGTACAAAAATTCAACGGATCGATATTCCGCATCTTGCGGAAAATTGCAGCGGAAAATATCAGGCTAGAGGCAAAATTTCAAGTAAAGATTTCGCGTCGCAAAAAAATGTATCATTTTGCTAAACCTTGCGGCGTATAAAAATTCATAAACGAAAAATCCAAATTTTATGTTGCAAAAAAATATTAAAAAAAGGACTTCCGTAAATATATATTAGACTGCTATAGCAGATTAATTATATACACTTGGGCTTATAATGAGTTGCGGGATTGAGTCATTAACACACACGATCACTAATCCGAACAACGAAGGTCGGCCTTGGTACTTCCATGTATGTTGGAAACGTGACATGCGGAATGCGATTGTTGCGCATCTCCGCTTCTCCTGCACCGACGACAGAAGAAAGACTCAGGCGCAAATCAATTCCGCGCTCGCTTGGATTTACTATAAGCTAATATAGTATAATGTACGCTTGACTATCGAGAGTAGCCGCTACCGATGAATAATGAATATTTAACCGAACGGCTATCAGGACGATTCATCCGCATGCCTCGCACACGTGTCGTACTTTCGTAATGTTCTCAAATTACTCATAAACATACACATACGTACATGCGATTTTTTTCCTCCCTTTCGCTTAATTCAAGTACGCCTACAATTTGCACTTTAGAAGCCATCTTTAAAAAGTGAATTGTTGTAAAATGTATTATGCTGCGGAAAAATCGCATTAAGCAGGTTGCATATTTATGATCTATGCGCGGGCGGATTTTATAGCTTGCAGCACTTATTAGTGCATAATTAAGAAATGATATATGCACCATAAACATTTTTGCAAGTGCCAATTTTCAATGGCGGTAATACTTGCCTTAAGAGGCTGAAGAACTATTGAAAAATATTTAAGTAAATTTATTCTTGAGAACAGAATTATTCGACAAAGTACGGAATATCGGTCTACTTAGTGTAGTAGACCGATATTCCGTGGATACTTTAAACGTGGATGATTTGATGTTGACGCAAATGAGGGAAAATCCCAGTGCAGACAAGATTTAAATGTTTCCACAAAAATGGTCTTTTTAGTTTTCACACAGAAATGGTCTTTTTAGTTTTCACACAAAATTAGACCACTTAGTGTTTGCACAAAATTGAACCATTTCGTATTTGCATAGTAATAGAGCATTTAGTGTTTGCACGAAGTTGGACGATTTAGTGTTTGCATAAAATTATACCATTTAGTGTTTCGGAAAATCAGGTTATTTAGTGTTTGATTTACGCAAAATCAGCCTCATTCGTCTTTACACAAAATCAGACCGATTCATCCTCACACAAAATCAGACCATTCATTACTTGCATAAATCAGACCATTTAGTCCTTGCACAAAATCTGACCATTCAATCCTTACACAAAATCAGACCATTTAGCGTTCACAAAGTATTGGACCATTTTCTGTGTGCCCCAAGTCGGACTAATTTGTATTTACGCAACATTCTTTTCTCTCCATTTATTTTTGAGTTATTAATATTATATAAATTTTATTTTGCTCTCTATGCTCGACGTTTACATCCACTTAGCTTTTCAGAGTATTTCAATAATGCAACCGCATGCGGCGCGTCGGCCGGCGGCTAGCAATTGCAACGTTAACATATATCCTACGTCATAGTATAACAACGTCTATTTTACACGCGTGTAGAATAAAATAATACTCGAGTATCCTGAGGAGAGAGTACAGAGTAAGTACTGATGCATGACCTCACTCATTCACTCTCATACATATATACTGACACGCGTGTCAGTTAAGGCTGCATGAGAGGATAATGACGAGGAATGCATTCGCGGTGATAGGACGATTTATTCGCCAGCCTGGCCACCAATACACATCGTATATACTAACGTATTATGTATCTTACATATTTATAATCCGAGAACTAACCGAGGTCCTGTCGTGCACGAGTTGGCGTTGCCACTTTTCTCTTAGCCAATGGATTATTTGAAAAGCAACGGGGATCGGTATTAACTGCACTATTTTATTTATTCGCTGTTACTAATATTTATGGGTAAATGACTGGAATTTGCTCTATGCCTCAATATTAGGTACTTTAATACGGTTGTTTGAATATCTCCATTGGAATTTAAAGCACTTTTGCTATACTGAATGCTCCACTTTCTTACATGCGGCGGTGAGTTATTTTAATGATTCGTTAAAATTTAATACAAATTAAGTTACAATCATATTACGATTTTTTGTGACACCGCGTAAGATTGAAAATAATTTACAAAAATTATTAATCGATGAATAAGTCCAGTAATTTTTTTGCTTGTAATTTTTTTTTTTTTGTAAATTCAGACCATTTAGTGTTTTAACGAAATCTGACCATTAAACACAAAATCTGGAAATTTTTTTTTACACAAAATCAGATCATTTTGTGCCTACGCAATTCATTTAATGTTTAAACAAAATCGGATTATTTAGAAAAATCAAATAAGCGAATCTATCGAAGCAGCCTTATAATATAACATAACTAATTATAAAATTATATAGTGTAACCAATTAGATGAAAATATAGAATATTAATTAAATTAAATATAGAAAAATTCTGAATAATAATGTATATTTTCAAAATACCTTAGAATTTTTTTCCCTCGTAATTTATTATTGGTTACATTATTATCATAATTTAACGAGTTTTTTTTAAACAGGAGTGTGAACCGTGCAAGTAAATACGACAAGTCTTGTTTTACAATGACAGACAATCAATCGCATGTTAATTATGAGGAATGCGAGAATCGTCGATTAATCCCTCTTGGGAACGTCAATCGCAACCGAACCCTCTTAAATGCACCACAGAAGCATGCGTTATTCGTTCGCTCGACATATTGAGTGTCTTGAGTATTTATAACGCGCACTTATCGGCGTGGGATGGCAATAAATACGCTGTTGATTGACTTATTGGAAAACCGCATCGTTGACCATTATGCATGCGCTCAGAAACGATCCACCGACAACGAGTTCTGAGCGCTCTGCAAGTTTTTCTATGCTCTTTGGATATATTTCATGTTTTCATCTCCGGTCGACTAGCCATCACGGCGAAAACACGCGCCACTCTCTCTCGACGCACTTGTCGATGGGATTATTTTATTCTCCGAGATTATTTAATAATCAAGCTGATTATACTAATTTTTTTACAATTAAATATTCTCCATTTCTGTTTTTCTCAAATATATTTCATAATTTAATGATTTGATTGATTTAATTATTTTTCATCACGGGAAAATGATTCCTGCGGAAATTGCGGTACGATATTTTGTATCATTGAAATTTTCGCGAAATTTTTTACCGGGTCTAAAATTTCATGTTGTTGCATTTTTTGCCAATTATGATATTTTAGATCGGACTTGATTTTTTTCGAAGTGCATTTCTCTCCTAATTCTACATTTTTTATTTTCATCTGCTTTTCTACTGACACGAAATTTTCTACATGAAATATTTCTTCGGTGTTTTTAAAAAAATCTTCAATACTTAATTCATAAGAATCGCATGCTTATTACCTTTTTAGCGAATGGGACTGAAACTTCTTACAGATGATTGTTTCATACTAAAGTATTCCAATGGCATCCATAGTTGAGGAAACTGAAAACAGAAAATGTGACATTTTGGTATGATCAAAAATATTTCTAGATCAAATTTCAGAAACCTTATGATACAAGTTATGACAATATGGAAAGACACATTTTTAAAAATATAAAGTCGGACCATTTGGTGTTCACACAAAATATGACCATTTAAACTTACATTAAATGGGACCATTCGGATTTACACGATATCGGACCATTCGGATTTACACGATATCGGACCATTTAAACTTACACAGAATCAGACCATTTAGTGTTTAAACAAAAACAGACCATTTAATGATCACACAAAATTGGACCACTTTATGTTCACACAATATTGGACCATGTAGTGTTTACATAAAATCTGACTATTTAGTTTTTACCCAAAATCTGACCATTTAGTCATTACCAAAAATCAGCCCATTTAATTCTTACACTATGAACTATTTGATGCTTTAACAAAAATAGACCATTAAAGATCTATACTGAACAACCTTAAGATATTGGCGTTTTGCGCAATTCTTTTTTATACCGATGAAATTTTCTTTATATTACATAGCTACAATATTCTATCATGATTTGATGAATGCGACTATCACATTGCAGTGTCCGACATCATAAACTATAGGAATAATGTATGCGTCCAGCATTATTAAATCACCGGTAATATATGTTACGAGACTTTGATGGATATCTTATCAATTTCGTACGTGTGAATAATTAAAATAATCACTTCTTCGCAATCTCAAAAGTTTTCTCTACCTTACAGTGAGAATTGATAATTAATTCAGTTTCTCTTGTTTACTCGGACGTGGAATTCCTCAATTACCTCATAATGACTTGCACAGTGTAATAAATTTTCTCGTTGAAAGAAGAAAGATCGAGAGGCTCGATTTTGCACGTGTTCGCGTGTGCGAAGAGCTAATTGCCAACGAGTATTTAGCAGCTCCTTTTAGTATGCATAACAAATGCGTGGTATATGGGTTCGGTTTGACCCACAAGCACTGTCGATATTTATAAAACATTTTCACTCGAATAACATTAGACCAGCCAGAGGAAAACACAATCTCTTCGATCTTCAATGGATTGACAGTAGCCGATAGAGTTGGTGTGATTTACAAGTGGCTTCTTGGCTTCAACGTTTGGTAAGAGAAAAAAATCAACAGCTTCGCAGGCTGCGAAGAAAGCTGGTTGAGTTATTGGCACTTTTAGAAATTTCATATCATCCAATACTGAGTTAAAATCATCTCCCTACGCTTTAACTCACTGTACCAATTTTTTTATTCTATGCATAATATCACATTAATAAAAAAATCGTACTTTTCAAATGTTACGGGATTTAATACAAAAAAATGGGACCTAAACAATTTTTCTTTTATTTTAATAGCACTTACTTAATTGTTTTGTAATGTCACTTTTTAATTGTTTTTTGAAAATGGCAATTTCTAAACTTGTTACAATTGCCACTTTGTTAATTGTTTAAAAAATTGCACTTTTTTAATTTCATGGGATTAAAAAAATTGCACTTGGAATTTTTTTATTTTATTTTAATGACTTTTTTTACATTTTTAAAATTTATTTTTATGAATTGGGTTTTTATTTTTTTTATTGATAAGAAAAGGGTTCTTACGTTTTCTAGATTTTTTTCGACACCGGCACTTTTTACTTTTATTCTCCTCTTAATGGTATGTTCGAAACTTTTCGATTTAAATAAAAATAGAACGCTCGAAATATTTCAGATTTTTATAAAACTGCAATTTCAAAAAATTGCACATGCTGTTTACAATTGTCACTCTGAAAATATGAAGAATTAAATTTGAATGGCATTTGAAATGTTTCGAGTTTTTTCTACATGACTTTTCTGAATTTTTCTATTCCGTCCGCGTGATTGTGGTTTCGTCCATAATATCAAAATGTAAGATGCATTGCTAAAAAAAAAAATTCGGTGAACGTGAAATTCTCTGATAATTATTTCAAATATTTTGTTAAACAGCTATTTTTCAATGCGGTAAATATGCAGTTCTAGGATTGAAAATGATTATTTTTTCCCTCTCGCTACGTTCGATAGAACATGTATTTTATCTTCTTCTCATCCTAGTGCTTAAAAATTAAAATAAAATTTGGATGCACTTAATTCTCTTGATTGATTTAAAAAATCAATTTACATCCCTCTGTATATCGTCTGAATTTATTTTACATGGTATTAAATTTGAAAAAATATATTTTGTTTCATTCTAAAACTTGATCTATTGATTAGAAAAATTTGATGTTTCAATATAATATCTCCTTTATCTGACATTCGGTACAAGGTGCTAATGACGGTTGTGTTGCCAATGATTGTGCACAATTTACCCTATTGCATTAGCCATAGAATAGATAAACGAATGAGGTCGACGATGTTTTATGGGGGTCTCTTGTTCCCACTTGCACAACCACTTTAAACTGCAGGCAGATGGTTGCAGCAACTTATGCTGGCTGACAGCACAACATCTTTCTACACACTAGAAACTCGACTTCCTAACTGCATCTCACTTTAATCACGATCTCGTTAATTTTCAAAAATTATTATCTCAACAAATCTGTCTGCTTTTACTCGCTGCTATTTATCAGTTCATTATTTTACGCTAGAATCATTGGCTTAAGTACCATTCGACAAATTGAAGAATTTATCTTGACTCTTAAACCTGGAATTTCACTGCAGGATGTCGACTGATGCATAGAACAAGGCCAAGTTGATACAAATTTTTATTTTGTATTTATTTCAATTTTCCTATCGATGAAACCCATTGAAATTAATTCAATTAATTGAAACTTGAAACAGAATTTCAAAAAATTCTATTTACATCCGAATTACCGATTTCCATCAACAATGTCACTTATTTTCAGCACATTTCTCATGCGAGCAAAGTTAATATCTGAGATTAGTCGTTTTTCTAAAATTTGAGATGGTGTCCATTTTCTCCCCAATTTCGATTAGGAGTCGAGGCGTCCATTTTGCCCCATCTCCCCTAATCTCAACTTAAGAGTGTTGACCCGAAGTGCCCCGGCTTCCTCCACATAAAATCGTTAAGGATGCGCGAATCCGAGTTTATCGGTCATTAATCGTGGCGCTGCACTGTACATAAAGCCTCGGACAAGGGAATGGCTATTTCTATGGGTTGAGTAAGCAATTATTTTCCACATGATGCTCAGGAATAGAGGTGTGTACACAGTGTATTATTATTACTCCTGTGGCCACGAAATCGAAACGTTAAAGGCTCAAGACGAGTTTGCAAGAAGATTGATTTGCCGACTGTGCGCGAGTACATTAATTGCAACTCGCACGAGCTTCCTCCGCATATAATACCAGAGAGGATAGGTGAAGGAGCATATATATGTGAAGGTGGAGCAAAGTTGTACAGTGGGGCAAAGTTGGACAGTAATTTGGGAGAAGATATGGGACAATATGGGACAGTAATTTGGGAAAAATGTGGGCAATATGGGAGCGTCATTTGATGGGTAATTTGGGACAATGTGGGACAGTGGTGGGGGGGGGGGGGGGCAAAGTGGGACACTCATTTGGGGGGGGGGGGGGGGTGTAGAGTAAAGTAGTGTGGCCTTTTGGGGAAAAAATTTGGGTCAAAGTAGTACAATCATTCGAGGAAAAAGTGTGGGGAAAAGTAGTACAATCATCCAGGGAAAAATGTGGCGCAAAGTGGGACATTACACATTTTTCTAAACATTTTTTAAAAAATCGCAGTATTTAATTTTTCGATCTATTTAAAAAATTGTCATTTTGAAATATTACGTGATTTTGGAATAATTGCACTTATTACATTTTTTAAGGCTTTTTTCGAAAATTACCCTCTCTTAATTTTGCTTATTTTTTTCGATGGCATTTTAAGAACTTTCGATTATTTAAATGAAGATTTTTTTAGGATGGCATTTAAAATGTTCTTAGATTTTCTTTAAATGGCATTTTAAATAAAGTGAAACAGTTATTTAGGGAAAGATGTGAGGCAAAGTAGGACAGTCATTTGGGGAATAATTGGGACACTCCGACATTTTTGTGACAACGCCTTTTCACAATACAATCCAACAAAATTACTTAAATGACGATGTTTTTGAAACTGTTTTGTCTATTTGAAGCAATAAAATCTGTAAATAAAATACTAGGCAACGGGCCAAAGTGGGACACGCTGACTTAAAAAAAAAAAAAAAATTGCGTTTTCACAACTCAATTCAAGGAGAAAATATAATCAACGCTGATGACGTTCAGTAGCACCAAGTTGAAAAAAATCATATATTCTCGACATTGGGAAAGTGTCCCATTTTGTCCCATTGACTATTGAAATAGAGTTTTTTGGTGAAAAGCAGTAAAAATACATTCCTGTTTTCGTGATAAAGCCATTTTTTGTTTAAGTGTCCCACTTTGCCCCACCTTCCCCTACATATATATATATATATATGTGAATACACATGCACAAATCGATTCAACCGATTCTCCACACGATTCACGATTTCTACGTACGTTGCGAATTAATTATAGTCGTTGCGGCACGCAATGCATCGCGAGTTGAGATTGAGGGAAATATATAGTATAAAAGAAAACGACAAAGAAAGAATAATTCCACATCCCACGTCATGGAAAGAAACGACAAAACGTTTAACGTGATAGAGTTGCGCTGGATGGGATGATCTGAGCGGCTAGATTCAATCAGCAACGCTCTCGTGCTTGTAACTGCGTCGAGTGGAAATACTGAAGTAAACGTAGTTACTGTTGAATATGACATATATAGATATATGTATATAAATGTATAATGCCCCAAGTGGGTTAACTATTACGAGCTTCCGGGATGTTTAACGATATCCCGTTTCCGGGTTGTCTATTAGACTTCTACCACTCTGATATTTACTTCTTCGTCTAGTACGGTGATCGGTAACAAAACGGATATTGACATTTATGAAAATGTTGATGAGGTTATGTTACGATTTTTCTTTTTATTTGACAAATAAATATGTGGTCGCAAATGAATATGTGAAAACATTGAAGGGTCACGTGAAATTTTTTTTCGAATTTCGCTGCACGATTTGAATGCACCCGTCATTGACCGTTCACCAGTGAATGATGAACAGCTTTTTTGAGAGTTCATGAGAAATTTTGATTACTTAACTAACTGAACATTCAATTTTGACTTTGACTATTTTTTTTAAACTATCTATTGCGATTATCTTGTCGCAGAAGCGTAATTTAGACTAAAAGTATAGGTTAGATCGGCAAATTTAAATCTTGAAAATCAAATGAGGAACTACGAGGAAATATTTTCATAAGTTTTAGATTCGTAATCGGGGAAATTCAACATGTGTTACAGCGACAAAAAAGTCTTAATCAAAATCGGAAGCATATTAACGATTTTCACCAAACTTTTTATCTGACACCGTTCAATGTTATGTCGATTATATATATAAAATTAGCTCAATCGATTTAGTAAGACCGAAACCCTTTACCGAAACCCTTCAAATCACCTCAAAACCTCTTTACCGATTTTTATCTAATTTCAAATCTATCATCGATCAATGTATCTAAATTTAATTCAACTCATCGCATTGGATACGTGTCGAAATGACATAAATTTATCAAAAATTAATAAATTATATAATACCCGATCTCCTCAACAGATTCAATCCAATTCAGTACCGATCATCTTCGAAGATTATGTAATTTTTTCTCAACTATTTGACTCAATATACATACATTTTTGGCAGCTGAAACGAGAAAACGTAATTTAAAAAAAAAAAATTATTTTAGAAAATCTGATGAAGCCTTTGAAATGTTGTGTAAATTCTCTCGCCGTTCATAATTCTGTACCCGACTCTTGTACGATCTCAGTTCCTGGGATTGGGCATTTTACCTCGCAGCTAGATCTTGGAGATGAAAGGGCCTGTACGAAGGACGTGGAGTGAAGCTGTGGAAGGTGGTGCCTTTCAACCTGTCTCGATCTCAGCGCGGTGTTAGTTATGGATACTTGGATAAAGCCGCCTTAAGGCAGGCGCATAGTGAGCTAAAGAACTAGCTGGTTAGTGAGCCAGTGAACATAAACATCAGCGAGGAATGCTCCTCAGTCCTCACGGCTGTAACTTGTCGTTAGACTCAAGAATAAGAAAAAACCACCTGCAGGAAAATGGGACAACGAGTCTTCGTTATATTCTCAGATTTGTGGGTGGTTAAGAAGATTTCTCAAACATGAAGATATTTCTTCTTGTAGAAGCCTTTACAATTGCAGTATATATGATGAGGTCCTATTGTGTTCACTAAAATCTACTGCCGTTTGTATGTTTGAAGTTAGGTTAAGATCGGATAATAAATCGGTTGCAACTTCACCGATATGATTTTAAAAATGTGCTGTTGCTTTTTCTGAAGAAAGTAATATCAGAGTTCAATCTATTTTGAACCGGTTTAAAAATACGTGATATCGGTATTTCTACTGCGATCTAACTGACAATCCCGAAATGTTCACTCATAACCGTTAAACTTTAATTTCTCTCATACTTTCGGTGATTTTACCTGAAAGCCAATTGGCGTGTTAGGAAAAGTATCGCTTAACGATACCGATTTTTTAGTATTGATCACATCGACAATCTCAACCCATCAAATAGAATGTGTTCAGCTATTTTTCGCGACTATTCAATATTTAATTGAAAGGCTACCAGAAGTATCGATTAACGATGCCGATTCTGTGGTATCAATTGCAATTAAGTTGCCAGTAAATGAATGACTGAATCGACTATCGCAATCAAATTTTCCAACACTCTTCACCTGAACTCATAAACTTTCATGATTTTTCCTAAAAGCTTATTGAAAGCCTGGAAAAAGTATCGTTTTACGATGCCAACTCTGTAGTATTAATTGCACCATTCATGTCGATTGATCGGTTGGTAGATTAATGACTAGTGGCAATCCTAAGAAAATTCTCCAATACTCTTAACCCATTAACTAAAATTTCCCTGGTTACTTTTTACGATTATTCCGAAGAGCTCATTCAAATTAAGGTAAAATTATCGTTTAACGATACCGATTTTGTAGTATAAATCACACCAACACTCTTAACCCATAAACTAAAATTTCTCTGGTCATTTTTCTCGATTTTTCCGGACAGCTAATTCGAAGGCTAGCAAAAGTATCGTTTAACGATACCGATTCTGCAGCATTAATCACACCGCCCATGCCGATTAAGTTGCTCTACGATGTTGCATGCGGACTCAGCTGTTGGTGCAACGTTTCAATTTGCTACATTGACCGTTTATGCATTTGCGCCGAAGATCAGAGTGTTCCTACAAACGATCGAGGAAGCGGAATATAACGCTCGGTTATTCTATATCGGTCGTAGATCCTGGCGAGATTCTCTCGCGGATCGCGGCAACGCCGATCGCTTTGCTGCGCACCGCACGCGGTCCATTAATCTCAACGACGCTACGTTAATTGCTCGCATCACGAACGTTATATTCTTCATTCTCGATGTTTATCCGTTCTCGAATGATTTTCAAGATAAATCGTGATTCACGCTTATTTGTTCTATTCTTGACACTTGAAAGCCACCGGGAATATTTTCGTTCTTGTATTACCGATCGGTATTTAGAAGTTACTGCAGAGTTATAATTTCGACTGGAATTCTTCAAGCGAGAATTTCCTCGTTTTAACAATTTATCTCTATTCATTAGGAATGCCGATTTTTTTAGATATATCGGCTTGGATAACGTAGGCACTAGGAAAATTGTGTACGAATTTATGTAATAGAAATGCATAACGATCTACTAGATTTTAACATGGCGAAAGTTTCTCGTATCATTTTCCGATTCTTGAAAATTTATCTCTATTTCTTAGGACTGCCGATTTTTTGTCAAACGTTCGCGTTGATAAAAGGCAACTGCTGGAAAAGTCAGCACGAGTTAAATGTTAAAAAATATCGATATATTAGGTTATGGAATGGCGCAATTTAACCGAAATGAATTGTTGCCTTTACAAAATATTTTTTTATTAATTAGGAATACCGATTTTTTTTTTTCAACGACGAATCAGGAGATGTAACCGGTGAAAAAGCATATACAAGTCAAACATAAATAGACAGAATTCTGCCGATGAGAACCTTCCGGTTTTTAGCATTTATCTCCATTAATTAAGAATACCGACTTTTCTACAACTTCCACAAGTTGTATCCGAGCTAAAAAATAAAGATACATAAAGATTTATAGAATTTCAAGACAACCGATTTTTACCGGGCAAAATGTCAGCCATTTCAGAATCTATCTCTATTTATTAGGAATGCCGATTCACTTTGTTCAAGAAGTTCGTATCGGAAAACGCAACCGTTAGAAATGTGTGTATGAGCAAACTACAAAAAAACGTATAACGATCTACGAGAACGCACCTTGTGTCTGACTGATGAACGCACCTGCTTATTGATTCATGATGCCGAGTGGTGTGTCGGAGGCGTTCTCGTTGAATCGAAAAGCTAATCGTCGATCGCGTCCGAACGAATGCACCACCGGTAGCCGCGTAATTAAGAGCACAGGCGTAGAAAAAAAGGCGGGAGAAGTGCGGGTGGGTCGAGGGGGGGAGGGGGGATTTTCACACCGGTTCCAACTTATGCGTTTGGTTCGACTTAGACGAGCGTCGAAAGGAATAATCCAGCCGGTGTTGATCACAATATAATGCAGTACGTGCGGTAAAAGAAAATTGTTAATTGCAATACCGATCAGTTTTAATACGACACTGAAAATAGACTTGATAGCAGGACCAACTAATTGGTTAGTACGACTGCACTTAGTTGGTTCAACATGGAATTCAGAAAATCAACCTGATCCATTAATCAAATAACCTGAACAATTAAAGAAAAAACTTGAACAACTGAACAAACAACCTGATTTGTTAAAGAAATACCCTGATAAATTGGCCAAACAACTTCATTAATTGGCCAAACAACTCCATTCATTGAGCAAGAAACCTGATTAATTGGGCGAACAGCCTGATCAATTGGACAAACAATCTGATCATTGGAACAAATAACATGATCGATTGGACAAACAACCTGATCGACTGGACAAACAACGCGATCGACTGGACAAACAACCTGATCGATTGGACAAACAACCTGATCGATTGAACAATCAACCTGATCTACTACTAAAATTCACAATGGATCACAACACGAAAATAAGCGATTTTTAATCGGAATACAGGAGGATCTGCGTAGAAGCGCTATCAGGAATTATAAATTACGTGTTTGCCACGTATAATACATGGCAACGCGTAGACATATATCTACTCTCGTGCTGTCGCGTTAGATAAATCGCAACGGCGCGCGGATATAAAGAAACTAGATTTCTCAGCGTACGGCGTCGTTTGACAAACAGCGAATTCCTAGTGCCCGTGCGGTAGGACACCACCGGGTCTGGATGCATATAACACAAGTATGCGCGTGTCTCGACCCACGTGTATATCGCACAGTTCCCTGCATAAAGATTTCTTTTTGTGTTATATCACTTTAGACGCTACGCTGCACATTGCAATCAATCCACATTTATCTTTCTCGTTGGTAATTCGCTTGTCTCGCGACAAGATTCGTACACCGAGACACGAAGATATTTTACTTCGGCATTACTACCTGCTGCGTTAATAAACCACTGTCGCCATTTTTTTTTTTTGTCAAATACTTAAAATTTTTAACAAACAGCTTTCATGAATTTTACACGAAAACAACGTTTATTTTTTTCGGTACTAAGAAAAAGTTCAATAAATTTTATAAATTTATTAAAATAATAAGATAATAATAATGATAAAATAGAAAATAATAAAATTTTATTATTAAGAAAATAATTTAAAAAATTTCGGTATTAAGAAAATAATTTAAAAAATTTCGGTATTAAAAAAATATCCTAAAAGTTTAAAAAATTGCTATTTTCGAATATAATACAAGATTAAAATTTAAAAAATATATAACACACTTTATGAATAATGTCGTCGATTATTTATTATCCTTTCGAAATAATACCTGGAATATTTTTAACGCAAATAATGACACTTTTGAAAATTCTCTTTTTCCATTTCTAAAATATATTTAGCAAAATAAAAATATAGACAAAATTTCTGATTAAATCCTACGATTTCCCAAATTTTGCCAGTAATTTTTTATTATTATCAATAAGAAACCGTGTTTCAAAAACTGCTCCCCTATTCTGATAAATACACTATGCTACAAGTTAAAGGGTTAACAGAACTTCCTTAGGTCACATATATTGCCTGCTTTAGACGTATTCGAATAATCATTTGAAACATAAATTATTATAATGAACCGATGGTTAACATAGTATCCGTCATAATGGGTGGGAAGTGGGAAGGACGTTTGGAGGGAGGGGGGGAGGAAAAAGGGGGCAGAAGCCTTGAATTTTTAGGATAACTTGACAATGCAGTATGTTCGGTCAGCCATAGTCATTGCGCATCCACTGTTATCCTATATCTATGTTTTAAGCCCCATTGTTAACGCATCCCACATCATGATTATTAATTAGGTGCGTCGCGCTTAGTCCAGAATACCGAGTGTCAGCAGAAGCAGTGACGACGCATATATTATGCGCTATATGTCCGCCTATGCTATTGTAGTACGCGTTGCATCCATAGAGGCATTGTCGGCGCGAGTGACGCATAAAAACATATGATTTTTTTCCTTAGAAATATTATGCGCGATTACTAATAAATAAACGCTTAATAGATCGCTAACGATATTCTTATATGCTGAACAAAAAATTGGCAGTTACTATACTCAACTGTATGATCAAATAGGGTAAGCCGACCAGTGAATGGACAGATAGGCAGACGTGCTCATATGGACAGTGTCCATTCACCGGTCGCCGTCTATCCACTGGCTCGTTCACCCTATGAATTGGCTTAATCAATTGGTGGCTAAAATAACCATAATAGATGTTTAAGCCTATTAAGTAATTAGTAGGCTTAATAATTATCAATTATTAATAATTATAAATTATTAATAATTATCAATAATAAACTGGTCATCGCATAATTTGACTGGCTAACTGACGATTGACTGGCCAAATAATAAGTTACCTTTTTAATATATCTTACCATTTGTTAAATTATTTTATCGCAAAAACATTAACTAAAAATATTTTATTTTCTACTTAATTCCTACTCTCGTTTAAATTATTCACAACTATTCGATTCCTTTTTTACTCATACAATTATCATCCTTGTCTTTGATATCCGTATAAAACAGTTCGTCTAATGATAGAGCAGACGCAAATTAATAATTCCAGCCGTCACTCAAATACTAGTTCTCCTAGGGCGTAATCTGGTAATTTCCGTCGCCATCGGAAGGTTAAACGGAAAAATGCTGTGACTGTTTGATTGCACCTCTCGATTGCTCGTTTTCTTCCTTCCTCATGACATTATTCAACAAACTGAGTAGCCAGATCTATATTTATTCGATACAACAACGAAGACACTTTAACAAAGTGGAAGAATTGTGTGATGCAACGAAAACCTCGAGGCAAGTCGAAGGCGTCATCATTATCATCATCATCATCATCATCGTTGTCGTCGTGATGCCAGGAACGTTCACGAGCTATTGGCGCACCTGGTAGCTGCACCGTAAATTTTAACATAAATGCCGAGTTGTCGTGAACGCCTGTCATAGGTTGGATTTCTTAAGGTCGTCCGGATAAAACTGTTGTAAAAGCATCAATCGAGGCCTAGTACACGATAGTCACTGTTTGCCATAGCTGTTGTAGGAGCTAAGAAGCACCTATTTTACATTTCTTTATTTGATTAATAATGCATTGAATGGGCTGAACGCGATGATACTTCATAATCGGTCGCTAATGATATTGCATTTCTACATCTGATGTACAGATGTCTAGCATATGGCGCGTACTTAACGATTATACGTTTTTAAAGTGACAACCATAAAGTAGGAAGGAAAAAAAAAGTTAGTCACAACTAACTAGGGTGTAATATATGAGCGAGAAAATATAGCTTGTCGTGTCAATGAAGAAATTCTCTGGCTCATGAAATAAATTGGTCGGAGTACACAATTAGTCGGTAAACCAAACGAATAATTTGGTTGAATTACATAAATCAGTTGGTAGGATAAAACCAATCAGTCGGTGGGATGAAATGAATTGGTTGATATGATACAATCAATCGGTTCGTCGGATTGCAACAAATCGGTTGGATTGATTGTAACGAATTAGTTGGTTGCAAAAAATTAATTGGTTGCATTGCCACGAATCAGTTGGTTGCACTGTAGAGGATCAGTTGCTTGGTTTGTAATCATATCAGTTGGTTAGATTGTAACAAATAAGTTTTTTATATTGCAATAAACCAGTTGAATCGGTTGTAACAAATCAGTTGGTCTGATGGTAACAAAACAGCTGATTGGATCGTAACAAATCCGTCGGATGGATTACATGTGGTAGTTTATCGGATTGCACAAATGAGTCAGTTGGGTTGCAGTAAATCGATTGGTTGTTTTGTAACAAATCAGTTGGTTGGATTACATAGTTCCTGAAATTGCACAAATCAGTTAAGTAGATTGTACAAATAAGTTGTTTAGATTGTAGAAATCCGTTATATGAAGTGTATGAATAAGTTCGTTGCTTTGTACAAATCAGTTGAGTAGATTGTAGTAATCAGTTGGTTCATTTGTACAAGCCAGTTGGTTGAATTGTACAAATCAGTTGGCTGAATTGCACAAACCAGTTTATTTGACTGGACAAATTGATTCGATTCAATTGTAGGAATCAGTTGGCTGGATTACACAATTCAATTGGTTGTACAAATCAATCTAACATTATTTCTGTGATAAAAAATCATGTATTCGACGGTAATTAACGTCACTTACCAAAAGTGTCATTTAGAGTATTATATTTTGTATTTACAACGATTTTTATCCAATATTTTATCGCTTTTGTAAAAACCTCTTTCCACAGCTACACTATTTTTCTATTCTCTCGTAAAATGGCGAGTTGATTAATTTTTTCGAATTAACTTTTCCTCAGAAATTCGCTTTGCTAAGCTTTTTTTTACTTTTTTCCTCGTGATATCAGGTCGATCACAAACAATCTTGAGAGACTCGTGACATCCTTAAGCCTCAATAAGATGGATGACTTCCATTGGCTCGTTACACACATACTCAATTTTTTTTCCTCCCTCGTATCTTGCGAAATAATTATAAACTAGTCCCTTTTCACAGCGTGTTACTATGCAGTGTATAACTATGAGGCTAATGCCTGTTTTGCCCTAATACCACATACGTCTCTTGGTGTTGATCGAACGCGCGCCGGAACGTCGAGACGAGGGCGAAAAGAGAGTGATTAGCATAATCTGCACATTACGCTCGCAGTCGTCGTCGCGCGCCTGCATTCTACGGAACTTTCATATGGGCCATTTCATGTCAATTAAGAAACTTTTGTCTGATCCTGTCAAAAAATTTTCATCGTTATTTAGGTTTTATCCACTACTCGAAAGGAGCTTCGGCAAAACGCTCAATAACGTTTTGTGCGTAGGATTTAATTTTTTGTTCGACTTTTCAAGTTTTGGAAGATAAATCTTTTTGCTCTTCAAGGTAATTTTGATTTCACCTTTTTATTTGTTGAAAATATTTGATGGACGTTTATCGAATCAATTATTTAAAATTTGTTTAAGATTTCATTTCAATAAAATTCACAAAAGACACTAATAATTAAGAAAATAAGGAATAATAGATGAGAAAAAATATTCGTTTATCATATGAATATTCACAACGCCACTGCAGATTTGTTTGTGGATTTTATACAAATTGCTACAAATTCGGTGTACAAATAGGTAAAATTGTTAGAAAAAAAAATGTTTAGAGATTCGATTAGAGCTTAATTCCTTAAGACAATTCTTTGGAACTCTATATGACTCTGATATATTATTATTTTACAAATTCACAATTTATCGTACTTTACTTAGTTAATTATTTTCATATATCTGCGAAGTTGACAACACGACAAGTGAACATAACATACGATTGTTGGTCGGAGTAGGTTTGAAGAAACTTACAAATACATATTCAGACAAACAATCGTATTTTGTTTCGATTGGGATTTTAAATGTAGGTATTTTAAACTTTCGGTATATTAATTTTTTGAGAATGTAATTTTTCGGTATTTTGACCGTCGTAATTATGAATGTAGGTTAAACAATAGGGACCCGCTAATAACATATGTAATAAAAAAGTCACTTGTTGTTCTCATGACTTCTTTCGACGACTGCGAACCCTTAAATAAAAATGATTTAAATTCACATGGAATGCCTGGTACACTCGATTCTCGTGTCGAGTTGCATGTGGGCCGACTGCTGGCCCAACTCTGTTCTCCACAGTGTTCTGGACTGTTATGAAAGAATGAAGAAACGTGGATGGCGCGAGGATATAACGCAGACAAGCTTGTGATGTGGGCGATCGAGCGAACCGAAGCCTTAAGCCTGCCTGCATAGAATAACATTCCACCGCGCGCTCTGTGCTCAATTACGTATTGCAATATTGCAGTAATAATAGACGAATTAAAAAAAAAAAAAACAAAAAAAAATTGTTAAAAATAATATTTGCAGGTAAAATTGACTAAACAGACGTTTGTTCAACAGCCATTGTCTCTCTTGATTTTCCTATTGGATTTATGAGACACTTGCGCAGTAACCGAACATTTCTTAGTCGATGTTTGAATACCTGGTCTTGTGATAGATGGACAATGGGCTAGAAGGGCGCGTGGGGCTTATGGGAAGGTAATGCGTGGGGGAACATGTCGCGACGCCTCTTTCCTAACTACTACTAACACAGTTAGCTCGAAACTACAAGTACTGTTAGTGTGGGTCGTGCGAAAGGTTATCAGACTCCAAGGAAACGAAAAAAAAAAAAATCTGCATCGTTATTTGCAATTTTTATTTTATGACAATTCTTTTTTTGCTTTTGCGTAAGGGAAGCTTTGTTTTCGTGAGACAATTTTTTTTCCAGATTTTTGAGTCAAAATGCTGTAAAGTGTAGAGAAAAATTATTTTTATTATTCTTGTGGACTTTGGCTGAATATTTATTGGAGAGGTGTTATTCTGCTTCGACGATAACAGCCTGTGATAGTTTTTTTTTATGATTGAAAATTAATTGTTAAAATATTGGCCGTTCAAATTGCTTTGTCAGTTTATGAATCGATATAGCAATTTGAACGGACAAAAATAAAAAAGATTCTAAATGTTTGATTTTTCTAGGCAGGAAGATCGATAACAACGGAATCTTTGGCATCGTTAGAAAACAAAAATATCACAGGCTGTCATCGTCGAAGCACAATAACATCTTTTTAAAAATTGAAAAAATTATATATAAAATAATAATATAAATATAAAATTAAATAAAAATTAAATAAAAATTCTTAAATGGGGTATTTTCGAATTTTAATCGTGCTGCCCCCAAATCGGTTCGAAATTCATTCTAAATACCTTTTTTTTTTGTATTTGTGGGTTAAAAATTCAATCTTGTATCGTTTCCAGACTTTGTAAAAATTCGTATTAATCCCGAAATAGACTATCCAGTACTTGCATATTTATCTCGTGCACTTTTCAGACAAGAGGCGACGACGAGACGTCGAACGATCGAGCCAAGTACCTAGTGTGCTGGCGCGCCACTAGATGCCTTAACAATAGGGATTATTAGCATTGGCTGAGCCCCCACTCCTGGCATCTATATCTCTGGCTCGCTATTGGACTCTCAACTTTTCTCGACATATTGTAATCACGCCGATATATTGTCATTGTGCGAGCACGACCAAGACGATTTTATACTCTTCCTGTATTTCTATACCCATATATATATATTCGGCTTCTTCTCTTATTATATATATATATATATATATGGGTCATTCCATACCAACGCTGCTTTGCTCTGAATCTTGACCTGCCAAATTTTATCCAGAATTGCGCTTGTTATCGTTCTTTACAAAAATCATAAGTATATGAATTATTTTCAAGAAAATCTAATTAAAATTGCAAATACTTCACAGCAATGGAATTTCTGTAGAGAACATTTTGGAGGCCTCAATTAAAATATATAACAAAGTTCTTACAAATTCTTATATATCCGCTTTTAAAAGAGACATGACACATCGAAAGTCGAAATATCGAAGACCGAAGCCACCTTTTTTGCATTCTGATTGGTCGTCTAACTTTGCAGCCTTGTTTAAAAAAATTTCAAATAGCATAATATTTTTCAAACTTTTTTATTATTTAAATTAAAAAATTTTGACCCCTTGACAGATTGACATTTTACTTGCGTACCAAATTTAAGCCAAGTATTTTGAAAATTACGGACGTTAGAGCACGAACGAAAAATTCCAATTTTTTTTTTTTCATTCAAATATACCATAAATTCAGAACCTATCGACCGATTCACTCCAAATTCAATCTCATCCCTTGGTTAACGACAGTTAACTGGTGGTTCAAAGATGAATAAAAAAATTTGCCTTAAAAAAATCTGAAAATATTTTCCGTTGTCCTAAAATGTACACACATAGTGAAGCAGTGAAAAGTATTTTGCTCATCTGAATTTTTAAATTTTCATCTTAAAAAATTTCGGACGAAAATAGACGCAAAGTCTGAAAAACTTTGGGTCTGAATTTTAAAATATTGATACCTGATACAGGACTTATAAGAATTTTTTCTCCTTTTCAAATTCCGACCCTACATTCGTTATGAATTATCATAACTACATAAATTGTTTAAAAAACAATCTCATAATCATTGTGGTTGCTTTTTAGAGATGGAACAATAAGACAAAAAATCGAGCATGTAATCTGTTAGGTCAAGGGTTAGATTCTGGTCGAGTTCGTATGGAATGCCCCATATATGGATAGAATCGTCTATCTTCCGATCAATTGAATCTCTTCTTTCATCCTGTTGCGATCCCGCAGGCGCCATCGCCGATTCCTGGCTGCTTCACTCACGTCTCTCTCTCTCTCTCTCTCTCTCTCGGTCTTCAAAGCCCATCTCCAATAACTCGATAATATAACACGCGAAAACCACTTCCAACGTGCTCGCCCAGTCAGTGAGCCACTTGTGCAAGCAAATAACCTGTTATCGGAAAAGCGATTTTAATTCTGGCGCTCGCACAGTGCCACGTAGTGACTTTTTCAAATATATTTATTCTTTATACTTATTTATTGGGATATTCACCTAACTACCACTTATGAGTCTACCTCGAATATAGACTTCACCTTAACTCTATTAAAGTTAATTTCGTCGAGAATATATCTGCCTCATTGTAACGCCAGCAGATTACAATTGCACGGTATTGCAACTCTACCAGATCAAAATCGATTAGATTATAACTCTACCAAATTAAAAAACGAATAGATTACAACTCTACCGGATTCCAAATAGGTTAGATTTCTACTTCACCAGATAAAAAATTTATTAGACTTCAACTCTTCTCATTTACAACTCTACTTAATTGCTCCACCAGGTGGCGACTCTACCAAGTCGAAATTCTACCAGCTTACAATTTGATCAGGTTAAAAATCTAGCGACGTCGACGATCTCATAAAAACTCCATATTCTATCAGGTCGCAAGCTTCGGAGATGTAAATTCTACCAGTTCCAACCTCTGGCAGATTTCAACTCTGCCGAGATATGATTCGACTGGTTTATAACTCTACAGACTTTGGTTATAAGATTATCTATGAAAAAATTACATCGAATAACTTTAGACAGTTGTATACGCGTAGAGTTTTGACCCGGTAGAATAATCTACGGTTTGATCTGGTAGAGTTGTTGATTTTGATAAATCTACAAGACAATATCTAATTGGATAGAATCTTGATCTTGTAAACTCAACGTGATTATAATGCAACGTATTCATAACTCTACCAGAAAATAACTCTACCGGTACTTTAATAATGAACATTCTTGTGACTAATCTTGGACAGTCGTAATTTAGTATAGTTCTCCGGTAGAGTTACTATGCGCTCTGGTAGCGTTTTACGATGGTAGAATCTTTGCTATTCATTATGGTAGAGTAATTTCATGGTAGAATTATTGCTGTTCGTTCTGGTAGAATTATTCTACAGTAGAGCTGTTATTATTCGATCTGGTAGAGTTATTCTATGGCAAAGTCATTGCTATTAAATTTGGTACAGTCATTCAATGATACAGTCATTCTACGGTAGAGTCGTTGCTTATTCGATCTGGTAGTTATTACAAAATGACCAGATGTGGTCTTCTGTTGAATCGGATGCAGTTGTTATGTTACAGAAGTGTAATGAAGTAGAGTTTAGATTCATTATAATTATAATAATCAGTAGAAATCTAAATGGGCCGTTTTCTTGAAAAAAAATTTATATTCTTTATGCAACTGTTTCGCTGTCTTTACACACACGATAAGTCAATTTTTCCCCCTTTTTTGTTATGCAGATTCTAAAGGAAGTGGTCAGCGCTAGAAATGAACAATTGCAAGAGCTCGAAGCGATTTTTCAACATCTGGAGGATAACCGCAATCTAAGGGGATATGAGAATACCTCATCACCTCGGTGAGTTATTATTATGAAATACTGCAATTCTTATATACTAACCGTAACGAATGTATTCATTGTTTCAGCAATCTATAAATATTATTGCTTTTCATAATATCTTTGAAATTGCAGCCGATTTTTTTAACAGCTTTGAACAGATTTTACATCCGATTTTCGTATTATCGCTTTCCTCCTATTTAATTTGTATATTATTATTTAGTTGATTTTTTTATATTTTCACAAATTTCGTAAAATGAAAAATATTAAATAGCAATCTCATATATTGCACTTTTTAAAAGATAACAAATAACAGACGAGTTCGATTTATTATTCGCTTTGGCATTTACCGATCTTATCAATATTCCAAGGACTTCAAGAATTAAAAAAAATAAAAAAATTGTTGTTTATATTTTTACGAATTCGTCTTTAAATAAAAAATTAAAACAACAATATCTGTAATCCACTCTTTGAAAAATAACAAATAATGGAGGAATTCGATTTATTACACGTTTTGGCGCTTGCCGATCTCATCAACATTTCAAGGACTTTAGGAAGTAAAAAAATAAAAATAAGACAATGGCTATAACCAATATAGGTACTATGTATACATTTATCGTTCGACGGAAAAGAGAGCGAAACAGAAGGATTTGTAAGAGCCTGGTACGAATTTTCAAATGCTCGTACGATTCATTCCCATAAGACGCCGATCGTTACTCCTCGAATGTTCGCTTCGCTCGCCCGACGATAAATCTCTTTATGAGCGTCGTCTCGTGTCACGCGATTTATGGCTCATCGTCGACGGCTTTATTACAAGCTCGCAAGTTCGCGGTGCTTTGACTATGCTGAGCGATCGACGATCAAAAAGAGGAGCTTTTTCTGTGCTCTTACCAATTTCCGGTAGTTACAGAAAAAAAAAATGATAATTAACATAAATAATGCAGAAGGTGTACATTTACATGTAATCATATAATTTGTTTATTTAATTACCGGAACTGTAAGCCCCTTTCTAATTGTTGCAATTGCGACTATTTTGAGGGGAGGGGGTAAAGTCAACTATTGGAAATAATCGTATAAGAAATCTGAAAAAATTAACCCAGATGCCTTTTTCAATTCCTTGCAACATATTTTGAACCAAAAAAAAACATCGATTTTTGAGCACGGTCGATTTTTTAGAATAGCCAAAAAAAATTGTGTAAAAAATGTGCCACGCTTGATTATTGAGAATAGTTTGCAGAGCACGAAAAAAAATTGGCAGGTTGGAATATCGAAAATTATAGGAGGAGATACATTTTTTAAATTTAGTATTATAAAAATAAGTATAATTTTTATTCTTCAATTCTGGAAAATGGTTAAACGTTAATGACTTCTTAACGATTCCCTAGAATGACAACATTTTGAAAAAAAAAAAAATCTCTTAAATAGTTCAAGCAATCATTTTGAAAAATCATTGTATTATAGATTCTTAAGTGACGAAAAATGTCGAGTTACTGTTTACTTAAAACAATTAAAATTTAGACTAAGCCTTTTTTTTATTCTGTGTACGTTCAAAATAAAAAACTGACTTGAAATTTATTCTCCATTTTGGTGAAATATCATGCAGAAATATCGTGAAGAATTTCCACTTTCTCCTTGAAATTCTTATCACGGTAATTAATTTCTGCCTTCTCCTGTGCCATTAAAATCGTAGTTCATCGTGATTCCCATAAATACCAATTAAACTACAGCGCGTTGAACGAGCAATTAGCAATAATTAGCGATAAAGCCGCTTCAACGCAATGCTTTGCTTTGGAAATATCATGAAAATATACCGAGACGAAGAAGAACCCGATGACCCGACAAAAGGTCGATATGCTCGGAATGGCGGCGCAGCAGGTTTAAAGCTTCGTTATAGGTAATGTTGTCAATATCCCGTTAATTTTACAATCATTAAATTTATTATTTTATTGGATGAATGATAGGATATTTATTATTATTTTTCAGAATTATCGTCGGTATTGCTATGAATATCTGAATTTAAAAAAACCAAACAAACACAAAAAGGATCACCTTAAAAAAATCTGCTTAAAAATTAAGGTACCATTACCGAAAATGTTTATTCATAAGTCGACTATTAATTATCAAGTAAGAATGTGATAAAAATTCTAACTTATAATACTTAAAAATAATAGAGTTTTATAGGAATAGTTATAGATTTTTCTATTCAAAACGGGACCTTTAAGCACATAAGTTTTGGAAATTGGAAATGGGTTGGAAATAGATGAAATATATAATCGAATTATTACTTGGGATTTTTTTTCAGATGTATAAGATTAGAAATACGAAATTTGTGAACTTCAAAGTCATATCGTTTTTCTAAAATACTAGGAAATGAAAATTATTCGAAATTTAATGTTACTGTTTTTATGCGTAAAATGATAAATTTTATGTACGAGTGCGACAAAAAATTAATGTATCTTACAGTAACTTTAATAATTCGCTCTAATTTAACTGTACAAATCCTTTGATAAACTAGATTTTTTGACAATAAAAGTAACTTTTCAAATAAAAAAAAGCTTAAAAACTATAAGAAGAAAAATCTTGCCCACTTTAGCAATAAGCTAAAGAATTTCGAGATTCAACAGAGTATTTCTCAGAATTATTGCCGATTTTTCATTTATACCATTCGATATGTAACTTAAAATTTTTTTTTTTTAATCGCATCGTTCGAAAAAATTTGAAAAATCCCTGAAAATGTATTTTTTTTTTAAATGGTGTTTTACACGTTTACGCCTGAAGTACATTATTTTTTTTCTCTCTATTTTTTAATTAAAAAAACGGAGCGAAAATGTATCCCACTACAAATAAACGTTAATCAGTTAATCTAAATGAAAATTCTTCACTATTGATCTTTCACTGCATTAAATATACATGCTTCAACACAAATCACCCTTCACTATTTTTTTTTACTGCATTAACCTTTAAAGAATCAATTACGAAAATTTAGCACTGATTGACTTCGTTAGTCGTCACTGAGCCTCCTTAAATCGACCGAATTTATTTTTTCAGTGCAGTAAGTACGTAATATAGTATTATGGTGTAACACGTGGAACTCGGGCGAGGTTCCTCGAGAGCAGAGAGCACAGCAGGAGAAGCAGCCGTACGTTATTACGTGCCGAGGACCCCTGGAAATTGGCAATTATTGCAACCCATAACCAAGTCCGATCACCTAACCGCGCCTATAATCTAATAGTGCAAGACTAGCTCGTGCATCAGCGCAGAAACGACGTGGTGCACACAGAGGCCATCGGTTGCATCCGGGGCCGCGCTCGATCATTAAGCGATAATTAGAAATTTGAAAAAATAAAAAGAGAAGAAGAAAAAAAAAGTCAAAGTATATGGCGTATTGGGTTGAATCGCTTGGGTCGCAGCAGGTCGATGCACAAATTAACCTTATCGAGACCTAGAACGTTTTTTCGTCTGTTCACCAGTTATTCGCACACCCCCGAGTCATCGGCTCTCTAATCCAACCGGTTGCACTTTTAAGTGCATCGTCAGCTGGCAAATTGCATTCCGCCGCATGACCGTCGACTTCCGGTGCATTTCGCCGGTCTATTATTTTTATTTTTTATTTTATTTTTATTTTAGTGTTTTTTTTAAGGAAGAGCGAAGTACTTTTTTAAAGCCGTAGACAACTTTTACAATTTTTTAAATTGTTTATATTTAAAATTAATGTGACGAGTTTCGGGGCATTTTAGAGTGTTTATGAAGAATTTTGAATTTTTTAATTATTTTTATGCCCTTATTATTACTTAAATTGAATTTTTTTCTTCTGTATTTTTAAAAGGTTTAAGGATTTTTGTGGATAAATTTTGGTTCAATCAAACTTCATAGAAATTAATTACATATGAGTTCTTGCAGTTTTTAGTTCTATGCAATAAAAAAGAAATTATTTTCATTTGATCAATATTTATATATATATATTATAGGGTGGCAATTTTTGGGGCACAATTTTTTTTTTTATAGTCTCACCGCTAAATTCCTTTCTCTGTACCCAAAAAATGATTCCCACAAAAACTGCTACCTGTCAACAAATATTTAGAGGTGTTTTTTTCAGTAACTGAAATTTTTTAATGCAATTTGCGATCATTAAATATTTTGTTATCGGGACAAACTGTCGTGACATTTCTGGAGCGATAAAAATAAAATATTTGTGCAGTGACAGATGCAATGAACAAAAACTTCAAATTTTTTCTAAGAAATTACTCCAACTTTTGAGTCTAGTGAGTGACCTCTAATTTTTTTTTTTGTTGACTAGGTCGTTCACTGGTCGTCATTTTTTTCAGTAAAATGAATAATTGTTAGAATTCTTTTAAAAAATGTATATATATATTTTTTTTAATATTAATTTTTTCCTTCGCTCTGAGTGACTTCTAAATATCCAAGCAAAATAATATTCGGCCGAGCCCAATAAAATAAAAATAGAGCCTCAGATATCCTCACCCAAATATATGATCATTTAAAAAAATTATTAACACGTTATCTTTCCAAAAATTTAACAGTGCATATCCCACCATGAAGTGGTCGATAATCATCTACGCTCCTTGCATAATTTTCTATCCGAACGATAAACTTAGGGGGCCCCATCTAAGAATGGAAAAAACCCAGACTGTGTAAACCATCGTAGGTAAAAAAGGAAAATATCGAGGAAAATAGTGAAGGGCCGAAGAGACACGACGCCTCGATGAAGGAATAGGAAAAAAAATGAAGAAAAAAAAAGAAACAACAAGTGTAAAGAAGAAAGACTTGGCTAGACGAGACACAAAGAGCTGGGGACGTAGCACTCCTGTTCCTCTACCCCCTCTCCCCCCTTTCCCCGCCCCACATACGGTTGCACAGAGAAAATGGAAAGAAAGACACGAGGAAGTTCGAGCCCATCGTAAACAACTGTCGAACACAATCTCCTAATGCACCCTTTCTTTGGTCCCCGACTCCAGATCCGTACGTTTGGTAATACGAAGTTATACCCACGAAAGAGAAAAAAAAAAAAAATAACGCTTGCGTCTCTGGTCTAACGTATTACGTTGCTGTCCCTCCTGCTGCTATATACCATTTACTTACAACGTGTCGCATTCGTCTCCTTAGATTCGATAGGTTTTTATCGGGGACATTAGTTTTTTTTTTTTTTTTTTTTTTTTTACTATTCCTACAGTCTGAACTCGCTTTATCGATGGATTATTTCAATTTGGAAAATGGGCGGAAATCGAATTACTATTTTTATGACGACAGCGAAAAGGTTTATCGTGACATTTGAGGGTTTTTGTTGAAATACGTATTGTTGGAAATTGGTATTGCGTTCGTTAATGGAAAAATCTGCATTATCGGCCTTTTTATTGAATTCTTGAAATGAGCGATTAATTTCTACGGAATTTTATTCCGAATTATGAGTAAATATGGTTCGTTTTTCGGAAAATGTTCTTGCTTTTTTTTTTGTCAATTTATTGTTGGTTACGTCAATACCTTAAGGAACACCCGATGGAGTCAAAAGAAACTTAAGCATTTTTTAGTGGATTCCCACTCGCTTGGATATTTTTGTTTTGCTCGTTTTTAAAAAAAGTTTGGTTTTATCGGAATAAAAAAAATTCAAATCTTCATGACTCATGATTGGCTCCCCCAATCGAGCTAAAATTTGTCACGGGAATTACAAACAATTTTACAATTTTACGCGGTATTGTGGTCGAAATGTGCTAAACATCTGACCCGACGATACTCGTCGTCATTTCACGAGAGCCGAAAAAGCAAAAGTGAGGTTATCTTCGAGAGAAACAAAATTAAAGACGGGCAACAAAATTCCACAGTATATCCCACTGTGTCCGAAACATCGGCACAGCGATGTCTCCCGAATACCGTCAGAGCAAAGCTAGCCCAAAATATTTCAACCTCACCTTATCAGGAACCCCGACACAAAAAGCTTGTTTTTCCCTCCATACGTAATTTCCGACATCCCTTTTTTATTTTGTATCTCTGCTTCCATCTTGACTCCCGAGACTCGAAAGAGCGAAATGTACAGTACATGATAAGATGGAGAGGAAAAGGGGCCAAGAAAAGTGAAGGAAGGAAAGGGGGACTTGGAGCACGAAGTAGAAGAGCCCAAGTCATCCAGCCGGATATCGACGAGGCAGATGAGCTACCAATAACTCAATGTGCGCTTATAAACTGATCAGACTACAAACCCCCGCGCCCAGTTTTCCTCCGACCCCATTCTAATACCCCTCTACGGCCTCTTACGCTACTTCTTCTACTTCCAGTACTCCCCCGCCTATCCCCGCTCTCTCCGACTACGGAAACGTCGACGCGACGTATTACCCACAGCGGGGCCCCCTTACGCCTTTTTCTAGACCTCCTCCCCCCTCCTCCTCCCACCCCTTTGCCTCCTCCCACTCCCTTCCCTCCGTTCTCTCGTTTCTCTCTCTTCCGTTCGTGCTAGAACCAAGTGCAAGCGAATTTACCGCACGATTTAACATCCCCTTCGACCTATGGGGCATTCTTCCACGATCTAGCCACCGCGTAGGCGAGTTTTCCGACTTTTGTACAGTAGAGTCCCTCATAGCTTTCCTGGTCTCATCTTATTATCAGTGGAGTTGAGAGGATTATATAAGGGCTGCTATTCAAATAGACGAGAGGGAGAAATGTATCTTACTAATCTTTGGCTTACGTCATGATTTAAAGAAGTGAAGAAATAAAGGGTTAACATTGTAGGAAGCGGAACAATTAGGGGTCAGGACTGTCAATGAGTTATTGATGATTATTTTGTACAAAAAATAAGTGAGTTGTCCATTGAATTTTTTTTACAATTCTTGAAGATTCGCTTTTTAATCAATACATTTGTACGAAATCAAAATTCTGTTGAAGTCTTGTCGCAAATTTCCAGAATTCTAATTGAATTGCACTTTTGATAGGGAATATACATTGCTTATGTCAGAAATGTGTAGAAGAAAAATTCGCTGTGTATGATGTATGAAAAAATTGTACAGGACCAATATGTGAGAGATTCTACTGTATATAAATGCGGCGAAAGGAGAGGAGTGGGCAACGCAGAGGGGAGTGGGAGGTTGCATGGCAAGAAAACGCGACTGAGAGTCAGAATTTCTCGCAACTAGAGGCTAACCGAGTTGTGCAGTCTGCAATCTCAACCCCTACACGTGTTTTTCACCCCGTGAGTCGGTAGTGCATCGCGCCTCTTGTGTATCCAACACTTTCATTGGAATTCAATTGGTGACTAAGGCGGACTTTTTTTCTTCCTCGTGGCAATCTCATTCATTGTACCACTTGAGAATAAGGATTTTGATTTTGTATCACAAATATTCTTCAGCCAATGTAGCTTGGATTTATTTAATTAGATTTTGTCAATTTTAGCGATTAGTGACTGAAAAGTGATTATTTTATTAACATATTCTCATGATCTCGGTTTTTGTATGAATCTAGCTGTAATGAAAAATTTTTTTGATGTAGACTGAAAATAATAATAATTATTATTATTGTCGTTTATAATTATGTTAATAATTCTATTAATAAAGATAATAACTATTATCATTACTATCATTAAGCATAGAGTTCTGGTCCTGTTGCAGGATAAAATCGACAGATGCAACCCCTTTATCCATTTACCATTCACACTACGGTGCAAAGCGGGTTATCGGTCAGCAGGCGCAACTGTGCAGGACTTCACTACAATACAAAGTTGCATTATTTGTGCGTTTACTCATTCGCTGCTGATTATTTAATTTCACGACACTGACGTGAGAAAATAAAAAATAGGGGAGCTGACATTAAGGATGCGCTATTTGACATTCTTAGATTGGAATTTGTGTTAGGTGATAAATGTATAAAAGTTTCGAGATAGGCAAACAGAGGTCGACGCTTTGCGGCGGAATTGCTTGTCCATTATGAAATGATTTGATACTCGAATACAGCGAGAAACGTAGACTGCAAATAATGTAGGAAATTCCTGAAATTTCTATTCGTGCAGTTCGTTACCATAATCCAGTAGATTCATGATAAAAAATTAACGATAGTAACAAATGTGATAATAAAGTCGAGTGGTTGCGAAAAAACCAGTAGTAACTTTTTGAAAATTAATATCAAATCATTTTTATAGTAGTAGTAGAAAAAGAGTTTATTGACAATGCGTTGTACAGTTTTTTTTTCTCCATGGGACATGTTTTTTTTTTCTTCAGTATTATACTAATGAATATTTTACTTTACACGTATTGCCAATAGGCAAATACCGGAGTCCTTTAGCCTATATTTTTATATTATTACATATTAAAATAAAATCAGGTGGGTTCACAAGTCTTACGTGCAGGTTAGGTCGACTGTATGAAAGATTTGAGTTTCGGGGGAGACGAGCAGGGGGCGACGCCTTACGGCGGAATATTTTTCCGCGTGTGCATGCATGCAACTAACGCTGAAGAAGCAAAGGCGTGTCGCAGCGCCCTCAGGGCCTCGACAATGGTCTACTGATGAATGCCTGTATACATTTACATGGAAAATAGCGTCGTCGCGTCAGTGACGATCGACGGAGAGACCAAGTGAGAGGAGAACGTCGTAGCAAAACCACCGCATCCAACAAACTCGACGTCATCAGACTGCCTAACAAGAAATTCTTTAACGATTTCGTTACAATGAAACGTACGAGTGAAAGCACTCCTAAAACCGCGAGCGCATAAATATACACATGTTTATTTGAATAATAATTTATTATTCATAATGTGGAAGCCCGATTTTCAGAATATGTTAATTTTAGTTGCATTTTCATGCAGAATAGAATTTAAAGGCTTTTTCAATAATAACTATAATAATGAGAAAAAATTATTAATATATCAATTAATTAAAAATGGCTTGAAAAAGTCGTGTATTTTTTATAAATTTCCATAGAACGTATCTAAATATATCTATATTCATTTAAAAAGTGAGATATAAAAATAATAACAATCATCGATTGGTACAATTTTTTTGACCGATTGACCATATTAAAGCATTAAAATAAATAAAAATTGAAGAATATAATTTGAATAATAATTACATAAATATTGTCATTATTATGATTATTTTATACACACAATACAGAAGTACGTTCGTGATACTTTCAAAAACGTTCGGCCGGACGTTTCACCGACAATTAAATGCTTATATATTTATATCAAGGACACGGCAAAGATTTTTATCATTTTTTAATCCAATCATGATAAGAGATTTTTCTTCGGGTTATTCGTAGTCGCATTTTATTTTATATCAACACTTATTAAAAAAGAAGAATAAAAAAAATTAATAAAAATAATAACAATGACGATTGTTACAATTTGTTTTCTTTTCGACCATTTAACCATACTCAAGCATTTTCAGATTTAAAAAAATATAATAATAATAATAATATTATTATAAGAATATCAACAATAAATGTTACCATTATTATGATTATTTTATACACGCAATACGGAAGTGCGTTCGTGAGACGTTGAAAAACGTTTGGCCGGACGTTTCACCGACAGTTAAATGCTTATATATTTATATGAAGCACGCGGCAAAAATTTTATCAGTTTTTGATCCAATCATGATTAAATAACGCGAGCACTGAGCGGTAACCGATCCGAGGGCATTTCCCGTATGAGACATATGCCGGAGCTTATCCTCACGCATATCAACATGCCACGTTGACCATTATTTCGATTTTATTTTTTGTCTCACCGCCTTTTGTGTATACAGAGACGCGACACACAAAAACGTGTTAATTAAGTATCCATAACGCACCCTTCACGTCGCGACGCTCTGCCCCCTTAATAACGAAAACTATACTATACTTTTCGTATAATGTTACGTAATCTTAGATCCGAATCTCGTGCGGTGTCACCTGCGACAACCTCGTGAACGTGACACTCAAACATAGCTTTTATATACAACTGACCTCATACCTATTTTTAGTCCCCTATTTTTTTTTAGATAATCATAGTAAGGATATGATTTCCAGGATAAAAAAAAATTATTACTATCATATTAATTTTTTTTTCACAGGCTGATATTTAGGCTTTATTAACAATTTATTGATTATAGAATTGTGGATTGTTATCAATTGTTATTAGCAAGATGGTATTAAGTATAGAAAATTCTAATTATTTATTATAGAAATAAACAAATGAAGTGACACTTGAACATACTTTCTATATAAAATCGACCTGATACATTTCGATTCCCTATTTTTTTTTTAATAAGGATTTTTAGTAAGGATATCATTTTTGGGACGTTAAAAAATTATTACTATTATATCAATTATTTTTACTCAGGCTGATGAATTTTTTAGTTTGCTTATAAAATTATGAGTTCTTATTACTTATTATAAGCAATGTGGTATTGAATGAAAATTTCGATTATTTATAAAAAAGGTTAACATATAAAGTATGAATAAAAACGTTAACCTCGTAAACGGCTACTATTTTTTTTAGAGAATCATCGTAAGGATATTATTTTTTGGATCAATTTTTTTTTTGTCACAAAAATCGAAGTTCTTATGAAGAAGCAAAAAAATTAATACACATGAATTTCCTTATTGTCGGTTACTAATTACTAAGGGAATAATCATTAGCAGCTCAACAGGTTAGTAATGTCATATTATTGAAAAACATTTTTCAATAATCAGCGTATCGCAGTTTTCGAACATTTGATAAATCCCATAAAAATCTTACTTTTTTATTTAAAAAAATCGAAGCCTCCTTATGAGGAAGCAAAAAAAAAGTACACATAAATTGGTTTGTTTTCGTGGGGTTTACTAATCAATAAGTAAATAACAATTAGCAGCATCAAAATTGATGAACGTCTCATAATTAATAAATTTATTATGAAAAAACATTTTTCAATAATCAGCTTATCGCAGTTTTGCAACATTTTGTAAATCCCATAAGAATCTCAATTTTTTTTCTGTAAAAAAATTGAAGCTTTTTTATGAATAAGCAAAAAAAATTAATAGACATGAATTAGTGAGTTCCCGTGGAGCGACCGCATGAAATGATAAAAGGTAAAGTCCAGCTGAGTGAGTGATTTTAAGGGGATACATTCCTGCAAAATCCAGTAACATTATTTCTCAGGTGATCACGACGAAAATTTTTTTCATCGCTCAAATTTTTATCTCAAATAAGAACATGAAGTCGATTTTTTTTACAAAATTCAAAAATTAATAAAAAAATTTTTTTAATGTATCGCAAATCCCAAACGTAATTCTTTTCAAATGTAATTTTGAATGTGGGAAAAAATTCTCAAAGAAAAAAGTCAAAATCTGCGAATGTGGTTGCTTTTTTGAAAATCTTAATTCAATTTTTCTACATGGAGAAAATCCCAAAGTACGAAGTGAATTTTAAAAAATTGAAAAAATTTATGAGTATTCAAAAAAATGGAAGAATTATTTTTACCAAAAAAAAAAATAGGTTGTCGAAAGTTTTTGATTTTGATTTTTTATCCATTTTTTAATAACATTTTGGAATTATTATTATGCAAAATTAATCTTTTCCACACCTTTAATATGCATGATTTTTTAAAGATTTTTGTATTATCGAGAATTGTTTGCAATCCCCTCTCATTTTTCGAAAACTTATGTAAACTCGACACTATTCGACAGGACTACCTTAAGGCCCCTCTTCAGGTGGTGTGAGACCGACGATTTCGAGGTCGCTCGGTTCGTTACGTGTTTACAATAGCGGCTTTGACTTCATCAAGCAGGTTCTCCTTGAATGCTACTATATATATATATTCTACATTGAATATACATTGGTACACACATGTCAAACGGTTGGAATAAGAAGGAGAGACGTTTAAAAAAAATTAATAATAATAACAACAATGATGACTGAAAAATTTGCATAGGGGTTGACTTTGGTTATTATTATTCTTACGTGTGTGAGTTCCGTCAATTGAATTATAAGTTCGATGAAAAAAGGTGTGTAAGAACATCTTTTGAAATTCTTGACATGGCGCTGAAGACTCTGCGGGGGGTGAAACCCACTGAGTGCGTGACGTGGAACGAAACGGCAGAATAATTTGCATACGCATCAGAAATACTCAGTGTGTAAAAAGGAGAGTCAAAAGTTTTGTGGGTATGGCACATTTGCTGGTGGAGAGTAACGAAAGGCAAATAAGAGATTGGCGGGAGGTTATTGCCACTACTGAGTAACTACGAGTGATAATAATAATAATATTAATAATGCCGTTGTCGATACTGTCTTTGAAAAAAAATTATATTTAATTTTTTAATTTCTATCACGTAATTAGAAGTAATAATATTGATGAATTTGGTCAGTTGAGAATTTCCCAGATATGTTTTTTCAAAAATATTGTTAGTGGATTTGAATTTAAGGATTTCTAGTTTGTGAATAACAAAATGTGAAAAAACTGTTAGGAAACGTGTTTCTATGAAGTAATTAGAAATAATAATATTTATGAGTTACGTCAGTTGAGAATTTATCAGACATATTTTTGTACCAATGATCTTATTGGATTTGAATTTAAGGAATTTTTTTATTGGTTAATAACAAAATGTTAAAAATAAACTATTGGGAAAATTTTATTCAACGTGACAGAAATTCGCTATTCGTTTTTTCATCAATGTTACGTCAGTAACGTAACATAAACTTTGTTTTTTTTAATCATTTTTGAGATTTTTAAGAAAAAATTGAGAAATTTACTCGTATAAAAATGTCCAGATTGTAAAAGAATCATAGTGATTCAAACATATCTGCCGATGGATAGAAATGATTGTAAAACGTGGTACAAAATGACGTCATTCACACCACTGGAAACATTCATCTTAGATAATAATAATGTCGACACAGTATCAATAAAAAATAATTAGTAGGAAAAAATCAATCAAAGGAGACATTTTTGGGGAAATTAGATTCTTATGATAATCATATTCCGGACATGATTATATGAACCACTATTTTTATAATTGTAAGCTGGCGATTTTTAACAAAAATTCTGAAAAGCCGCAGAAGTGGTCAGATAATTTGTTCAATTATTTTCCATTTTCTAATTGTCACGATTGTTATAATAATATTAGTAAAAATTTTGTTGGAAATGTATGTACGATAATAGAAATAATTGTTTCCCTCATAAACTACATAAATTCTCTACAGAATACGATAAAGAAGCTGGAATTAAGATAAATCATAAAATTAACCTACAAATAAATAGCTATTATCATCAGTTTCGATTGAGACTCTTCAGGGTGTCTTTTTATTCATCACGAAATTCCTGCAGTTATGAAAAAAATATTTAAAACAACCCAGAAAAAAATTAATCCACTTCGAAAACAGTTTAAACTGGCTTAAAGGACGTTGACCGAGTTTTGGGCATTGTGGTAACCGGAGAGTATGTAAAATAGAATGGTTTGAGAATGGAGAAAGTCCGATGTCAGGGGATCTGGGTTAATTAATTCCGGGACATAAACCCACCCCTGGAGGCTCAGCTGTGGGTCTCGACAGACTCAGCAAACCGTGGAGCACAGCCCCGTTCATAAACTATTATCAAGAGCAAGGTCGCGTGCGTTTAAACTGTGCCACCGTCGCCATTCCAATCCACGAGTGAGCGTCGCGCGTTAAAGCGAACAACCCCGAGGCTCACTCAACGTACTTAAGCCCCTAATTTAATATAGCGTCGCTTTCGCTTCCTCAAAAGAAACAGAATTGTTCCTATAAAAAGATAAATAACAAATGAGTACATGTGCGTGTTCTTGGGATAATGTTATGTAAACACGTTTTTAGCAGTTTACAATTCAGTTCCGTAGTCTTTTTTGAGGACATTTTCTCCAAATTCATGTTTTCTTTCAAATGGACGATTTTTGAGGACATTTTGTCCAAATTCACGTTTTTCTTCAAATGGACGATTTTTGACGGCGTTTTCTCCAAATTCATGTTTTTTTTCAAATGGACGTTTTTTAAGGACATTTTGTCCAAATTCATGTTTTTCTTCAAATAGACGATTTTTAAGGACATTTTGTCTGAATTTATGTTTTTCTCTAAATGGACGATTTTTGAGGACATTTTGTCGAAATTTACGTATTTCTGTGAATTCCCGTAGCGATTTTTAAAGACATTTTGTCCAAATTGACGATTTTCCTTGACTAGCCGTGAAAACTTTTGAGGATTTTTGTTTAAATTCACTTTTTTTCAAACGGTCGTAACGATTATTAAGGATATTTTCTCTGCATTCACGTTTTGCTCTAAATGGCCATAACAGTTTGTGGGGACATTTTTCGGAAAACCGCCTTCAAGATGTTTCCACATTGAAAACTTAACGTTATCTCATCAGCATACTTAAAATGCTAGGTATCGAATTTTAAAAAGATCGGTTAAGGTGATCGGAAATCGAAAATCAAGTATTCTGCATTTATATTCTATTTGTAATTTTATAAACAATTCTCAATATATCTTGCATCTTTTAGATCATGTGTCCAAATACACCTCCAGAGCGTCTATTACAATATCAATCGACCATTCGTTTAAGTTTTCTGAGGACTAAAACCAAAATACCTAAATTCAAAGTTCATAAAACTTTTATCCAAAAACCCATCAAGCATAACACTCTTAGTAACCAAATATTTACATCCCCAGACACTTTGATTTTGTCATTAGCTCTTAAGCCATAATAAAAAGTAGATTTGACCGCATTCCATTTAAAAATCATTAACATGGTCATCAAATATTACAAGATTACGAACGATATTAGTTATATCCGAAATTGCAAAAGTATATTACGGCTTGGAATAAAATTTAAACTCGTTTTCTCATATTCATTGAATTCACCTTAAGGTACCTGAAGAAAAAAATATTAGAAGCGGTTTAACCCCCGCATAAAGAATTCCAGAAGTAGAAAAAAAAATTGACGATGAGTAGAAGAAGAGGAAGAAGAAGAAGAAGCCTCTGGGGTTAAATGGCCGCGATGGAGTCGCGGGGTTGGAGAAGTTGGTTTAACTGCTGCCGGTGCTTGTCGAGGTGAGGGGTAAAAACACGACCTGCCTTAACCTAGTCACCTCTCCACTTAGCGCGTCTCGCTTCTTGCCCTCTATCTTCTTCGTCTTCTTTTTATTCCTCAAATGAGGTAGGGTGAGAGTGCACGAGTGAAAGAAGAAGGGTCGTTGGCTCGTTTTTCCTCGAGTCGGATTGAGAGAGACGGAAACCACGCTGGAAAAATAAGAGTAGAAGGAAGTGATTGCTGAAAAGTGCTCGGCTTAAGACTTTCACTTGCATAGTTTCTTTGGAGAACATGATATCTTAGGTTTCCATAATCTTTTCAAAGGCGTTTAAAATTTGGAGCTCATAATAAAAGATTTCACCTTGAGCAATTTTAATATTTACACTATTCTATTTTGGAGACTTCTGTGATAAACAAGTTATATCTATACGTCATGATAAAATTATTTTTGGATTTTATTTCTCACCAATGAAAATGTTGCGAAAATTTGATTAATTGAGGTTGAATACAATTTGTATTAGAATTTTTTTCTCACTGATAATTTTCATTTCGTTTTGGGCTCATATGTTCCAAGCTGCTAGATTAAAGTTTTTGAAAATTTATTTTTTATGTACATCGTGCAAAAAGTGGAAGGAATCGTATAATTCTGACGTGGACTTTCCTATATATATATTAGAAGTAGAATTACCAACAGAATATAAGACGTCTTCGAGAAACAATATTTTCATAATCGAATGTCGTGCCAAAAGTAAGCGAAGTGCGAAAAATCATACTTTACGCACGAAAATTACTTTACGCCCTCCTGTCGGAAAACTCGTGTTTTTTCTTTACGTAACCTCTCCAATAAAAAAAAAACGCTGCACTCGTTGTCATTACAAGAAACCATATGTGCAACGAGTGTGTAAAGTATAACTTTACGCACGATATTTACATTTCGCACCGTTGTCGGAATACTCCCGCTTTCGCCCTGCTAACTAAGCCTGGAACCTTAATTAGACCCGATTAGTTCCGTTCGTCCCATGTAAAAGTACTGCAGGATTTTCAGGAGATTAAGGTGAGAGTAAGGTAAGAGTAAGATGAGAGTAAGATGAAAGGACGGTGAGTGAAAGATAAAAAGAAGTTACACTATCCTGTGGAATCCGTAGCGGCATTTGCATAAGCGAACCTTCCCGGAAAACGCTTTTTTTGCTCCGCTAACTCGACCCATAACCTCAATTAGACCGCGATTGGTTTTGATCGTCCCTCGCGAAATTACTGAAAGATTTCCAGTCACGTTATTAACAGGGGGATCACCGGTGATAAAATATACGAAAGGGACACATAAATACCAGAAGTATGACATGAAAAAACTACGAAACATATTTATTCAACGAGGCGGTGGATATGCGAGAACAGCTAGAAGGTGAGAGGAAGGTGAGAGTAAGGTAAGAAGAAGGTACACTATCCTGTGCAATCCGTAGCGGCATCCGCATGAGTAATCTGCAAACTTTTCCGGAAAACTCCTCGTGCACAAGTATACACAGCTTGCAGGGTTGAAGCCTTGCACACATCGAGTCGGTTCCTAGCTCACTTGCAACTCTTCCTCCTTCTCCAACCTCACGGTTGTTCTTTCTTTCACCCTCCGCACTTTCCGAGATGTTCGTTGGCTTTTCGAGAATGAAGTAACACGCGCCATCTCGCTTTTAGCTGTACCAAGCTACAAGAACCCGAAGAAGTGGCAGAAGCAGTGGAGTGCTTGTGGCAAAGTAAGGTACAGCCAAGAAGAGAAGAAAAACGGAACAAGTTCCTCAGGGATTTACCTCCTTACGTTTGTCCTCCGTTCCTCGACTTCCTCGTTGCCACTTCCACGCATTTATTATCATATTTCACAGAAGCACGGAGAAAGGGAGCTTTCACCGAGACAACTCGAAAACAGCCAGATTTATGAACGGACTTCCGGACAAATAAACATGCGTGGCCTTTTCTCACGCGACGTTCGTATTCCGAGGTAACGAACGAACTCAACGAGACTTGGCGTCGATTCCCCTTGACGGAATGAAAAATGAGGACCGAGAAATGTCAGGACAGGGACTTTAGCTGTCCAGGACTGAATACTTTGGCAAGTCTTACTTCGGGTGTGGGTTAAACCTAACCCGGTGTCTTCAGGACTGCGAGGAACGTGGCATGTGAACAGGGATGGTGAAAAGGGTCGCTTTCGAAGATTCCATCGAAATTCCTTGGCAGCCTGTAGAAGTAGAAAGCCTTTGATCGTATTCCTTCAGTTTTTATATTTCGACCTGTCTGAATGGTAAAACAACAATTTAAGCAAGATTCAAAACCGGGATGGCTTGACATGACATGCCATCATCTGCGTCTATGCATGTCATGACACTTCCTAATGTTTTCTTCCGAAAGCTAACAATCGATTACAGAACTTCAAGGACTTTGTCCACTCTGCCGAATTGCTATGCATTAGCTTTAGTGTCTTGTAGCAATCGAATGACTGAAACAAAAGCAAAATGGCTGCATATTGATAGATAGCCATTCTGCAGTTCGCCGTTTTGTAAAATATTAACAAGTTAGTTTATCTTATCAAAAAGCATCTCGAGGTCGGGTTATTTACCTATTAATGTCATGAGATTTTCTAGTGTAGGTCAAACCTGACCAGCATTTTAAGACGTGAAAAAACATTCTTATCTTTATGCAAACGACTGTAAAGGCCCTTTTCATGTTTACTGCACTCCTTAAATGACGAGAAAATATTACAAAATGTTGAAAACGGTTACAAAATGGCGGATCCCGTTGTTAGAGATACGTGCGCCATTTTACAAATATTTAAAAATGTCGCTACGCTGGAAACATATTTGTAAAACGTTTTCGAATATAAAATCATGTTTATCCCGGTAGAAGTGAAGAGCGTTCGCTGTATTGCTTTGTTTTTCGCTTGAGTCTGGTTTGTCGACAGAACAACAATGGAAGACAACTCGTTTGCTGTTTTCCGCGACACAAACAGACAGGCTTTATTTGAATAGCCTCTCATCTTCAGCTACGTATATCATACCATCTTCGCTGTTTTTTCTGTCTCCTCATTGTTTTGATGGGAACCCGTGAACCCCTCACGACAAGGAAGAGACACTTATCGGAACGTTTGCTCAAGGCTTCGATGCGAAGTTGGTCACGTGGAAAATTTTGATGGCGTTCAACACAGCGATCGAACAAACAACGTGAAACCATCGCATATCACGAGATGGGGCAGCGTCTTGAGACTAGTGAACTTAACCTATCGAACCAAGCGACCAACAAGCACTACAAAATTTAATATTTTCGCAAGTGAAGTATTTTTTTCCATGTTTAATCGATTTGTTCTGTTTTTTTTATTGTGTCATTTCTTTACTGAATTTTCAGACTCCAGCACAGAGTAACTATAGAAAATTCTTGGAATCGAAAATTCTTGGAATCGAAAATTCTTGGAATTGAAAATTCTTGGAATCGAAAATTCTTGGAATCGAAAATTCTTGGAATAGAATGTTCTTGGAATTGAATGTTCTTGGAATTGAATGTTCTTGGAATTGAATGTTCTTGGAATTGAATGTTCTTGGAATTGAATGTTCTTGGAATTGAATGTTCTTGGAATTGAATGTTCTTGGAATTGAATGTTCTTGGAATTGAATGTTCTTGGAATTGAAAATTCTTGGAATTGAAAATTCTTGGAATTGAAAATTCTTGGAATTGAAAATTCTTGGAATTGAAAATTCTTGGAACTGAAAATTCTTGGAACTGAAAATTCTTGGAACTGAAAATTCTTGGAATTGAATATTCTTGAAATCAAGAAATAATTAGACTTACCTTGCAAATCGATCGGATAAACCTTTTTCCCATGACCTTCGTCACAACCACCAAATTCTTTTTTAAATATATCCCAAATATTCTACTTCTATCAAAGTATATTAGAAATAAGCTTAATTTGCCAATAGCAAGGGTGCACAATTTTCATCCCCGAAATTGAAATTCACACACTCGAAAATGATAAGAAAACGCACAAATTATTAGATAGCACGGTATTACTGGTAATCGCTCGAAGGAGAATGAAAGTGAGACTAGATCCGATATGAGATTGGGAGATTCTCGAAAAATGAGAACATCTCGAGGCTCGAGGGTGTCGTAACCCACTGTGCATACACGTGACCCCAAAAGGAGAAAATTTCTTCTTTCGTTCTCCACCCTTCGCAACCCTAGGAGACACCCACACGCTATCCACATACAGAGGGGCTTCGATCTAGTTATATATCTCTGGGTATATAGATATATACCGATGATGTGCTGTGTTCGTAGGAGCGTGTGCACCCTTATCGGAAAAAAATAGCGTCCAATCAGAGGCGAAGGACGTGTGCAGAGCGAGTGTTCACCCTCACCTCTTCAGCAGTCGTGTGTGCTGCCTATGGAATTCGGTTTTGTCGTCATGACAACCCCGAGCAGACATACATAGTATATACTAGTACTACTAGTATATTCCTCTCGTCGAGGCAACACCGGCAGGACATCCGAGGGGAGTTTCTTTCTGTCTTTGTCCTCGTTTCTCCGGGGGCGGTGTATATTTCGACCTGATCGGAAATCGGGGATTCGAGATGATCCACCATTCGTCGAAGCATCCAGAAAAATATACATATTCGCTTTCTTGCGTTACCCTCATACTGAGAATCTTTGGATTCAACATTTTGTATGAAGCATCAATGTTCTTAGTGTAAGAAACAAGACTCACATTATTCTACAAGTGCACCTTTTTACTTTGCTGATTTATTTAAGTAATATTGTCAGGTTACAAAAATATAAACTGTAAAAGTCTTGAAATTTGCTTTTTGAATATTAATATTGTGTGAAATTATAATTTATTGTGATTGTCATATTTTGAGCTAAGGTCAATTTTAAAAGAATCATTACAGAATTAGATAGAGCAGAATTTTTTATATTTATGTTGAGTCAAGTTTTACGGTGATCTCAAGTTCGATATTAATTTTGGAGTCGATCATGAGTTATATCACAAACGTTATTTTTTTTATTTGAAAATAAGTGGTAGCTAATGTTATCGATTTACTTGTTGCTTAAGTTCAAGATGGAATAGAGGGTTAAGTTCAATGTTTGGTTCAGGTTAGTTCAATATAGAGTTGTTGGTTAAGTATCAACTTGAGCTGTTGTTTAAGTTTAAAATTTAAGGATTATTTAAATTATATCCCTATATATTGCTTTAGTTTACCGAGTTCAAACTACTTATCATCCAAGTTTAAATTTTCTGTTGCTTAAATTTATAATTTAGACCCAATCTACATTTAATATGCAATGAATACTTTCAACAAATTTAGTTCTTGCATTTGACCTCAAAGTTCAATCTCAAGTTTTATGTTAACATTTTTTAAGTTCACTCGAGAAGATCAAATTCAAAATCATGCCTAAAAATGAACTCAAGATCGAATTTGAAATACAACCAAGATTGAACTTGAGCTCTAATTAAAAATCTTATGTATCTTACCTACTTAAAGTTGAACACATAGACGAACCTCAGAAAATTGAACAACAATTTAATAGACCCATCTTGAAAACGTTAACAATCTTGACCTCGTTCTTAAATTCATCTCTAAGTTCGGTCTCTTCAGAAATGATCAACAGATAAAAAAAAAATAAAGCTCTTCTCGTCATTATATTTCGACACAGTATTACAATACTATTTACAACAACAAGTAATACCCGAAGCAAAGCTCAGGTACATAAGTAAGCATGGCGACTTTTCAGTGCGCATAAAGCCCACAGGCATTTTCGAATGGAAAATAAGCGTAGATAGAGGAACAAATAGACGCAGAAAAAAAAAGTATGGCAGGGCGAGAGACAGAACGGAAAGTTGGCGGATCTCGAGACAAATCACCAACAAGAAGGAAAGAGCGCATAGACAGCAGTGACGCTATATGTACGTACATGTATATGCGGCCAAGTTGAAACCCTCCGGGGGTCCTCGCTCGAACAACCCTCTCCACAGAGAATTGATAGAGTAAAGAATGTTGCTCCCCTCTCCAATGGCTTCAACCCTCCAACCTCCTCCTTGCACCTTCGCCTCCCCCTGCGTTCTAGTATCTACGGCCATCCTCTCACAGTTATACCAAAGCTATACACGTTCCATTTCGGTCGGCGCAGGTACCGTTAGACGCTATAACGCTGAAGGAGCGAGCGAGATGGAAAATGAAAGAACGCTCCCTGGTGGAAGCGCAAGAGGATGAGAGAGAATTGCGTAGCCTCGCCAAGGCACCAGACGAATCGATCATACGTGATGGGAGTTTCATTTTTATTGGCAACGCGAGATACCAGATACACACCAAGGGAAACCAACAAAGATGTGTCTCTTTTTATTTTTTAGAGAAAGAGCGTAGGGAGGTGGGAGGAGGGAACAAGAGAGAGGATATTTTCGAAGGTATTGTATTGTAAAAAAATAAAAATTGCTAAAGATAAAATAAAATTGAATTTTTTTAACAAAAAATCCAATCTGTGACAGTTTAATGATCATTTTCATTGTTTTCTGTGCCCGGGTGCCCCGAAGAATATAAAAGTTCAAATCGATTCTGACCAATATATGTACCTGTTGTCAGTTTTGGGAATGCATGGTAAGCTGAATTTTTTTCAAATCCATTTTGCGGCAGTTTAATGGTCGTATTAATGGAATATTGGAATAATCCGCACTTGGAGGAAACTTGGAATAATCCCCTATAGGGGACTTGGAATAATCTGGGTTAGGGGGGCTTAAAATGGACTTAGAATAATCAGGTCCGGGGGGCCCATGGGGGCTTTAAGATAATCCGTATTAGGGGGCCCATGAGAGGCTCAAGATAATGCAGGCCGTGAGGGGGGCGGGGGTATGTCGGATTCAAAACAATCTGGTTTAGGGGGCACATGGGCATAGACTTGATATAATCTGGGATAGCCGGGGTGGATTCAAGACTTGGAATAATGCGCTACTCAGAATATGTCAGACTCAGAAAAATCCTGGTCAGGGGGGCTCATGGAAGCTTGGAATAATAAGAGGTTTGGGGGCCCATGTGAGGTTCAAGATACTCTGGGTTAGGGGGACCACGAGGGGCTTCGAATAATCAAGGAGCAAGAAGCCCATGGGGGATTCAAAATAACCCAGGTTATGGGGGCCCATGGGCGGCTTGGGATAATCCGGAGTCAGGGCCCATATGGAGGTTAGGATAATTCGGTCCCGGGGACCCATGGGAAATTCAAAACAATCAGGTTGGGGGCGCCTGGGGGTTTTAAAATAATCAGGATGAGGGGGGCCCATGGGGGGTGTTGAAATAATCTGGATGAGGGGGGTCCACGAGGGAATTGGCATAATTCTAGCTTGGGAGTCAGGGAGACTTGAAGTATTTTTATTATTATTATTATTTTTATTGTTATTGTTATTGTTATGTAATCGTGGGGCTTCACCAAGGCACCAGACGAATCGATCATAGGTGATGGGAGTTTTATTTTTATTGGCAACGCGAGATATCATATATACACCAAGGCAAAGCAACGAAGATGTGGCTCTTCGTTTTTAATTTTTTTTTATTATGGAGAAAAAGAGTAAGTGAGGTTCAGAAAGGAGGGAAGAAAGAGGGCGGTAGAGGAGGAGATCTCGATGTAACGGGGTGGCCAAGTCGGGCCGGAGTGTGCGTTCTACTATGTACTTATTGCTCAAAGATATAATGGATGGATGACGTTAACGATGAATTGAGGATCGGGATACACACAATCTTCGCGCGAAGTCTTGAATGTGAAATTTTCTCGCGGCCTCGGATGAAGTTGCGCAGCTTCCGGGTATTTTGCGGGTTGGAGTGGGGGGATAAATATATGGCGTGTGGAGGATAAGTATAAGAGCTGAAGGAGCGAAATCTATGGGAAATTACTTTTGACACACTTTTCTTGGCCTCTTCGCTGATACACTGAGAAAACAATATCTTGAAATGCCTTAAATTTATTTAAAAAAAAAAAAATTATTGCCTTCCGAGGATGTTTCGGTGAAACTTTAAAATATTCTATTAAATATTCGATATATTATGATTTTAAGTATTGATATAATTGGTTTTAATAAATATTGTTTCAAAAATTAGTAACGTATGAATTTATTGAAACAATCAGGAGATTCAATAAATTATATTATATAATTTTTTTGTGTAACTATGATATTGAATGGATCAGGAGAGTACTATTATTTTGAGTTTCGGTTTAGTAATGAAAGATTTGTGGACCTTCGTCATTTTTAAAAATTAAAAATCAAACTGAGCTTCGCTCTATAATTATTACTTCATCATAACCTCAATTTTTTCACGAATATAACCATATTGAAACCAGTATATAATGGAAAGGATTATTAGTTTTCCATGAAAGTGCACGAAAAATTACAGAAAAATATGGTTAATATAAAGTAAATAAGAAGTTGATAAATCGCCGATAATTTATTAAATATGCCGAAAAGACTTTTTTGTCTGCGAATCCAAAGAATGAAAGTTGATCAGTTTTTTAAATATTTCGATTCTTCGTTGTCCTCGCAAGAGCCAACGATTTTTAAGTTGGTATCAAGTTCATCTAATCCCTCCGAATACTCGCTTTCTCAATATATCTTTCACCACTCTTTTCAGCTTGCAAGATCACCAGAATCTTCGCCTTCCGATGCAGCATTATACTTAACCGTAACCCTCTTCACCTCATGGAGTCTCACGAAAAATTCGCACGAGGCTTTCGTATCATCTACGACGAATCCGACTCCGATTATTTCTTATACAGTCGTCACCATCGACCCCCTCACTTTCTTTATATATCACTTGATCCTTTCATTTCTTTGTTGCCCGGCTTCACTCATTTCAAGGTAACAGCAAAAAAAATTGTGATACAAATAAAAATTTTCTCGAAATCTGCTCCTAGAATTAACCAGCTCTAGTAATTGATGATTATATCCTGCACTTTTCAATCATTTCCGTAAATCAACATTTTCAATAATTGAATGGCGTTGATTTTTATCGAACGCTTAGGGCCTTACATACTTATTTCAGCTCGAGGAAAACTAACGACTAAAAATGTTGGAGTATGATAGGAAAAATCTGAAACGACTTATTCTCTAAAATAAGTTTCCTGAAAATGTAAAAAAAAAATATACGAAGATTTTTTTTTTCAACAAAATCATTATGAAGGAATTTTTTTAGGACAAGACAGTTTAACACTGTCTCTTTCGCACATAACCTCACTTTTTTCCTTTCCAGATGTTCTAAAGAAACGGCTCTGAATTTCGAGAAGCCGGAACCATGGCCTATTTTTGCCATGCTCCCGCAAATTATCTCGAAATCATATCCTCATCTGCCGAATAGCTTAGGAAAAAAAAGGTTTTAAAATTTCGAGGTGGGAGAAATGCCACAGCCTCTTAACGCGCAACGCCAATACATAATTTTACACGCCACACTTTACATATTACACGCATGTATGGCTGAGGCAAAGCGAAGCACATACGCCGCTCTCCATTACATCGCCCAATGTTAAGCGCCTAAAGAGGTGTTTAACCTCAATTTTCAGCTAACTGGTTCTCCCGAACAAACGGCTCTGAATTTCAAGGAGCCAGAAACTCGGTCTATTTTTTGCCACTGTTCCGCACATTCTCTAAAAACTTGAGCCTTATCTGTCGGATAGCTTATGAAAAAAGAGGTTTTCAAATCTCGAGGTGGGAGAAATGCCACTGCCTTTTAACGCGCAAGGCCAATACATAATATTGCGCACCACATTGTACATACACACGCATGCGAGACTGAGCCACGGAAGAGCACACACGCCGCAGCGCGTATTGATTCCATTCTCGTTCCGGGGACTCTCTTTCTCCCTTCCGGCGAAAACCCATTCCCCTTTCGCCCCCGAGGCTCACATCCACCCACACCCCCTGACAAGCCTCCCCCTTCTTGACGCTCCCGTTGCTGTGCCTCGCAAGGCACATACAGCAGCATCCCGTGATCTGAATTCCTTCTATTTTCCCCCTACTTCACCCCCCCCCCCCCACCCCCTACCGCCTCACGTTCGTATACGTCGTGCCCGGTCGCACACCACACCCCTTATGTGAGTCGCGAGACTCAGCCTGACTCGGCGAACGAACCACGCGCTTCCTTCGCGACCCTCGAGCTTTATTCCTTATCCGACATTGTTACCATCGTGCAACCCCCTGCACCCACCCCCGTTCCCTATTTGTGAGCCAGCATCTTTTTTGGCTTTTTTCTGGTTTCTTTTCATATTTGCAGTTTCGCAACTGTAATTTTTTTTTCTCAGCACTCTGCACTCGACTTGGTTACGAGTCTAAATTACATGTGACCGAACTATCTTAAGATTGTTGAATGTTCTGATTTTTTAAAAATCTATTTTAAGGGTTGCACTGATTGAGCCAGTTTAGGGAGATGGATATGAATTATTGAGGAGGTCCAATTTCTGGAAATTTGTGAATTTTAGATCTATTGAGATTCAGAAAATTATAAAAAAGAAATAGAAAATTATGAGTAAATTAAATAATATCGCAAGAGGGATTATTTATAGATCCCTTGAGTAATTATATAATTATTAAATTATACTATAAGCACAACTTTTATAAAGTATATTCTATATTCATCTATCAAGAATTTTTTTGTATAATAATCAATATTTGTAAATTAATTTTCAATACCTTATATTAATTCTAATAAGAAATGAAGGAAAAAAGCGAGGCAAGGTGAATGACCCGAAGAAGCCTCTCGTTGAATATCAGCTGACGCGATTTCATTCCTCTGAAAGCACGTGGATGAGAACTTTACTACGAGAAAGTGAGAGCCGCGACCTACCCCTACACATTAATTATAAGGGGAATCCTACCCTGCTCAGTTTCTCACTCTCGATCGCATTCAAAGTCTTTTCTCCTTCTCCTCCCGGTTTTCGCTCGCCCGAAGCACACCAACCACCACAGCAACGTAATACCGTTTTCCCTCTCACTCGCTTGCTTAAACTCCCGGAAACTTCTTTCACGCTCAACTCCTTCGTCGTTGCTTCCGCGGACTTTGCTCGTTTTGCTCACTCATTCAGCTCGCTCACTTTTTAGTTTTCCAGTTCGCCTGAACAAACGGCCGTGATTTTCGAGGACCCAGAAACTTGGCCCTTTTTTTGCCATGCTTTCGCACATCCTGTCAAAATTTCAGCCTTATCTGCCGAATAGCTTGGGAAAAAAAAGGTTTCAAAATTTCGAGGTGGGAGAAATTGGCACTGGATCCGAACGCGCAAAGCCGAATACATAATATTTCCCACCACATTGTACATATGCACGCATTTCAGACTGACCTATATAAGAGCACATACGCCCCTGCTAATTCCATTCCTCAATGTTGAACGGCTACAGAGCTGTCTCTCTTGTACATAACCTCACTTTTTAGTATTCCGGTTCTCACGAACAAACGGCTCTGAATTTCGAAGTGCCAGAAACTTGACTCACTTTTGCCATGCTTCCGCACATTCTCTCCAAATTTAAGCCTCATCTACCGAATGGCTTAGGAAAAAAAAGGTTTTAAAATTTCGAGGTGGGAGAAACGCCACCGCCTCTGAATGCGCAAAGGCAATACATAACATTGCGCACACAAACAGGAATAAAAAGTAGAACCTTGCACATTGCTTCCACATTATTTTTCGGTTTTGAAAAAAACTCCTTTTTTGAGGAAGCCAAAATTTATTAACCTACTTCCTCAGAGAGGTAGCTTTAAAAAGAAAAAAAAAAATTACAAATCAATTTACAAGGTTCTACTTCGCATACGTTTTCTTAATGGGTTAATGAATGAGAAATGAAGAGAAGAGCAGATCCAAGGTGAACGACCCGAGGAATCCTCTCGTTGAATATCAGCTGACGCGATTTCATTCTCCTGAAAGCACGTGGATGGAAACTCTACTACGAGAAAGTGAGAGCCACGACCTACCCTTACACATTAATTATAAGGGGAATCCTACCCCGCTCGGTTTCTCACTCTCGCTCGCATTCAAAGTCCTTTCTCCTTCTTCTTCTGGTTTTCGCTCGCCCGAAGCACACCAACCACCGCAGCCACGTAATTTCGTTTTCCCTCTCACTCGCTCGCTTAAACTCCTGGAAAGTTCCTTCACGCTCAACTCCTCCGTCGTCGCCTTGGCGGCACTGTGCCCCTCTCTGCTCGCTCATTCAGGTCTCGGAGCGACCTTCAGACGGCCACCCTCAACGACTACAGGACTCCGGGGCTGCAAGGGGTGATTTCGATTACGAAACTAGAGCACGGCTCTCGGAACTTTGTCGACTTCAATAGTACTGTAAATTATGCGGAAATTCTCGAGTTTTCTACTTTGAAAATTCACTGCTCCGTAATTAAGAGCTTTGGATTTTTCGATTTCGGGTTATTCGATTCTGAGGTTAATATTCGATTAATTAAATACATTTATTTTAACGAACAGAAACGTTGGAGAAATTAATTTTGCGAAAATGGCAAAATGTGGATTTCGAAAATCGGATTAAAGAATGTGTCGGTGTATTTTAAATTTTTTTGTGACGGTAAGAAAAGTTGTCTTTACATTATATTTGAGGTCAAAAGTTTAGACAATTGCATCCAGATTATAAACTATTACTAGTGAAAACATTTAAGTTTTTTTGGATGAAACTTAAGTCGAAATTTTAGACTTTGTATTTTTTGAACGAAATTGAACTAGTCGCGTTGTATTCCTGGGTTTTGAATTGTTTAATTTTTTTTTGTTTTAGAGTATATACAATGGGTTTTAAAAGTTCTATGATCAGCGTCTAAAATTTTAATTTTTTCAGACAGATATTTTGATGATTGCGTGGTTTGAACTTTGTCGATTTAAATAGTGACGTTATTTACCTTGAATTCTCTACTAGGTCCATATGTAATTATTGCGACAACGAGAAATGTTGACAAAATTAATTTTGCAAAAATGGCAAAATGTCGATTTTCAAAATCGTGTAGAAAAATGTGTATAATAAATTGCCAAAATCTTATCTAACATATCGAGCTCGAATTTAATGGCGACCGATGTTAAATTTTTTATTCCGTAGAGTTTCGAATAATTAAAAAAATGATAACAATTTTAATTCCATGAAATTTCGGATGATCACAAATCTAACTTTATCGCATCAACTTTTGCAAAACTTGAGATATCAAATCCAAATTTAGTATCTAAACAAAAATAGATAAATAGACGAAACTTAAATAATTTCGATTCTATGGAATTTTAAACTATTAAAAAAATATACTTTATCGCATAAACTTTTGTGAGATTTGAGATATCAAGCCCAAGTTTAGTATGTAAACAAAAAAACTCAGTCATGTTCATCTATTTATTTGAAACAAGGTTAGAAAGTAGAATCTTGCTCTTTGCTTCCCCATTACTTGCTTCTTTTCGCGAAGTTTTCCCTGTGAAGAGGCCAACATCGATCTCCATACTTTTTCATAGCTTTGTAAAAAAAAAACTTAATCAAACTTACTATTTTTCACCTCTACTTAATTTTTATTTCCCTAGTTTTTCAAAAAACAAAATTGAAATCATTGAGTTTCGAACACGCTCGAACTTTGCTCGAAACAGCCTGTACATCTTCCATATCTTCATTCTCATTTTATTTCCATATCTCGAATATAAAATAAGAATATATGTGAAATCTTTTCCAAGAGATAATCCGCAAGCCTGCCCGACAACGAGAGGAACGATACGTGGATCAGTGCACGAGTCTCTCGAGGAGCAACCTTATTTTCTTTCCGGTGCATCTAGTGAGCGTAGAATCACCAGACTCTCCCAACTCGACATACACATATTCGGGTATCTATGCGAGCTTACGTGGAATCCCTCGTGCGTGTGCACCTTCATGGAAAGAGGAAGTGGAAAACGACGACGACTCTACGTAGGACATATCTACAATATTGGATGTACGAGCGTATGCCGTACAGATGACTCGGGATGGGTAGACGACGGATGGTGATACTCCTCCTCCAGGAGAGTGGAGTCCTCGGCAAGAAACTGGAGAAGGATAGAGGCTCTGCTCCAGCGACGAACTCAAGTGGAACTGAGAGTAGAAAAAGAGAGAATACTGCGTCAGAGACGAGGGGGGTTAGGTGGAAGGCCTGGATGTCAGGACGTCAGTGTCGAGGCTCTGGGATGCGAAGGGTGGAAATACAAGTCCCTGCTCTTCTCCTTCCTTGGCGATGCTCCCAGGGGCTGAGGAGCACGAGACTACCAAGCGTCATCCGAGGTACGAGAAAAGGAAAGATATAGGCTTGAATTCTGAAATAGGATGTGCCTAGGGGAGGATTTCAGTCTGAGGGATGCTTTTGACGGAATCAAAATTTTAAAAACTGTTTTCCATCATTCTTACTGATGCGAAGGCAGGTTTGCATTTGAGAGAGGACATTTTTGAGGGCTTTGAGAATGTGGAGGAATTTTAGCGTTCGAACTCGAACGCTAAAATTTAATGGCACTAGAAATGTACAATTCAATTTTGGTATTAGATGATGATAGTCGAAAGGAAGTTGAAATTTTGAAAATTTCCTTCGCCGATGAGCAAATGCCTATTGAAAAAAGTATAAAGGCCGCGTATAGAATTTTTCTCTGTCATGTAGTGAGTCTGCAGAGCGTAACGAACCATTTTTCAGCAATTTTTAGATGGTCCATTTTACCGAATGGGAAAAGGAGAGATATAGGATTAAATTGTGAAAAAGGATGTGCCTAGGGGAGGATTTCAGTCTGAGGGATGCTTTTGACGGAATCAAAATTTAAAAAACTGTTTTCCATCATTCTTACTGATGCGAAGGCAGGTTTGCATTTGAGAGAGGACATTTTTGAGGGCTTTGAGAATGTGGAGGAATTTTAGCGTTCGAACTCGAAGGCTAAAATTTAATGGCACTAGAATGTACCATTCAATTTTGGTATTAGATGATGGCGGTCGAAAGAAAGTTGAAATTTTGAAAATTTCCTTCGCCGATGAGCGAATGCCCATTGAAAAAAGTATATAGGCCGCCTATAGAATTTTTCTCTGATAAGTAGTGAGTCTGCAGAGCGTAACGAATTTGTCAGCAATTTTTAGATGGTCCATCTTACCAAATGAGAAAAGGGTTAGGCTTGAATTCTGAAATAGGATGTGCCTAGGGGAGGATTTCAGTCTGAGGGATGCTTTTGACGGAATCAAAATTTAAAAAACTGTTTTCCATCATTCTTACTGATGCAAAGGTAGGTTTGAGTCAAGTGAATAAAATTTCTGAGGGCTTTGAGAATATAGCCATCGACCAAATACCGAACAACAAATAAATAAAATAAATAAAAACCCGACAAAACTTAAATTCAGCTGACTCTCATCATGAACGCAAGGTCCTCACCAAAATTTTCCTGAATGTCAAAGTCTTGCCAGTCTGCGCAACATACAAAACGATTGAATCAAATGACACATCAAAGTATCGCTGTCCCAAATTCCAAGTCCATTTCGTTTTGTCCTCATAGTTCGTCAACTCGGATCATTGAAGACTCAAAAAAAAAAAAAAAAAAAATTGCGAGTGTGAAAGTGACTGTCTCTAAATTCGTCTTGCAGATAGAAGGACAGACAGGGAGACAGGAATGGAATTACAGTCTCGAATTCGTATGTGGGTTACCGACGTCCTTGCCGTTGGAGGTTATCGCGAGGGTTCGAGGGACTCGAAGGATAGTGAAGTGGTATGAGGGGGTGAGCCTAGCGAGCGGCTGAGCAGCAACCCTCTCGGGAGGGTTTCGCGTTTCTGAATTCGACTTTAAACCACGTCGGGACTCGACAGCATCTCCTTCTGCCAATGACGTCGGCTCAAGCCCCTTCTATTAGGTTACCTACCCTTTCCTCTACACTCGTCGTCGGCACTATCCTCATCCTCCTCTTATACATACACTATACACACGTATATGTATATACGTTTATCTTCTATATCCTATACCTATCGTAGCTTACATCCTATCCTATTCCAGTCCTCTTTCCTCTTCAGCACTCTTCTGCTTTTGCTTTCTCCTCTCAGCCTTTCCTTTTTTTCTTCCTTTTCGTCCTTTTTTTTTCTCTTTCATTCGCGTCTCTCGTGCCAAGCGGAGGATCTTCCACCGCTGCAGAAGTCGTCGTCGTTCTTCGGCTTCTTCGTCTTCGGCTTCGTCGTCGGTTCGTGATGTGCCCTCGAGCGCAGACGTAGGGATGTACGAATAGCGAACAGACAGACAGGCAGACGCACGAAATCCCGTATCCTGTCTCTTTTCTTGGCTATCCTTTTCTTCATCGCTTCCTTCGAACTTATCCACCGGCGCTCGAATGAAAGACGCCGAGTCAGCTATCCTGAATACTCCGTGCCATCACTGCGCAATTCTACGCAACCGGATCTTCGAATCTTGCCGAAAAGCTTCTTCTGGAGGTTCTAGCCACGGGTTCGTTGAATTTTTTAAAAAGTCTCACTCCTTACGGTTTGAGGGTTCTCACCGAGTCTTAAGGTACTTGGTGATATTATATTGGCCACGTCTCAGAGAATCTTGAAGATCCACTTTCAACAATGTCGGTTCTATCAGTCCTAATATCACTGATACAATGTGATACTGGAAATTAAATACGTCTGGATATTTATGTTCATATAGCTAAATTTAAATGGACTGCAGTATATTGATGTTTGATGATGTTGGAAAATAGAATTTACATGTCTAAATCGCTGTCAAAAGTAGAGTTTCGATATCTTAATTGCTACCAAAAGTAGAGTTTGGATATCTGAATCACCATCAGAAGTAGATTTCGGATATCCAAATCGTTATCAAAAGTAGAATTTGGATATCTAAATCGCTATCTTCAGTGGAGTTCGAATATCTAAGTCATTATCAAAAATAGAGTTTGAATATCTAAATCTCCATCAAAAGTAGAGTTTTGGATATTTAAATCACTATCAAAAGTAGGGCTCAGATATCTAAATCGCTATCAAGCGTAGAATTTAGATATCTAAATCGCTATCAAGCGTAGAATTTAGATATCTAAATCGCGATCAAAGGTGAAGTTACGATATTTATATTCAAAAATCCCGTTGAGAGCCTTGATGATAGAAGTCCATTTTCAATCATCTACTAAATTAAAAACTTGAGCTAATATTTCTGGAGATGGTCACTCGGTATACAAAACATCCAATTGAAATTGAGAAAAGATTAAGAAAATGATAATGGAAGGGTCGAGTCATATCAAAAGTATATTCGGTCGGTGGACCTCCCTCACAGTAAATATATTCCTCACGACATTCACGATCCAATGGGAACTCATTCTTCTTCTCGTATCTCCCCTATTCGCTACCACGTTTCCTTATTCGTCCGCGCCTCTTTTCCACCCTACTCCAGGACACTCACTGTTGCGGACTCGTACCCCGAAATCAGTCCCGGTACGAGTCTTTTCGGTGAAGTTGAGAAGGACAAAAGGTACAAGACACGCTTGCAATCAATAGAAAGTACCGGCTTTAGCATGACAATCAGCGATCAAATAAGAGAAACATCAGTTAGGGTTGTTCAAGCGGGCACGTACGTTTCTCGATTCCCTCTACTATTTCAGCCTATCCGCGTCTCTTCCAAGTCTCTGCATATCTCAATAGCTATAGAGGAATATTTACGTGAAACCGGTACGAGACTCGCATGCAATTTAGACACATAGGAGCTTTAGGGACTTGAAGAGAATGAAGATAAAATTTCAAGCCAATTGTGTAAGTCTACCATTTGTCGAACATCCCTCGTGAGAATGAGATCTGGTCCCCCAAGAAGTTGTCGTCATCATGATCATCGACACAGATTCTTGTAGATTAAATAAACTTGACACTTCTCTATTCGAAGCAACATTTGAAAAGGCTTATAAGGCTTATCGAGATTGTGAAATCAAGCCAGATTTGTTTTGATTGAATATTTTTATGAGCATGACGTATTGACAATGATAATCTCGTATGGACCATGATGACTTTGTATAGATAATGATGATGTCATGTATGGACAATAGTGATGTCGTATAGACAATACTTAACTCGTATGGATATCAATGATGTCGTATATATAATAATGATCTCATACTTATAGTAATGATGTCGTATAGATAATAATGATCTCGTGTGGATAGTAATGATCTCGTATGGATAGTAATGATGTCATATAGACAATGATGATTTCGTATGGACAATAATGTTCTCGTATGGATAGTCATGTTGTCGCATGTATAATAATGATGTCATACAGACGATAATGATTCTAATGTATCACTAATATTGTAAAGAAGATGCTGTAGAGATTATGTACCAGAGATATTTTTTATGAAATGGAAGAATATTAGAAATCTCGAGACATGGAATTTAACGATGAAAGCCACATAAATAAGAGACTTAACACAACGCTATAAGTATAATATGTTGTTGTTATTTAACTTGAGTAAAAAATCGTGATATATTCAAACTTCCAAGCGGCAAGTTACATTTTACTTTTCTCTTAACCGTGTATCAGAGTAGACGAAAGCCTGTTTCGTTTGTTGGACAACCGGTGAGCTATACAGCGAGAGTTCAAAGACATCGTGGAGCTCGAAGACAGTAGCAGATTCTTTGGGGCGGGTGATTCAAGATGGCGGTACTATCGCTACTCCGCTGCTTCTGATGCTCCTCGTAGGTACAACGTAAAGGCCAGTGCAAGCAACCCTCAAAGTGAAACACGACCCTTATCCATAATATGAGGAAAAAGTCAACCGGATACACTCTCGGAATGCCAATAGTAAAAGACGAAACAGTGGTGAAAAAAAAAATTACTTCTTGTTTTTGTGATCGTATCCATAAATTTTTCCGTGTGGTTTACCGGCCTTTCTCTCTCTCTCTCTCTCGCTTGCTCAATCTCTTAAGGGATAAAATATAAGTAGCCTCATGGGATAAATTGCAACGAATGGAGGAAAATCTGGGCGGGCGTAAAACCGAGCGTGGCTAGTCTTTCGGAAAATCGACGATATGAAACACTGTCGGCTTTGGCGCCCTCTCGCCTGGCGCTGACTTAAAAAAAAAAAATAAGGACAGCCTAGAACCAAGTGCTGCTGTGGAGGAACAAAATATTGAAGTCAGCCGACTGGAAGGCCATAACCACCATCACCGCCACCTCCTCTCTACTCCTTGAGTCTGGATTTTCCTTTCTGTTGTAGATATGTTAACGACGAGAAAATATTGCTTTTATACTTTTTTTTTGCCGTCCTATGGTAGATTTATTTTTGGAAAAAATTGGATTCTCATGTCAGAATTCTCAAAATGGTCTAGAACTTTTAGGGATTCTTTAAAAAAACATCATCAATCGTGATTACGTCGGTTTTTATAGTTCCTTAAAAAAGACATGACACCATTGTCAGTCGAAATATCGATCAAGGCTGTAAAGTAGAACTTTGCAAATTGCTTCATCATTGTTACTGGATTTTGACAAATCCATCTCTATGAGGAAGTATGTTTATCTATTTTGGTAGTATTTTTTACTGATTTCAATTTTTTACAATATGTTAATTTTTATAAAAAATTATTGAGAGATTTTTTTTTATAGTGACAGTTGAAATTGTTAATTATAATTTTTTAGATATTTTATTTTATGTAAATAATTAGTAAAGATGGACAATATGGAGAAGCCACGAACATATTGACGTTGCCATCTTGGCAACGAATTAAAATCCGCGGAAATCCTGTAGTTAAATTTTAGATATTCATTTGTATTTATTTGGTGATTGCTTTACTTTTTTATTTGAAATTAATGAAACTTGTGCGGCTTAAAAAATGCATAGCTATACGAAGGGTACAATTTTTTTTCCTCAAATTTTATTATGTACCGTTAAACAACAAAATATTTTTCTGCGTAAATAGGCTATTTTCAATAATTTTTTATACCAACATAAGTATTATGTGTTATCTAGATTATAATTTTTTTTTTTCTATAAGTTCGACCAAATTAAATTTTCAATAATACAATCATTTTAATGAAAAATGATTGAGCGAATTTTTTTTTCGATAGAGATAGTTGAAATTATTAATAATGATTTTTTAAATATTCTATTTAATGTAATAAATTAGAAAAGATAAAAAATATGGAACAGGCTCTCACATATTCACGTTGCCATCTTGGCAGCGAATAGAAATCCGCGGAAATCCTGCAGTTAAATAAGATACGACGTGCAGCACGGTATGGAAAAAAAGGGTGGATTCTCGATGGAAAGAACGAGCGAAGAGGAAGGGGACAGATCCCATTACGCATCAGTTTACTTGGCGAATCAATTTCAGCCGCTAAAAGCCGACTATAAATTCCAAGTGTAGCTAGATCAACCCACCCCCACTCGCTGATTCGGCGTTTCTTGATGTTTCATTTTTTTTCCCCTTTGCTGTACTCCAACCCTCGCGTTCCAGGTTTTTTTTTCTTTTTATTCCAACGAGTTTGCGGCACCGAAGTTCTTCTGCTTTCAATGACTTTCTCGAATGAAAGATCCATTTTTCTTCATGTGACTATGTAAAATAATACAAGTGGAAAAAAAAAGTAATCGATAAAAAACACGATGACATTTCAGAAATGAACAGGATATTAATTCGTTGAATATTAAACATGAAATGCACACATGATTTTCTTTTCGAAATTGATGTGTGAAAAAGTACGATTAAAAAGTAGTTTCGGAAAAGATCAAATTTTATTTCAATAATTATGAGTTGTCAATTTTTTTCGACCATTTTTTTAGAGTACGAAAAAAATAATCCAAGGAATAGCGGACATAAATGGAGTCAAATACAGCTCCACACACAAACATATTCTCACAAACATTATAAATTATTTCATATTCAAAAAATATTAAGTGCCGAATAAAATTTATTGCATAATTTTATGTTTTAAAAATACAGATAATTTTCGATATTTCTATTATGCAAGATAAAGATTTTTGGCGTTTTCGAATACCGACATTCTTATCGGTTCTCGTTCTCATCAAGTCCGAAATTCTCGTCAAATTAAATTTCAAGTTAATTGTTTTCAATTCTCAAAAAAATAAAATAAAAATAAAATTGTAACTCACGAAATTTAATTGCAAGCTTATGATTAATATTTAAATCCTTATTTTCAATTCGAAAAACGGTCATTGAATTTCGAAGATCCCCACTATTTCATTCCAAATAAAAAATTCATCGAAATACAAAATAAAAAGTATTTTATTTTCCACGTGAGGGACAATCTGACAGTCAAACGACATTACAATTTCATTTTCTCATACTTTGCCTGTTTCACCTAAGTGTACAAAAAAAAAAAAAAATTACCCAAGAAATAGCATGCAAAGAAGGAGCCAAAACTCTTCAGGGAGTGTACAAGGTCGTATGCGTCTGACACATGGAAACACGTAGAAAATCCGCTTGAGCCCCAATTATTCGTAGAGGGTATATATGCGTCCCATAATCTCCGGCCGCTGCTGCTTCGAATTTCTACTCTTTCACTTCGTCAATCCTCCACATTTCCTCCGTTCTGTAAAGCTCAAAAAAAAAATTACAATAATAATAATATTAATAATAAAAAGACAAATGAAAAAACCGATGACGAAATATTCGAGTCTAGCCCTTTGGTAGTACCTTGGCTCGTTTGTATCGCGTGCCCAGGGAAATATACGTCGCTCTGAAATAAAGTTTATAACCTCGAAGGAACGCGAGGCTGTGACTTGTCGTTTCTGTTTCTCTGTGAAAGATCGCACTATCTCGTGAGATTTCGAGTCCAAGGAAAACCGTAGCAACGTCCGCCATCTCGTTTCACTTGCGTCGCTGTATTCCAGCGTTATCTCTGTGGCAAAGGAGCCTGAGTTACCTGCCCCCTGTCGTCTAACGGTTTTCCTGATGGAGGGGGTTCGGGGGTGGGGATTGGGGGGGGGGGGGGGAGATCACCTTCAGCGAACTGTGGCTTCTCGTTCGTTCAGCGGAGGTGATAGATTGCCCGTTCACGTCAACCAGATGCAGGCTCTGCTATACTACAGTAGAACCTCGCGTACTGGACATCACGACATAGGATATTTAAATTGAGAAGATCTAATTTAAAAAATGGGGCACTCCACTATTTCGACCAGGATTTGACCTTAACCTCTTCGATTTGGCTCGTAATTTTGTGTAGACTCAGTTGAACCCCCAAATGCACCATTTTTTTTATATGGCAATTTTATCTAAATATATTTTTAAAGTGACATATAAAACGCCATGATTAAGAAATCTGAAAAAATTATGAAAAATACTTTAACCAATATCGATTTATCGAATTATCAATCACGACCTAAACGATAGACAGATGTGGAGAAAAGATGCGAACGTACTCCCGCGCGCCATCTAGCGAGGGCGGGTCGTAGCTTGAATTCGAATTTGGAATCACGATCATAATAAATTACAGCGAGAAACGTCGATTGCACGTAATATACGAAGTTCTTTAGATTTCTGTTCGTATAGTTCGTCACTGCACACAAGTAAATTCAAGATAAAATCTTCACGTCAGTAACAAATGTGAAATGGTTTTAAATGGAAAGTGCCCTAAAAAGAACCAAACGTATGACTTGAACAAAGATGAAGAAGCGAAAATAAAAATAATAATGGAAAGTTAATCAATGAGAATATCAATATCAAGTCTCGTTCTCTGTTTACTACAGTAAAGCCTCGCCTAATTGTTTTTATGGTAGCATATTCAAACTTGATTTTTTCTGCTTACTACAGTAAAACCTCGCTTTATCTATTTCATGGTTGGATATTTGAATTTAGAATGCCTAGTTTCTTCCTGGTGTTAAAATATATTAAGTGGATCTTCTGAGTGGAAAGTGTCCTAGAAACAACCAAACACCGGAGTTTAACAGAGTAGGAGATGACAAAAAAATGTAATTAATTTGAATATCAAGTTATTGTTCTCCACTTACTACAGTAGAACCTCGCTTAATCGTTGTTATGACATAGTATATTCAAACTCAGAATGTCTAGGTTTTTTACTGATGATAACTTATGTTAAGTGGATTTTCTGAGTACAAAATGAGACATCATGCGGAAATATATAATCTTGAAGTGTAGAATTGATATAAAGGAGACTGATTAAAACTTATCCTTTCCTTTACTAAATAAAGACGGTAAAAGTAAGTTAGACAAGGATCGACTGTACTCCAATCCCTTAAAAAAAAAAGAAGCTATAACCCGTCCATCTCAACAACTATAAGCGCACGAGGCGTATATACGTTTCGCTGGATCACGCTTTCAGTCAGAACTCTTCGTTCGCTTTCGAGAGCCATGAAGAGACGGAATATGTATCGTCTTGTATGATATATCATCCGCATCTTTTCACCACGTTTTTTTTTGGGGGAGGAGAGTGTAAAAAGGAGCTTGAGATGGATATGCGGGCTGCGGATATTTTTGAGCCAAAAGAACGTCAACCTTCCATTAGAATAAGAAATGCATAATGGTTTCAACGTCTTTTTGATGGATACTTCAGAACTTACTTCGTTGCTACAGATTGATATTTCATTGTCAGGATAGCAATTCACACTTTTGCAGCTTTTTATTATCGAAAAAAACCTAGCCGTACTTTGTTTAATTCTTCTGTTCCAAAAAATTGTCGAAATTTGACAAAAAAAATTCTCATTTATTTTTGCCAGCCGAACAAAATATTTGTCACCTGAACAAAATATTTGTCACCTGAACAAAATATTTGTCAGGCGAACAAAATATTTGTCAGCCGAACAAAATTTTCGTGAGCCCAACGAACCGAATTTCGCCGTAACTTTTTTCTCCATATCACACAGAAATTTCTCTACATGTGAACGGACAGAAAAGAGTCCCCTGTAGTACATGTCATCAATTAAAATGCTACCAGATGTATGTACTCAAGTAAAAAAATCTTTGTATCCAAATTTAACGACGTAGGGCAAAAGCGATTTAACGAGGAATTCGTGACAGGAGGTTGAACTGCCGTTGGTGGTAGTTGGTCTGGTTTGCTCGTTGGTAGACGCAAGACGCACCCCGGCCCAATGGGCGTGTAATCTACGGGGGTGTTTATGAGTCGCTGGGGCGTTTACGTCCTCGCAGATACGTACTATGTGCCCTCTTCTTCATCCTCCTCTTTCTCATCTTCTTCTTCTGCTTCTTCCTCTTGTTCATGTTCTCTCTGTACGACGTACGTGCTCTTGTTGAGCCTCGGGAATACTATCTACTCCGCACTTGAAGACTGTTTGTGTTTGCATGTATGTGGAACTTTGTGTATTTTGGTACGCTACCAAGATATGCACACACGTGGCCATGAAGATAGCTGAGCTCGATGGTTGGATATTGTTAATCTTCTCCGGCCGCAGAAGCGTGCGCCTCTTGAACGACGAGGTGAAGGAAGCGAGCAAGGACAAGCTCCCTTGCTGATGACGCCTCGTACCTTGTTGTGGATCCTCGAAATCGAAAATATAGTCGGGAAGAGATACAGCGTTGAGGGTTACAAGGGGAAACGAGTTGAGATAAGCCCCAAGAGTTTTTCCGCTGATCGCAGAGAGTGAGAACAACGAACGGAGGGATGAAAATGATGCTGAAGAGGGGGTTAAAAATATGTTTCGCGTCGATGTGATGCCGAAGCAGTAACATCGATGGAATAGAAAGAATTTGGCACAGTGAATAAAGTGGCAACCATGTTTAATTGAGAATGGACCGAATTTGTCCTAAATTTGGTGAATTTGCCTTCAAAGAATTCGTTAATAATTTCGCGTTTCTCGATTCTATCGACAGAAAAAAGTTTTAGTATGGGGCGACACCGCATATTGATTAAGTCATCATTCATGTGGATGCGACGACTTTATCGCTAACGTCAAATGAAGTTCGGGCAAACATGAATGACAGGGGAGATAAAGTGGTGACGAACACTGAAAGAATGTATACTGTGTTTCGTTGTGATAAGCTGTCCAGAATGGGAACGTGATTATTCAGTCTGTTCAAGTGAAATTGTGTTGAATTCTGTCGAATTTGGGTGACGGAAGTTGAATTTGAATTTTTTAAATAGATTCCAGTTAGCAAAACAATAGTTTTAGTTAGCGTACGCTGATTTTGTATGGCCTTAACAAAATTGTTGACTCTGACCGGATATCGTTAGCGTCAACAGAATTCAATTCCTTTCAATGGAAATAAATTCAAAGATAATTCAATTCACTTCAAGATAATTCAATTAACTTCAAGATAATTTAATTTTCTTCAACAGAATTTAATTCACTTCAACAGAATTCAATTTACTTCAACAGAATTCAATTCACTTTAACAGAATACAAGTTATTTCGACATAATCCAATCATTTCAACAAAACTCCGTTGATTTCAACAGATTTTCGGTGATTCTAACTGAATTCAGTCAGATTCAACAGAAATAAATGTTCCATCCACAGAATTCGAAATCTGCAAAACTTTGAGATTATTTCAGATGAAAGTTTGAGGATCACTTTAGCTACTAAAATCATTCGACCAACCGAATCTAATTATTGTGAACCCGTTTTCCTTCATATTTTTACCTTTAGCTTCCATAACCCTATACCCGTGTGGATTTGCCTCATAAGGAGGTTGTAAATTTTGCTCGCCTACTGGTGTGTAAGCATATAGCATAGGAAGAGGACACCACAGGAAACTTGTTCTTGTTGATTTTGCGGTGAGGGATCTCGGAGGTTCACGACTCAGGGTGCTTGCTGTTCCCGGTAGATTTCGAACTTTTATGGGGTCGTTACCAGTGCGACGATGGCGAAAGTACGCGCGGTTCTAGCGGGTGTAGCGGTATCGAAGCCAGCGCCTTTTACCAACGGAAGCTGCCGGTCGATTTTCCCTCTCTTGACGTGGAACCAAATCCATGGACAAGCGAGAAAACACTGGCTGCGTCAACGATGTTGAAGAACTTGTTGGTGTAGCCAGGCGTCAGTGAACGGACAGATGTGGAGGTGCCGCAAAAGACGCAGAACTAGCGCCGGGAGTCTGATATACATATTTTTATATTAAGAATATGTATGTATGTATATATATATATATACATAGGCGTGCGTATGTGCGACGGTAGCGTTTATCAGCAACTGCAACAGCACTACAGCGTGCCACTGCATCGACCAACTTTTACGAGTCTCTGTGCGGTCCCCTTCATGCGCTCATTCCTCTCTTTCTCACTGTCTCTCTCTGTCCCTCACAACTGTCCTTGTCGTTTATGTCCTGTGTAAATCACGCTAATTCTGCGATCTTACACGCTCGTATGATCGGTCGATTCTTCACTCTTCCGGTTTTCCTAGACACAAAGATAATTCCATAGAGGGAGCTAACTGATGATGTAATAATGTACTGATGGACAACTGGATTCGGTTTGCGGTGACGGAAATCATTTTTCGATACCTGAAGTCTAATCGAGTAACCTAAAGTTCGAGTAACGTGGAGTCAGTTCGAGTAACTTAAAGTCAGTTCAAGTAACGTCAAGTCAGTTTGAGTAACGTGAAGTCTGTTTGAGCAACATGAAGTCCGAGCAACGTGAAGTCAGTTTGAGCAACGCGAAGTCAGTTTAAGCAACGTGCAGTCAGTTTTAGCAACGTGGAATCAGTTTGAGTAACATGGCGTCAATTTGCGTAACGTGAGTCGGTTCAAATAACGTGCAGTCAATTCAAGTCAAGTACAGTTCGTTCGTGTGACGTGAAGTCACCTCGAGAGAAAATATCCTAAAATAACAATCTGAAAGGTCTTTTATTTTGTTTCAACTGATGGTATAGTTCCTAGTGATGCATCATTTCCTTTCAAAATACTAAAATTGATACAGGAACAGATTTTTCTTCTTATAAGAATATTTTTCAGTCGAATTTAACCTATACCTGTTCCACCTAATGCAGATTCCCTGGTATTATGATTTGTTTGTTTGTTTTCCTTATCTTCCCATTACTCCGTCGTCGTTTTTGTGTCGCTCCGTTTCCATTTCGGTCTCGCTTGTCACGTTTACCAACCGAAAGGCAGACGTACATACGGGAACCGGATAGAAAAGGATCCTTCGGGGCTGAGGAGAACCCTGTACGTGCGTAACGACGAACAAAATATATAGCGCCACGTATATGTACGTTACGTAGACGCTGGGACAGGGAATAAGAGGGTTGAGGCATTATTCACTCTCTCTCTTTCCCGACAAAGGAGAACTCTCGTGGCGTTCGCGTACCATGATAAAGAAAAAAAATAAAAATAAAAATAAAACCGAAAAGGATGGAAAACACGAGGGAAAAAATCCGAAGAGGCAAGGAAGCGGGATAGGCAAAAGTGGAGGCGAAGGAGGAAGCCAACAGCGGACTATCCTAAACACGCATCTCTCATACGTCGGATAGAAAATCAATACTGTCTCACCAGGTTCTGAACCCATTTCCCGTTCTTTTCTCCTTTTACTCTTGTGTGGCAAGAACCCGCCTTGTTTTCTTCCTTTGTCTCATTTCAGCGTCTGTTTGGCCTTTTCCCTCGATAACACTGATAAAGACTTGGCTCTAGCGGGTATAGGCATTCGTTTGAACTTTATGTTTCTGTTTTGTCTTGCCCAATAAGACGTTAACGCCAATAAAGGATACGTAAAGGGTACAGCGATTGGCATTTCACGAGCTTTGTTTTTAATCCGAATTTCTTTACAAGGGGAATCCCCTGTTTTGGGCACTTTTATATTTGAGACATGATCCCCGTTGGATTCCAGGTTTTAAAGCTCAAAAAAGATCCGTAAATGCTCTCAAACAAAGTACCTCCAGATTTTCGTTGAAATCTCTCTCTGAGGTTACCTCTTAGTCGCCCTATTATCACGGTCGGGTACTTACGATTACGACTCTGCCGTTGGGCGAAATGGGAGAAGGCGGAGAAGGGGTTTAGAACTGGCTGTTCTATACGGGTACGGCTTGGTTATCCACGGTGCTCCAGTGTTCAATAATTAAGTGGAACCTGTTGCGCATTTCTCGCACCACCGTCCTAACCCCCCCACCACTCCGGTCACCCTCCCCATTCACGAGCGCTTCGTGCTTTACTCTTGTTCCGGCTCTGTACTACATTCGGAATACCCTATTGCCACGTTGCATTCATTATTCATAGCAATTAAGGGGTTTCGCTTGTGACACCATGACCTAGTCAACTAGATTTATCCCCTTCACCAACGAACGAAGCCATTTTGTATCTTGAAGACCTATTAGTCTCATACACATGAAAGGACTTTTAGACTCTCCTTCCTTAAGGCTTTAGGAATCAAGACTTTACTTCTGTCAAATCACTGCCAGAGTTGATGACCACTTACCTGGTCACTATGCGTTAAATGAACTCCTTGTTGCTCTCAATTATAGGGTCCCGCTACTAACGCCTTAGTCTTAGACAACTAGATTCATCCCCTTTCCCACCAGACATCATTTTTTTAATCGTGATAACCCATTATCATTTTAATAACCATAAAAGGCCTCTAAGTGTACCAAACCTGTTTGGAACTCCTGACGAATCATTGCAAAAGTTGACGATCACTCACTTGATGAATATAGATTAAATCGCCTCGTTGTATCGAAGGAACGAACACATTGCAACCGAGGCTGGATCAGTAACAGTATCAAACGGCAGCAAAGGGTCTGACAAAAAGGAAAGGAGGTGGACCGTTGAGTCAGTAGAATCAGGAACCCCCTAAAGGTATCATCTTGACTATATCCGCAGTGTTTTTCCCTTCACCTTTTTTCCTCATATACTGTAATGCTCTTGGAAGACACCGAGTGGAGGGAAGTGGCACTTCCATTCTCATCATTCCCTTCTATTCGAAACAGCGAGCATATAATTCAAGCATTCCCGGGTGTCATGGTTCCAACCAAGCCGAACGCAAACGTTCCGAAGACCCAATTCCAAGCTGCCTTTCAAGTTTTACCATCAGTCAGTAGGATTCAGAGACACGTCACCCTTCGTTTCTATCCTTCATCAGCTCCCGCACAACACATATGATGCCAGTCTTGTTGCTGTTGACGGGGACTCAATACCATGACCGTTATACTGCCTTGCGCATCGTCACACAATCTTTCCTTGCGGGGAAGGCACCCTTTCCGACACCGAATCCCTCTTCCCTTCATTTTTATTATTTCTCCGCACTCTTCCCCACCCACGTACGTACTCCTGATACCTCTGCTGCGTTCTGGCTAGACTTTTCCGCACCCTTTTCAACCAATCGACGCGCATCCAAGCTCTACTTCAACTCCTGGAACTGATAAAGGAGAAGCAGACGAAGATGGTGACTAGAAATTCCCGATGTGCGTATCAATTTTCAAAATAACAATCTCCATTTTGTTTGCTATCGTCCTTGTCGTCGAGCTCAATTGCGCTTACCAACTAGGACGATTTCTTTTCTCACTCGTCTCTCGCCACTTATTTTTCTACCTGATCTTATTTACCTTTCATCGAAACTCAAGAACTTCGGCATGAGCGTTTGTCTAGGTTGAACGCTTCCCTTTACTTGGTTAACCAACTGATCTATTGGGATATCAGCAGATCCATTACCTTTATATGCCGGGTCTACGAAATTGACCAGTTTCAGGGTCTGCAGCAGTTCCAATCTTCTTCTACCAACCAACTTCTGAAACCGAAGAACAATCTTCATTCCCTTCGGCATTGTCCTTATCCAAGTTCAATTGCGTTTACCCACTAGATTGATCCCCTTTCTCACTAGTGTCTCGCCACTTTTTTGTGTAACTGGTCTTATTTCATTGGCACTGTAACTTGGGAACTTCTGACCTAGCGTTTCTTAGGTTAGAGGCTCCTCTCCATTTTGGCTTCTGACTTTAGTCTAGAATATGGATCACTTATCACTTTTACTTGCTGCGAACAAGGGAATCAGTAGGTTGTGTGACGCAGCCCTTCACACCTACTCTTCAACTTCTGAACCCAACGAACTGCTACAAGGTAAAGTTCGATGCGCGTCTCAACTTCCAAATCAACTATCTCCATTCTCTTTGACATTGTCCTTATCATTAAGCTCGATTGCACCGTATTCCGCGTCTACCGAAATTGAAGAACTCCGAAACTGGCTTTTCTGTAGGTTGGAGGTTCCCCTTCACCTAGCTTCCCCTTTTTGGTACAGGATATTCACTACCCATCACATTTACGTGCTGGGTTTAAGAGATTTAGAAGGTTGCGCGACGTCGCCTGTGAATGGATACGAAAAAATCCTAGACTTGCCTAAAGCCCTTCCACATCAAATTTAAACCAACAAAAGCGATGCAAGAAAAACCTCGATATATGTACGAGTTTTCAAAATAACAATTTTCATTCCTTTTACCATTGTCCTTATCTTCAAGTTCAATTGCGCTTACCTACCAGCAAGATTTCCTTTCTCCCTTATGTCTCGCCACTTTTTTTTTTCCACCTGGTCTTATTTCCCTTCCATCGAAACTCAAGAACTCTTATCTAGGTTGAAGAATTCCCTTCGACCACCTTTTCCTCTTTGGTACAGGAGATTCACTACCCATCACCTTTACGTGCTGGGACCAAGGGATTCAGTAGGTTGTGCGACGCCACCTGTAGTTGGATACGAAGGGAAACTCGTCTCTCGTTTCTCCACCGTCTACACCGGTAATGGCACTGACGTCTGCCGGAATACGAAAAATCCTATTTCAACCGGGACTCCGTCGCCAACGCAGGGCAACCGGGATGCGAATAGCCCAGATGGAAAGAGGATGTCTAGCCACGGACGCGAGGCCCTTCCACTCGAATATCCAACTGCAGATCACTCTTTCCACTCTGACGATGTCGTGTAGGCTGCGCAAGATCTTGTTGAAGCCCCTGTGCCACCGACTTTTCGCATCGAACGTGGACTTTACTTCGTTTCTCTTCCTCGGTCGTGCAAAATGAAATCACGCTTAAGTCCTCCAGAGTCTTTCAGAATATTCCAACCGATAGGCTAAGTATAGCTTCTAGCCTGAAATACACTGTATTCTCATTATTCCTAGGACTTCTTGATGCCTTTCTACTGAAGCAAAATAAATATGTGCTCTGTGGTCGAAAGTATTTTGAATCGGATCATTGGAATGCATTCGGAGAATGACATGATAGACGAGTAGGAATCAATATCCCAATAAAGTAATATAACATGAAAATAAATTGAGACAGTAGCTGAGCCAATAGATCAGTAGAAAATTCAATGGTGTTATTGGCGAAGAGAAAAATTCGTCGATGCTGTAATCCAGAGACTATATTTTCTTGAAAGGGTATATAAGTTCGGAGGGATCAACTTCTGGTCCCTGCCCAAGTGTATGCATATCGAAATCTCAGCACCATACGGCACCGATAATATTACCCGCGTAGTAACTCCCTCGATATTAAGAGTGAGACAGAGATTGTGCAGGAAGCGGTAGAAAAAGTAGCAGTATGGATTAATACGATATATTATGTTGAGCTAGTAGGGAATTCCTGGCGAGTAAGACGTGGCCGGAATATGGATTATCTATGACGATTCGTGATATCCTTTCACTTAATTCCTTGCCATTATCAAGGCAATATTTATATTTCGAAATACATTATTGCTTTCAAGTTATATCCTTGATATTATTTTTTTTTCGTATTTTGTGAATGATATTCGTAGCAATACTACACACATTAACAACCTGCTATAATTCTGTAAATTTATCTAAGATAATATCAGAATTTTTGTATTGTACAAATTCTCGAAAAGAGTCTCGAATTGAGTCTTGAAATGAGTCTCGATAGGAGTCTCGAAAAGAGTCTCGAAAAAAATCTCGAAAAGAGTCTCGCAAAGAATCTCGCAGAGTCTCGAAAAGAGTCCCGCGAAAAGTCTCAGAAAGAGTCTTCCTGTAAGTTTCGTAAGAGACCTGACGTAAGTCTCGAAAAGAGTCCTCACATAAGTCTCCAAAAGAATCTTTACGTAAAACTCGAAAAGAGGCCAAACTTAAGTCTCGGAAAGAGTCTTGATGTAAGTCTCGAAAAATTAATCCCAGTCTCGGAAATATCCAATTCTCGTCTCGAAAAGAGTACAGACAAAAGTCTCATAAACAGTATTAGCAGGAAAATCTTAAGAAGGATCTTGGACAAAGTTTTGGAAAAAAGTCTTTCGGATAGTCTCCGAAAGAATCTCCGTGAGTCTCGTGAAATGTCTCGAAAAGTCCAACTCTCTTCAAGACTCGTCGAGAATCCGAAGACTGTCGTCGATGGAAGTTTCGTTTACGATAAATGATCATGAACCTTGTGATATCACGGCTATACTTATATCTCGTATATTCTTATCTTACTCTGCTATTCTTTGGTATATCCACGTAACCACCGGAAAGTGACTACAGCAGCTGAGTGAGCGAGATTGTCAAGCTACTCTACTCCACTGCGCCATGCTGGCAACAATTCCAGAGGCCAAGTTTCACGCTCGCGATGTCCTCCACTGCTCCCTTTTCCTTTTCCTAATATTAGACATCATCGCTCATCTCTTATGGCATACGTACAGTATATCCAGTAGCAGCTTACTTAAGCGCAAGTTGGAAGCCCATTCGGCTCTTCACTTTTCTCACCCTCCCCATCCTACATAACCTCAACCCTCGTTATAGTCCTCATCCCACCTCATCATCCTCCCCTGTGGCATTCATTTTTCGATGAAAAATAAATAATGAATTCGTTGAGTACATTTTCCTGGCGCCATCTTTATTTCAATGCCCAACCTCCAAAAATACTACACATTGTTTTAAACGCCAAGAGAAATTTATTACAAAATCAAATGCATTCAAGCAAATGCTTTCATGACCATTTTAGTGATTTTGTCAGTTTATTTACTGAACAAAATGAACAATAGTTCATTAAAGAGCAAAAATAATGTTCGACAAAAAAAAATAGCGTTCTTTTCAGCTCCTTTAAGCGCAGGGTGGAAGCTCGTTCTGCTCTTTACTTTTCCCACCGCCCCCCTCCCTCTTAACCTCAACCTTCTAGTCCTAATCCCACCCCATAATCAAAAACAAATAATGAATTCGTTGAATACATTTTCCTAGCGCCATTTTTATTTTTAGCTGCATGTGGCTGTACAGAAAATAGAAGCAGGAGTCACTAGCATGGCGTCCAACCAAGTCCCACCCCTACACATGTCTACCGAAGGGGTGGTTCTTGAATGGCCAACAGAGTGTATGAATCTGTCTTCTATCCTTCTTTAATACACTATAGTAAGGCTCCCACAAAACATATGTTCATCAATAGGTTCCACCTTTTTTTATTCTTTACAACAATTCGACCCGATTTTTTATGCTTATCATGCTTGATTATTATTACACTATTTTTCACTGGATCAAATTATTTGTACTCAATTTTTACTGTTTCAATTGACTCAATGGTTTTTTTTAAATTATTCACAAGCTTTTGAAAATATATCTTGTATATTAAAAATATGTCAGGAAAATAGAAATTTTTTTTTTTCCCTATATCAGATATATATAATATTTTTTATGTCTTGCATGCACTTCATTTGCTGGTTGGAAATGTAATAATTTCGCCCAGCTTATAAATCTCAATTAAAAAAAAAATGGTGTTTCGGACGATTAGTCTTCGAAATTCTCATTTGCTATTTAAAAAAAAACATCTAATATTTTTCTCCCCTTTTTTTTTGTGAACGTCGTTTCTTATTCCAAACACATTTCAAAACGCCAAATAACGATCGAACCCTTATACGAAAAATATATCTCCCTTAAAAAGGCATTTTGACATAAGAATTTTTTTCACAAATTCACGAAAAAGGAAAAAGGAAAAACTCATAAAAAATGCTTCAGGGAATGCAAAAGCGACTGAATGGCTGTGAAGTAAGGAGTCACGGCGTTAAGATCCTTTCGAATTTTAGATCGTATGAGAGAAAAAGAAACGCGCAGCGTATTGGAGTGGCTTCTTCGCACTCAGTCAGTTTCTCTACTCGTAGCAGCATTATACTCTCGTGTTTTCCACATCCTCGAGGCATACATATTTTGCAAGCACCATTCTGCCTATCTTTTCTCGGGCGGTATAGCGCACAAGTGAGAAATATATAGAAGTACATCTCCCCAAGGGATATTCCCATCCCGTGACACCAGCACCAAGTCACCCCCCCCCCCCCTCCCCCCCTTTTGGTGATGCAACCCTCCGACCAACATCATCTCGCGTTCATATATTTTCCGTTTTTGCATATAGATACATATAAATACATACATATACATATAGGTACATAAATATATATCGGGCATTCCAGGCGTAATCAATGCAATCGCGATCTTTGTATTTATTCCTTTTTTTTTTTTTTTAAGGTCGAAAGGTACAAGAGTTATGCCCCCCCCCCCCTTCCGACCCCTCCCCCCCTTTTGGTGATGCAACCCTCCGACCAACATCATCTCGCGTTCATATATTTTCCGTTTTTGCATATAGATACATATAAATACATACATATACATATAGGTACATAAATATATATCGGGCATTCCAGGCGTAATCGATGCAATCGCGATCTTTGTATTTATTCCTTTTTTTTTTTTTTAAGGTCGAAAGGTACAAGAGTTATGCCCCCCCCCCCCCCCTTCCGACCCCTCCCCCCCTTTTGGTGATGCAACCCTCCGACCAACATCATCTCGCGTTCATATATTTTCCGTTTTTGCATATAGATACATATAAATACATACATATACATATAGGTACATAAATATATATCGGGCATTCCAGGCGTAATCGATGCAATCGCGATCTTTGTATTTATTCCTTTCTTTTTTTTTTTAAGGTCGAAAGGTACAAGAATTATGCCCCCCCCCCCCCCCCTTCCGCCCCCTTGTCCCCTTTTGGGGGTTGCAACTCTCCGACCAACGTCATCTCGCGTTCATATATTTTCCGTTTTTGTATATAGATACATATAAATCCATACATATACATATAGGTACATAAATATATATCGGGCATTCCAGGCGTAATCAATGCAATCGCGATCTTTGTATTTATTCCTTTCTTTTTTTTTTTTTAAGGTCGAAAGGTACAAGAATTATGCCCCCCCCCCCCTTCCGCCCACTTGTCCCCTTTTGGGGGTTGCAACTCTCCGACCAACGTCATCTCGCGGTCATATATTTTCCGTTTTTGCATATAGATATATATAAATACATACATATACATATAGGTACATAAATATATATCGGGCATTCCAGGCGTAATCGATGAAATCGTGATCCTTGTATCTATCTCATGTTTTCAAATTCATTTCATGTCGGAAGGTTGGATTTATATTTTATTTCACTTCGGTGTCTTGTTCCTAGGAAGAAAACATTCATGGGTATACATTTTTTTTTTGTTATTATTCACAATAACCAAATTTGTTAGCTACTAAGGAAAAATAATTGAGAGAATCTTATCTTTGTTTTTACAGAAGACTTATTGTAAAGAGAGGACATTTTTTCTATTTCAGAGATCAGAGCCTAAAATGTCGACGAAATAATGAAATTAACGAAATCGTCTGCACCTACCAATTTCATAATTTCGAAACTTTTCTCTGGTAAAAACTGCATATTGACCCCCGGATAAATTAACACTAGGGAGAAACTGAAAAAAAAATCATTCTCGTCTTTGTCGCCATTTTTAAAATCTTAGTAATTTTTTTTTTATTAGCATATCCGAAAGCCTTAAATTCGAATTTTTTTATTTTTATTTTAAACAATTTCTTTTCATATTAAATTTAATGTAACATTTGGTTACCATATCATGATATTATTATAGAAAATAAAATAAAATAAATAACAATTACAAGGTTCATTACCCTGGCGACTTGGCCTAGAATGCCCTATATAATTTTACATAGTAGAGGGTTACGGAGGAAAGATACGAGGAAGAATCCATAAAGCACCCTCGAGTGTGTACCGCCATAGTCGCCTCTGGGATATCGACTCCCTATTCTGCCTTCGTTTCCTTCTTGGGCAAAGGATCCCGTGCATCTTGCCGCTGGAAGACCAAAAGCGTGAGAAGGGAAACTGAATCCAGAGAAGCTTCACCTCTTCGATTTTCGAGTTCGAACACCAGACAACATTGGAAGGAGGTGGATCTGCACCCCCCGGCGCAGTGTGTGAAATAAAAAGGACGAAAAAATCGTTGAGGAGCAGAACATTTCCATTCTGCTCGAAGGATCTCAGTAATTGTCACCCTTACAAAAGGACAAGGAGTTACATATAAGAACGCAACACATTCCAGCTTTGATGTCGCAAAGTGAAATTTTTGCATTTTTTATTTGAACGTCGATGGACAAAAAATATATGCAAGAAAATATACATATTTTTTGGTATATTTTTCATGAAAAATCTACATCGAAATATTCAACCTCGAATTTTTTTATATATTCAAAATATATATTATATACTTTTGATATAAGTATATCAATATTTCATATATGAATATATCAATACATTGATATATCGATATATGTAATATATCAATATATTTTTTTAAAGAAAGGGATTAAAACGAAATGATTATCAGAATAATCATGTTCTCATATGAAGATATTTTTCAGATACACAATATATTATGGACAATATTTGAAGCGACTATATATATCTGAAATATATTATTACCTATATAAATTGGCATGTGGATGAACATTTTTTTGGAGAAACGAATTCTGAATAACATTTTTGTGTATTACAATTGTACACTTCCGGAAAAATGTATGAACAAAAAGGAAATATATACAAAAATATATTTTCCATTGAAAATTGTGTATATATTAAATATATTCAAAGATATATCATGAATATTTATTAATAATAATCAGGACTGAATAATATGATGTATGTAAAATGTGTTATGTACTCCTAATATACGTATATTGATATAATTTTTTTCGAGGTAAAGATTAAATCGAAAGTTCGATGAAGAAAAAAATGATATTTTATGCTGATGTTCTCATATAAAGATATTTTTCGGCGGACAGTTTTGTATATTTAATATTGAAAGAGACTACATATATCAAAAATACATTATAACCAATATAAATAGGCACGCGGATAAAAATTCACATGGAGAAACGTGGCCCGGAATTTTTTTTCAAATAATTGGAGAATTCCGTAATAGTCGAAACATGTATAGTCACACAAAATTTATCCGACTTTCGTCTATTTGACTGGGGGAAGAAAAAGAAAAAGAGAGAGAGAAAGAGAGACAAAATGCTAGAGGCGTTGCTGTTCGACGTGAAACGGGGGAGGATGGCGCACTCATTTTATTATGTCCCGACTGAAAGGTAAAAGGTAAAAGGTCGCGGATGGCTGCAAGAGCCATAGAAAAAAGGGGGGCAGAGGGAGGGGGCAACTCGGAGGTGGATATCCTCACCATACCAATTTCCCATACTCGCACACGTGCGGGACAAAAATCGCGTGCACGACAGAGAGAAAAGCAGGAATATAGCTGGATAGGACAGGTTGAGCCAAGCTCGGATGGCAGAGGCAGCAAAGACCATAGCACGACAAGGACACGGGGGATGGGGCGGGGGGGGGGGGGGGGGGGGGGGTACTCTTCACATATGAAATTCCAGCAACGTATCGTACGCCGTATGCCGTTCTTTCCTTCGCTTTCAGGGACCCGCTTGCCACTCCTGCCAATGTTACCCCCCCCCCCCCCCCCACTCCCCCAGCCCCACCGCCGCCCCCTACACCCCGCGCCTCTCACCGGATTCCCAATGTCGGCCCCTGCGGAATAGAGGCGTGCAATGCTTTCCGTGTGTGTTACCTTTTCTTATTTCCTTTTTCTTTTTCGTTTTATTTTCTTTTCTTTTTTTTTATTACTATTTCGTATTCAACGCGACGGATATTTCGTGCATATTTTTCGAGCACCGTGCCATTCGACTATTACATTAACCCCCACTGTCACCCCTTTTTATATTGTATTTTATTTTATTTATTCAGTAAAATATTGGTGCATATTCGGTTCGGTACAGGTTGAAGGCAATGGCCGGGAAAAATATTGAGTATATCAAAATCGTGGGTATGGAGGAAATCAAGAAAAAATATATTGATCTGAAGGATGATAATTTTATGTTATCTAAAAAATTTGGGCTAAGCGATGCAATATTAACATAAATGTTGATCAAGAGAATCGAGATTTCAACAATGTTGATCAAGAGAATCCAGTTATCAAGATTGTTGATCAAGAGAATCAAGGTTTCAACAATATTGATTAAGAGAATCCAGTTATCAAGATTGTTGATCAAGGGTGATTTCCTCGATCACTCGAAGATGTTGATCAGGATAATGAAAATAATAAAAATGTTGATGAGTAATTATTTGTTTTAGTCCGAAAATGTTGATCAGGGAAGAAAAAATTTTAAGCCAAAATAAATTTAAAAAAAACAGTGTTTCTTGGGCGAAAATAAATTAAATGGAAAATTAATATTATGTAGGTCAGAAATGTTGATCGAAATGATTTCATTTCCGTGACAAAGTGTCACATTTCAAGTTGAGAACAAAAAAACGCGATACATTCATAATTCGTGTCAGAGAGGCAACGTGGAGTATGTTGCCAAACAATTTCGTAGTTTCGTGTCTCGAGCGACTTGAACTAGTGAGGTGGAAATGTGAAGAGAAAAAAAAGGGGTTTCCGGGGTTGCGTGCGCGGCCACATAAGAACCACGAGGAGCCGACATACCGAGAGCTGTGAAAGTTCTTTTCTCATCCCTCGCGAAAGCTCGAGAAGAAGCCTCAGGGCCTTGTGAGTTATGACGCACCCCTAACGCGCAACAATCCCAACCCTCTTGCGCGCGGCTAGTAAGAAGACCGAACGCTAGCGTCTTACGATGGCTTCCCATGCCAAATAGTGAGATTGTATTATCCCGGATATAATTTTTCTTATATTTATTTTTATTGACTATTTAAAAATATGGAACATTATTTCGAACGCAAATAAAATTTTATCACGGTGCAACATCAATTGCATTTATTATGGCTTTATAATAATTTTATTAACCGACAACGGAAATTAAAACTCGTCGTTTATTGTTGATTTTTTACTTGTGTTTCAAATTAATTGGATCAAATGTATAAAATGGTAAATGATGGCATAAAAGAAATATTTACCTCTGCCCACAGCAAAATTGAATTGAAACAATCGAATTTATAATTTAAAAAAAATTGCTGACAAAAAATCTGTTATGTATTTTCGTCCAATAAATTCAATCATCAAATTAAAAGTACTTCTGTAATATAAAAAAAGGAAAACCACGTTTTCGACACAGCAAAGTAAAACCATCGTAACTAAGAAATCTGAAAAATAGAATGTAACCGGAATAATTCTTTTTACAATGCTAATTTGTTATTTACGAAAATATTTCTTCAAAAATAAAAAAATAAATATTTTAATCAATTTATTTATAATCCTCAATAAAATATTTTTTAAAATCTTTCCTCTCCCATGGAAAAATATTTAATTCACAATTATTCTTTTTAAAAATGAGTCTAGGAACAAATTCACCAATATACTAAAATTCTTTATAAAATATTTTGAAAAATCTTCCCTTCGCCAGGGAAAAATATTTAATCTACAATTATTTCTTTTTAACCTAAGTCTAGAAAAAAATTAACTAATATATTAAAATCCTTGATAAAATGTTTTTAAAATTCTTTAACGCCACAAAGAAGAATATTTAATCTACAATTCTTTGTATTTTGTAATACAAGTATAAAAAAGAGTTGGCTAGACCGTCGACAGCTTGGCGAAACCCTTGGCCTTATAATGCCACTCTAAAAGCGCGTCAGTGGTAACAGTTGAGTAGCAGTACTGCGCGAGAAATCAAGTATGAAGTAGATTTGCATGCGAGTCGAGTAAGCTTGCTGAATATTTTTACCTCCGTCGCGTTGGCCCACGAGGAATAAGAGAAAGGGTGGAAAAATAAAGGGGTGCAGGAAACTGAGTATTTCATATGGCATATAGCTAGACGAAAGAAAAGTATAAGAAGAGATCTGGACTCGTCCTCTCTCATATTGTCCTCCTCGGTTCCTACCTATTTTCCACTCCCGTGAAAGACAAGAACCTCTCACCCTTACGGAATATCTTCTTTCGTCGCTGCTAAAGCGTGCAAGAAGAATCCAAAAGGATATCCCGCCGAATAATGGTTGGATCTTGCCACTGTATATTCCAAAGATAAGAGCATACGAATCCCTCCAAAAAAAATTTGTACGAATTCATCAACATTTTTGACATCCTATGAATTAAATAATTCTTTACCTTTTTTTTTTACTTCTTATTCAATTAAAAATAAAGTGAGATAAAAATGAGTATAATGGTGCAACATTTTTTATCTCTTATTGTTAACAGAAAAAAAAATTAAATTATTTTTTCATTACAATATTTTCGTTGAATAACTTCACTATATACAAATTTTACAAAATTCACTCGACGCATTTGAACCAAAATCGATTGAAATAACTCCTTAGAAATTTTCAACTTCCCATTATTTTTTAAACGTGGAGAAGAATCAGAAAACGATGTTCACCATTTTCATTGCTGACTTAAATTATTGAAAAAAAAAATTTATTTCACGTGAAGATTTTCATGCATGAAGAGAAAAAAAAATTGCAGAATAAATCGACGAATGGAGTAAAAATATATATTGTACCTGCGCGTTTAGAAAAATCCACCATACTCAGCACCGAAGTAGTTTTCCCAAAGCTCTCCAGACATGAGAGCAGCCGAAGGAAAAGAACATAGGTATGATATGCAAAAATATGTGATAAGAACGGTTGAAAAGTATGCGAGCTATACCGCCGCACATAACCTGACTATATTATATATGAATAGTATATACTATACTATATAACATCGTACGGGTTCACGTTTTTTTATTTTTTTATTTTTTTTTTTTAGTATAGGAAACGCGAAATGCCACATTGCCTGTGTGTGCATAACCCGACTATACTATATATATAAAAATTGTATATACTTTACTATATAACATCGTATGGGTTCATTTTTTTTTTTTTTTTTTAAGTATAGGCAACGCGAAATGCCACATTGGCTGTGTGTGCAAAAGCTAGCATAGTGGCAACCCTATCGAAAGCTCAGAGATCCCGCGAGGCCAACGTAGCGACGAAGTAAAAAGGGGAAGAAGTAGAAGGCGAACTGGTGATGGTGGCAAGGAAAACGCAGCCATGCTTGGAAACCTGCTAGAGGGCTTGAGCCACCCAGAGTATAGAATGACAGGAATTTTCATATCTCGATACCGTATGAACGTCATGGCGGACTTCCAAACACCCGAAAGCCACGCCAACTCGCTTAAGCTTTTTGTTAGGGAATTTTATTTTACCAGAAACTAAACCTACATATGAAATTTTCTTCAGTGGAACTTTTCGTAGTGCTTTTCGCAACTCGAGACTACATTTTTTGTAGGCTCTGCTTCTTTTTTTTTTAAATGTTATTAAGTATCGAAAAATTTGGTTCAAAATTTTTGTAGGTTCTGCTTCTTTTTTTTTTTCATGTTATTGAGTATCGAAAAACTTGGTTCAACATTTTTGTAGGTTCTGCTTCTTTTTTTTTTTCAAAACATGTGTTGAGGTATCGAAAGACTTGGTTCGAAATTTTTCAATGGATTTCGTTGCTCGCAAAATACATTTCTAAAGGGGTTTTCCTTACAAAAAAAAATGGATTGAAATTTTTTTTTAAGATGGCCCAAGAATTAAGTTTCGAGGACTTGACGTAACCGGATATAGAGTGACGGAAATTTACATATCTTGATACCATATGGGCGCAATGGCGCACTTTTAAACACCGGAAAGTCACGCCAACTCGCTTAAGCTTTTTGATAGGGAATTTTATTTTACCAGAAACTAAACACACATATGAATAATTTTCAATAATTTTCTTGGGAGAAAAGTAGTGAAAAATTGTAAAAACTTTCAATGAAAACTGTTCAAATGAAAGTATTTTTTAATTGAATATCTTCATAATATTCACATGCATTAAAAATATCATTATGTAATTTTTAAATGATTAAAAAAAAAATAATTGATTGGAGTAACAATGCAAAAAAAACCAATTTATATTTTGAAGAAATTGCCCGAGAATTAAATGAATTTAAAAGAAAGAAAATCTCAATAATTCTGTCGTCAAATGTAGTGAAAAATTGTACCCACCCCCACAAGTCGTAAGCTCTTATACAGCCCTGAATACGAAAACTCTCAGTGCTAAAACGTTAACGACATTGTGTGTATATACTCGCTTTACACGTTTTTCCCACTCTTATTTCAGCGCCATTTCGGTAGACACATTTCCTGAAGTAACCACATATACACTCACACACATATATCTATATATACACGCGAGAGCCACGAGCGTGAAGGTGCAGAAATGGAATTGTTGCGTCCGATGGCTGCCTGCCTGACTTGCCTGCCACTGACAGCTTACATTTGTACGAATTTCGCGAAATTTTTCCATATCGAGATTTGTCGACTGCAGCACGCGAGAAACTAACGTTTGTCTGGTTGGTTTGAGTGACTTACTGATGGATAGTGCAATTGTCAAACGAGAAATAATATTTTATCAATTTATACCCAACTGACTTTTTTTCCCTCAGGTTCAATCACTAGTTTGCACTGCATAACATATTGAATAAAATGTTGAAAAAATTAACTATTTATCCACTTATATTTTTTACCTTCGTAATAATTTTTATTGATAAAAAAAAAATAATGGTATACTAATTTATAATAAAATGGTCGTTTAGAAGTGACAGATTTATTATTTGGATAGATAGTGCAATTGTCAAACGAGAAATAATATTTTATCAATTTATACCCAACTGACTTTTTTTCCCTCAGGTCCAATCACTAGTTTGCACTGCATAAAATATTGAATATAATGTTGACAAAATTAACTATGTATCCACTTATATTTTTTAACTTTGTGATCATTTTTGTTGATAACAAAAAATTAATGCTACGTTAATTTATAATAAAATGGTTGTTTAGGAGTAACAGCTGTATTATCTCTTCGATGATAAATTAATGCAATTCCTGATGACAAGATTTTATTTTTGAAATGAGATGGAAATACATTATTTTTCATTTATTTCTCATTGATCAAATTTTTTAGTTATCTTTTTCATTTATTCATTTCTTGTTATTTAATTATGCAAGGATCAGAGGTCATTCTAAAATCATAAAACACTGTTATTCAATTTGTGGTTTAAATTGATTGGATTTTTTTATTTTGTTAATTTTGATATTGATAAAGTTAAGAGAAATAAAAACGTAAATTTACTCAACACTTATTTTTAGGTACGAAGCGTCTCGGAGGACGTATCGTGACTATACTAACCCAAGGGTTTTTCAATCCCTTCTACCTCTCTTAACCCATCCCCTGACAGGGCTCATTTATTGCATGGATACCTGAATAGTGGCTTCTCTCATAGGCTGAGGTTGATGCTCCTAAAGAAATTCACGTTCCTACTACTACTTTGATTCCCCCACCACTTAAAAAAATGATTAAGTGCTTACAAACATATGTACACAGTAGTAATAACCAAGTTTGAAAAATTAATTAAAGTAATTTTCTAAATATGAAGAAAGTAAAATTACATCCCGAAAAAAAACGTTTAATTAGGAAAAAAAAATCTATATGAATAAACTAAAGAACACTGACCAAGTGTATAAATACTCATTATTAACACCAGTAATGTACGCAGGAGTAATTATGAATTTTTTTTCAAATTGAATCTACGTGATTTTTTTAGAGAAACGGAAATATTAAGGAAAAAAAAAGTTTAAATTTTGTCATGGCAAAACCCAAAACTTTGGAGAAACCCAAAAAACTCAACTTTCAGCTATGAAAAAAAAAAACGCTAAAATGTTGTCATGAATAAATTAGTGCAATTTTGTCGTGAAGGGGAATTTTTTTTTTTTTATTCGCTATTCTTGAGTGCAATACAAAATATTACTGGAGCTATTTTCGTTTGAGAAGCAGAAATTAATTATCCTTTACTATAATCAAGGGCGAAACAATTTTCGTTGTCGCTTTTATTATTAAAGTTGTCAATACATTCAACTAAAATTTGAATTGTATTTATATTATTTAATAAAAATAGAAATAAAAATAAGACGACACATCATGAAGACTGCATGTATCATTTCCACAAAAAAAAAATAGACACAATACACAAAGTCTAGAAAGTAAAGAAAAAAAAAATGGTGTCTTTCTTCCCGTAGTGTTTGTCCCGGATCATTAAATTGACTGCGCTTCAGTGATCCACAGATGCACATGTAGTATAATATCCAGACACCCACGAATATTTTTAAAAAGATCGACAAAAAAATGACTTTTCCAATCATGTCAATAAAAAAAACAAATAAAAAAATAAGTCAGTACCCTGAAGAGCTACACATATTTTACCTTGGCCATATCCGTCGATATACTGCATACACTGTAAAAAAAAAAATATAAAAAAAAATATAAATAAAATGAAATAAAAAAATGAAAAATTGATAATGCTGTGGGATGTGAAGGACGTGAAGGAGGAGCAAAAGCAGAAGGAGAGAAAATAGAGGACAGGAGGCACAAGGTAGAAATCATTAAATTGGTCGTGGCTGAGCGAGTTTCTGTCGAGGTAACTCGAGTCGAGTATATTCGTATCGCTTTCATTCGCCCTTTTAACTTTTGGCCCGGTCGTTGCTGTACCCCATATACGCATTATACACATACCGGACTAAATACATATGCAAATATGTGCGGATATGGGAGAATCGACTAGTCCCTGTTACCCCACACCGACTTTCCTCTCGTTTTCTGTCTCTTCTTTCTATGCTTCCTTTCGCCCAACAGAAATAACCCCCCTCCCCCCTCAAACGGTGGTCCCAGCGAATAATCAGCCAGATATAGAGAGCAGAACCAGCGCTCACTCTTCCATGTGGCTCTTTCTATCCGTACAAAAATATATGCAAATCAGAGCTCGTCCGTAAAAGCGAACCTTCGTCATACCTACGTTTCCTCTGTCACTGGACACGTGTTTGTCAAACCCGAGCCTTTTTACCTTACATGTTGAAGCAGTATATCGATTAGTAGAGAATATTTTTTTTAAATACGATAAACGACCGGTATGACATTTTTTTCAATTTTCATAAATGATTCTCCACTGCATGGATCTGAATTCGTAAAAAATATATGATATATCTATGGTATACGTGTTGAGAAATTTTTTCAGTTATTCTTGTTCATGGGTTTGGTAGAATGTTTGGAATACATTTGATATATAAAACGATATATCCCTCAACATATCAATATATCAATATATCAAGCAATATATTTTTCGAAAATATTCAATATATTTTATAATATATGCGAAAATATGTGTATATGTCATACAACTTCCATGAATATGTCCTATATATTTCAGATACCATTAAAAATATTTGATATATCCAACATCATATTTTCGAATACACTCATATTTCCATCGAAAGACGCTGTGATTTTTAATATTTTCAAATCTAGATGCGAGAGTTTCTTGGGCAGCTTTATGGAAGCTCTAATAGAAAGCACGAATGACCGAGACAGAGTCAGAAACCGTGTGCGGCACTTTTATGCGAGTCCACCAATATTGTCGTACGTTATAGATATGCGCCATCAATAATTTCCACCTTACCAAAAATACATTTGATATATCAAACAATATATTTTATAATAAACTTATATCATATGCCACTCAATAAATATATTCAATATATCTCCGATCCGCCAAAATATATTCGATATATCTGATGATATAGCTTCAAACACACCCATATTTTCATAGACAGACTGTGATTCTTTATATTTAAAATCCGTTCGCGAGGGGGATTTTTCGTTCAACCTTATAGAAGCTCGAACGAAGAGCACAAATGAGCGAGACGGAGTGAGGAAGGGAGTGCGGCACTCGTATGCAAATTGGCCGATATTGCCGTGCGTTGTAGGTACGCGACATCGAGGACCAGGTACCTACCACTACACACACCTTTTATACACGTATACATACATACATATATACACACGTACGCAGCTCACGTGTTTAGGACCGCTATACGTACTATATAGCTATATGCATATTGAGGGAAAGGGGCACATACATAAACTTGGCTCTCTTCTGGTCTTTTCTCTTCTCTCCTCGTTGGCATCTCTCGTGGCCCAGGTACAGCAGTATACGAAAACAGGGTTAGAGACCCCACCAAACGAAGAACCTATATATATATATATATATATATATATATATATATATATATATATATATATATATCGGTATATAGGATGACAAGAAAGAGAAGAGTCGAAACGATTCAGTCGATGCAAATTTGCCGCTGCTAAAACGGAGTGTGGCATAAAGCCGAAAGCTCAGCCGGTTGCGCGGCTCGAACCACGATTTGCATAAGTGTTCCGGCAGCTGCCGCCACCGCCGCGGCATCGAGGTCCCGCGAAACACGTGCCCCGACATCCGATTAACGGACGCTCTTGCTTCAACTCATGGGAGCAAGAGGTTTCAGAATCTCCTTTGGGTTGGGGGGAGGGGCGAGGGGGGGGGCATCCCCTTCCCCCCTCCCCCACTATGTCGTCCGTCAGCTTCCGGGTTACGCGGGCGCGTTGCTGAGACGCGAGGAACAGGAGAAGGCATCTATCTCCCTTCCTTTCTTAAGGACGTTTTACTTCCGGGAACTACAAATGCTCGGATTTTGTTTTGCTTTAGGTTATCGGATGTGAATAATTGTGGACTGGCTGAATTGGCTTGCCGATAAATAGATGGTGAGTCGATCGGACTTTTGTTTTTTTTTTGTTTATGGTTTGACGAAAGGGATGACGAAGAGAGGGTGAAAATAGGGTAGCCTTGTAATTGTTGCTACTGTTTTTTTGTGATAAGGCTTTTTATTTTGTGAACTTGGAATGTTGGGTTTGTTTCAATTGGATTTTTTTTTTTTAAATATCATATGATGCATTTAAATATTTAAAAAAATGTATCTCATCGAATATCAATTTTTGGGAAATTTTTCGATAAATGTACATGTTGATTATATAATAAAGAACATAATAAATATTTTGTTTTAACTGTCAAATTGTTATTATCATTTTTTTTTGTGATATGGTTTTTCATTTTATAATCGAAAATGCAGGATGGTTTATTGGATATATTACTTCCTTTTTCTTGTGGGACAATTCTTTTTTATTTTGACGAATTAAAAATGTAGAATTATTCATGAAATATGAATACTAGTGAAATAAGAAATATAAATTCACTGTAATAACGTAATAATAAAATTTACATGTCGCAGTCGAAAGATTTTTGCACCCAATGACGAATAAATCTGCTAAATATGATAAACAAATGGTGATTTAATTATTTCGCTTTTTGCTTACTCAATTTGTTTATTAATCAAGCCATTTTTTTAATCAGAGTTTCTTTCAAAATATATCTTTTAAAATAAAAAAAAAAAAAGATTCATTTTGTTACTCGTATAGAGTTGAAAACGCCATAGCGAAACGATCACAGAGCCAAGAAATTCTCAAGTAGAAAGTAGGGGGCAGGAGGAGGAGAGGGGGGAGGGTGCACTTGGACAAAAATTTGTCGATTCGCTTCCAGCTGTCGCTCTAGTTAGGGGGTGTGCTCACGAGTTGCTCTAGCTATCCCTTTCCCTCCTCCACTCGGGCCACCCTTGACAGCCTCATGGGTAAGGGTAGTTGTGGGCTTTTGCGGGTGGGCCAGGGGAATAAGATATGGAAATTTTCAATTCGGGTAAAATTTAAGAATTTAACCCGCGTCCCTGGTTTTCTTTCGTACAGGAAAATCGTGGGGTGCAGGAGGATACGTATTATGCGAAGGGGTGGGAAGGAGCATTTGGGGGGTGGGCAAAGCCCAAAAGGGACCCAAGCGAGCAAAGAAGAAAAACGCACCGAGCGAGAGGGTTGAAAAGACGAAGGGGGAGGGGGAGGGGGAGTATGTGTGTGACGTGTGTGGCGGCCATTACTGAATGCTGGGGGTGGTTGCCAAGCAACGCCTTTCAACCCCCCACATACTCACACCATGTCGCTCACGCGCGTCTCTTCCAACCCCCAAAACTCACTATATATGCTCCACCACTATATATATGGGACATTCCATACCAACTCGACCTAGGTTCGACCCTCGACATCTTGGATTTCATCCCCGATTTTTCTCGTTATTGTTCGATCTCTAAGCAGCAATGACAATTTTTATGAGATTTTTTTTTTTTCTAATTATTTCTATACTTATGATTATTTTTCTATAAAAATATTGGGAGTCTTTTTTGTAACATCTCAAAAAATTATTATATATACAATGTCGGCAGGACCTTGCTTCTATTTTTTATGAATTTTTTTCGTAATAAAGTTTGAAGAATATTAGATGCGTAAGAATCCTTCCACTGCAAAGGATCCCTAAAACATTTCTATGTATGTCAGGACTTTGGAGAATTTTTTTAGATTTTTTCAAAGCGATTTTTTTCTTCAATTAAGAATTTAAAAAAAAATTAAATGACTCATACTCTTTCAAAACATTAAACAACATTTTTTTTTAAGTAGAAGATATATCGCGCTCACTATCGAAGATGGCTTAGAGCTTTTTATTCCATATTCACGATTCTTGTACATTTTTTCACGCTTTTGAATTATGGCTTTTAATATGGTCGTTATAGATAATCAGAATAATGAAAATGAAATTTTCGTAATTACATTTTCTTTTTTTTTTCATTCGCTTTAAAAAAATCTGAAAAAATCTTCCGGAGTGTATGATATATAGAAATGGTAAACCAAGAGCCTGCGATGAAAAGAATTTTACAGAACAAACTATTTTCAATTTTTGATTTGAATAATTTTTGTAAAAAAAATAGAAGCGAGGTCTGGCCCACTTTGGGCCTAAGCTCAAAAATATTGAGATTTGATTCAGGACTTATCAGAATTTTTTCCGATTTTTCAAAAATAGGCTTCAATATTTTCGATATAAATAATCAAGAGTGAAAAAATTGTTTGAAAAAAAAAGATTAATAAATATTATGGTCAAGGGTCAGACCCAGGTTGAGTTGGTATGAAATGCCCCATATATATATATTTATATAAGTATAAATATATTGTACCAACGCACTAAAAAATAAATATCGCATATTCCATTCTGCCCCATATTTGATTTCCCAATTTGTATGTTCCTCCACCTGAAAAATTCCAATTCCAAAAACGTTGTATTTTTATTAATCCCGGTTCAAATGTATTTTCAAAAAAATACTCCACCTCAAAAATTTTTCGGAGTGTGTCATTTTGCCCCGGTGTGCCATTTCGCCCCGTGTACCCCTATACAGTACCTTCCCTCAACCTCATGCGTGCTTCTCGTCGTGTGCACGATCCATGCTGCGCTGTACTGTATGCTACTCGACAGCCGAGCTTCGTACGTCTCCTCTCTGCGTTTTTCCAACTCTCACGCTCTTCTCCCATGCTATATCCTTGCCTTAGAAAAAGCCGAAGCCACGACGAGCTTCAGCATCAGCATCAGCCTCCAGCCGAGATCCTATCCACGACGTTTGCCAACAGTGACTCGACTCTGAATTCGTTCACTTTTATACTACAGTCAGGTATACAGTGGATATGTAGATTCTGGTTGGGCCAAGGGAAAAAGGGGGGAGGGTGATGGGGGGGGAAAGGAGTGAATCGAAGACCGAGCACCAGAACGCACGCGAGTTGCATACAATTTTTTCGTTTCTCGGTGGAAAAATATTAAGTATTCAAGAGGAATGTGGCACAGTTATATATATATATATATTTATGTGTGTGTGTGTGTGTATATATGTGTATATATAGTATGGGTCGTATGTGGATGTATTTTGTCGGAGTGAACCCGTCATCGTGATTGTTAACTCGCCTCTTGGGAGGCCAGGTAAGGGGGCAGAAGGAGGGGGGACGAAAATTCAATTTTTATTCACCCCCTCTGCCCCCCTTTCAGATGATTTAGACGAAGGAAGTGCGCTTACCTTACACGCGAAGCAATAGGGAGAGGCGAAGAGGATATAAAATATTATAAGATTTTATAGCGAGGGCTCAAACATATTACGCGCTCTCGACTGGGAGGAAAAAGGGCCCTCTTCGCTCCGGCCGAGCGACGGGCTTAAAGTTCTTTTTTTCGCAGCGTTTTTGGGAATGGGAAACTTCAAGGAGCTTAAAATTTCTTCGAGACTCGCTGAATGGCTGATTAGTTGGATGTGTGGAAATGTAGTAGAAAAAAGGGTTATCGTTGCTTTTTAACTTAGCAATAATTCAAGATCGTTGAAGGGTTGATAAAATTATAAATTAATAATTTTGATTGGTGCTATGTATTTTTAACTACAGGAAGCTTAAACTTTCTTCGAGACTCGCTGAATGGTTAATTACCTGAACGTTTCGAAGAAATTATTATTTGCTATATTATAATATATCAGTTGCTATATTATTTAGAAATAATTGAAATTCGTTAAAGGGTAATTAAAATGTGATGTATATGATTTTGATCAGTGCGTTAGATTAACAATTGCAGATTGTTTCGGTATCGAATACTTAACATTAAAAGCCATATGACACGATGAAATTTGAAATGAGAACTTTTCATTGCAGATTCGTTAATTTTCTTAAAAGAATAATTTTGCCGGAGTCGAAAATATAAGTTCCTAATATTCTTTGAACTTACAGATTTCCAATACAATAGTTTATTTTTGGAAAAAAAAAATTGTGACAAATTCTACAAAAGTATTTGATCAGGTTATAAATAATACAACATCTTATAGCGAGGGCTAACATTTATCACGTGTTTTTCTCGACTGCGAGAAAGCACAGCTCTGCCCTTTTCACTTTGTCCGAGCGGCAGGCTTAAACTTTTTACTTGCAGTTTTATCAGAAATGGGAAACTTCAAGGAGCTTAAGCTTTCTTCAAGATTCCTCAAGCATTTAATTACCTGGCTGTTTGGGAATTTCGGTCCTTGATGAAATTTCTTGAAGAAGTTTCATTAAAGTATAATTGTTCGGCTTACTCTTATTGCTATATAATTCAGGTTAATGAATTATATAGCAGAATTATTATATAACGAAGAGAAACATTTCGATGAAACCATCCAAATAATCAAAAATCTTGTCAAATTATTGAAGGGTCACAAAAAAATCCAAATGTGCGTCCCACACTTTTGATAACCGTAACGTTCATGTCCCAATACCAATTCGAAACATCTATTCAATCCACCGTCTCGATAACCGAAGAAAGAACATTTCAATGAAACCATCCAAAGAGTCAAAAAGTTTGTCAAGTGAGCTCGTTTCCGCTTAGCTAGCAAAGGGATGAATCCTATCTCCTTTTCACTTGGATTTCTAATGCGAATCAAGCGGTATTCGGCATTGAATGTCTTAAATTGGGTGTAACTTTCGACTGTTGACTCTTCAGGGCCATGAGAGAGGACACGGGAATTTACACGGGAAACAGATAGGACATAGGTAGGTAGATAGGTCGGTGAATCCGATTGGTATGAATCGATGTGTGTGCACATGTATCGGTGACATCGAGAACGGCACGTATCGATGATGCCTCGATAAACATCCGAGTATTGTGCAATCAACCGCCTATTTGGTGTGTCATTGTATGAAACGACAGGGCCTGATCCGGGGCTATGCAGGACCAGGACTTGTACTTACGCATCCTTTTTTCCCCCGATTCAAGCGCCCTCTGGGTGGGAATCTTATTCACTCATATTGTGAAACCCTTTTCATGGGGTCGCACCTTGTCCGGGGATCATTTTATTTGGTCCTTTCCGGTTTATCATCACTCATGTTGGCTACCTGTTCTTTTCCCTACTTTTTCCTACCCATCAACCTAAAAGTCTTTGATCACTGCTTTTTGCCATCAAGTATACGACCTGCTGGAAACTTTGAGACTTGACTTAACGAATGGACCTACTCAGCACCTAGAAATCTCGACTTACTGAATCATCTTCGTTGGGAAATTGCTTTTTAAGACTCGCAGATAGTGGGATTGAAAGAATTTGCGAATCGGAAGTTCTATTTGTACGTGATTTTTTGTTTTGTCGAATTGTTTTGTCTTTGATCACAGCTTTTTGCCATCAAGTATACGACCTGCTGGAAACTTTGAGACTTGACTTAACGAATGGACCTACTCAGCACCTAGAAATCTCGAATTACTGAATCATCTTCGTTGGGAAATTGCTTTTTAAGACTCACAAACAGTGGGATTAAAAAATTCGCGAATCGGAAGTTCAATTTATACGTGATTTTTTGTTTTGTCGAATTTGTGGACAAACTGTTATGACCGGGAACTATTTCATTCGATCTTCTCCGGGTTATCATCATTCACGGTGGTTACCCATACTTTTCGGTCCTTTTTTCTTCCCATCAACTTTCAACTCTTCGATCATTGCAGACTGCCAAAAATACACAATTGGAAAAAGATTCTGATTCTTGACTCAACGAATGAACTCACTCATCTCTTCCCAGGTTCGAATCACTCGATCAGTTTTGTTAGGTAAATTCCTTAACAACGCCTGTAAACAGACTTGTAAGAAGTCCCAACAAAATTCCATCAAGTTTTCTCAGACCCCGTTTCGGACTTGGACGAAACCTTAAATTTCGTCCGACCACAAAATGGTCCAAATCATAAGTTGTCGTCCCCGATAATTACGCTATACGTCGAGTACCATATACAATTGTATTTAAAAAAGCATCTGACCATTTCAATTCAAGGAATCCAATCCACGAATCCCAAAACAAATTAGGATTTTGGCTTGATTCCGAACCTTCTGCAAATCCAGCTTTAAAAAAGACGATAATAAAAGTTGGCTTGCACCCTGATCGACTAGTTACATCAGGCCAATAGTGACGTAAGGTTCCTTGTGTGCAAATCGATTTACCGCAGGCCATCAGGTAAATAGAAGGTACAAACGGAATCGATTTACACCTTGAACGAGGGTAGGAGGTTGGCCCGAATGAATGATCGACAATAGATGCGGGCGACAGGTACATATTACACAAACTTTCACCCGCGTAACACGTTACCCTTGACCTGGAACTCAACTTTCTTTTTTTGTTTCCGCTATACATGAAGAGAAAAAGACAACAAGCACAGACGGCACCTCATGCAAGGGATTAAAACCGTGTTTGTAGGTAGGGACACATGCGGTACGATCTCCCGGGTGCAGGAACACCCGGATTGTACCCTTTTGCGGGTGACCCCGGCGACCCGGACTACCTGCAGCCGCAGCACTATGGTACAAACAGTTTTTCATGGTCCTCTATCTGTGGGACCCTCCAGACCCAACACATCAAATGCTGAAGGTTCACGGGCGCTGTATGGGAGCCGGAAATAAAGGGCCAGTATCCTCTAATGCACCATTATATTGGCCCTCGTTATTAATGAGCGCTATCAAGAGACATGGGGAATCATTTATGGGATGAGCCCTTACCGCTTGACTGTCCTAGCAACGGAACCGTGCTTAGCATGTTGGGATGTTAACGCTAACAATCTTTTTGATAGTTATATAAATGGCTACCGGTTGTACCGGTTAGAAAATTTATACTTGAATAGTAAGTTGACTACCGGAATTTAGAGGTTAGATTTCTTGTTTCCAAGAAATATTCCCTGTCCCTAAATCCTATTGTACTTGACGAAACGCGAGCCTTCGTTGGTTCAAAGAAAATATTTCTAATTTGTCTTGGGTGCTCAAAGTGGCGTGGGCGAAGTAGCCAGAATATAGTATGTGCAAACATAGTGCCATTTACTGACGTATCAGAGACTGGAGACGAAGAAGCTGTCGAGCCGCGCGCGGATAATGGTGGAAAATCCATCGCGCTGAATTGAAGCGAGACATCGTGAAATTGAACAACCCTATGTATTACATAGCGATATCCTTAATATCTGCCCACGTAGCTTAAACGAGCAGAGCAGTAAGTGCGTGAAAGAGCAAACGTGTGTCGTCTTCAGCATTCGTACTTAGAATACAGCCGTTTAAAAATACTAATATACGGATAGCGATGAACCTCACATTTTTATTGGTTATAAAATTAAAAGGTTGTGAAAAAAAAAAAATGTTGCAATCTTCGAAAATTTATTCGAGACGAACTTTTATAAGTAAACAAGTTAGAAATAATACGCTCTTCACTTCTGTTTTGTGTAGCCTATGTTTAGCGGCAGATACCCACAGTCTCAAAGTTTTTCAAGGACCGAAATCACGGGCAGTTGGAAACTTTAGAGTGAGAGTTAAGAGTAAGCTCGTGCAACCTCGAAAGTTGATCGAGTCTGGCGAGACTCGCAAACTTCTTTCTCTTCCTGAGACGAACCATTGTACCCTTAAGTCGGACTGTGAGATTTGTAAATATGTATAACCTCACGATGTTCCTGTTATGACCATTAAGACACGAATCATGTATTAGTGACACTTTCAGGTGGACGCCGCGATTCTGCCATTTTTATGTCAGTATCTTCAAAATTATTCAAGACGTCGAGAAAAGTGGTTTACAAAAAGTATCTGGGTGTATGTGTGCGTGAGTGCAAGTTTGAGTGCGAGTGTGAGTGCAAGTTTGAGTGCGAGTGCGAGTGCGAGTGTGAGTGTGAGTGTGAGTGTGAGTGTGAGTGTGAGTGTGAGTGTGAGTGTGAGTGTGAGTGTGAGTGTGAGTGTGAGTGTGAGTGTGAGCGTGAGCGTGAGTGTGAGCGTGAGTGTGAGCGTGAGTGTGAGCGTGAGCGTGAGTGTAAGCGTGAGTGCGAGCGTGAGTGTAAGTGTGAGCGTAAGTGTGAGCGTAAGTGTGAGCGTAAGTGTGAGCGTAAGTGTGAGCGTAAGTGTGAGCGTAAGTGTGAGCGTAAGTGTGAGCGTAAGTGTGAGCGTAAGTGTGAGCGTAAGTGTGAGCGTAAGTGTGAGCGTAAGTGTGAGCGTAAGTGTGAGCGTAAGTGTGAGCGTAAGTGTGAGCGTGAGTGCGAGTGTGAGCGTGAGTGCGACTGGGAGCGTGAGTGCGACTGCGAGCGTGAGTGCGAGTGCGAGTGCGAGCGTGAGTGCGACTGTGAGTGCGAGCGTGAGTGCGACTGTGAGTGCGAGTGTGAGTGCAAGTGCGATTGTGAGAAGACAGATTTTTTAGAAGCAATAACTCGAAGACCACTCTACCGAATCACCTAGAATTTTAATGCCATGTTCAGTATTAGTCAATCTTCATTTAGTACAAATTTCATGGAAATCGCATTTGATAGGAATTTAATTTTTTTTTGCTACTTTCTAAACAGCCAAAATAGATTAACATACTTTTTTATAGAGGCAGCTTTGTAGAAAAAGAAAAATAATGGGGAAACAATGTGCAAGATTTTACTTCGCATTCTTCTTATAGTGTGAATAAAAATATAGTGGTAATAAAAAAATGTCTGACACTTGTTACTCCTTATGGCAATTGTCGCCATAAGTACTCACTCGAGATGCGTCAAATATTTGTTTTGCTTATGTAACGGGACTTCAGGTAGTATCTGGGTTAGTTTGGATTTTTCAAAAGGGTTGCAGACCAGAGGTTAAAACTCATGTAACAGCTATTTCCATTGTTGAATGTAATATGCCATATCTCTCTTCGAGTCAATACCTCAAGCAACCCTTATATTCTAGGTGGTCCCTTTCTGCCCCCCACTCTTCCGGAAACTCCCATCAAACCTCGTTTCCATGCGCATGTACACGAAAGTACAGTCAAGACAGAAGCAGACAACAAAAAAAGGGGGTAATCGAAATTTATTGCAAAGTTACACGCGTCACGGTGCATGAGTATGGGAAAAATGAGAGGCTCTCTCTACTCAATAGTTTCTTTTTTCTGCTCTTTTTTCTATTCTATATCCTGTACACGTATGTTCGTTGGTCGTGTACGATGAATCCGAGTAAAATGCATACGATTACCCTCGGTTATTTTCTCGACCCTTTGTCATCGTGTATATGTGTCTATGTGTTGTGACCCCGATCAAAGGGTTCCTCGCATGCGTGCTTCACTTTCCCATAAATCAGAAACCAGCAGAACCGAGTGCGTCGAACAAACACTGTTGGATGAATCGGTCTTCAACAGCGTTTGTGTATAATAACGTGCCCCGAAAAATCTTCAACGCTTATTTCGAATAATTCGCTCCAAGTGAGAATTGAGACACAACACAACGATATCGAAAACAAAATTTAAGTGAAGTCAACTTTGGTTAAAATGAAGTCAACTTTTGTGAGAATAAAATCAATGTCATGAAATTTTTTTTTTTTTAAGTTTCTGAATATAACGTCACCTTTTCTAAAAAAAAAAATTAAAAAAACATTTGAAAAAATCTTTTCTGAAAATAAAGTCACCTTTTCTGAAAGTAATGTCACCTTTTCTGGAAATAACATCACCTTTTCTGAAAATAACATCACCTTTTCGAAATATAACGTCACCTTTTTCTGAATATAACGTCACCTTTTTTTTTCAAGGATTGTCAACTTTTCTGAAAATAACATCATTTTATCTAGAAATAATGTCAAGTCTCCTAAAAGTAAGGTAATTTTTTCTAAAAATAATGTCAACTTTTCCAAAAATAACGTCAACTTGTCTTTCTAAAGTGGTCAATCTCTTATCGCCCCCATTCAATAAAAATGAAAAGCGAGCTTCGAAAACGGGGAGACGGGTAGAGATCGGTAACTGATACCCCGCTTCTGATACGTGAATCGGATTGGTGCAGCCGACGAGAAAGATAGTCGGTGAGCCAGCAAGGCAGACATATAATTTCACGGATAAGATCAGTGAAACATTTGCACGCGTCCTGTATCGAATAAGTGTAGCAGGTATATATAGATGTATACCGGGTTCTCCCGCAGCACAGACGGAGACCGTGGCTTGAGCGCGGGACCGAGGAAGTGTGGAAGGCGCGACGGTTTTTTTTTTTTTCTTCGTAAGGGCGAAGAGGCGCCATATGTGGAACGTCTCGTCTCTTCGCGTTCTATTCCGCCATGAGACATGTATCAACGAAATAAAAAGTCGAAAAAAAGGGCTATCTCAACCCCATTCCATGGCTTTTGCCTTTTTCTTGAAAACCCGTAAGACGTCCCAATGATATATTCGAAATGGTGCCCCCCCTTTTTTTTTTGCCTCAGGTAATTTCCATGTAACTTTCGAGCGAGTGATAAAAAAAAGGGAGAACAAAAGCGTTCTATCGCATATATATATGCGTAGTAGGGTCATTAAACACGCGTCGTGGCGCACGCATATGTTGCCCATATTTGGAACATTGTGGGGCTCTTCATGAAGCGCTGGCTTTCGTGTCACCCTCTCGCGATCTTTTGCCGGTTTTTCCGGACCGTTGTAACCCAGGCCTAAGCGCTCATATACATAATATTCAAAGAGAGGTTTGCGCAGGTACGAGTTTTTAACGCCGAGAGATATTTATGTGCGGATCGGTTCGCTTCCAGGGCCCGGACAACCCTTTCGGAACCCCCCACGGGGTCGTCTATCTCATGTGTGTGTCTGTACGACCTTCTAGGTATTTTGGGGTTACCCGTTCGAGTTTTTGTAGATAGTAAAAAATATGATAATCTATGCTTCGGTGGAAGAGAAAAATATAATTCATTATTGGGCCCGCGATCGGGGCCCCAAACACACAAAGGCGGAAGAACACCGTGCGGTGGATGCTGCACTGACAGGGGGGTTGAGAAAATGTAACGTCGGGTGAATCCCGCCCGCTTCGCTAACCCCGGTGAGACAGAAGAAAAAAAAAGGGTTGAAAGGGTGGTAGACACACGGAAAATCGGTAGACACGAGGGCTTGGAAGAACAGAAGGGAGGCGGCGCTGAATATATAACATCCGAGCCACTGCGAAAGGAGAAGCTATATTTCATTGGAACCCTTTTGGAATACCGTCTTTTACCGATCGACGAGACAAGATTTTCGGCGGCGAGGGAAAAGTTCTTACGTTGAGCCAACTTCGGGGATGAGTTAGGCAAGAAAACTGTCGTGATCAAGTCTCTCGGGGATAGATTGACCGGTTATGATCGGTATTGAGGGACAGTTTACTTTTAATCGACTGTAAAATGGAAGATCGGTAAGTACAAAAGTCGATGGAAACTGTTGTGGCTAGTTCGGTTCGGGAGGTGGTGTTAAGATCGGTATCTCAATTGTGGTCAGTATCGAAAAAATTTTAAAAAAATCATATCTCTGGCAATATCCATCAAACCTATTGATATTACAGAACCTAATTTTTATCAATTCAACTGTACATCACCAAAAAAAATAGGGGCACATAATATTAAAAAAATAAATCGGTTCGAAAAAATGTCTCTCTTCCTACAATTTTTAATATTCCGACCTGCAAATTGTTTTGTGCTTGGCATACTATTCTCAACAATCAAGCGTGGACTATTTTATATGTAATTTTTTTTTGGCTATTCTAAAAAATCGGCAGCGTTCGAAAATCGTTATTATTATCATATGATATAACGAGTGAGAAAAGAGGTCTAGGTGAACATTTTCACATTTTTTATACGATTACTTCCAATAGCTAACTATTGCCTTCCCCCCCCCCCCCCCCTTAAAAAGTTTTTAATTTTTTAAAAATGCAAAGCTTTTCTTTAAGGAACAATTTTTTTTTTCAAGTTCAGAAATGTTTGTTGTATTATTTCTATGCACAAGAAAGTAAGAGTAGAAGGAGAGGCTGTAACCAGAAGACAGAAAACCGGAAGCCCAAACGACCTCGAACCTCTTGCTTTGCTCTTCTGATAATTATATATGCAGGAGGCACGCGGAAGGTTGGAATGAGCCCGGTGGCTCGACTGGAACTTTCTCTCACTCCAGAGCGGATGGACCACTACCTGGAAGGGTTGATGAGTGCAACCGGTGTTCTTCCCCCCACTTCCACCATTACTACCACTATTACTGCCACTTGTATACATGATACCATGCGAGGCACCGGTGATTCAGTAGGTAGTGGCTTTGGAACCAGCCTCGTGCCCAGTTTTCGGTCACAACGCAAAAATCGCTCGCCAGTTTAGCACGATATCTCCTCGAAAATTATTTACACGCGTTATTGATTTATCCGGTGATGAGTCCAAGTTCAAAATAATCAACTCGGTGATACTATTAAGATTTCGTTTATACTTGAAAGAAATTATCTACTAAAAAAATTTAATGTTAAACATCAATTTTTTTATTCGTACACTTTGGAATTTTTATTTCGCGCTTGGTGAAAATTACAAATATTCTCGGTGATGCGAACATGAAATTTGAAAAAATTAAAAAAACAATCACGGTAAATAAAATGAAGATTTGAAGTTATGAATTTTTCCTGAATATTTGTAGACACAAAAAATTTTTTCGGTACTTAGTGACACTATCTAATGAATAGAGTGCAAGTGAAAAAAATTTTCTTTGCTTAATGTAAAAAATATATTTGGGCCAAGAGTTTAAAAGTACTTCTTACATATTAAATTTTTAATTGTCATGATATTATTTTTTATTTATCAGACGTTATTACTGTAGTGTCTTATGAAATTTTGTAGAAAGATATAATAAAAAAAATTGAATGTTAAAAAAAATTCTGCAATGATAAATTTTTATTGGGCATTTCTTGATTGATGTATTTCATTTCTCGTCAATAATTTTTTTTTCGTGGTTAAATAAAAGTTTCGTGAATTGACTATCTTAAAAAAAAAAGAGAGAAAAGTTAAATATGAAAGGGTATTAAAAAATCGCCAACATTTTTTTGCCAACTCAACTTTGCGCTACTTTCAACACCCACAATTTTTTTTTCTCCTCTCGAGTCCTCGAGGGCGCTAGAAACGAGTTTACGAACTCATTCGCTTCCGCTCCCGCGACTGCCACTCGACGAGGCGAACCGCCCCGTTTCGTTCAGAGATTCAAATTAAATATATTACACGATATCGCATTATAACGCCGAGTTCGTTCGCCCTGAAAAAAATTACGTTAGGCGTTAAGAAAAATTATTGGTCTCTCTACTCACCTTCTGCTCACTTTTTTTTTCTTTCTTCATTGCTCCGCCCCTGAGTCGTCTTCATCTTTTCCTCTCGTCGAAAAACTTTTCCGCAACTTCTTCTGCCATGGTGAATTTTTTTAAATAAACGCGAAACGATTTCAATATCACGCGCTTCACGATACCGGTGGATATCATTTGATGAGGGTCAGGTGAGAACTAGGTGAGAACAAGTTGAGAATAAGGTGAGAACAAGTTGAGAATAAGGTGAGAATGAAGTGAGAACAAGTTGAAAATAAGGTGAGATTAAGTTAAGAATACGGTGAGAACAAAGTTAGATCAAGGTGCGAATAAGGTGAGAATAAGGTGAGAACAAGGTGAGAACAAGGTGAGAACAAGTTGAGAACACGGCGAAAATAAGGTGATGGGTGTTTTAGAGGATACCACCCGCCCAGATCGAAATTCATTCCTTCACCACGGTTTTCACCGACAACTTTTTGTTGTTATTTATCTTTTCGTTCGGAAAAACCATGAAAAGTAAACTTTTTTCTTCCACAATCTAAAATGGGAAATTTAAAAAATGTTTATTTGTAAGTGGATAAAAAATCGCAAACGTCATTATTTTTACAATATTATCAGAAAGACACCGAGAAATTGGCGAAGGAAAAATTAAAATCGGCGAATGCGGTTATATATTTTCAATTTTTTACTTCCTGTCTTCTGCAGTGGTCCGAAAATGGTCAAATCATTTTTGCGTGACTGATTTCATATTGTGCTCATTATTTTGCGTTGATTCTCCACAAAAAAAATCTATTGTGAAGTTAAAAAAACATAATTCAAAATTTCTCATATCTTATAGAGAATCGATTCCCAATAATCAGCAAAATATGAAATACGTCACAGAAGAACAATCCGACCATTTTCGGACCATTAGAAAAGCCAGGAAGTAACAAAATAGCGAAAATTAAACCACATACACAAATTTCAATTTCCTCCTTCGCAATTTTTTCGGGCTTTCAATAAAAATAATAATAATAATAAATAATGTCGTTTGAGTTTTTCGATCGACTCACAAATAAAAATTTTGAAACATTAACATTTTTTATTTTAAAAAGAAATAATAATTTCGCCGTTTTATTGATATTGGTAATGAAGAGTTAAAGAAGAAAAAAAAATTGTCCCGATGCCACCGTAGTTAACAAATGGACCACGATCTGAGAGGTCGCTATCCCCTTAATTGGCCCATTTAAGTCGTTTGCAAAAGTTGAATGGGCGTTTTGAGCGTTAAAAGCGAAGGTGACGACGAAACACGAAAGCGAAAGGGAAGAGAGGGAAAGTGATTAACGTGGTAGTGAGTCGCGCGTGGGGATGTCGACCGAGCTGCTGCGCGAGCCTCTCGTTTCTCTGTGGATGGTGGGGATGAGGCGTAATTATAATTCGAGATAAAGCCCCGTCTCTTCGCCGCTGAGGCGACAATCAGCTATTGGCTTTCCGCGGAGACACTCGTTTGCAAATTTTTTTTATTTTTTATTAATAATTAGTGCGACGTTATATTAAAGCTATACTCACACCGTCAACGTTGACAGTTTTCGTCGTGGTGAAACGGTGCTCAAAATAATTTGTACGAAAAAGTAGTTATTTTTTTTATGTCCTAATATTTGACCTTCATGACGATTTTTTTGAAATTTTAAAATAATTAAGAAAATTTGATTCGCGATTTGACAGGTTATGAACTTAGGTAGTAAAAAAATTATTTTGCAGTTTCTTGCAAATTCAATGTCCAAGTGAAACGGGGTCGAAAATAATTTGTAGGAAAAATTGGTAACGTTTTTTTTATCCAAATATTTTTTTCTGTTTGGCGATTTTTTTGGAATTCGGAAATAATCAAGGAAACTCGATTAGCGATTCGTAATATTATGAATTTTGGTTGAAATATTTTTTTTTTTGTGATTCTTTCAAATTATTTGTGGGACACTATGTTAAAGCTATAGTGACACTTTTGACGTTGAGAGTTTGCATCGTATTGAAAAGATGTTTAAAATACTTTGAAGTAAAAAGTTGGTAAATTTATTTTCAATTTTTGTTCTATATCACGATTTATTTTTAACTTGGGAGAATTTTGTGTCTTATTTTACTTGTGGAATTTGATATCATTTGAAAAATTATGATTCGATCGTCGGTTTAAACTTCTTGAATTCATTTTGGATTTCGTATTAACATAATTTTTTGGATAAGAAATATTAAAGAATAACTCGAACGTTCCGCAAAAAGAATTAGTTATGATAATAATTTTATTTTATATCATCGTAGATATTCATTTCGAAAATATTTAAATATTATCCAAATATTTTAAAAAGTAATAATAAAATATTAAAAACCGTAAGATTGGAACGCGTGACTCAAAGAAAAATGTTATTATAACAAAAATATTTAATTTCATTTGATCCCCTTCACGATTATAATTCAGCCCGAATGAGAACGATTTTATTAGCCAAATGAATTCACATCTTACATTCAAATTTTCCGAATGAAAGAAAAAACTTTACCATTCGAAAAAAGAAAAAGTTGTGACATGAAAAAAGTTCCCACTTATGAAATCATTAGTTTGGCTTTATATTCACCGACAAATCCCAAAAACATTCATAAAACATAATTCACATAAAAAATTCAGGTCCGCAAAAAAATGAATTTCATTATTCAACAACGTGTATAATTTTCAATATGACAATATATTCATACCACACAATAAAAATTTCCAACAATATCAAAATTAATTTTCCCAAACGTTAAAAATATTTTTTGATAACCTTTCTGTCATCCGGAAAAAAAAAGTCGTGACATAAAAAAAATTAACTCGTTTTTCGTCGATTTTATTATTATTATATTTGTTATTGTGGTGAACGAACGTTTTGGAAAATTCGCGAAAATTTGGAAAAAAAACCACGGGGTGAAAGTGTCGAAAGTCGGATGATGAATTTTCCGAGGAACTTTTTCGCTCGTGAGAGTAAGACACGTCAAGGACGAAGACTGGGGATGGACTGCGCGGTTTTCCTGCCATCTCGAGGAACCGTCCAACGGGAACTGTACCGTCGAACGTCGCGACGCCGGCGTAGGCGTCTCGATCGTCCCGACACTGGGACGCGAAAATACACGCACACCGATTCGTCCTATGGTGCAAACCCGACGCGCGCACTCCCGCGAGATCCGCGTGCACACGTTATATTTATGGAAACGGATTTATCGGAGCTCGTGTACAACGTGCGCGCGTCTTTGCAAAAACCCTCTCGTGCCTCTCGTTCTTACGTCCCCCCACCTCTCTTTCCCTTCGCAGCGTCTTCTTTTTCGTCTCGCTTTCGAATCTCTATTAAATATAAAGAAATTTATTACTCTGGCTATGGAGAAAATGGTATAAGTGACGGGAAATAAATTTTTGAAAATTTTGGCCTGAGGAAACGTTCTAAATGGGCGGAAAATGTGAATCGGGGGGACATAGTAAAATCGAAAAAAAAAAGTTTTGTCCGAAAAAGGTGTTTTATTTTTTGGATGGAAAAATCGGGGGGTTAAATAAAAATAGAGAAAAAACGAGTTTTGAACGAAAAGCGTATTTGATATTTTGGATGGAAAAATGGGGGGAGGGAGAGGGGGTCCAATAAAAATAGAGAAAAAAATTTTTGTCGGATAAATGTTTTTCATTTCCTGCGGTGGAAAGATATATAGATTTGGAAAAGTGATTTTTTCTTGTCTTGCTAAAAAAAAATTGGGGACACTAGATTTGAACACAAAAAGTTCGAACATATTTTTATGCCTTCAGAGCATCTTTTTTTTTCGTCTCGCTTTCGAATCTCTATTAAATATGAAGAAATTTATTACTCTGGCTATGGAGAAAATGGTATAAGTGACGGGAAATAAATTTTTCAAAATTTTGGCCTAAGGAAACGTTTTAAATGGGCGGAAAATGTGAATCGGGGGGACATAATAAAATCGAGAAAAAAAAAGTTTTGTCCGAAAAAGGTGTTTTATTTTTTGAATGGAAAAATCGGGGCGTTAAATAAAAATAGAGAAAAAACAAGTTTTGAACGAAAAGCGTATTTGATTTTTTGGATGGAAAAATGGGGGAGGGAGAGGGGGTCGAATAAAAATAGAGAAAAAAATTTTTGTCCGATAAATGTTTTTCATTTCCTTCGGTGGAAAGATATATAGATTGGGAAAAGTGATTTTTTCTTGTTTTGCTAAAAAAAAATCGGGGGCACCATATTTGAACACAAAAAGTTCGAGCATATTTTTATGCCTTCGGAGCGTCTTCTTTTTCGTCTCGCTTTCGAATCTCTATTAAATATAAAGAAATTTATTACTCTGACTATGGAGAAAATGATATAAGTGACGGGAAATGAATTTTTGAAAATTTTGGCCTAAGGAAACGTCATAAATGGGCGGAAAATGTGAATCGGGGGGACATAATAAAATCGAGAAAAAAAAAGTTTTGTCCGAAAAAGGTGTTTTATTTTTTGAATGGAAAAATCGGGGGGTTAAATAAAAATAGAGAAAAAACAAGTTTTGAACGAAAAGCGTATTTAATTTTTTGGATGGAAAAATGGGGGCAGGGAGAGGGGGTAAAATAAAAATAGAGAAAAAAAATTTTTGTCCGATAAATGTTTTTCATTTCCTTCGGTGGAAAGATATATAGATTTGGAAAAGTGATTTTTTCTTGTCTTGCTAAAAAAAAAATTGGGGACACCAGATTTGAACACAAAAAGTTCGAGTATATTTTTATGCCTTTAGAGGATCTTTTTTCGTCTCGCTTTCGAACCTCTATTAAACATAAAGGAATTCATTATTCTGGCCATCGAAAAATCATATTTCCGTGACATATATCAAATATGTGACAGAAAAAAAAATATCTGATTTTTTCACTTTTGCACTGAAAAAACGGCTTTAACGGGTGGAAAATCAGAAAGGGTCTCTACCCTTTCAGATGGGGGGGATTTTTTCTCCGAAAGAAAAGAAATTAAGATTATTAATTTTTTATAATTTCAGTATCAAAAAATCAACCTTGTTTCGCTCACTTTTTTTTTTACTTCAATGTCTTTTTACGATTTCTCATTAGATTATAAATTTTCAATTATACTTTGTAATAAAAGAATTAACCTAAAAATTCAATTATTTTTTATGCTAATATTTTAAATCAATTGTCGAAGGCTATTACCATTTATCTTAACGTCATTTTACACAACGAAATGACGTCTTGGTCAATAGTTTAGCGGATAAGAATGAATTAGGATAAATAATTATTTATAATCTTGATATTATAAAATAAATGTTGTTTCGCTTCAATTTTTTTACTTTAAATCTATCTTCTTACGATTTTTACTTCAAGAAATCTTCTTACGATTTCCCATTAAATTCTCCTTTTTTTAATATCCTTGGGAATACAAGAATTAACCTAAAAATTCAATGATTTTTTATGTCAATATTTGAAATTAATTGTAGAATATTCTTACGATTTCTGTTACCGTCATTTTTGACATCGAAATGGTACCTTGGTCAATAGTTTAGCGGGTACATAGGCTCGATTTACGCTCCCCCTATAGTATAGACCCCACCCCCTTTTTCCAATGCTTCTGCGGGGGTGCTTCGACGGTCGGCACGACGCAGGCGTCAACATGGCCGCCGGCGTCGCCACCATTCTATATCTAAGGGTGGTTTCTTCTTTCGGATGTGATCGCGCGTCTCCTCGCACTGTCAGTAATTAACAAAACGCGGTTAAGTGCTCGTCTCGCACGGAAAAACGACCCACTGACCCAGAGACCGATTAAAATTCACTACCGCTCGATTTTCGGCCAATTCGATGACGAAATATTCCGTCATTTGTCGCTGGGACTAATTAGTGATTGATTAGGGGGTGCAAATAATTATTATATTAATTTTAGGCACACGGTGAATTTTAATAACTCCAATTATTGATATTTTATATGGAAATTATTTCGCAAATTCATTTATTTCCTTATTTATAATCCTTTCGAAATATTTGGTAATTGAGATGAAATTTAGATAAGAATAATGTTATTTTCATTTATTGCTGCGTAATATTTTAAGGAATATTGTTGTGTTTTTCAATATGATTCTTTGGCGGTTTTCTGCGAATGGAAAAATGTCTTCATTAAATTGAATTAGCTTGTCACTTTTTCGATAACTCATTCATTGTTGTTTATCGTAAAGAATTTTTTTTTATGATAAATTTATTTTGACAATAATAAAAAATTGATTTCATAGGATGTATAGAATTTCACTAAGAAACATTTTCTTGCGGAAAAAACAAGGTTTTTATTATATTTTGAAGCGTATATCTTTTGGATTTAATTTTTTTTAACAATTCTATGATAGTTCGAAAATTTTTCTCGTGTAGTAAATAACATTAATAATTAATAATAGGCTGTGACTTTTTTACGTTTGAATAAATTCTAATTTGTGTCAACTAACTTTTGATAAAAAATATAAATTCTTTTAACAATCCTTAAAGAATGCTTTCAACATGTAGAATAAATAGGAATAATTTAGATCCGGTCGATAAATAAATTAAACCCAAAACGCAAATTCCTAATTTCCGTGATGCATTTCGTGTTTGCTTGATTTTTGGGTTCAAAGTAGATTTTCGAATACGTTTTACGATTAACTGAATATTTATTTCAAACCGATAAGATTATATTTTTCTGTGTCAGCGCCAATTCAATCACATGCTTTTTTTTTAAACACAATTTTTTAAACAACAGTTTCTTGCGATAAACTTCATGACAACGAAACGTTTTATCTGCATACGTCAAAGTCCAACTGACAACTAGTCTTATGCTGTTAACTTCGCGTGTTTTTACTGAAATATTATAGCTCGAAAAAAAAGTTACGAGGGTCGCACAAAGTCACGCGACTTTTCAGCCCAGAAACAAAAAGTTTCCGGGGAAACAAAGAACCCTTTTGAGCGGCTCTTAATATGTAAAGAAAACATGTATGAAAAAATATATGTATATATATTAAATTTCTGATTAGGTAACTTTGTAATTTTATACCCAATAAAATAAATAAAAAATATTAAATCGAAAGAAACATTTCATTGACTCATTAAGTATTTTTTTTGCAACTAGTGTTCTTAATAAAACTTACTGTAAATTACTTGAATTATTATTATTATTATTTTTTTTTTGTTAGCTTATGTATTTTTCTTACTGGGATTTTTATATGGGACATTTAATGAAGATAGTAGAAATGCCTTCTTTTGATTTAAAATAAGCTACCAAATCGTCTATGTGATGTCTGTTTTTCTATTTTTTTAAAATATTTTCAGTATTCTGACATTAAAATCTGTTTTTTTTTAAATAAACAAAGTTTACTCTATGTGGACGCAAAATAAATAAAAATTTTGTTAAAGATTTTTTTTTTGTACCAACAACAAAAGTCCTTAATTTTTTTAACAACAATCCGTGGAATTATTTGTCTAAGAAAAATATAAATATGGTTCAATTTTATAGTTGGGGGTCGAAAAAGGGAAACTTGAACCCAGTTACAAGACCATTAAGTTGGGGGGCAGGGGAGAGGAGGGGGCAAAGGGGGAGAGGGGGTCGCAGCCGTCAGTGGCGTATGCAAATCATTCCAGCGTGCTGAGAGGATGATGGAGACGGTGGCATGCGTCGATTTTCGTACAGGCTGCGCAGAGTTGGTTGGGGAGAGAAAAAAAAGGTGGTCGAAAGAATGAGAGAAACAGGACGCGTTATAAAATAGCTTGTGGACGTACAGCTTACCATATATTTAATTTTTCTCCTAATTAAAAGAATAGTAGCTTTAAAAAAAACAAACTTATTTTCTGCCACTAATAATTTGCCAAAAAGTATTATTATGATTATTTCTAAAAATTCAAATAGGCATATTATTCTTCACCATAATATTTTGGTAAAAATGAGATATTCGAATATGATTTTCTTTTGGAACAGTTTAATTATTAATATCATACTTTCGTCCCTGTAATCATTACACTTATTACATCAAAAATAAATTCAAATTTTTTAGTAAAAATCGAAATTGGACAAGTTCAGTCTGAATTTTTTTAATGGATCGAAAACAAATTCAAATTTTTTATTATAATTCGACAAGCGAGTGAAGACGGAATAAACGTTTTTCCAGCAATTGAACTCATAATTCTTACGACAGGGATTTATTTTTAATTTCCCCTTAAGCCGTTGTAAATAATTAATTTCTTCTCTATAACATTACTTCCGGGTTGTGAATTTTCACAACAAGAAAGTGTCGATTTAGTTTATCACCAACTCATTTTATTTTTGTCATTGTTATTATTATACATATCTTTTGAAAATTTTTGTCAGAAAAAAATGATAATCAATATAAACTTTTTTCAACCATTTTGTGAGTTAAAAGAAATAAATTACTTTTTGTTTCTTACTTATTTCCTTATTATATCATACTTTTATTCATTTATCAATCAATACTCTTATGTTCCATCTTAATATGACTGCTCTAAAAAAATAATAAAACTCATCAAAATGAGACACTTGAGATCAGTTCCAGTTTTTCTAATGCACCAAAAATTTATTTCCATAAAATAAAAATAAATAATTCCACAACCCATCTAACGAGTAAGAAATATATATATTTTCTTCCAGCAATTGAACTCATAATACTACAAGGAAGTTTTTTCCCTCTTAAGCCGTTGTATAAAAATAATTTTTTCTGAATACCATTACTTCCGGGTCGTGAATTTTCACAACAAGAAAGTTTCGTTCTAGTTTGTCAGCAACTTATTTTATTTTTGTCATTGTTATTATTGTACCTACGAACCGGGATGTCTGTGCCCTTAACCCTATTGCGACACGGTCGCCGGCGAATCAATGGGTCTCCTATAATGTATGCACGATATCACGTCCACGTTTGTGACCCAGCAGCTCGTCGAATCTCTCGGTCCTCGATAAATCAAATCAGAGAATCATTGTGTGGCCCTGTTGTAGCCTGCAGCCAGGTAAGCCGTAAAAAAAGCTAGCGCTTTGACGAAAAGACCCGGTATGTGGTACGTGAGAATATAGAACCGGTGAATATTCAAATTCAAGAAGCCTCGTTACCATTTTCGATCGATTTGAGGGCCCAAACAAAATTTCAATGTGCAATAATTTATCATCAGACCCTGTAGAGGTATGACATTTTTTTTTTCACCGTAAGCCCCCCTTTTGTTATGTCTTCCTGGATACGTAACTTTTTCCAACGGATTCGTCCTTTTAGGTAGCTTTTTTTATTTATTTTTTTATATTTTTTTTGTTGTCAAATGAGATTACATATTTTACCTTAATTTGCAAATGTCACTTGGAGTATTTTTGGCACTATTTTTAGTCACTTAAGGGGACACTTAAAAATAAAAAATGAAATTTCTGTAGATGTATATGCTTCTTTTGAAAAACTTAAAATCCAAAACTTATAAAGTACAAGCATTTTAATCCTGCGCTTTCGTAAAAGTACCATTACAGTGCAGAAAAATGGTGTGGGGTAAAAAAAATTTAACTAGCCGTAGCCCACATGGAAATAAAGTATTAAGAGTTAGGTTAGGAAAGGACAATTAATCGCTTATATCTTCTCAACTACTGATCGAGGATCTTCCCATAATCGAAATGAGATATTTTACGCCATCATTATTTTATCCTTTACAAAAAACGACTCAAAAAAACATGTTGGAGATCAGCAGCCTATTTTCCACTGAAACCGTGGCTGCAAATGTACTTAAATATTAAAAACTAATTTTTCTACATAAATAACTTTTCGGAACCGTTAATTGAGCCGCTAGGAATTATAAAAAGATTTTTGAAAAATTTACCAATGATTTGACCAGCGTGAAGCGTAGTAGGTCCCTTAAAACTGCACTTTGACCATCCTTATCATCACCAAAATAATTACGACACTATCCCAATCAAACTCTCCAAGCAAAAAACTAATCCATTGTCATCATCGACCAAATCCCTTTTCCGATGTCCTTATAGGAAGGCCAGTCACTGTCATGACGCCATTGCCAAGTCCCTTCATCCGACAGTTGTGCAGGAGAGTCCTTGGAGACCCTTGTCCCTTTACTCCGGAGGTTTCCTCATCCTGTCGTACCTTTGTCACGTAATATGCATACGAAACGTCACCGACGAAAATGTACCTGCAGATCGCTGTGGTCTATAGTTCGTACAAGGAAATGGGAAGCCCAGAAGGGAGCGTAAGGGAGAGCCCTATATGCCTCTCAACCCTTCTCGGGGAACACGAGAACCTTTTTATTGATGTGGAGAAGGCAAGAAGAGAAAAAAAAATAAGCAGAAGCAGTGGGCAACATCAGCAGCGAAATCCTGGCAGAGCCCATTCAATGGGTCCTGGGAGCCTCGCGACCCTTGAGGGGAAACCAGGATTCAATGCTCTTCTAATTATATGCAAAGACGTATGTACGTTACCTACCCTCCGAATTCTGCGGACGGATATTCCGGGTCTACACACACATAACGTGGTCTATAGATGGTCTATAAGTTGAGTGATGAAGAACGATGGAATGATGGAAGGATTTAGGCGAGCGACACTGTTGGAAAGGCTGGAAAATAACACGAGTGCTCCATGTGGGTTAGACCGAGAATTTTACTTCACTCTACGGAGGATCAATTTAAGTCACACGTGTAGATTTAATTGTTTGAAATAAATGGACAAATATAGTTTTAATTTTTATCGGATCAGTTAAATTTTTTTAGCTTCTTACGACTTAGTTGTAATTAGTCACGATTTTACAAGATGTATGTTTAAGTCGTGGCAATGTAATATCTGAAAAAAAAACTCACCCTCCGAATCTTGCGGAGGGATTTTCCGGGTCTACACACACATAACATGGTCTATAGATGGTCTACAAGTTGAATGATGAAGAACGATGGAATGATGGAAGGATTTAGGCGAGCGACACTGTTGGAAAGGCTGGAAAATAACACGAGTGCTCCATGTGGGTTAGACCGAGAATTTTACTTCACTCTACGGAGGATTAATTTAAGTCGCACGTGTAGATTTAATTGTTTGAAATAAATGGACAAATATAGTTTTAATTTTTATCGGGTCAGTTAAATTTTTTTAGCTTCTTACGACTTAGTTGTAATTAGTCACGATTTTACAAGATGTATGTTTAAGTCGTGGCAATGTAATATCTGAAAAAAAAAAACTTACTCTCCGAATTCTGCGGAGGGATTTTCCGGGTCTACACACACATAACATGGTCTCTAGATGGTCTATAAGTTGAATGATGAAGAACGATGGAATGATGGAAGGATTTAGGCGAGCGACACTGTTGGAAAGGCTGGAAAATAACACGAGTGCTCCATGTGGGTTAGACCGAGAATTTTACTTCACTCTACGGAGGATCAATTTAAGTCACACGTGTAGATTTAATTGTTTGAAATAAATGGACAAATATAGTTTTAATTTTTATCGGGTCAGTTAAATTTTTTTAGCTTCTTACGACTTAGTTGTAATTAGTCACAATTTTACAAGATGTATGTTTAAGTCGTGGCAATGTAATATCTGAAAAAAAAACCTACTCTCCGAATTCTGCGGAAGGATTTTTCGGGTTTACACACACATAACATGGTCTATAGATGGTCTATAAGTTGAATGATGAAGAACGATGGAATGATGGAAGGATTTAGGTGAGCGACGCTGGTGGAAAGGCTGGAAAATAACACGAGTGCTCCATGTGGGTTAGACCGAGAATTTTACTTCACTCTACAGAGGATTAATTTGAATTGTACGTGGAGATTCAATTGTTTGGAATAAATGGACAAAGATAGTTTTAATTTTTATCGGATCAGTTAAATTTTCTTAGCTTCTTAGGACTTAGTTGTAATTAGTCACGATTTTACAAGATGTCTGTTTAAGTCGTGGCAATGTAATATTTTTAAAAAAAACCTACCCTCCGAATTCTGCGGATGGATTTTCCGGGTCTACACACACATAACATGGTCTATAGATGGTCTACAAGTTGAATGATGAAGAACGATGAAATGATGGAAGGATTTAGGCAAGCGACGTTGCTAGAAAGGTTGGAAATCGCTCGAGTGCTACATGTGGGTAAGACCAAGAATCTCACTTTACTCTACGCAGAATTAATTTAACTCGTACATAGAGATTCAATTGCATACTTTATCGTTATAAAAGAATAAATAAATCCCAAAATATTCATTAATGTGCCTTTTCAGATGCCGTTTTTTCACGTTTTTGCAGAAAAATATGTATTTGCACGTCAACAATGTGATAAGTAAAATGAATAAAAAAATATGCATTACATCTTGCAATTTATTTTAATTGATATATATTATAGAAATGCCCAATAAGCGATTTAAACAATATAATAAAATTATACCATAATATGGACTAAATTTTTTTTTTTCAATCGTGCAATTTTTATACTTTCAAAAGTAGCTAAATTTCAAGTGGCATGAGCAGCAACGTAGGGATGAACCCGGTGGGAGAAAATGTAGTCGATAATTCGTAATACCCACGACGTCGGTCTTGGAGAAAATTGGCACGATCGTCGTCGCGGTGTTCCTCGACGCTGTGCAACGACCAACGACCCTATCAACATAATAACGTCACCTCTTCTTTCTATTCCTTTTTCTTATACATATATTCTGTACGGTTGTCAAATTCTTCTATCTTTCTTCGTATAACTTCAACCGAAGACACAGACACGTGATTTCACGTGCAAGTGTAAGAGCTCTCTTCCTTTCCACTCGACCGTTTTCACTGAGTCTCGCTTTCAAGCTCAACGACGCCTAGCTTGCCTCTTTTCTCGTGTTGCTTCGTCTCTCTCATTCATCCTACTCTCCTGAGGGCTGACTATGAGGCATTCTCTGTCAATTCAATCACCATTTGATGGATTACTTTTCAGATTTTCCTGCATTAAAAAATAAATTGAGATATGTTTGCTTCCGTGTGTAGAAAACTTTGTTTCCGCGGAATTTATTTTTACCACCTAAAAACAAGTGTGAGTGCGAGTGCGAGTGCGAGTGCGAGTGCGAGTGCGAGTGCGAGTGCGAGTGCGAGTGCGAGTGTGAGTGTGAGTGTGAGTGCGAGTGTGAATGCGAGTGCGAATGTGAGCATGAGTGTGAGTATGAGTGTGAGTGTGAGTGTGAGTGTGAGTGTGAGTGTGAGTGTGAGTGTGAGTGTGAGTGTGAGTGTGAGTGTGAGTGTGAGTGTGAGTGTGAGTGTGAGTGTGAGTGTGAGTGTGAGTGTGAGTGTGAGTGTGAGTGTGAGTGTGAGTGTGAGTGTGAGTGTGAGTGTGAGTGTGAGTGTGAGTGTGAGTGTGAGTGTGAGTGTGAGTGTGAGTGTGAGCATGAATGCGAGTGTAAGTGTGAGTGTGAGTGCGAGTGCGTGTGCGCAGCTTTGAAAATTCTATCGTCTATAACTCGAGAACCGTTAAAGCGATCGAACTGAAATTTGGTACATAGATGGCGTAGGAGGTGCTTTTATGTTATAGCAATTTTTTACAGAACCTATTAAAATTTAGATTTTTTTTTAATTTCCAAAAATGACATAAGCGCTATAACGTGTGTTTGGGGTACTCAACGTTATCTTACAAACCGTTTATATAATCGATTTTCACACTACGACATTTCTTCAAATTCGAAAATTCATCAATTTCCCGTATTTACACTACCAAGAGCAGAAATATTATTTAAATATAATCGATTATATCCTCCCGAAATATTATCACTTAAATAAATACATCTTTTAAATTTGCAAAAAAAATTTGGAAAAATTATTTGAGAAATTATTTTTTAACCATTTCAAGATCGAGCTAATTATGAATAATATTTTTGAAGTGCGTTACAAATGTGAGTGTATTGACAGAGAATGCCTCTTATATTATGTAGTATGTATATCACGAACATCTAAAGTACATAATACATACACAGGTGAAGTGTAGGTATGTGAATGTATATACATGTATATATACGCATGCTAGGCTATATGCATACATACATAATATATTATGCATATATACTCGAGTCGAGTACTATCGATGCACGTATGAGTTATCGCCGGGGCCCAAATTGCTTGCCAACCGGTGATGTAGAGCCCAGGGCCGAAGATTTATTTCAGCCGGCGTCTCGTACCACCAGAGAAATTCTACTCTCGGCAAGCGTACAGCACAAGCAGTAGCAGCATCGTTCTCGTCGTCTTTCTGTGAATATCAGAGAAAAAGGCCTCAGCAAAAATATAAGATTCTCGAGAATGAAAGAAGAAGAGATGACTCCAACAAAAGTAGCATCATCATTTCCGGGTTCAACTAGGGGTTGTTAAAAAGGCCAATTCTCCAAGCAATCTTACATGCTGACTAATAGATTTACCATAATAAATAAATATGTCAAGAAAAGATTAATTTTATTGAATTGATTCTGCAAATTTTTTTTTAATTATACTTATTATTTGTTATTTTCAGGAAATAAATATATATTTTGGAGAAAACAAATTCCTGTGTGGCTCTTTTTTTAAGTGTACATTTGAACAGTGATATTTTAATTTGTTATTGTAAGAAAATTTTATATTAAACGTTGAAATAATTTGTATCTCAAAAATTTTTGAAAGCAGAAATTTTATAACAATAAACTTTTTTTTAAATAGGGATATTTATAATTTATTGAATATCCTGTGAAAGTCATATATACTATACTTATACAAGACAAAATATACATGTATTACACATATTTTCAAATAGGCACGTTATAAAAAATATATTCAAAATATACTGGATATATTCAATGATTAATATAAATCATATTTAAAAAATATACTTTTGAGAAGAGAGAATATATTTTCAAATATATTAATTTTATTCGGTGGATCTTTTATTCTATAACAAAAATAATGCTATAAAATAAGTATATAATGAGAAATTCTAGGATATGCGAAACAGAAACTTGTCATGCCTAGTTGTAAAATAAAATGGCAGAAATTGTCGTCGAGGAACGAATCGATATTTACTGCTACGTATGGTAGAAACGCATTGCAGGGTATTAGGGCAGGGATCGCCAGGAGGACAGTCCGTTTGATGGAATTGGGTAAAGCTTGTCCCAATAGAAGAGTGGGGGGTGAATGGACGAAGGGAGGGGCCGTTGTAAAATTTGATCCCATGCATGGAACCACCCTCGAGTCCGAAGGCCTTTTCGGGGTGGTTGGACTAGCGAGAGGGATGACTAAAGCCCTATGACCAATCGACATAACGTTCGTACTCGTGTTTCAGCCACAAACCAACCCATTGACCCGAATGATTATCATTTCCTTTGAGCCAATTGCGATGCGCTTGAACCGTTTTAAGAAAAACGATTTTCAAGCTGCTGTATATCCGTATGTGCACGGAAAAAGCATCATTTCTCCGCGTATTGTCGTGAAACAAGAATAAAAAATGTAATGAACTCCTTAAATCGGCAGGACATCTATAAAAAAAAATTCTACACAAACTAGATTCCGTAAAAGTACTTCTACACAGCATCGATTTGCAATGAAAAACTCTACTTAGTCTCAACACGACGCATAATTTATACACAGCTGATGCTGTAATGGCCATAGCTATACACGGAAAAGTTCTACACGGTTCAAATCTCACACGGTATCGTGCTACAAGCTGGAAGTTATACACAGTATAATTCTGCATGTGAGAAGTTAAACACGGTACAGTGCTACAGGGCAGGAGTTATATGTATTGTAGTTCTACACGCCACAAGTTCTACACGGTCCAATTCTACACGTCAGAAGTTATACATGACAAAGTTCTACACATATAAAGTTTTCGCAATACCTTTACATGGATCATGATCCGTACGATAAAGTTATACACTACTAAATTTTTTTGTGCTGAAAACTTTTATTCAACACAATATTTCACAATCCGAGTTGTACATATCAATTGGCTGCTAGTCCAATTAAAGTAAGTCTGCACAGCATCAATTCACAACGAAGAATTATACACAGCCATAACACGGCGCACACTTTCTACACAGCTAAAACTTTAGTAGACATATTTGTACATGACATCGGTCTACACGCCAAAAATTATACACGGGATAGTTCTACACAGTGGAAGTTGTACACGCCATAGTTCTACATGGAAAAACTTGTGCACGGTTCTACACATGTAGAGTTGTAGGCGTAATAGTATTCAATACAGTTCTACACAATTTGAATACGTTAATTGGCTGTTGATCTAATCAATACACGGGCCTAATTAATAAAATTGCCTGATAGCATTGATGAAAAATTGATAATACCAACATTTTTTACGTTCAACATTGCTTTGGACGTGTTGGACTTATATGCATGGCCAGTTTGGTGCTCGAGGCTGATAATAATAATTCAGAGTATATGATTCAGGTACACTGTTCATGTTTGTATGTAAAATAGATGGATAAGGCAAATAAGAGCTCAGCTGAATACGGTTTCTCGTAAAGTATGATATAACACTAGAGTGAAAGAGATAGCAGAGCGGCTTAAGTATGAGCGCACCGACGATCCCGTCCGATCGAATCATACGCTGCCTCACTTCACAGGATTTTCGAAGTACAAAAGCAAACATCGATCTCTTACCACACACCGCATAACCCCTCAGCATTTTTTCCCATGTATACCGTTATGTATATTCATATATGCCGCGCGCAGGTACTATATAGATATATATATATATACATATAGTAATTCTTCAACGGCCAATCTCCTTTTATGTTGCTGAGACAAAAAAATCGTAACTCGTGGAATTTCTTTCCGGTCAAAATTGCGTTTGTGGAAATGTACTTTCCAATATCTGTCGATCGGTTATTTCAGCAATTATTAGATGATGAGCTCTGATAAGTTTTATTTGGTCGGGCCGATTCATTACTGATTAGCTGAGTTCATAAATTGGATGGTTAGCTGCGCTTATCAATCAGTTGGTCGGTGAGGTCTACCAATTGATTCAATCGTGATTTCTACCAATTTGCTGGTGGGTAAAGGCTATACCAATTTACTGTTTGACAAGGTGTCCCAATATTTTGGTTGGCGAGGTATACCAATTTGCTAATTGGAATGGTCTACCAATTTACTGATTGATAAGGTTGACCAATTTTGTGGTTGGTGAGGTTGACCAATTTTGTGGTTTGTAAGGTGTACCAATTTGTTAGTTTCTAAAGTCTGCGTATTTGTTATCTGATGAGGACTACCAATTTCTTAGTTTTTTTAATCTACCAATTTGCTCGTCAAGGACTAACAATTTGTTGATTCCTGAAATCTACCAGCTTGTTAGCTTCTAAAATTTACCAATTGCTGAGCTTCTTAAATCTACCAATTTAACAGTTTTTGAAATCCACTAAATTGTGATTTCTAAAATCCACTAAGCTTTAGTTTCTAAAATCTACCAATTTTTCGGTTGGCAAGGTCTGCCAACTCGTTATTCAGTTAGGCCTGACGATCAGTTGGTCGGTAAGCACTGATGATCAGTCTATTTTTGAGGCCTCCTCATTTCCGGACCAATCAAATGCCCAACCGATTTTTTTATCAGCTTGACTGACAGTTTTTTTCCCTCTCATATGAATATCCATAGGAAACGTCAATGATATCCCATATTCCCGCAATTATTTCAGATCCATTATGTAATTTTTGGAACACCTGATTTCAATTGGTCCAAAGTGAAATAAGTTGACTCCCTCCAAGTTGTTTTTACCTCCCCGCACAGTAATCGGATTCTTGATGCACCTGAAGCAGTGATTTCCTTTCTCACCAAATGCGCATAGACGTAAAAAAAATTGAAAAAAAAAAACACTTTCCTCTTGGACACCCGGCGTCGCAGCTACCGCACATAGCTACCGTGAATATTTCGTTGATATATAACTGAAAAATATCTCGAGCGTGTAATAAAGCGCGGGAGAAAAATGTCGAGACTCGAAGCAAGCCTCGAGACGAGCGAAGCATGCCCGGGGAATGATATACGAGTATCATACGTCACAATCAGCTGCACGTGGCGCACAAACGCTTGAATATATTCCACCGATGGTCCCACCTCCTCGTTCTCTGAAATTGCATATCCACTGCATACCGTAACATTATCCAGAATTGTTTTATTGAATCGCTCGCTCTTTCCTTCAAGAGTGGCTAAAATATATAGATAGATTGGGCGACGGATTATTGTTCTCAAAAATAATACTCTTAAGGGAATATAATACGCTTGAAAAAAAATTCGGTTGATTCACACGCGTTAATTTAGCGGTAATTTATTTTGTTTTATCCTCTGAAGAAATTGTTATTTTAGTTGTATAAAAAATAGACCGGAAAAAAAATTAATCTGCGGATTTATAGATGAAATTAATGAGATAAAATCGATCCCTTATTCAACCGTCGTAAAGACATTGGCATTGATTCTTTTAAAAAAATTTTAAAAGCTATAAGATTCAAATTTTCGCATACACGTTGAAAAAAAAATGCATCTGTCAAAAGTGGATCGCTGCTTCACTTGTGTACCAAATTTCAGCTCAATCGGTTGAACGGTTCTCGAGTTTCGGGTGATTAATATTTCAAAGCCCTACACACGCACACGCACGCGCACACGCACACGCACACGCACACGCACACGCACACGCACACGCACACGCGCACGCATACGAACACGCACACTCACACGTACACTCACACGCACACTCACACGCGCACTCACACGCACACTAACACGCACACTCACACGCACACTCACGCGCACGCGCTCGCATACGCACACGCGACCCACATGCACACGCACAGTCACACGCACACGCACACGCACACACGCGCACACACACACACACACTCACACGCATGTTTTTTCTAAATAACTTTTTTCGATTTTTGACGAGAATTCTAAGTGAACTGACATGGAATTCTTATAAAAAAAAAATTTCCATGACAAAAGCTTCCTCTATGAGCAAGGAAAAAAAGCGATAATAAAAACTCATTGTTGCAACACCGAATTCCAAGATTGATAAACCGGAAGTCCATTACATGTTCACGTAGATCCATGTAAAGGAAACTTTTTATCAGTCACAGACAAGCGAGTGAAACAGACTTTTACTTTGTCGTCGCGATGGTTAACGAGGGTGAACAATTGAGAACGGACACGGACGGGAAGCCCTTGGTTCTCTTTTCCCTCGGAGCTGGTAATACCTACCTACCTACTCTAACTTCCCGCACGAACGATGCATACATGCTACGATCGATAATATGCAGGACGTGTGCGGTTTGAGTCTTATCTGTCTCGTCTATCGGCGTCCGTCGAAAATATGATACCATATGCTAATAACTCACACATGGCTTGGTGCATCGAAAAAAAAATTCACCGGAGGGGAAAGGAAGATGAAAAAGAGAATGGAAGCAGAGAAAATGAAAAGTGCGGTTTAAGCATTACACGCATCAGTTTTGTACCTATGGGATTATTATCGCAAGTCTGAACACACGAGAAAATAATCAAGGGTGAAAGAAAACCTTCGTTTTGTTCACTAGAACGAAATTTCTCTGTGAGGAAAATTATTTTTTTAATACGAATAAATCAGAACGAAAAAGAACTTTCTTTTTGTTCACTAAAAAAAATTGTTTTTTGTTAGGAAAACGATTTTTTTTTTTCCATTACAAGTATATTTAGCAAGTACGTAATTTAAAAGAGCTTATTTCTTTTTGCAATAACAATTACAGCCTAGACTAATCATGGTATGTATGAAAATTGAATTCAAAGTTATATTTCTTACAATATTGTTGCAATGTTATATTCATACAAAGTATCCAAAATGTGTCCTAAATTATCATACCACGATTGGAGTTGGAATCTTTTTTTTTTATTATTGGAAAATGCTCGAATTAACGTAGAATTTTGGATAAATAATTATATTTATTTGTTGCATCACATAACGTAACGGATTTTTGTGAAATAAACAAAATGTGATCAACGAATTATAATTTATGCATGAGAATTCCTTTTTGATTGCGAATGGCAATGAATAATAGAACAAAGTTTTAACCCAATCAAATAGTTTGTCTACACGACTTTCGATAATTTTTTTTTGTCCAATTTCCTCTTAAAATGATATACATTAAAAAATCAACATGACCATTCTCTAATTATTTTAGTAAATGAGGATTAAAATAATTATAATTATGATTATAAGCAAAATGTTGTTACATTAAACAAAAATTATGTACTAACCTAATAAAATGTTCAAAGTATAAGCAAAATGAAATCCACATAGTTTAAAAAAATTATTACGTAAAATAAATTAAGGGTCAATATTTTTGCACAATTCACAATAATATTTTTTAGGTGTGACAATACTTTTCTTAAAAAATTATTTAAAATACTTTATTGTTTGGAAAGGCATTTTCGTTTTGTTATAAATTAATTCCAAGACAAGATTTGATTTTTATGTCACTCAAATAAACCTCAGAAATGAATTGAGTTTCATTCTTCAAATATGAATGTAAATTCGTTCTCCACCGAAAACAGTGAGCAGAACAATCTAGCGGACAAATCGGGCAACAATTCCGTTAGGGGCTGCGAATAGTCGATAATGCAGTCACCCCTCATCCCCATTGAGTCGATATCGGTGAGGCAGAATTTTTTTATAGGTAACACCATTTTTATGCGCTTGCAGCGCCACGCGGAGGAGAAAGTTTAAACCTTGATGTCAACTCTCGTATTTTTTTTCAGTCGGTTTTCAAATCCGGTAAGGGATGACGTTAGCGCCCTTGTCGCTTCATTTCTGAACCTTCGAACTATCACGTGACGAAAAATATTTATAAAGCTAAAATCAATTTGTCACTTTTTTTTAGGAATAAATGTAAAGATAGGATTTAAACATTATTTGTTGTTCAAACAAAAATGTTAAATATACTTGAAATTTCCGAAGCAATTTTGAATAATTCTTCAAGTAATTTTTATTTTTACAGTTTGAATTAATGTCGTTCAAATGAATATACAAATTTCGAGTGATATAAAATTGGTCAAATTTATATCGAATCGTCGATGGATTATGTTTTAAGCTAAGCTAAAATTGTTGTTAAAAAACTTACCTAGGATCAATTTTGTTTTGTTGTTTTAAACTATTAGTATTAAATTGAACTATAGAATGAAGCTATAGAAATAGTCGTAGTAACTATTTAATTGTCATGGCAATCATAAACAATCAGTTGTACAAACTAAGAATTAATAGTTGTCACTTTATCTTTACTAATACGATAATCCCCTCTCAGTGTAATTTCATGCCACTATTTTTATAATTGCGATAACTATAAACATAGTTGCAGTAACTATTCGAAAATTGTGTCAACTATAAAAAAATTAGTTTCACACAGCAAAAATGAATAGTTGTTATTTTATAGTTAATATCACGTTACTTTTCTCTCAACGTAACTCATGCTTCTATTTTCATAGTTACGGTAACTATGATAAAAGTAATAGTAACTATTTGTAGTTATGGTAAATATCGATAGTAAAAAAATTGTTTGCACGCTTAAAAAATTGATGGTTGTCGTTTTTTAGTTAAGTAGTGCGATGATTTTCTCACAGAGTAATAAAATAATTGAAGCAAGATCAGAAATCGTTGGAAATGATAAGCGCCTGAAATCAGGCCACCGGATGTGCTTTGGTGTACAGAGGAATCCGAGGACCTTAGTGGAAGGGTTGGGCGTTCCGTAAATTTGCATCGAGCTTAGCCAGCACGTCAATGAGAGAGAGAGAGTGAGAGAGAAAGCGGGAGATAGGCTGGCAACCCGATCCCTCGGTTTTACCGCGCGAAACGTTTATCGGAGCGGCTCCGATGACCGAGAATTAAGTGAGCTTGAAAGCTTCCTGCCGAGAATATTCCAAAGGAAGGTCCAATCGCTTACCGCTTTTCGGAGTATAACGACGAAGGTCTCCGGATAATCGCGTCGCGTTATTATCGGGCTCTCGCACCCTGTGCACCATTAACGACGACGAGGACGACGAGGAAGCCGATCGAAATCGCGATAATACAGGAGGAGCGATTTGAGGAGGTGAGAAATGGAGACGCAGCTTCGATTCTTACGTTTTTAAGGAAACGATGAAAGAGGCAAAAACGATGTTGCCGCAGGGTATACCTCTTAAGGTGTTTCGTCATATAATAATAAGGGGGAAAGGCTTGCCCGCCAAGAGTTGACGCTGTAATGTCAGCTACGAGGTCTTTTATTAGGTGGATTTCTGTAACCCTTCATTATATCGAAATGTCGACCACCTTTGCCGCTCGGAGCGAACTGCACACACAGACTCTTATTTTATTTATTTTATATACTTCATTTACTTAATTTATTAAATTTATTAAATTTATTAAATTAAATTTATTTATTTTGTTTATTCTATTCATTTTAATTATTTTATTTATTTTATTTATTCTATCTATTCTATTCATTTTATTTATTTTATTTATTTTATTTAGTAGTAGTAGTAGTAATAGAGATTTATTGGCCGTGTTTACATCGATTGAACATACATATATACATAGATCTATATAAAAAAATAAAAAATACAATCAATCAGCATACTATTTCGACGTTATCACTGCCAAAAGGCCATCGACCGAGGTCCTTCAGCCCAGGGGTATCGAATTCAATTTTTTTTTTTTTTTTTTTTCCCTTTGATTTTTATCCTTATTAGTTGCCAGGCATTTTAAGTTTCTCCTTTTATTGTGGATTGACGTTTTCTATGGCTAGTCTTTCTAATACTCCCAGGATCGTGTGTCTAGGGTATTTTATTTATTTTATTTATTTTATTTATTTTATTTATTTTATTTATTTTATTTATTTTATTTATTTTATTTATTTTATTTATTTTATTTATTTTATTTATTTTATTTATTTTATTTATTTTATTTATTTTATTTATTTTATTTATTTTATTTATTTTATTTATTTTATTTATTTTATTTATTTTATTTATTTTATTTATTTTATTTATTTTATTTATTTTATTTATTTTATTTATTTTATTTATTTTATTTATTTTATTTATTTTATTTATTTTATTTATTTTATTTATTTTATTTATTTTATTTATTTTATTTATTTTATTTATTTTATTTATTTTATTTATTTTATTTATTTTATTTATTTTATTTATTTTTGTCGCAACTTCTAGCGAATGTCAGGTGACTTAATAAAAGTAAAAACACGTCGTTTTAGAAATCAGAGATGTTTATTGCGGATCGATTCTAAACACGTCCGCCTCCTTCGACCCGATCGACCGAACTCCTTCTTGTTTATTATTAACAAAAGAATAATGCTGTTTAGCAACAGCGTAACAATACACGAATATCAAATATATATATATAACAAATAAGATCAATCTAAATGTGCTTCAATTCGGCCGTCCTGATAATATTCGACGTCCTCGTCGATGGTTTTGAATTCATTCCTCTCTTGAATTTTCTTTACATTCGTTTACTTGGTTTTTCGCTCTCGATGTCTTAAGTAGGTATTATCTGTATCTTATCTTCAAATATCCTGGCCCGAATTTTCTATGACTACTTCCACTTCTCATCGATTTGCTTGTTACGAACCGCTTTTTCTCTACATCGGTTCAGCACCATCTTCATTTTTCTCTGATCTTTTGCGGTGTTCTTTCGATTTTTAACTTAATGGTGTATTGATTTCTTTAACTCAATCTTCACTCTTTGGATCATAATTCTCGTTTATCCGAATCACTGTCAGCATTGGTTGAGAAAGTCCGTTATCTCAACGCAACTAATGAATCCCAGATTCATCTTCATTTGATTCGCGCCTAAACCGTGTAATTATTCCAAATCTTGAATATTCCGATCTCTTTCAGTGCTGCTTGAGAAATTCCTTTATCCCAAACTCATTCATGAATCCCAGATTCACGTACACTTGATTGGTGCGTCCATTGAGTATGTATCCCACTTCTGATAATTGTCGCAACTTCTAGCGAATGTCAGGTGACTTAATAAAAGTAAAAACACGTCGTTTTAGAAATCAGAGATGTTTATTGCGGATCGATTCTAAACACGTCCGCCTCCTTCGACCCGATCGACCGAACTCCTTCTTGTTTATTATTAACAAAAGAATAATGCTGTTTAGCAACAGCGTAACAATACACGAATATCAAATATATATATATATAACAAATAAGATCAATCTAAATGTGCTTCATTTTATTTATTTTATTTATTTTATTTATTTTATTTATTTTATTTATTTTATTTATTTTATTTATTTTATTTATTTTATTTATTTTATTTATTTTATTTATTTTATTTATTTTATTTATTTTATTTATTTTGTTTATTTTATTTATTTTATTTATTTTATTTATTTTATTTATTTTATTTATTTTATTTATTTTATTTATTTTATTTATTTTATTTATTTTATTTATTTTATTTATTTTATTTATTTTATTTATTTTATTTATTTTATTTATTTTATTTATTTTATTTATTTTATTTATTTTATTTATTTTATTTATTTTATTTATTTTATTTATTTTATTTATTTTATTTATTTTATTTATTTTATTTATTTTATTTATTTTATTTATTTTATTTATTTTATTTATTTTATTTATTTTATTTATTTTATTTATTTTATTTATTTTATTTATTTTATTTATTTTATTTATTTTATTTATTTTATTTATTTTATTTATTTTATTTATTTTATTTATTTTATTTATTTTATTTATTTTATTTATTTTATTTATTTTATTTATTTTATTTATTTTATTTATTTTATTTATTTTATTTATTTTATTTATTTTATTTATTTTATTTATTTTATTTATTTTGTTTATTTTATTTTTGCTTCCGCATAGGGGAATTACCGATTACGTTACCGTAGCTTAATCGGTAACGAACGAGGCTAGAATTCTGAGGTTCCCGGTTCGATCCCGGGTCGTGGCGGAATTTTCATCACAATTTGTTCGAGATAAAAAATTCGTCGATTCTGGCTGATTGAAGAATTTGTTTAATTTATTGAATATATTCACTAAGCAGTTACAATCAACACTGGTCATGATTCATATTAGTGAAATTTTAATAGGGCTTCACTTCGCGCTCTCTGAATTTTGCGATCACTGTCTCCGACCCGAAATGTGCTTTGCAAAAATTCCATCAAAATAAAAACTTGACCAGTGATCGTCGCATACAATAATACCTAATTGAACAGAGTGTTTTTCACATTTTTCAATTATTCCATTCGATATGTCACTTGAAAAATATATTGGAAAAAAATTGCTATATAAAAACAAATCTAGTGCTTTTTTTCTTCCGAAAAATGGTTTTCGGAAAAACCACATTTCTGAGCATTCTGACATAAAAATTCTCGATTATTTTGATTTTCATAGAAACAAAGCTTTCTCTGTCCCCCATAGAAAAAAGTCCATCCAAGATATATTATCGTCCGAAAAGTTCTATATGCCAGATATATTTTTCTAGGATACATCCAAAATAAATAAAAAATATATTTTTGCTATATTATCGTCCGAAAAGTTCTATATGCCAAATATATTTTTCTGTATATTTATTTTTCATGGTAAATGCGGAGGCAAAGTAAACTCAGATTATATTCAGACACAGAAGATTAACTAGGCTGTGTTATAAATATATAGAAGATGCTTCCGAGCTTCTGTATAATGTATTTTAGGTCGTTTCGTCTACCGAAGCCGACACGTTAAATATCTCGTCGTTATCGTAGTAGTCTCCGGTCTTCCAGTTGAAGAGTTGTCAGGTGAGGGCGAAGGGCCCTTCAGCTCAGCGATACGGAAGAGGTATCGAGAGAACGGAGGAGAGACGAATGAGAAAGACAGAATTAAAGATAGGCGAGCGCGAGGCTCAGAGACGAGTGAAGAAGGCGGGGTTTTCGCGAGTATTATCTTGTCAGCGTGGATAACGACACCTCGGAGGCGTTCTCAACAGAGCCCTCATCAATTATAAATCCCTCCAAGCCTCGTCTAAAGCATCACACCCAGTCAGAGAGACTTCCAACACCAAAAGCCTGAACCACGAACATCGATATTCGTCCGGAATGAGAAAATCACAAGCAGGCCAAAGTCGATATCCTCTCAATAACCACAACTATTATGATCGGCAAAATCTCAGATCGGACAGCTTCACATCGTTATTTTTACTTCTTCACAGCGGAAGTTTTGTTACCGTGCCAAAAAAAAATTTTTCCGATTTTTTTCATGTTAGGACACTAAAAAGGGTTTGGGATGTCGAGAAAAGTGGGTTAGAAAAAGTTTAACTTTGAAAATTGCTTCCTCATCACTTTTGGTTTTTTTAAAATAAATTACGTGCCAAGATTTTTTTTCCGATTTTTTCATGTTAGGACACTGAAAAGGGTCTAGGATGTCGAGAAAAGTGGGTCAGCAAAAGTTTAACTTTGAAAATTGCTTCCTCATGACTTTTGGTTTTTTTCATAAATTACGTGACAAAATTTTTTTTTTCCGAATTTTTCATGTTAGGACACTTAAAAGGGTCTAGGATGTCGAGAAAAGTGGGTCAGCAAAAGTTTAACTTTGAAAATCGCTTCCTCGTCACTTTTGGATTTTTTTTTAAAGCTATCTCTGTGAGAAAGTATGTTTATCGGTTTTGGCTTTCTCGTAGACGAAGCTTTGTTACCGTGCCAAAAAATTTTTTCCGAGTTTTTCATGTTAAGACACTAAAAAGGGTCCAAAACGTCGAGAAAAGTGGGTTAGAAAAACTTCAACTTTGAAAATTGCTTCCTCATCACTTTTGGTTTTTTATTTATTTATAAAGCTACCTCTGTGAGAAAGTATGCTTATCGATTTTGTTAAGAAAGCTGCAAAGCTACTTTTAATTTTGTCTACTTCCTCGTAGACAAAATTTTGTTAAAAAAGCTGCAAACATAAAATGCAAATTTCTTCCTCATTATTTTTGGTTTTTCTTAAAAAAAATACCTCTATGAGGAAGTATGTTGATTGGGTTTGGATTCCTTATAGAGAAAGTTTGGAAGATCGTTTTGCAAGATATACAAAAATTATTATAGATACAGGAGTTAGCAAAATAGTTTACCATTCCGTATATTTAAAATTAAAAAAAATATTTCATAGTATATTTCAGAAAAATGAATACAATCACAAGCTACAGGTCGATGGCCTGTTATTAATGCCACGATAAATTATGTACGCCTCGGCATAACCACAAAAAAAATGTCAACATTGCCAATAAAAACAATGACTACTATTACTAAATACAATCTTCAATACGCCTTTCTATTTTCGAACAAATACTTCCAAAATTAATATTAAAAAATGTAAACATCCCTGGAAAAAGATTTTCACGAAAACAGTCTTGAGCAGATCTCGGGAACGCCATCTTTATTTTATTCCTATGCATAAAAATATATTTCCTTATCATTTTCTCATTTCCCGCTATCGGATGTGAAAGATAGAGGGTGAACGCTGAAAAAGGGGGTTGGGGGGCGAAAACTAAGAGGGAGTTGCTGAAGTGAGAAGGGAAAATTGGCTGACTGAGGGTAAGTCTCCACAGAACGAATCCCGTTGTTCCCTCATACTTTTCTCTTCCTTATAATACAAGAAGAAGGCAAATCGTGAGAGGGGAGGAAAAAAACATCGGGGTCCGTGAAACATATATCTATAGTTATGTACTCTTCGCACATATTACGTTATATATATTCACCACTGGTCCAAGACGTTACGAGCTCGTTACCTAAAGAAAAAACGCGCCAGTGTAAACACACCTTTTTTTCATCCACATCACAAACCTCATTCCTTGTCTCCCATTTGTGCGATAAGGAATTTGATTTAAAAATTCCGAGGACTCGTCTAACTCCCTTGAAGGAACTTCGATGAACCAACAACTACCCCAACTTAAAAACCTTCTCAACTTCACCCTTCGTCCGTTTATATAACCATTTGTGACACAATTTTCTGGTTTCAGGCAAAATTACCTGAGAATAAAAAAGAAACATGCATGTGTCATTTTGTCGACAGTGTAAAGAGACATTTCCGGACCTACATTAAAAAAATAGGAGGACATGTCGGATGTAAACTTCGGAAGAAAAAAAGTTTGGTTGTCCAGCAAAAAATTCTATCACCTTGAAGCATTTGCCGTTTCGATGAAGTGACAAGGAAACCATTTTTATCATTTGTGGACTTGTCCAGTGTCTAAACTTACGGATTTGGAACAAGAATACTGAAGACATGGGAATGGGATTAAATGTGTTCTCATATTTTTATTATGACCTTTCGATAATGGAACCATCATTTGATGACTTCTTGAATTTTATTTGGAACCACGGAAGGTCTTATGATGATTTGCAAAACTGTAGAATTTGTTGACATTCATCATCGGATTTTTTTATGTTGGGAGCCAAATTTCTGCAATGTTTTTCGTACATTGTCAAGAAAAGAACAGCCAAGCCAAGAAAGTTAACCATGAAATCCGTTGTTTTTAAATTGTTTAAAAAATTAGAACCAAGTGTCTTTGGCAGTTGTGACTTAAAAAAAAAAATGATGAGATTCAAGGCGATTACCCATCAACTGATTTATCCTAATCTGCTATGTCTTCTAAATCCTCTCTAAAAAAAACATGGCACATCGGAAGTTGATCATATCGATCCACTGGAACAGAGATAAAGTCACGTACAATGAAGAATGGTATAAAACATGCTAATTTATTATTTATCCATAAGAAGAGGCAAGTGAGAGGAAAAAAATGCAAGCGTATTGTTGCTAGTATCCTGAAAACGGCATATTTTCGTACTTCACTAGATTTTCGACCAGCTCATTCATTCCAAATCATATTGTTATATCATAATTCCAAATCTCATTGTCAGCTACCATTGATAACTCTAACCTTGAGAAACATGACAAAATGGAGAATTTGTCAAAGATCACTAACATGTTTTCAAAGTCTTCGTATCCAAATCTCTTCAATATGTGATACATTGTCACAACAGAAACAGTCAAAAGCGACCAAGGGAAAAAAAAGACAACCAAGTGTTTCTAGCAGTTGTGACCTGAAAAAAAAGTTATGAGATTCAATGCGATCACCCATCAACTGATTTATCTCAATCTGCTATGTCTCCAAAATCCTCTCTAAAAAAAACATGACACATCGGAAGTCGATCATATCGATCCACTGGAACAGAGATAGAGTCACGTACAATGAAGAATGGTATAAAACATGCTAATTTCATATTTATCCATAAGAAGAGTCTTGTTTCCAAAGTCTTCGTATCCAAATCTCTTTAATACGTGATACATTGTCACAACAGAAACGGTCAAAAGCGACCAAGGGAAAAAAAAGACAACCAAATGTCTCTGGCAGTTGTGACCTGAAAAAAAAGTTATGAGATTCAAGGGGACCACCCATCTGCTGGTTTATCTTGATCTGTTATACGTCGAAATTTCCTAGAAATGGCGATGACCACATCACACACATTAAGACGCACCGTGTAAACCACGTTCTCCACATGTGTCTACGATGAAGACTTGGACAAAATGGGCGGAGAACCCTTCGCCGAACTGTCTTCCATTACCACGAAAAAAACGTTATTATTCACCTTCGAACGAATTAAAAGCAAAAAAAATGGTTTCCGACTCTATACCGCGTGGCGTCTTCTCGTCGTCGCGAAGTGGTGTACAATTATCTTGATGGCTCACGCTGTGCTGTGTGTAACGTGCTATTAACTCGTCTCCCCTGTCGCTGCTTTAACTTGTTGTCTGGTGGCATCGTTGGCGTGACGAAACGTAAACAGTGTTCATAACTTATACCTATCCTTTCAAAATGGTCTCCCTGTTGCCTCTACGATGAAAGGAGACGCATTTGCTGAGGAAAAAAATTTGCTTGTGGATGCTACAATTTATTGAGGGTCGTCTGAAAAAAAAAGTAATTAGAAGAAAAAGTTCTGTAAATGATACACTTAGCTTGTCGTAGCTTTCAGATCAAACATCTGGAAGTGACAAGTGAAAAATTTTACTTCTGACCTCACATCATTCTTGTGCACTGTACGGCTTGAAAAAATTGCAGAATTGTAATGCTTACTATGTACTTGAAGAGGTTTAAATATAACATTTTTTGGAAGATTGGTATCGTTTGAATAAAAAATTCCTCATGACATTTTTTAGGTGACCTTAATTATCCACCATCGATGTTGGATCAATACCTACAAAGATCGGATCTGGACTCAAAACCCTAAAGATGCTTTCGGTTCATTTCTATGGGACAATGATGAAATTCTTTTAATTATTGTCCGATGAAATTTAGATATTATTCAATAGTTCTTGACAACATTTCATTACAAAACTACGACAAAGAGTTAACTAACCGTACAAAGTCATTTGACAAATGCATTTTGCAAAAGTTTCGTCCAAGGTTCGTGATTATTTGTCAACCATGTTAGGTCATTAGCATATGACCTCAACTTCAAGCAATAATTGTCACAAAAAAATGGTCCATTTCGATAAATCCATATTTTAAAAAACCGGAAAAAAAGGAAGGAAAAAATTGTTAGAAAATTTTACAACCTTGATTGCGTAGGTTTCAGATTAAATTTTAGAAAACGTACCAAAGTATGACATTATTCATGGCAATGGCATGAATCGTCATCTTTTTTTATCAAACTTTTTTTTTACCGTCTTAAACAAAAGTGGGACCCGTTTACTTTTTACTATGTCTTGTCTATCCTGCACATATATTCACTCTGATTTTTTAAATTCACTCTGCCTGATTTTTTTCGTATAGCAGCCGGCGTATTTCCTCTTTTGGAATGTACGTTCCACTTTCAGAATTTTTTACGTTTTTCCGTTTCCATTGTATAGAAACTTATTCTTCGCGTCCTGATGATGTTTTTTTTTTCACCCTCGGAACTATGGGCCGGCCGTATTTCGGTTAAGCCCCTTGGTACTACCCAGAGGGTGTGACTTGATACACGTGGGTGAGCACAGGGTCTTGACGCATTGTGTGCTTACTGGTAGTACTTCAAGCAGTACGTGCTGTATATACCATGCCATAGAAAGAGAATCGGCATCACCTGCCGCAACTCTCCCTCATGTCGCCCGCAGGCGGGACACCGGACCCTAGACGCTTCTCCACCAATCCTGCAAAATTTTGCTTCCTCCTTTTTGCTCCCCTTTCGGTGTTATTTGCTTATTCATCAACCGGCTTTTGGGCCTTTCAAATGGCAGGAAAGTTGCGATCTTATGGGAACAAACATTTTGTTGGAAAAAACCTGCTAAACACAAATTCTTGAACGTTTATGGAATTGGACAAAAATTAAGGAAAATATCGAAGGTTGAACTACCGGTTTGGGTATCAAATTTGGAATCGCTCGATCATTAAGTTCTTGAGTTATTGAAGTTTCAAATTTTTCAATTGTGCCGAAATTTTTGCGGAATATGATTTTCCACCAATTCTGGAAAATTTTGTTTCCTTTTTTTTATATCCTTTTTCGGTGTTATTCGCTTATTCATCAACCGGCTTTGGGGCCTTTTAAATGTCAGGAAAGTTGCGATCTTATGGGAACAAACATTTTGTTGGGAAAAACCTGCTAAACACAAATTCTTAAACGTTTATGGAATTGGACAAAAATGACGGAAAATATCGAAGGTTGAACTACTGGTCTGGGTATCAAATTTTGAGTCGCTCGATCATTAAGTTCTTGAGTTATTGAAAAAATTTTCGGAATATGATTTTCCACCAATCCTGCAAAATTTTGCTTCCTCCTTTTTGCTCCCCTTTCGGTGTTATTCGCTTATTCATCAACCGGCTTTTGGGCCTTTCAAATGGCAGGAAAGTTGCGATCTTATGGGAACAAACATTTTGTTGGAAACAACCTGCTAAACACAAATTCTCAAACGTTTATGGAATTGGACAAAAATGAAGGAAAATATCGGAGGTTGAACTACTGGTCTGGGTATCAAATTTTGAGTCGCTCGATCATTAAGTTCTTGAGTTATTGAAAAAATTTTCGGAATATGATTTTCCACCAATCCTGCAAAATTTAGCTTCCTCCTTTTTGCTCCCCTTTCGGTGTTATTCGCTTATTCATCAACCGGCTTTTGGGCCTTTCAAATGGCAGGAAAGTTGCGATCTTATGGGAACAAACATTTTGTTGGAAAAAACCTGCTAAACACAAATTCTTGAACGTTTATGGAATTGGACAAAAATTAAGGAAAATATCGAAGGTTGAACTACCGGTTTGGGTATCAAATTTGGAATCGCTCGATCATTAAGTTCTTGAGTTATTGAAGTTTCAAATTTTTCAATTGTGCCGAAATTTTTGCGGAATATGATTTTCCACCAATTCTGGAAAATTTTGTTTCCTTTTTTTTATATCCTTTTTCGGTGTTATTCGCTTATTCATCAACCGGCTTTTGGGCCTTCTAAATGGCAGGAAAGTTGCGATCTTATGGGAACAAACATTTTGTTGGAAAAAACCTGCTAAACACAAATTCTTGAACGTTTATGGAATTGGACAAAAATTAAGGAAAATATCGGAGGTTGAACTACTAGTCTGGGTATCAAATTTTGAATCGCTCGATCATTAAGTTCTTGATTTATTGAAGTTTAAAATTTTTCAATTGTCTTAAAAAATTTTCGGAATATGATTTTCCACCAATTCTGGAAAATTTTGTTTCCTTTTTTTTATATCCTTTTTCGGTGTTATTCGCTTATTCATCAACGGGCTTTTGGGCCTTTCAAATGGCAGGAAAGTTGCGATCTCATGGGAACAAACATTTTGTTGGAAAAAACCTGCTAAACACAAATTCTTGACCGTTTATGGAATCGGACAAAAATTGAGGAGAATATCGGAGGTTGAACTCCTTAAATCAATATCAAATTTTAGATCGATAGATCATGAACTTCTTGAGTTATTGCGATTTTCATTTTTCCAGTTGTCCTGAAATTTTTCCGAAATATAATTTTTTTCATGTATTGGTGCTTTTTTTCTGGTGCTATTCGCTGATCAATCAACCGGCTTTCGGTTTCCTTGAAACGGCTAAAAACATGTGATCTCATAGGAACAAACATTTTTTCAGAAAAAGCCTGATAAAATCAAATTCTTGAAACTTCGCGGAATCGGACATAAATCAAGGAAACATAAGATGTTGAATTCGCTGAATAGATATCATATTTTGATGATTTTAATTTTTCCAATTGTCCCAAGACTTTGCCACAATATAGCTTTCGTATATATTGACAACTCGTCATGATCTCATATGGACAATTGTATCCAAATCTCATGATCATGATTGTGGATCCGGCCGCAAATCCATGGATTAAAATGGCGTCCCTACAACCCGAAACACTGACAATGAACGGAGTTTTCTTGCTAAATTTTGTTAAGACAAAGCGTATGGTAGAGGATCTTCCAGTCGGATAGTCACCATAGCATCCGCTTAGGAGGTTTCGTACCTAGAAGTGAGCGAGCGTTCCACATGGCCACTCGGGGCTTCTACTGAGCAGCGGAGGTCGGCTGATTTATTTTTCGGAATTCCACGAGATTTAACCCAAGTTCATGGTTCGTCTAGTCTCGGCTGATACCCGATCAGCTTCTTCCATAGTTATATCTTTGTTAAAATCGACCTTCGGCCCTTCCGTTCCTGGTGACTTTGCCCCTATCTTCCAACCAGTTTGCAAAGTAGACAAGGCGTTGTCCGACACTTTAGCGATTTTGTACATCAACGATTTTCGCGGGTTGTCTTCTCACTCGCACCGATGCTTCCTTTGATCCTATTCAATGTATCGAGTACGTTGCGGTTAACCTAATACCTGACAACCAATCTGCCTGGGTCGTTACGTCTACGTAATGGCCAGAGTGACCAAACACCTTGTCATCATCTTGTTTGTCTCTCGTTGATCATCCAAGCTGTAGGCTTTTGTCTGGTGAAAGACCCATATTATTTTGGAACCTGAAAGGGATTAAATATTCACCATATGCGATAATGTTTAATGAGATCAACTGAAGAAAAGGCCTATGAAAATTATGGTCTTGTTCGATGACCATCAAACAAAATAACTTCAATCGCAAAATTACTTACATAATCTCAAAAAAAGCAGTGAGGACAGTACGGTATTCTTTCTGGTAGCCCGTCGTGAGGATATTTGAGGACATTTTATTTAAATTTACTATTTTTCCTCGAATAGCTTTAACGCTTTTTGAAGACATTTTGTCCAAATTCACTTCATTCTCGAAATGCAGTAATTCTTCCTGAGGACATTTTGTCCAAATTCTTTTTTTTCTGTTCAATTCACTTTAGTAATAGTTTTTTCTGATAATTTTATCGCCAACTTTTGGTTAACTCGTGTCAGTCATTTTACGTATAATAAATGTTTTATATTAGAGATCTCAACGCAAAGTGCAAATGTCTAGTCAAAGGATTTCATTTTCCATAGACGCTTGAACGGTTTCTTCATCACAAATGAGCATCTTAAGCTATAGCCTCAGTATTGAGATCCTGGTATTTCTCGTTGATCTTTGTATCGAACCCCGAAGATTGAAATCCTCACTTTGCAAGCGCGACTGTAGGAATCTTTCGAATAACTATTTAAAAATGGCAACGGTGAGAATACTCTAGTGGTGGAGTCAATCAGGAAAATACGCCAGATGCCGAGTGTATATATCGAGAATCTATCTACGGGACATTCCAGACCAAAAAAATGATAGCATTTTTATTTACGTCAATTATTGCTCGAAATTACGGCCTTTACTGATTTAAAAGGTTAGTAGGAAATAAACGAAAAAATTGTACTTAATTATTTTGTTAGTTCTAAAAGTCAACGTCAATACAGGCAAGTTTATGTACATTTACAACCTGTTTTCATTTTTCAACTCAGTCTCAACATTTCTGGTTTTCAACCACAAATTTGACTGAAAGCTGTGAACAAATCGTTTGCAAATTCTTGTAATAACTAATTTTTTTTTTTGTGATTCCAACAAAACTAATTTTGGTAACAATCTTGAAAATGATGCTGAGCGAAAATTCAATTAGAAATTTCGAGGACTTTCTTCCTGGCCGTTTGACCCGGAATTCCCTATATACAGTTGCTTCGAAAATAAAGGATCTATCAAGCCGCTGTGAATTTTGCAAGTTGTTGCTCTTCCTCGTCTTCTCATCCTTCTTGGTCGGTAGTCTTCATCGAAAAGGATGAGTCTTCATCGAAAAGGATGAGTCCTCATCCTCCTAATAGGAGCAGCATCGACTAATACCTACTTGGGTTCGGTGAGACCAGCTGACACCCAGCAGACGCTAATCTGGCGAGCAGACGCCGAAGCAGGACGTCTTTAATCGAACCGATCGACACTCGATTATTCCTATTAAAGTCTGAAAGACTCGGGGAGAAATTCCTCTAGGAACTTCCGATTCGATTGTCGATTCGCTTCTCTGCCTTCCGTTTCGACGTCGATCATTCGATTAATCGACCACCATTCATTTATCGTACCATTTAACCCTGCTAATTCGACCTCCCATTTATTCTCAAATAAATGCACCGTTTACCCATAAATATGGGCTATCATTATCCTCGGAATTTTCGTGACTCTTCCCTCAATTTCATTCCCCCCCTTGATAATGTGCTAATTAGTCCTGCGGGACTCGCGAGGACATTGCTCCGGTTAATCAGGCAATTTTTAGCGAGCTCTCTTTTTTATGGCAGAGTTTGGAAGGGACTGCGAACGAACGCTCCCGTCGCTTGAGGACGGGAGCAATGGCGCAGAATGACGACGACCAATTGCTCGTGACTGGTAACCACCCTCTTCTTACCCTTCTACAAGACCCATTCCACAGACTCGATTTGTAGTTACCGTGGTCGTTTTTCAATTCTTGATACTTTGCCGCTTATCGGATAAATTAATAAGTCTTCATCAAGTGTGCTTCATTGTAGGAGAGACTTTGTTTTTCAAAAGTCATTTATTTCCTATAATTTCAATCTTCCCGTCTTCGAAATGGACCAAAACATTGAAAAATTGCATTTTGAAAAAAAGTTAGCGTAATTGGAAAAACTCAAACCTCAATAATTCAAGAACGGGTCTGCCTATTGAGATCAAATTTTGCGGTTATATTCGGGGATGCAACCCCCACACTTTCCATAAATTTCGTCGAATTGTATCGAGTGCTAAGAAATCTGACCTGCTAGAAATTTTATGGGAATTTTTTTGCTAACGCTTTAGTTCGGGTAATTTTTTAGCTATCGGGCTCAATTTTTTTACACAAATAGACTGATTCCATAAATAGATCAGTATCAAATTTGGTCAAGATCTATAGAGCCATTTTAATTTTATGAAATTCTGCATTTTTCGATTTTTACGAAAAAAAAAGAAATAGTCATCCGAAAATAACAAATTTGAACAGATCAAGCTGTAAGCTTGTACAAATGCTTGGAAATGTCAAGAGAACATTGTTACCAAATTTTGTTCAAATTCAATGATGGGAATTTCTTTTATCAAATTGTGAATACTCCGCATATATTTTCATAAAAAAATTGACTATGTCTTGTTTCCCATTGAATTATCTGACTTTATTGTCATACATTTTCAAAAATAAATTGCCTATGTCTTCTTTTCTCTTTTATTATCTGATTATCAATTTAAATATTTCGTTTATAAAAATGTAACAAAAAATGCAATATTCATTTTTTAATCCTAGAGTTAAAGTGTTACTTCTGAGAACTAAAACATTCTACAAATTGCTGCATTTGCTGAAAGTCGTATCCACGACTCACATGCCAGCTATCAACACACGTCTACACTTACGTATAATTTTCGAACAAATTAAGTATCCTGTAAAAACAATAATGGACGTCCGGGTTCGTGAGTCGTCCACGTGTAAAGATACTGCACATATTGTTGAGCTATACGCTTTATTACCTTGTCTAAGTTCACACGTTCCTTCAACTTTTTTTATTACCGATAATTTGACTCATGGACAATATAAGTAATGATCGTACCTAACCAACAACGTTGGAAATCGTGCAAAAATGATAGAAATAAAGCATAGAATGACCCTTACGTTTGAGTATTCATCATTTGACAACTTAATAGACATAATGCTCTCAACATCAAACAAAAATTAATTGATAAATCCTCATTACAAACTATTTAATGTATTGCATAATTACTCAGCTGAAAATTCATCGAATGACTTACAACAAAAAATCAGTGTTATCAGCACCTGAAAATAATTGCAATTGTTTCATCCAAAAGCATTTTTTTCAGTTACTTCAAGTTTCCAAAATATACAAACCAAAAAAAACAGTATTAAAAAAATTAACCCAAAATTCACCGTTATCTTTAATCGGTACTTTAATACGACCAATTATGGAGCAGATCTGAGATGTTAAAAAAAATGCATTGACAGAGAATGAATGAAGAACTTCATACGTATCACTATATTATAACCAGAAAACATTTTTCAGGTCTCAAGATGAACATGAAAAAAAATGTAGCTGTAACAAGAAGGAAAATTTCAAGTATAAGGAAGGCAAAATGAGACGTTGGAATATGACTGCGGCTAGGGTACGCAGGTTTCACAAGAGAATGACATGGCGCGTTGTGCCACAAGAGTGAAAGCACCGAGAAGGATGACGCGCGGAAAAGTGGGAAAAATACGAGAAGAAGGGAATGAGGGTGCGGATGGTATGGTTCTGGTGGCTCCACTGTTGGTTGGGTAGTAGTTGGGTGCTCAGAAACTCCCGGAGACCCCTAACGAGCTCTTTTCTTCCCTTCCTATTTATTTCTGTTCCTTATTTAACCAACTCTCCCGACGGCGAAGCTTTCGTCCCTTTCCTTGTCGCCGTCGCCTATGCTACTAGCATCTCTTCGTCTGCCTTCCCGTTTTCCTCTTTCGATATATTCCCCCCCTGGTCCCCTCTTTGCGCCCCCTGAGAACCATCGGTACTTTCGCCCTCTCTCTCTCTCTCTTCTTCTTCTTCTTCTCTGCGTAGCTTCCAGCAAAATGCTAAAGTCCCTCTCGCAATTCACGCTGAAGTAACCTTGGAGAGGAGCAGTCGGTCTCGTCCCGTTCATCATCCGCCTGCGTCTCTTCTCTACCTCCTCCGGCACCCTCTCAGCTACCCGTTCACGCCCCTAGGCTTTTCGAAGAATGTTGGTACGTCGAATAAAAAGACGAAGATACTCCCGTTGGCTAATACGGAGCCAAGTACAAAGATTGTAGGATAAAAAAATCCAATAGGTTAACGAGAAATATATATAAATGCGTGAGGACTGTTTTGAAGACACTTGGAATTTTCAATGTACGTCAAATAAATAGGTAAAGATAGTCGCGTTTGATAATACGGAGCCAACTGCGAAGATGCTACGAAAAAAGATTCAATAGGATGTCGAGAAATATATATAAATGCGTGAGGACAGTTTTGAAGACACTTGAAATATTCAATGTACGTCAAATAAATAGATAAAGATAGTCGTGTTGGATAATACGGAGCAACTACGAAGATTGTAGGAAAAAAAAATCCAATAGGTTAACGAGAAATATATATAAATGCGTGAGGACAGTTTTGAAGACACTTGAAATATTCAATGTACGTCAAATAAATAGATAAAGATAGTCGTGTTGGATAATACGGAGCAACTACGAAGATGCTACGAAAAAAAAATTCAATAGGATGGCGAGAAATATATATAAATGTGTGAGGACTATTTTGAGGTCACTTGGAATTTTCAATGTACGTCAAATAAATAGATAAAGATAGTCGTGTTGGATAATACGGAGCAACTACGAAGATTGTAGGAAAAAAAAAAATCATAGGTTAACGAGAAATATATATAAATGCGTGAGAACAGTTTTGAAGACACTTGAAATATTCAATGTACGTCAAATAAATAGATAAAGATAGTCGCGATGGGTAATACGGAGCCAACTACGAAGATGCTACGAAAAAAAAATTCAATAGGATATCGAGAAATATATATAAATGTGCGAGGACAGTTTTGAGGCCACTTAGAATATTTAATTTTTCATCTTATAGTATTTTTTATAAATAGTTCAATTGCTTATATACTTACCGCTGGTTAATTACTAAAACCTCTTGAATCATGAAAACGAAAATAGATTTTTTGAAAATTAATCCCTTATAATAGCGTCTTAAGGAATCAATGGTATTGTCATCAATGTAAAATTGCATTGATATGAATTGCAATAAGAAAGCATTGAGAAGAAAATCTCCAAGTTTCATAGCTGTTAGTGTTTCTGTCCTCTAATTAATTTCATTATATTTTGTGGCCTATATAGAAGGATTATAAAGCACGGTATGAGGCAGTTACCGATAAACAATATTGCTTGTTTCGTGCACTACCAACACCGAGCGTCGTTTATACGTCATCATTTTATCCGTAAACGCGGGAAAAATTCTCCGCTCGATCCTCGTTACGCGTAACATCTACAGCATTTTCCTTTTTCCTTTAATAACCCTCTGTTTTTATAGGGCATTAAAACGTGTGCAATGTCTTTACTGTGTGCTTAAAAATATACAGGGTGATAAAAAATTGAAAAATCTTCATACTCATAAAAGTGCATAATTTTTTATCCCCGGGCCTTTTCTCAATTATATTCGACAGCATTGGATATTTTATCTATTTAATACAAGTTGCAGCTGTCAACGTCAGCGTCAGATACAAATTTGAAGTCTGCATATAGGATATTTGCAGGGTTTCCAGTAAATCAGTATGATGGAAATCTACATGCTTAAATTTTGCATTAACCGCTAGAAATACAGTTACACAAGTAGAGTGTTCGCGTGGAAAGGACAGTTGTATGTATGTAGAGTTTTGAGATGTAGAGTTTCATGATGTATGGTTTCAAGATGTAGAATTGTACATTGTAGACTTATGCAATTCCCAATTAAAATTGAGTAGAGTTCTGCAATGAGTTTTGCCATGTAGATTTTCGCCACGTAGAGTCTGCAATGTAAAGTTTTTAAGCATAGTGTCTTAAGATGATCTTCATTAAAATGTAAATAATTACAAATGGAGCGTTGTACAAAAATAAAATTTTGTAATTTAGACTATCGCAATATAGAAATTCACAATCAAAAGTATTACGCATGTAGAATTTCCCAATACAGAGTCTCACGCATGTAGAGTTGCCCAATCAAGTGTATCACGCAAGTAGAGTTCTGCAACGCGAATTCACCCGATGTCTGCGAGATGGAATTTTTTAATGCAAAATTTTCCGTGGATAAAGTATCACCATTGTGAAGATTATTGATGTAGAGTCTGACTTCATCGAACCTCAAAGTATGCTGCAAAAAAATGGCGTTGTTATAAAAGTGCATCTGAGCTTGCATCAGATGCAGTTTTTTAGAAAACATTATGTTAAATTTACATAAATCGTATTGCACTTCATAGAATTTTTAGAGAATCTTCATACAACATATAGAAAATTTATATGTCCACTTTCGTATACAGCTTCTATCTAGATTTTTATATATAATTTTGATACAATCTTCATATAATTTTTTTACTTGGGAAAATTGTGTATTGCTAGGATTATTTGAAGAAGAGTCACGTGCGTGGAGCGCGTGCGTAGAGTCGTGTGGATGAACAAAAAATGGCGCTTGGAAACTTGTAGGGGGGAGGGAAGGGGGTTTAGATACTGTAGGGCTTTCGATGGGTGAAGTGCGACAGAGTAAGATATGCAGAGAGGAAGCTTAAGAGGGCGGAAGGGGGTGGCTACGGTCGCAGAGCGTCGCTACGATGTACGAATAAAAATGCCTCGTTTCTGCGGGGTGACTGTGATCCTCGGTAGAATGGGGATGGGGCTCAGGGCGAACCTAAGGGGGTGGACTTCTCGAACGACTTGTGATCTGATCAATAAGCCGGCATGGGGGATTATTTTTCTGTAGACTCGGCATTTGAGCATATTTATGTATGTGTGGGTTCAGACATTCCAAGTAAACACAAAATTAAAGAGACGAATAAGGGTAAATTAGACGATAATTTCCTCAGGGTGAAAATTTTTTATTTTCATTTTTAATAATTCTAATTGACATCACGGTACCAAAAATTAAATTTGTCCAGAGAAGTATCGAAAAAAAACCAATTAAGCTAAGCAGTTATTTCGACCAAGAATTGTCCTGTCCAAAAATTTCCTTAAGATATCTGAGTTCAATCATTCGAGGATGAAGTCGAAAGCTGCTTACGAAATTATGAGACCTGAGCTTTACTCGAGCTTTGGAATTTTTAATTTAATATTATTCAATTATCAAATTGTACTTGTGTGAATAAAAGTTGTATGTCGTAGAGAGTAAGATAATAAAAAAAGTGGGAGTGACTTGGAGGCATGAAGAACAGAGAGTGTTGTACTGGCAAAAAAAAATAATTAAGCTAAGTTGAGGGGATTGCTAATTGGGTATACGGAAATAATTATTTTGACCAATTCGAAGGATTGTCATGTTGCAAAAAATCTTCAAGGGATTTGAGTTTAATTATTGCCAAGATCATGTTGAAATGCAAAAAGCCTCTTGAGAAATTACAAAACCGGTGCTCTAGTCTAAGCTCTGGAATTTACGATTTAATCAAGTCCAATTATCGAATTATTCTTATTTGAATACGTGTGAGTCTTGGGAATGTCATTACAGCGTGGAAAGGTAGATGTGAAAAGTTCTGGAAACAGAATGTATAGCGTGAGAGGGAGAAAAGGTGGAAATGGTTTGAGGGCATGAAGGACAGCGGGCGTTGACAAGAAAAAAAATACCAATTAAGGTAATTTTAAAGAACGGCTAATTAATTGCAACAAGATAAATATTTCGACCAATTCGAGGATAGACCGACAAATTTTCACCGATTTTTACGGAACCCGTCAATTTTCATACATTTCAATAAGAGTGGTCAATTCTCACCAATTTTTTCACGGTTGGTCAATTCTCACCGATTTTCACACGGTTGGTCAATTCTCACAACTTTTGACAGGATTGGTCAATTCTCACAACTTTTGACAGGATTGGTCAATTCTCACAACTTTTCACACGATTGGTCAATTCTCACAACTTTTCACACGATTGGTCAATTCTCACAACTTTTCACACGATTGGTCAATTCCCACAACTTTTCACACAATTGGTCAATTCTCACAACTTTCGACAGGATTGGTCAATTCTCACAACTCTTGACAGGACTGATCAATTCCCACAAATTTCGACATAATTGATCAGTACTCACCAATTCCTGCAAGATGGAAAATTATCATTCATTTCGATAAGAACGTTCAATACTCCTCAACCCTGACAGGATTGGTCAATTCCGACGATTCCCGAACTAAGCAACTCCTAACTGCACAAAGGCTCATACGAGATTACAAAATCAAACCCACTCCGCTATAACCTCTACAATTAAAAATGTAATATTATCCAATTATCAACGTCTACTCATGTAAATACGTGTGAGTCTCAAGAATGTCAATACAGCGTGGAAAGATAAAAGCGAAAAGTTTCGGAGACCGAGTGTACAGGGTGGAAAAAAAACGTTCGTAGTGGTTTGGGGGCATCAAGGACAGAGGGCGTTGGGTTCACAAATCCTTCGGTAGGTATGCGCGAGCTTCTATCCTGGATGCCTAATTTCTGGCGGGTTGGGAAGGCGGGATTGTTTGGACGCCTGCTTGCGGCGTGGCTTGCACCCTCTGCAGAGTGTCTTCCCATTCCACAGGGTCGTTTCGTCCAAGGACGCGGAACAGGTTCCAAAGAGGGTGGTATAAGAATCGTGTCCTAAAAGCGCACGGAGCGCACACACTTCGTTTCCTGGTGGCGCGGTTTCTGCTTTCCATCCGCGACGCGAAATCGCACAAAGAGCCGAAGAGGGGAATAAAAAAACATCTATCACTCGAGCGTGGTACGTTGTTTGTTGTTTCCTGACACCAACGTTCCGCACGGATTCACCGCCATGACTCGACTCGAGATTCTTGCGCCGATCAATCGACATCCAAACAGAAATTTAATGAGACACCTGAGGTCACTTCAGATTCTGCCTGGAAAATTTTACAGTAACTGACAAAAAAAGCAGGTGAAAATCGTCAATGTTACTCTTGGAATGGATGTTTCTTTTTATTGTCCAGGAGAAATTTTTACTTGGTAGTTGAGTGGGCGAGATTTGTTAGGGAAATTAATACAAAATAAGGCTCGATAACGATGATCAGGCAAGGAATCTGGATGTCAAATTCATCAAAATACGCCTTAATCGTGATAGATCAGATCAGGCGACACATTGTGATGCTAGATCGTTGAGATCAGGTCAGTCCTAACCTTAATGAGGCTGATCAGGAAGGTATCAATGAAGAATCAACTTGTGTTACATGGCACAAATAAGCACAAAGTAATCACATATCTGGCACGAGGTTGCCTCGAATTTGATAAACTGGGTTTAAAATACAGAACCATGACTTATGTGATGATCAGGATCAAAATTGATACGGCTGATTCAGTTTAAACCTGGCTATGTTGATCAGGCTCGAAACTGAGCAGACTGGTCCAGTTTAACCCTGGCTGTGTTGATTCAGCTGAAACTTGGCGACATTGAACCGGTTCAAACCTGGGTATACTTATCAGGTACAATGTATTAATGCCAGATTTAGGCTGAATTAAACCTTATTTCTGTCAATTGAAATCAGTTCGAACATATCCAATCTGATAAACAAGATTTAGCAAAATGTATCAGCATGAAATCTCATTCGAATCTGGCGTAAATACGATGTACATGATCAGGCAAATCCGACGAACCTGCTTATGCAAAACATCATGATGTCACATTGAACTCAACTCGGCAGAACATGATCATGCGAAACATCATGATGTTGCATCGGACCTAAATTTTCTGAACCTGATCATGCAGACCAACATGATATTACATCGTAATCAATTTTTAGAAACCTGATCATGTAAAAAATATCAACATGCTTTCCATGATCCATGAAAAATCCATTAACCCTAATAAAGAATACCTTGACGATATTTGAAATATCCCTGATCAGTTATCCTAGGTAAGACTCAATCAGGACATCTTGCAATCATCTTTTGTCCGGTCTATTTTGCAATCAACGAACTGACAACACCGGAAACCAGTTTATACATCATCGTCATTACTTCAGAGCTTTTGGATTTAATTTTTTTAACTCGGTTAACACGAAGCTCAGTTCATAATAATGCGAGAAAAAAAAATCACAAGCCGTCGTACCAAACGAGGCGGATACAGCATTCTTTCGATAATAGTCTGACTTAATGGTAGGAAATTTACTAATATTTGCGCACTGTACTCACGAAAGAAAAAAAATAGATGTATATAAGGAAAAGCTCGGAGAGCATGAGGAGCAGCAGAGATAATTTAGCGAGGGAAAATATCATATTGTGTCTGAAAGAGTGACGAGGGGCGAGAGGGGGAAGCATTATTATATCCCAGGGCGGTCTCGCATTATCCTTCGAGCTTGGGTTACGAGGGCAACAAGAGAAAGGGAGGGAAAGAGACAGAGGTGAGCAAAAATGAGCAAAGATGAGCAACGAGTTGTCCGGAGGTACGCTCGTTGCTTTGTGTAGGTCATAATAATCGAGAAAAAACACTCTGTACTGTTCACAGTCTGCTTCGAGATTCTCGTTCATCATTTTTCTCCTTCTCTCCGCCAGACATCTATTTCTGGTGAAATTGTATTTCTAACTCGGATCTTACTAAACCTCACGAAATACACAAAGAGTAGATCGGAATGAGATGTTTTTTCACCTTTTTTTGCTCCCTTATAGGGAAAGCTCTATTTTTATGAAACTTTTTTTTTGTTCGTGGTCCTCATGTCAAAGGACTTGGAATTATCCAAGCGTCGGTAAAAAAAAACTAAAAAAATGTCTGTATTCCTGGTTTTGAAAATTTAATTTCTTATGATTTTAAAATCGGTCTAGCAATTGAGCTGAAATTAAATTTTTTTTTTAACTTAATTTTTTTTTAATTTTTAATAGAATCGATGCAGAATTGAATATTTTCGTTCAGGATATTTATTTTGTGGTATATAATGCAACAATTTTGTTCGGGATTTTTACTTTGTAAAATATTGTGGAATACTTTTGTTCAGCACATTTTTTATGGGGGGTTGCGAAATATTTTCGCTCAGGATATTTACTTCGTGGAATATTATGGAATATTTTCTTCGAGATACAGTGGAAACTTGTTCCGCAACATTTATTTTATGTGATATGCTTGTGCGGAATATTCATTTCGAGGAATATAATTGAATAATTTGGTTAGTCGTATTTGGTTTGTAGTATATTATGGAATATTCTTACTCAGGACATTTAGTTTGTGGGATATCATGAAATAATAATTGTTTAGGATATTTATATTTCGAGTCATCATGGAATATTTTTGCCTAGGATATTTATCTTGCGAGATATAATGAATTTTTTATTTCGGAATATTTTATCGGCGGATATTTTTGTAAGATAAACATTGTTCACACTAATTTCGAGATAATTTTGTATAGGAAATTAATTCATAAAATCGAATTTGAAAAAATTCAGCAGTGATTCGACCTGTGCGAAGTATTCCAACCTCCTTAAAGTTTAACGCGTGTAATATGATCTCATGCTTCCTCGCCGATTTTACAAGCCACAAAAATGATTCTAGTATATACGGGATGCATATACGGGAGTCACATGCCCATTGCGTGTACCGCCAGACCATCACGTTTCTCTCTCCACTTTTTACAATTTACTCAGTATTCGCGTCTCGAATATTAAAATCCAAGCTCGCGAGCTCGTGTTTGGTGCGATGTTACGGGACGCGGAGGAAAAGAGAGACGGACGAGCGAGTCCCTCTCTCTTCTCTCTCTTCCTCTTATTCAGGAGAATGGGAGAGTATACGCAGAGGCATTGAAATAAACGTTACGCGAGGCGAAGCATCGTTATACCGTCGTTATATTAAAATATAGCAATAAGTAAGGTTCACCCGACTCGGCGCTCCCTCCCCCTTCCCATAATACCAACACACCATACAACAGCAGCGCCACTCCTGTAAAACCGGAGCTCACTACAAACCTCCATAATTTCATCCCAGTTCACCGCATCCACCGCTACCTCCTAAAAGCAACGGAGGCTAAGAAATGCCTGCGCACATCTGAAAGGCGCTCCTTACGTTCTGACTATATATATACAAAGCATTCTCTGTCAATTCAGCAATTTTTATTTCGGCCATCTCAGATCTCGAACATAATTGGTCATATCAAAGTACCACTAAAAAGCACTCTATGTGAATTTTTTCAGATTTTTTTATCCAGTATTGAGGAGGCAGTGATAATACACCGGTAGGAATTTCATCCTCCAATGATAAACGCCTATAGGGCTGTCACTCTCGCGGCTAACCTCATTTTTGTTTGGTTTTTCGGTTGTCCTGAACAAACTGCTTTGAGTTTCAAGAAACTAGAAGCTGAGCCCATTTCTGCCATACTTCCGCACATTCACTTAAAGTTTGAACTCCATCTGCCGAGTAGTTTAGGAATAAATAGGTTTTGAAATTTTGAGGTGAGGTGGGAATAGTACTACTTCCTCTTGAGAGAGGGCGCTTTCATTTTTCAAGTCAACATATCTCGGAAACTTAAAGTTACTGAAGAAAAACGTCTCTACATAAAAGTTGGGGTTTTGTGTTAGCTATTTAATGGGATATTTAAAATAATGTCCACGTTTTGGCAACATCGATTTATTTTCGTGTTATTTAATTTTTTAACCCTCGAACCTTGAACCACGCTGTCGATTTTTTTGTGATATTCATAGTTATGCAAGAGTATCTCTGTAATTTTTTTCGCAAAAAAAAAATCCATATTCGAATAAAAAAATAAATCTCCCTCTTGCAGGTAATAAATCTGTGTTACGAAAACGGGAAATTTATTTTAAATATCCCATTCAATAGCTAACACAAAACCACAACTTTTATGTAGGGACATTTATTTCAGTAACTTTAAGTTTCCAAGCTAAGTTAACTTGTGAACAAAAACAGCGATTTTCGAAATTTTGGATTTAAGAATCTGCAAATAATCACATGTAGTGTTTTTTAGTGGTGCTTCGGTATGACCAATTACAGGTCAGATCTCAGATGGTAAAAAAAAGTGGCTGAGTTGACAGAGAATACTGCATATAAGATGTTGGCGGATGCTGGTGGCTTCCGGAATTAACAAGATTATAAGGAGAGTAGACTTATTTTATACAACGTCAAAAGTCTCCGTGGTTCAGTACTATCAATCATTTATGTGCGGTATAATTTAAGTACATGGTTTGTGCTTGGATCATTTATTCATTTGGACCTTCAATCGACGCGCTTCGGCGGAAAGGTTCAATGGTTGGGAATTAGTGGAGGGAATCCGATAGTTTACTAGTGAAATTTCTGTAACAATGTATATAAATAGTATAGTGAAACGAATTTGTCGATTTAAGACCAAACCTTGGTTTTATGGGGCGGGGTTAAAGTTCCGAACGGTAAATACACGAAGGTCTAAAATTCCGAAAATTAATATCCCACCTACATTTTTGCCGAAATTCGCTAGAAAAATTTTCGTCAAAAATGTAGGTGAGATATTAAATTTCGACATTTTACACCTTCGAATATTTACCATTCGAAACTTTGTCCCCGAGACGCAAGGAAATCGGGGTTAAAGTTCCGAATAGTAAATAAACGAAGGTCTAAAATTCCGAATCTTGAAATCGCACCTACATTTTTTACGAAATTCGCTAGAAAACATTTCGGCAAAAATGTAGGTGGGATATTAATTTTCGGAATTTTAGACCTTCGTGTATTTACCGTTCGGAACTTTAACCCCGCCCCGGTTTTATGAGGTTATAATATCCACAAATCCTTTATAGGATATTCAAAATATCCACAAATCCTTTATAGGATAGTCAAAATATCCACAAATCCTTTATAGGATATTCAAAATATCCACAAATCCTTTATAGGATATTCAAAATATCCACAAATCCTTTGTAGGATATTCAAAATACCCAGATGTTCTTTATAGGATATGCAAAATACCCTTTATAGGATTTTTGAATATCCTTTATAGGATATTCAAAATATCCCCACATCCTGTATAGGCTATTTAAAATATCCAAATATCCTTTATAGGATATTAAAAATATCCAAATATCCTTTATAGAATATTCAAAATATCCACATATCCTTTATAAAATATTTTAATATTTTTCGCGTCCACCGTTAAACATGAACCTTTAATCAGTGCATGCCTCGGTAAATCCACAAGATGCCGAAAAATTCGCCGAAAAATTACGACCGGTACTTCGGAGCATAAACCGAATTTTACTTACGCCTCTGTACGAAGTACGCGAAAGGAATGGAGAAAAAAAAAGCGGTCCGCTTTTTCGACAGGTACAGCAAAAAGCCCAACCGGCAGTAATTACCGTGTGTACCGCCTTTCCAGTTTTGTGTTACGCGTACACAGGGTTTCCTGAGCTTTCGGTAGTAATTTAAAAATAATAAATCTTTACGAGCCTGGCCGGTAGGCAAGCAGGCGGACATAGCTTTTTGCTCCCAAGGGCCAGAAGCAAACGCTGTCGAGGTGAGTGCCAACCTCCAATTTGTCGGTCCCTGTATACCTTACATCCCTCCCTTCACCTCCCCCCCCCCCCTTTATTTTTTTTCTGCTCGTCTTACTCGTTTGTTTTGCTCTCGAAGAAGAGGCGAAAGTACGACGAGAGGAACGAAAAATACATTCGCATGAAAAACTCCGAGCGTCTCGACGACCACTCGAAACCGTCACCCTCCTTTTAGTGTACCAGAGCATTTCACAGCGCCGTGCAGATACGTCTCGTTGACTCTACGAAACAGCAAAGTCAGCTTGGTGCCTCGGTACGCGTCAATTAAATTTTCGACACTCGTTTGACACGAAAAATCGCCATAGCCTTCCTTCGTTCCGCTTCTCGAACTAAAAATTTATATGCATAGCAGCTACGAAAAAACATGGTACACTTGACTCTTGTGCAGGAAGCAATTATTATGACGTTTAATTTACCTCATTTTTGCTACATAATTTATTTAACAACTTAATTAAGCTGACTGTTCCGAGTTTAATGTTGTCGGAATTATTCGAAGTTTTTGGTTTTGGGGAAAAAGTTAGGCAATCGAAAAAATGTTTCCGAAATTTTTGAAAAAAATTTCAAGTTTTTTAGGGGAAATTCTGAGATTTTTGGAAAAAATTTTGTCCGAGATTTTTATTGAAGAGTGGGAGATTTTTTGGAAAAAATGCGAGATACTTGGGAAAAAGTCCAATATTATTAATGTGTCGAAATTTCTAGGAAGGCTACGAGATATCAGGACAATTTCCGCGATTTCGAAAAAACAACTTTTAAGATTTTTGCAACACTTTCGAGATTATTATAAGAAACAAGAGAAATTTTCGGGATTTCTTAGTAAACTTCCGAGACATTTGTATAAAATCCCGAGATTTATGGGAAATAGGAATTTCTTGACAAATTTAGAAGATTTCTAGGAAATTAAAAAAACGCATAGCGACATTTATAGCAATAAAATGACAGTTCTGAAGAAAAACTTCTAAAACGATCACAAAAATTTCAAAGATTCGGAAATGAATCCTCAGTAAATTAAACTCGTAATAAAATTTCCAAATTACCAAAAAGATTTAGCGGTATTTTCAGGCAAATGTAATATAATTATATTTCCACGAGGAAGAAAAGGACGTGACATAAGAAAAGAAAAGAGATCGGTAAAACTGAAAGCCAAGGGTACGGCCGTATTAAAAGGCGAGTAAATGAGAGGAAGGAGTATAATTTTACGGAGCGCAGAGAGGAAGCACCACGAGGTTCGCTGGGTACTCGGTAAAACTTGTTAACCTAGGTCCGGGACTAATTATTTGATTGCGTAATTGGCTCCCCGCGAGAAAACGTCAGCTCAGCGGTGTTGGTGTGATGGCGGCGGTCGTTAACCCGCCCTCGAATTGAGGGAGGCTACTAACCACCCGCCGTGACCGCTAAACTCCCGCTGATTCAACCCTCGAACCCACCCCCACGTTTTTCCTCTATATTTCCTCCTTTTCTACCTCCGCAACGTTTTCTTCGCTATTTCATGGGATATTCAATGGTCTATTTATTAGTTGGAATACGAATTAATCGTTAAGAAATTTTTTGATAAATTTTTTTTTTAAGTTTCTAAGTTGTTCCACTTCATATAATAGCCTCGGAATCATCTAATCCATTTATATCTCAAATAATCTGAAGCATGAGTTTTTTTTTGGGTTTCTTAGAATTTTTATTGGTGACTGAAATATTGTTGCTGCTGTCGACATTTTTTTAAAAGTTGTACTTCATCTTGTCACGAGGTGTTTATTATTTCTTCCGATGAATTATTTTGTACAGAAATTGATAGTAGCATTGCAAATGTCCTCCAAGTGGATGCCCAATAGTTAAACGATGATAACGAAAAATCCGACTCCAAACCGTCAGTACGGGAATCACTAAAACTACAAAATAAAACTGCAAAAATCGAAAAATAATTGTCAAAAAGTCTTGATATTTGAGGGTTGTGTTCACACCTGAACGGGACGAGAGAATATAATAATTTCTTAATCTTCCCTTAGATATGAAGTAAGTCACCCCCGGAGTCGCCCTTATGCGTCTAGCAGGTCTCTCATGTATCGCATGCCTAATAACAGCAAAAAATGAAATTTTTTTATAGCCATATCGAGTATACTCAGTGGACAAATTAATGGCGCAGTTACGAATATCCCCTAAATAAATGTCGCACAATTATAAGATACTAACGAAAAATCCGACCCCAAACTATCAGCACGGGAATCACTAAAACCACGCAAAAATCGGAAAATAATTGTCAAAAAGTCTTGAAATTTTCGATTGTGTTCACACCTGAACAGGACGAGGGAATATCATAATTTCTTAATCTTCCCTTAGATATGAAGAAAGTCACTCCCGGAGTCGCCCTTATGCGTCTAGCAGGTCTCTCATGTATCGCATGCATAACGAAACGAAAGAAAGGAAATTTTTTCTATAGAGGTAGAAAGTATACTGCGAGGGGTTTTTAAGGGTGGTCTGGTGAACTCTGGTACAGGGTCTGTCAGCGTATTCAGAGCCTCTGCTGTTCCTGGCTGCTGCTGGAGGGGGTTTGAAAAAGGAGGTTGTGGGATAGAAGTATAGCGCCAGAAGAGCATGGGCTTTGGCCCTATCTGACGTCGCTCATGGAGCTCGTTAGCGTTGCCCTTGGTAACACCCTTCCACCCCCCCTCAAGCAACCTCCGAGAATCATCCCCTCGGAATTTTCCTTCTCACTCACGCGCCGGATCTCCACACAGATCCATCCACCCACTGCAACCCATGGAGTAGAAATGGTGCGGTGGCTTCCATACTCCCTCCCGCGTGATTCAAGGGTGCCAGAAAAAAATCAACCCCCTGAGTTTTCATCCCTTACCCCTGTACCCATATTCACGCCGCGCTTGCGTCCAATTGTTGGCCACTGTTTCCGTGAAAAAAACTCCGGGCGACCAAAGAACCGCGAAAAAAAATTCCGGAGACACTTTCGGGTCTTCAGTTCCATGACGAATCCATCAATAGGATGAAGAATCAGAGAACTAATGCGACAGATTCACTCTTAATCCTTCAATCAATTTGATTACAATTAGGGTTTCTCGGAAATGAGGAAGAGGGACTAGACACGATGGGACTAAGCCAATTCGTTTATTTGATTTTACGGCAACGGCTCATTCCGGACGAACACGCCATCAATCTCGATCAATGAACATGCTGTAATGCAATTGATTTCTCGATGGCGAGACTCCAGCTTCTTAAGGGGCTAGTGTCACCTGGATATCGTCAGAATGAAATTGTCTTGCAATTTTGGATAAGAGGAATTGCAACTCTGACGATAAAAAAAATAAAGGTCAATATTTTTGTGATCCAATTCAATGCTGCAGAAATTTTTTTCTTTTGAATTTTTTCGTAGAGTTAACCCGATGAACTTTCAGCTTTCCAAAGTTTCATACTTTTTGTAAATAAACTTTTGAAGTCCTTAGGCTGAAGACACGTTGCCAATAAGTTGAAAAAAGTTACATCAAAGAAAGAAAAATCCTACGAAACTGAGTGGAGATTTTGTGATAAGCTGTGACCGAGAATTTCGTACTTGAACTGGATTGGAATTCGAACTTTATGAAATGGTCCATGAAAAATTGATAAAATTCCTAGCCACAACGGATTTACGTTTCGGGTTGTAATTTTTGTTTTCATGATTTTAATGGTTAAGGCTTAACCACTTGTGTTGAAAAATCCGTGGTAAATTCCATTTTTTTTTTCTCGTGAAGTAGTGTTTTGAATTGATCCGAAATATATTTAATATTCGACATTGCAAAAAACAATGAGTACCATGATGTCGAGCAAACTCGTTTACCTAAGTCCGTGACAATTTCTTTTTTTATTTTGAATATTTCACGGTAATTCGAGCCCCTTAAAGTAAACATTTGAAATGGTACTAAATCTGTTATCAATTATCCTGCCGCAATGGCTCGTTAGTGGCGCCACAGTCATTTTGCCATTTCGGGGGCGTTTCGCCGATAAAAGTTTCCCAGCGGGGTGCTTTCCGTTACATCGAAATTAATAACTAAGTATTTCTTCATGGCACACTCGAAGAATAAGGCCTGGTACATTGGCGCAGAGCGGAGGGTTTACGATGATATTAATAATGGTACGTCTGCTCGCGATACCACGGGGATTTTATTAAAACTCGCGCACGCTGAGAGAATGGCAGAATATGGAGGTAGCGGGAGAATGGAAATGAAAAAAAAAAAAAGAGGATGCTACGCAAGCCGAGGCCAAATCCGCTTACGGGATGTAATTAAAATCGAAAAAAATGTGTTTAATGAATATTCATTCGTGGGTCGTCCCGATCTGCGATATTAAACGGCGAGTCTGTTCTTCCAACTAGCCCCCCTCCCCCCGACCCACCCCCCGCTGGCCCCCTCCCTCATTGGCCGATACATGGCCACGCGCTTAATATTGCCGTTCACATTAATCGTTCTCACATGTGAAACATTTTCTGTCAATTCAGCCATTTTTATTTTCGTACATTTCACATCTGCCCGATAATTGGTCGTATCGATGCCACTAAAGGCACTTGCGAATTTTTTCACATTTTTTAATGCAATATTTGGAAATGACCGTTTTTTTTATTGACCATATGTCGAATTTTAAACCACTGAAAAAAGTGTCTTAACATAAAAGTTGTAGTTTTATGTTTCGACTGGAATGTTTGAAATAATTTTTATATTTTGGTAAATCGGATTTATTATCGGAAAAAGGGAAAATTATATTTTTATTAAAAAACGGATATTTTATTGACTTGATTACTTGAAGTCTCTGGAAAAAGTGTCTCACGGTAATCTTTAGAAAGTGCCATCTACCGATATTAAAAATACCATTGATACTCATTCTTACAATCAGTTATTTATAAAGATTATTTCGACTTGAAAAATCGTCAATTGTTGATAACGAAAATATCGTTAATACTAATTTCTGCAATCGTCTATTTATAAAGTTAAAGCGAAAAAAAATTCTACAAGCCATAATTTTTCATGGATATACATTATTACTGCATCATGTTGTCGCCATCATTTATCAGATTTCGCGTGCTTCTCTATAAAAGGAACCGACGGGTGATATTTTTTTAACGATCGAACGCACGAATTTATCTCACTCTCGATGCGTATTCTTGAGAGTTCCCGGAGTGTTTTTATTCTTTGGCGCAGATAAGGCAAGGGCAAAGATAGGAGAGAGAAGAGTAAGGAGGGTGGAAAAAGCGAGTCTGAACTTTCGAAGACATTTGCATGTCCCGCGCCTAACGATTTCCTGCTTTCTCGAGCGAAGAGAGACTCGACTCTAACGTGAATATCTATCATCGTTTACTTTGCCCGAAGCGTCAGGGAAAGAAAAAACGGAAGAGGATAATATGGAGTACCCAGTGAGTGAGTCGACTATTGTATACTCAGTAGCTTTCATAAACACACTGATACTGAATTTTTATACAGAAATTAAAAGAATAAGTAAAATCAAGCCTCTTAAATGAAGCTTAGAACCAATTGTCTTGTTCATTGGCTTAAGGAGTGAATACTAATTTTAAGAATTTAGCACATAGCCATAATTCATTTAATCTTATTTTTCCAGGGTCAAATTACATGAAATTAAACTAATTGAATTGAATTTAGGATAATTGAATCCATTTTGGGTTGAGTTAATTCACTTCAAAGTGAGTAGAATTATTTAGAACCAACTGCATTTACTTTGAGTCAAGTTAGCTTTCTCATAATCAAGTGCATTTACTTCAAATCAAGTGCATTTACTTCAAATCAAGTCAATTTACCTAGAACCGACTGCATTTACTTAAAATGAAGACAATTTACTCGAAAACAACTGCATTTACTTTGAAAAAAGTTAATTTACTGTGGTTGACGGAATAAATTCTGAGCTCACCACATTTACTTTAAACTGAGCGAATTTACTGCGATAAATCAACTGAATTTACTTTAAATTACATTAATTCACTTTGAGCCAACTGAATTTACTTTAGGCCAACTAAATTTAGTTTATCGAATTTGATACATTTTTTTTTCTCGCCGTTGGCAACTTCCGTCATTTTAAGTATGTTCTTTTTCCCGATCATATATCAGAGACACGTTCACAAACAATGTCGCATATCGCACTACTGCAGCACAGAATCGATTCAGCACGCGAAATTGCCTTTTCTTCTACCATTGCCGTATAGAAAGTTATCGACGTACTCGTGTATTTCTGGGATGCGGCGATATCCCCGAGTCGTAGAATGGTTTTTATTAATATTGAGTTTTACAGTATAGCCACTCCTCCGATCGAAGGCAAAAATCTCGTTGATCTGCACAAGAGGAACGTCAAGGGCAAATGCGTAGAAATACTTGAAACAGTATTTATTTTTACGTTGGTCGACTAAGGAGTATTGATTTTTTTTCTTTTCAATTTTTTTCCTTTTACTTCGACACAAATCGATATTTATGACCCACTAAATATGCTTCATAAAAATATCTACCCGCAGTTGCTCATCACGTAAATATTAGTACATCACTTAATACGTCTATGTCACCCAATTGAAGCAATTGATCAAGAAACATTTCTCTGTAAATTCAATCACGTCGAAAGTGCCTTTAAGTTTCTGCCTGAAACTGGACTAAAGTGGTCACAACTGGTACATCCACTCGAGATCATTTAAATGCAAGGAAGAAACTTGCCGATAACCTTCATCGAAATCCAGAGGACTTTTCCACGAATCTTCTCATTCGAATTTCCCTACGGCGACAACATTCTCCCTCTCCCCGTCCTCACCTTTATTTTCTTCCTCTCGGTGACTGCGCCCTCAGATCCCCCTACAGTGCGTTTATCTTCCATACCCTATTGATCCGTAAGTGATGGTGAGCGGCGCCTCGTGGAAGGTGGAACGCGGGGGAAGGTGCGTTGAGGGATGTGCGAGGAATGGTAGAAAAAGATGGAAATGAAGGAGTGTGAGGGAAGGGGGAGAGGGAGGCATGTTTCTCCGGAGAAGAGGAGGAGAAAAGTCTGCACGAGAGAGAAGGTTCCAGGGAAGAAGGAGAAAAAGTGAGGGAAACGCGACTTTCCCATGAGGGAGGATATTTTTTCAGGGGAAGATTTTATAGTTGTATCGTATAAAACGGAAAGGTTTGGTTTTGTCACTTTTACAATTGAATCAAAAGGAATTTTCGTCATTGGGAGACTTGGAAAGCGGAAGGGCATTTTCCCTATGAGAAAGATGATCAAGAACGCAATAAGGGCGTAAGTGGATTTTAGGCTTCTTTGTAGATAAAGCATTTTAAACAGATAAAATATGTTTATAAATCAAAATTCTAGTTTATATCTTTGTTTTGGAAAAAGTTTGACCAATGGGAAAAGAAGAGTGTGAGGGAAGCGGAAGAGGGAGGTATATTTTTGAGGAGAAGAGGAGAAGCAAAGCCTGAAGAAAAGAAAAAGTTGAAGGGAAGGAGGAGAAAAAGTGAGGGAAGCGCGACTTTCTCATGGGGGAGGTTGTTTTTTCAGGGGAAGACTTCATAGTTGTAATGTATGAAACAAAAAGGTCAGCTTATCACACTTTCAAGATTAGACGGCAAGGAATTTTCGTTGGTGGGAGGCCTAGAAAGTGAAAAGGCATCTTTCCTCCGAAAAAGATAAGCTAAAACGTCCCCAAATAAAACCTTGCACCTCAAAAAATGTGTAAATCAAGTTTCTAGCTTATATCCTTGTTCTGGGAAAAGGATTAAAAAATGGAAAACGAAGAGTGTGAGGGAAGGGACAGAAGGAGGGATGTTTTTCCGGAGGAGAGAAGGGAAAAAGCTTGCACATGAGAGAAAGTTGGAGGGAACGAGGAAGAAAAGTAAGGGTAACGCGATTTTCCTATGGGGGAGGGTGTTTTTTTCAGGAGAAGATTTCAAAGTAGTATTGTATGTACGCTGCGAAGTGAGACTTTGCCCACTGCCTCTCCACTATTTCCCTATTTTTGCAAAATCGCTTTGATGAAGAAGTAGGGAGTGAAAATTAAATTACTATAAAGCTTGAACCCTTTTTACCGCCCTTTGCTGAATTTTACCGAACCCTTCCATTAAAATTTCGACATTTTTCCTTGTTCACAAAAAAAAAAGCTTCCTCCGTGAGGGATAAAAGCAATTGGAGAAGAAAAGTTTGCACGTTATGCACAGAGCAAAGGAACGGTAAAGGGAAAGAGAGGGGAAGAAGCCCTTTCCGTAGGGAAGGGTGTCTGTTCAAGGAAGGATTTCAAAGTAGTATTGTAGAAAGTGAGAAGATGAGTGCCTTTCGCTCGCACGATTAGACGCTCGGGCCTTTCCGTTAGTGGGAGTCTTAGAGAACGAAAAGGGACCTTCCCTGCGAGGAGAAAAAAAAATTGGAAAGGGGATAGAATGCCCTATCCCGGAATGAAATAATAATATTAAGATGGATCGAGCGTGAGGGTTGGGCTTTGGATGAGAGCTTTTGGGGTGCCGTTACCCTTGGTGGAGCTTTTCCACCGGTGCAGACCCACCAAACGCTGACACTGACGCGTGCGGAGTCCCTTTTTTCATCCCGAGTCTCGACGAGGGAGAAGAACACCGCGAATTCGCATTGAGCTAACTCACACCAAGGCCAACTTGAAAGAGATGAGGTATACACTGCTACTGATACCGCTGAGACACCCCCATGCGTGATCGGCCATCGCGAAAACTACCCTCGACAGCCATTTTGAAACACCCCCTTTTAGGGAATAGTGTGGCCACTGCGAGGATACGGAGTTCGATTATACGCAATCTTCAGCGTGGAACAAGTATATCAATTTTCGTTTTCTTACTTAATGTGGAATGGGATAGCAATCATTTATCGGTCTGTCAATGTCTACATAACAAAGTTGAAGTATCGGAATCAAGACTCCAAAATAAAAATGTTGAAACCAAGGTTAAAAATTGAGTTGTTGGAATCAAGACTAAAAATTCAATTGTCGGAATCAAGACTGCAAAATCAAGATCGTCAGCACAAAACGGCAAAATTAAGATTAGCAAGTACAAGATGACAAAATCAGGATTTTCAAAGACAAGATGACAAAATCAGGATTTTCAAAGACAAGACCACAAAATCATAATCGTCAAAGACAAGAACAGAAACTCAAGATTGACAAAGACAAGGCTGAAAAATCAACATTATCAATGACCAGGCCACAAAATTAAGATTATTAAGGACAAACTCGCAAAATTGAGGTTGTCAAAGACAAGGCAGCAAAATTACGATTATCAAAGAGAATTCTCCAGAATTAAAATTATCAAAGATTGTCTAAGATAAAAAAAAAGCGAAGTCAAATTTGTCGAACACAAGACTGAAAATCAACATTAACATAATGAAGACTGCAAAATCAAGTTCATCATGTTCAAGACTCCGAAATTCAGATTGTCATGTTCAACACTAAAAAATCCACATTATCATCCTCAAGACTAAAAAGTTCAGATTGTCATGTTCACGACTGAAAATCTCAGATTGTCATTGCCAAGAAATATCGTGACAGTAAACAATAAGACCGCAAAAAATTCAAGCGAGAAAATGTTAACGAACAAAAACAACTAGACAAATATCCTGGCTTTTAGTTCACTTAAGCAAAACAACAAATTTCGAAATCGAACTACAAATCACAGGAAATGGTTTCAACCAACGAAATGGTCACCCTGATTATCGTTCCCTATTCACGTCCCAGTCGACGATCCATTTTCTATGTCCAAGTAAAAACACTTTACAAGTTCGAAAAATCAATTTTCCACATCCCTCCCAAAAAAGAGTTGTCAAACGGGTCAGTTAGTGACTATGATGATTAAAATACTGAGTGCATGCTGCACCGAAACGACGTAATCCTCGTAGGGAGCCGAAAAATCATCTTATCAATGTTTCCACAATCGCGAATGAAGCGACTATCAAGATAAACAGCGCTTCTCTAATGTACTAATACCGGATGAAGACTGAGGTGAGCTCGGAACGAGGAGGTCGAGTTGGGTAGGAGAAAACACGCGCACAAATTCCTCGGGCTTCCCCCACCACTTCATCGGGCCCATATAACAGACCCACCGTATGAATCTACATTCGCTGAACTGATCAACATCCCGATGGTGGCCCAAGGCTCGTTCATGCCCAGTTTTTTGTAGGGTCCTCTTTGTTCTAGATCCTCTGGCTCGGCATCACATCACAATGTGTCGTTTTTTGTTGTTTTGGAGAAGGGGGAACTTTGGGCCCTTTGCCGCGTAACCTCTACCCTTGGCCTAGCGTTAAAATACAACAGGCTCGGCTCTTTCGGACTTTAGAAACGTCTCCCCGGATACTTAAGGGCCTAGAGTAGTGTAAACGCTCTGAGATTAGATGATCTTGACATTTTTTTAAAAAGAAATTATTACATGGAATATTTTGAAATTCATTAAATGTATTCATTCAAAATTGCCGATATCGACGAATTTTCTAAACAATAATAATTGCATGTAAGCGACTTATGCGCAATCTCCTCAGGCTCATTAAAAAAAATTGAAAATAAAAAAAAAGTCCTTCCCCGAGGCAAAAAAAAAGTCCATACGATGAACTAGAATTTTGGAAAAATTTTAAAATCTGACAAAATATCAAAACTTTGAAAAAAAAATTAAAATTTCGCCTCAAGATAATTAATATTTTTTTCAATATTAAATTGACATTGTTCATTCATTTCTTAAAATCCTCTGCTCCATTTTTATTCCACTAAGTTGTAGCCAACCAGTTTCAATTTCGAATTGTTCAATATATTTTATCGAAACGTAAAAATATGAAAGGGTAAAAAAAAATATTTTTACTAAACGGAAAAACACTTTTTCTAATTTTTACATGAAAAGAAGCAGGCAATTAATTAAAACTATCCAAACTGAAAAAATGTATGCATCTGCACAAATTAATTTTAAGAATAAAAACGCTTGTGAAAAAATATCGATAACAAGACTGGGAATAAATTAGATAAAAGATCGTCGACTGGAATAAATTGCGTATCATGTGCCGGGAACAGTTTCTTGTTATTCTTGCATTAATTGATGAAAAGGGTTAGCAGAGCGATGAACGAGAAGCTACTGCGATCCCCGGTGCATTATTTCATTTGCATACTCACGCCCGTCGGGCCTGAGAACTTTGTCATGAAGAAAGAAGAACATCCCTTGTAGGCTGCCAAAGAGAATGAGAATTTTCTTCCTTTCTTCATCACGCATACACGAAGAGGTGAATAATATGTATATATATAAGGTCTACTTGAGGAAGGAGGAATGGTTCATTCAGAGTAGTTATGGCACTGTGACATATTTTAACATTCATTCGCGGACTCGTTAATTCGTTGGTTATACGTGCGAGATCACGTACGACCGCGTGGTTCTCCTCAGGAATAAATGGGCCTACGTGATACAACTGACGGTGGAAAGATCTCTACAGCCAGTATGTATATCTCTAACAGTCCCCTCCGTTGCTAGATTCCCAGACATACTTTATTTTTTTGGGTTCTTTAACTAGGTACCACTATAAAATTCGAGCTATCTTGAAGGTTGGAACATTTGATGAAACATTAAATATAACTTTATTAACATTTTTTTTTTGTTCATTACAGGAACAATCGCACATTCGCATCTTGACAAGTTATAGGTCCACCAGAATTTAAGTTCGCGCTCTGACTTTGCTGTATTGTAGCTATATCGTATTTGCGTTGCTTGGGTTCTGGTGGATATGCATTCTGGTGGATGTTTACATATGCTCGATACTTATTTGGTAGATTTGTATTCTGGTAGATGATGGTCTGGAGGATATGTATTCTGGTGGATATGTATTCTGGTGGAGTTGTATTCTGGTGCAGTTTGATTCTGGTAAATGTGTATTCCGTTGGAGTTCGATTCTGGTCAAATTTTATTATGGTAAATACGTATTCTGGTGGATATGTATTCTGGTGAAATTTTATTATGGTAAATATGTATTCTGGTGGATATGTATTCTGGTGGAGGTTGATTCTGGTAAATATGTATTCCGGTGGAGTTCGATTCTGGTGAAATTTTATCATGGTAAATATGTATTCTGGTGGATATATATTCTGGTGGAGTTGTATTCTGGTGCAGTTTGATTCTGGTGGAATTTGATTCTGGTGAATATGTATTCCGGTGGAGTTCGATTCTGGTGAAATGTTATTATGGTAAATATGTATTCTGGTGGAGTTTGATTCTGGTGGAATTTTATTCTGGTGGAGTCCAATTCTGATAAAGTTGTATTCTGGTGAAGCACGATGCTGATGGACTCGTATTCTGGTGGATATGTATTCTGATGCAGTTGTAAGTCAAGTGTCGGTCAAGCTTCCATTGTTTTAAACTAATAATTTCATCCGTTCTTTTTTTTCTTTTTACTTGAAATAAAATCCTTTTCCTATGAGCTGCAGTTCAGACCCCCTTAAGATCCTCAACTTAGCACCACGAGACATAGTCCAGGCTATTATTTCATAATAATTCCAGGCGATTCTATCGAAAAGTTTGAAATTCAAGGTCAGACGTTTAATTATAGTTCAGGTGCAGAGGATATAGTGATGATAAATGTGAGGTAGCAGACAACCATAGTCTGCTGATCTCAAGGTTCTCGTCGTCCCAGAAATCTTTTTCACCATAGGTGTGCCTTAAGAATATCGAATCGAATAGAAGTCTCCAACGTAGCTCATGGACATTTATCACGAATATAGGGACGATAGTTACATTGGAGATTACATTCCGAAATTAATATAATTGCAGTTAAGAAAAGCACTCCGGGGTGTTGTTCGACGTATTTGCATACTAAAAGGCTCAGCCTCGACAAGCCCAACTACCCGCAGGGCTCGCGCCAACATTCTTTCATATTTTTTTTTGCACCGCGTCCACGAGATGGCGTCAGACAAGTTAATTGGATAAATTGAGTCGAGGCGAGAAAAACGCTCGTTTTTCTTTGACAATCATAATCATAATAAAGGAAAAATAAGCTACAGGAAGTTTATTAATTGATGACCGTTGGAAAGTCGTGAAAGAGGACGTATTGATATTCCACTTATAATTAGACTCAGGAATTATTACCACAGAGTCTGAAAATTAAATATTATTATACTGATGCTATTTTCGAACCTTTGACATTTTTTTAATTGATTAAAAAATTCTTATTTTTTGGATTTAATATTTTTATTCATTTTTTGGTCCCAATATAATAGTAGTAATAAAAATATTGGAATGTACTTTTTTTGAAACTATTGACTATTTTTTTTATCTTATAAAAAATGTTGTTTTAAAAAAATGTATACTATGATTCTTAATTTCTGGGAATACGAGAAATTAATTTTTTTTAACAAGTATTTGACAAGATATTAATATTGCATTTACATGATTCAAAATATACTTGGAAATGCAGAATTTGTAAAAAAATTTCAATTCTCGATATTACATATTTAATCAGTATATTATAATGTACATTTGTTTTTCAAAGTATCTGCCTGAAAACAATATGAATTTAAAAAAGAAATAATAATATAATTATAAATTTCTATAAACATGAAAAATGACATTTTTCATAACAAGAATTTTTCCAAATTCCTATTTAACAAATTTATTTAAAAATCTACTCGAGGTTTCAATACATTTTATTATCGCAATTTTTTCAAGCTCATTTTTCTCGCATACATCATAATTATTCAGAGAGATCCCGAAATACTAAATTAAGATCTTCTTGTTCCCAAAAAGACAGCTGGCGAGAAATAAAATATTTCACAATGCTTCGTAGTCTGAATGGTAAATAAAAAAACGCCCTGTGAAAAAAGTCTCAAGCTCTATTGTTAATTTATTTAATTTCGTGAGCGTCGCTGGTGACGAAAAACCGGAACGATATGTATATGAGGAAGAATGATGAAGAGAAATGAAAAAGAAATTTTTTTTTCAAAGACGATACACGAAGAATAAGTGAAAGGGAAACAGAAATAATAGAACCAGCAACTGTAACCTGCATTTGCAACTGCAAACGCTGGATTGTATTATAGCCCGGAGGAATTTCTAATGAAGCGTGTGAACTTGAACCCGTTTTTCGTCGTGTAACCTAATTAAGTCGGGCTGGTAAGCGAATGCTAATTTTGCGCGACGGGAACCGTCGAGACCCGGGTAACAAACACCCCGTCGTGGCCCTCTACATTCTACGCATCAACAGATTTTATTCGCACTTTTCTTCACTGCAAAACTCACGTGTAATTAATTGGAATAATTGATAGTGACAATAATGTCTGATTCGGTTTGAGAAAAAAAATGTTTCTATGTAATTGAAAGTATTTATTTTCGTGTTTATTGAAAATAATTGCACAGTAGTTTCTACTAAATCCTATGAAATATAGAACGTATAATATAACAATTTATGATTCTACTACGATCTTTCATTAAATTTCATATGTCAATTTTAAAATAAGCTTAATTAATGAAACCAGGAAATAAATGCGCAAATATTGTTTTCATGTTCAGATCTTTGTCACGCAAAAATATTCGGAAAAAAATCAATCAATGGAGAAAGAACAAGTGTTGTGGAAAAGTGTCACGCTAGGCGGAAAAGTTTCGCAATTGAAAATTTCGCATCACGCGCGAAATTTTGTATCATGTGGAATATGAGTAGTTGCAGAAAATGTCAATAAGGCGAAAGTTCGCATTAGGCGGAAAATTTGCGGGGAAGATAATTGCGCATCACGTGGACAATTTAGTAATACACCGAAAATATCAGCGGCAGAAAATGTAAATATTTCCAAATTTTACCTTAGCCCGAAGATTTCGACAGAAAATGTTTCATCAGAAGAAAACTACTAGTAACAAAAAATTCAGCTTCCTGTAGAAAAAGGCAACGGAAAATTTTGCACTAGAAGAAAATAGTCTCTAACCAAAGAAAAGACGCTAGATAAAAAATTTCCAACAACAGAGATGTCTCGACAAAAAATCATTGGCAACGAAATATTTCTCGTCAGCCGGAAAAACACACTACAAAAATTCCGCAACGAAAAATATAATGTCGTACGGAAAGTCGTAACTGAAAACTTCGCTTCCTGCGAAAATTGTCGTCAACGGAAATTTTGACGGAAGACAAAAAATGTTGACATACAAAATTTGTTCGACTTGGTGACAAATTTCGTGGCAAAAAAAAGTCTAGCAGAAAATTTCAATAATCAAATATTACGCATCAGACAAACAGCAATGAAAAAAAGTTCTCGTCCCGCAGAAGGCTTATAAAAAATGGTATCAATCGTGTGATATAAATCGGTACACATTGCCTATGTATTTATCGGTGTGTATATAACAAAATAAATTTTAAAAAAATTCACAGAAAAAATAGGGGCTCGTATATCGCGTTGGTGGATTGTGGTTATCCCGGGAAATCGTCGATGTTTCAGAACACGAGAATAAAACATAGTATACAGTGGGACCTGCATCGTTCGGTGGGTGCAGGTTGCAGCTGAATGCACCGATTCCAGTCAATGGGAAGGATAGGCCGGCAGGCACACGGTTCGATGGGGATGAATATCTATTGATTGGCGTGGCCCGAACCCCTCTCGTTGATCGCTTCGATACCTGCCACACATCATTGAGTGAGAACGGGCTTCGAAACCCCCAAGCTAAAACCTTTTTGTACCTTTTACCTGTTATTGGCCCCGAGTTAATCGTCGTATTTTTCACGTGTGCCACGTGCCAACTGCCATCGACAGGTACACCGTCTGTGCACTCGTACACATACCGATTTTTTTTTCTCTTTTCCTATCCATCGATACCCATCACTGAATGAAAATAAAAAAAACGTAGCGGTTTGGTCCACTTGTCGGAATAAAAAATTTCAATTGTTCTGTGTTTCAAAGTCAAGAGGGCAAAAAATAGAAACTTCATCAGTATTACCGATTTTTTTTCACTTTTTTCCTATCCGTCGATACCCTATTATTGAATCGAAAAACGAACTAGCGGTTTGTCCCACTTGTGGCAATCAAAACTTTCAATTCTTCGGGATTTGAAATTCAAATGGTCGAAAAATAGACCTTTTAGCATTATTACCGATTTCTTTTCATCTCTGTAATAGAGTGATACATTTTTGTATCTTTTACCTGTTATTGACCTCGTATTCATCTTCGTATTTTTTTCGTGTGCCACGTGCCAACTGCCATCGACAGGTACACCGTCTGTGCACTCGTACACATACCGATTTTTTTTTTCTCTTTTCCTATCCATCGATACCCATCACTGAATGAAAATAAAAAAAACGTAGCGGTTTGGTCCACTTGTCGGAATAAAAACTTTCAATTGTTCTGTGTTCCAAAGTCAAGAGGGCAAAAAATAGAAACTTCATCAGTATTACCGATTTTTTTTCACTTTTTTCCTATCCGTCGATACCCTATTATTGAATCGAAAAACGAACTAGCGGTTTGTCCCACTTGTGGCAATCAGAACTTTCAATTCTTCGGGATTTGAAATTCAAATGGTCGAAAAATAGACCTTTTAGCATTATTACCGATTTCTTTTCATCTCTGTAATAGAGTGATACATTTTTGTATCTTTTACCTGTTATTGACCTCGGATTCATCTTCGTATTTTTTTCGTGTGCCACGTGCCAACTGCCATCGACAGGTACACCGTCTGTGCACCCGTACACATACCGATTTTTTTTTTCTCTTTTCCTATCCATCGATACCCATCACTGAATGAAAATAAAAAAAACTCAGCGGTTTGGTCCACTTGTCGGAATAAAAACTTTCAATTGTTCTGTGTTCCAAAGTCAAGAGGGCAAAAAATAGAAACTTCATCAGTATTACCGATTTTTTTTCACTTTTTTCCTATCCGTCGATACCCTATTATTGAATCGAAAAACGAACTAGCGGTTTGTCCCACTTGTGGCAATCAGAACTTTCAATTCTTCGGGATTTGAAATTCAAATGGTCGAAAAATAGACCTTTTAGCATTATTACCGATTTCTTTTCATCTCTGTAATAGAGTGATACATTTTTGTATCTTTTACCTGTTATTGACCTCTTATTCATCTTCGTATTTTTTACGTGTGCCACGTGCCAACTGCCATCGACAGGTACACCGTCTGTGCACTCGTACACATACCGATTTTTTTTTCTCTTTTCCTATCCATCGATACCCATCACTGAATGAAAATTAAAAAACGTAGCGGTTTGGTCCACTTGTCGGAATAAAAACTTTCAATTGTTCTGTATTCCAAAGTCAAGAGGGCAAAAAATATAAACTTTATCATTATTACCGATTTTTTTTTCACTTTTTTCCTATCCGTCGATACCCTATTATCGAATCGAAAAACGAACTAGCGGTTTGTCCCACTTGTGGCAATCAGAACTTTCAATTCTTCGGGATTTGAAATTTAAATGGTCGCAAAATAGACCTTTCAGCATTATTACCGATTTTTTCTTTCATTTCTGTAATAAAGTAATACATTTTTGCATCCTCGATGTGTTATTGACCTCGAGCTAATTATTGTTTTCTATACGTGTACCTTGTGCCAACTGCCATTTAACAGGTACGTTTGTGCACTGACATACATACCGATTTTTTTTTACTATGCAAATCCATCATTGAATTTGAAAAATGTAACGATCTGTTCACCTTGTGACTGTCAAGATCTTTAATTCTTCGGTATTCAAAAGTGATCAGGACGGAAAGTAGAATCTTCATACTTATTACCGATCTTTTTAGCTCTGTAATGGCCTGATTTTTGTCGTTCTCAGAATATCTATTACCTTAGAATTTTCTCCGTTCTTGATTCAGGTTAAACCTTCAAAACCTTTTTTTTTTCACTCCAGTGAATTCCAACGTCTGCTGAAACGGTTTTTCGTTACCGGTCATATCGTGTATACCATGTACTTTTTTCGCATCAACGGTTATAAATATTAATAATGTACATGTCTTCATTGCTGAACATTTTGTTACGAAAGTTTTACCCATCTCTTTTACGGGAACCCACTTTCTTTCATACGGGACCGCGGAGACAATACACAGATATCGGGTTACCGATCACTCTTTCTTTTCCCGCTGCTATGGTCGTATACAGAAAACGAGAACCAAGATTATGCACTTAAATTACCGACAAGTATAACGGTACCTGATCGATATCTTAGGCAAAAAAAAGTCGGGCCTGGATGAGGTAAAATCTCATAGATCGAGTCGATTGGAAATTTGAAATTGCCTTGACTAATTTCGATTTTTTTTAATTTCATTTTTTATGTTCATTAGATTAATTTTTACTTTAAAATTATGGTACCTTCATAATTATGAGGATCTGAGCGCATCTTGTTTACAGACTGATCCAGACCTGATCATGTTTTGATCGACTATCCAGTCGGAATCTGATCACCAATTCGTTGAAACCTGATCGCAATCCGATCGCGACGTGATCATGCCTGATCCGCGCCTGAACAAAATCTGAAAACAAACTTATCGTAATATGATGAATTTTGCATTAGAACACGATCGGAATATCGAACGTGATCTCCACCTGATCAGAATTGAAACCACCCAAAGTCAACATTTTTGAAATGTATATTGCATAAAAAATAATTAAAGCAAGGTTGCAAAAAATTTGCAAGGTTAAACTTTGCAAATTGCTTTCTCATTAATTTTGGTTTTTTTACAACGATTCCTCTATGAGGAATTATGCCAAAGTTAGAAAAATGTTAAAATCTGACAAAATATCGAAACTTCGAAAAAAATAAATAAAAAAAAATAAAAAATAAAAAACGTGATTTTTTCGAAAATATCAAAACTATAGAATCCGAACCGCTTTTCCGATTTTAGTCAAATTTAATACTAACCAATATTAAGGATACCTGCACTTCCGGAGAATTATTTAGGGAAACATCATCAATTTTACGAAAGCCAGAGCGTGTACGTCATTTTTAATTTCAAAAAGCAATGAAATGAAAATTTCTCCATACATTTCGAACAAAATTGCAACAATCAAAGACAAACTGCTACTTCACTTGTTTGTCAAATCTCAGTTTAATCGAAGCCCTGTACATACACACACACACATACACAAATACATACGGACAGTTTTTCTAAACCACTTTCCCTGACGTTTTAGACCATTTTTTATTTTTCATGAAAACAAAGTTTCCACTATGAGGTTGCAAAAAAATGCGACGATCAGTAACGTTGCAAATTTTCTCATATTCAAATGGTCAAAATTCTCTATTCTTCCAAAACTGAAAAGAACTTCACGTTAACGAAATTAATTTAAAAAAATAAATGAATAAATAAAAATTTAACGAATCGTGGGATCCTATCTCGACATGTCAACTACTGGGCCTGCGGCCAGTGTCAGAAAAATCGGTGCAAAAAAAACTGGTTGTAACGACTTTCTAAGACCCTCGAAACTCGCTTCTGTCTCTCAGCGTGCTGGCATATTGCATGTTATATATAGGCTTCTGCTCCTCCTGTCAACCCTCGTTGTTTTTTGCTCCGGCTTTAATAATTGATCATCTGATTACGTTACATTATACCAGCCGGCTTCCGCCGTTCATGTGTCCCACACTATAACACACACGCGGCAGTCTCTTCGGCGATTCGTTGGAGAGGTCGCAAAAAAAGTGTGTCCCCCTCATTCTGTCTTCGTCGCTTGGCTCGGTATTATATCCAGCCATTTTTTTTTCTTTTCACTCTGTCTATCTTCTCAACTTCGACGCCATTTGCATAAAGCCCCCTTATCGGTAAATACACCGGGTCTCCTGCCCCCCTTTTCGTAATGAGGGTACTGGTGCCCCCTTTGCCCCCTCTTTTCTACGTCCACTACATTTATCCTCTGTTTTTTCATCGTCACAACCCATTGTCCTATCGCCTTCACTTATATTTCACTCTTACTCACTCTCATATGGGGGTCACTTATATTTCACTCTTACTCATTCTCGTATGGGGTTCCATGACTTTTTTCTTTATCCAATCATCCCCTTACTGCTCAGACCGAGCTTTATTTCCATGGCAGTAACGTACGTTGGTTTTGTTGTCAGAAATGAAAAAAAAAACGCGGAATGGAATTCGAACCTACTTCGAGAAAATTTTAAGTCACAAATCGGTTTTCGAATAAATGAAAATGATGTCGAAGGGAACTTTTCCTCTCTTTTTTTCTAAAAGCATGAGAAAAGAAAAATATGTGGGGCTAAAAAACAAAGAAATCGGCTCGTTCGAATACCGATCTTTTGAAAATCGGCAGGAAAACGCCGAGTTTGACCAAATATTGTGAGAATTCAGATCGAAAAAAATGTATACAAATAATTTGTAGGGAAGTAATTGCCTTCCGATTTTTTCCAGGCTCGATATTTATAATTTTCCAAGGTTTCGATCGGTAAGCTAGTCACCGATGTTGGAAGACAACATTTTTCTCTCTTTTCTTTGTTCTACCAAAAGCAAAAGAAATTGAAAATATTTTAGAACAAAGAAAAAAGAAATCGGCACCTTGAAATGCCAGTTTTATGTCTCCTGAAAATCGACAAGGAATCGCTAAGCCTTTGCAAGATTTTTTACATATTCAGACCTAATATTTTTCTCTTCTATGAGGAAGTATCCTCCACCGATTTTTTCCAGGCTTCATCCTTATAATTTTTCAAGTTTTCGATCGGCATACTGATAACCAGTGTCAAAAGATAAACTTCTTCGCCAAAAGCAAAATAAATCGAAAATACAAGGGGACAGTGAAAGAAGAAATCGGCACTCCGAAATACCGATCTCATCTCTCCCAAAAATCACCACGTGTTTTCAAAGATTTTACGTATCCAAGTCCAACGATTTTTCTTTAATTCCATGAAGAAGTATTCTGTTCAGATTTTGTTCAAACTTCATACTTATATTACAAGCTTTCGATCGGCATGCTAATAACCGGTTTAGAAAGATAAACTTTTTCGCTGTTTTCTGGCAGAAGCAAAAGATCGAAAATATATTGGGATAAAGACAGAAGGGATCGGCATTTTTAAACACCGATCTTATCTCATCCGAAGATCGGCAAGAGATCGGCCAAGTGTTCGAGTAACTTACATGCTGCAATGGCTTGTACAAAGCCTGGGGGCCACAGGAGTTCTTGTGGCAGGTGTACTGAATCGTATAATAATTAATATTCAGGGTAGAAAGAGTAAAAAAAAAATTGCAAAACCGACGCCGTGCGTCTTGCGCGGAAGGTGATCGTGTCGACGAGAAAGAAAAAGGAAGAAAAGAGGTTTAAAAACGCCATATACCGCGCCGTACAGACTGCGGTGAATTATATCTGCTGTGTACCTGCTTTTAAAGCTACTGTATGTAAGATAGTGGTTTGCGCGTTAGCGAGATAATACACGGATCGTGTATGTACACCTCCATAATCATCCTTTACCACCTGGCAGAGTTTTTACTTTCTTTATTTTTAAATTAAACAAAAAGTCATGAATATTCATTTCCGCTGGTACTTTAATTGTTTAATGAGATATTGAACGTGTAATCAACGTGTCTAAACATCTTTTAGTCTTTATCGCCATATAATTAATTTATCTGTCTTAATTAATGAGTAATTAAAGCATGAAAAAAATTGTTATGGAAATTATTAGGTTATTAATCATAACATAATTAATAAATACATAATTAAAAATAAGAATGAAGTGTTCTTTTCTTAATTGTCTTCTTTTCGCATATATTGTAAAAACAATATAGATAAAGTAAGGATAATAATTTATTATTAGCCGATTCATTAATAATTAACAATGGAGTGTTACCGATTTTTCATCATCATGTAATAATGTTTTATCAGAAAAAAAATGGAACAATATTGTCAAAATAAAAATGGCAACCCTCCAATTTAAAAACCTCTCGTGATTTTTATTTTTTATTTATTTTATTGTAGTTTCGAAGCTGTTGAGCTTATCTATCGAGAAGTTACGAGCGTTTACCGAGACTCGGAGATCGATTGGATTAGCGTACATGACGCAGGCTGCACCAGAGACGATACCGATCTGCCTCATCACGTGACAAGCCAAAATGATCTCGATCGCTTGATCACCGGGACTTTCAGATCTTTTTTGAACGCTCTGCCTGCTCCACCGACTATCGTCACTATTGCCCGGTAAGTCGTCTACCGATTTTTAATGTTACATTAATTCAAAATCATTAATTTGAAATTCAAAATCTCCAATTTTTTATGAAGAATCGACGCACAATGACGAATAATATATGAAATACGTCATGGAAAAATAATCCGACAACTTTCGGACCACCGTGCAGAAAACGCGAAGTAAAAAAACAAAGCAATTAAAAAAAGACTTTCGGAAATTTCAATGTTAATCCTTCGCCTTCCTTAAAAAAAAAAAAATTGTTCTACAAATTTCCCGGACCCCAACATTTTTTTTTCATTAAAATAATTCCCAAATTTTTCTGACTACCTACGAATTTTTTCCAGATTTTTTAAATTTACTTTCATTTTCGTTATATATGAAATAAATGTGTGAAATGAACACAAAAATCAAAGCAAATTTGAAAATCTGAAAAACTTCATAAGTATTCAGAAAAAAAACGAATCATTTGCGTAATTAAAAAAATTAGGTTTCCGTGAGATACCCTCATTAATTAATATTTTTATTAATTAGGTAATAACATTTTGGTATTATTATTATACAAAATCCATGGGTCTTAACATTTTTTATACCATCGAAAAGTATTTGAAATTTCATATCATTTTTCTCTAAGTGATGCGAAATTTACACCAAATGACAAAAATCGTTTGTTGAACAATTGTTTTCTTCACCAATTTGTTAATAAAATTTTCGGATTATTATTATGCGAGATCAATGTTTTCAGCACGTTTTATGTGCATTATTTTCTTCCGATTTTTATCCCATCGGGAAGTGATCGAAATTGTCTCCGAAACTCACTTTTGGCGGGACTGTACGTATCATACATCCTTAAGGTTGAGAACAGTAGCGGCAGCAGAATTGTCGCTTTAGCCCTGAATTCAGCGACGAATCGTCGATCGCGATGGGAGGGACACAGGGAAAATCGAAGAGAGTTGGGGTGGCTCCAAGGGGTGGGTTTCCAGTCGATGGGGTGAACGTGGCCCCTCCTACCCTCGGCCTTAGGGGCGGGAGGGGGCGCCCCTCGTATAGGGGTGCACAAATGTATATCCCTGTATAAGCGAGTATGGGATAAAAAGCTTGAGGCTTTCTCCAACAGATGGCGGGATAAAAGAATTTCCATTTCACTTTCTCGATTTTTAGGTATCGTTAGAAAAAAATTTCAATGCAGTGCTTGACATCACATTTCCCTTAAGCTTTTTAAACCCCATTTATAATAATAGTATCGAGTCACTAAAATCTCAATAATTATCGAAAATCTTTCCTATAGACAACTTTTTAAAATATTAGTAAGCAAAAAGTATGAATTAATAAAATTAATAGTAACATAGATAGATATTTATTCAACACAGCTTAAAAAATTATTATTATCTTAACTCTTTTATCGCCATCTAAGGTCATATAATCGAAATATATTTGTTAGAAAAAATATAAGTTTTCACTAAATTTGGAGAATCTTTTATACAGTCAAATTTTCAAAATGTTGGTCAACAAAAAATGCATATTACGGAGATTAATTGAAACATGAAGAAAGAAATGTTAGATATTTTTTCATTATTCGCCATCTGAGATAATATCATCCAACTATATTTGTTCGAGAACAAAAAAAAAAATGTTTCCCTCTGAATTTGGAAAATCTTTCAACGAGCCAAATATCCAAAATGTTCGTTAAAAAAAAGTCCAAATTGAGCAAAATTAATAATGTCAATAAAAAAAAATCCAAAATGACACAAACACGGAGAAGAAAATTTTCGACGCATTGTTGAAAATTGAATTATCAAGAAATTCTTTCATCGCCATTTGAGATAATATAATCTTATTATCTTTGTTGGACAACAACAAATTTTCCTCTCAATATTCCGAATATGTCATCGAGCTAAACATCGAAATGTTGGTAAACAAAAAGTCGAAATAAAAAAAATGAATTATGTCAAAAAAAAATAAAAATTGATAAAAACATGGATAAGAAAATTTTCGACAGTGTTAAAAATTCCATAAAAAAAAAACTTATCACCATTTAAGATAATCTCATCGAATGGATACGCTGGCGCCATCCAACGACGTAGAGAAGTAAAGTTTGACTTCCGCAACGCGACGTAGCTGCGTTAAAGTGAATCGATTTCAGTGAGAGTTTACCTTCCCCTCCCACTTCTCCCTCTCCGTCGTCTTCTTCTTCGTTCGTTCGCGCACCCCCGTTTCCGCCGAGGGTTGGTAAATGTACTGCAAAAGCTACGAACGGAAGTCGCCTCTGCGGGGGCCAAAAATCTGTTTTGTTTTTTTTTTGCCGCTCTCGTTTTTTGCTCTCACTTCAACGCCCCCTTAAGCCGGAAATAGCCCCCGCGATTATTATTCATTTCCTCGCGAGAAAATAAAAGAGTTCGATAAATGCTGCGGTACGGGAACCGGAAGTGAATCACCTTTTAAACAAGATTTTTTTTTGTTTTTTTTTTTTCAGGTCCAGCAAGGACGATTATTGCCCGGCAGAAGATGTGGACCAAATTCAAGCTGCTGTGCTTGAGGAACTTGGACAACGTTTGGGACCGGAAATTGACACCAAACTCGCTTATCTCGAGGAAGAAACATTCTAAAACGTCATCCCATTTTTATTTCCAATCATGATTCTGTTTTTGATCATGATTTTTTATTTCGCATTTTTGTGCATGACAGGATTATTATTGTATTGAAATGACCTGTAAAATTTAAAGATTGACTAATTAAAAGAAAATAAATAACCAATACCTGAAATAAAAAAAACGGCTTTTTTTTTGCGATGCGGACCGATTTGAATTTTTTTACATGTTTGTTTTTCGGTAAGCCACAAAAATATTCCTTTTATAGGAATCATCAGAGTTATAGAACCCCGAAGAAAAAAGAAAACATTTCACAACGTTAAAGCTTTTTCTTCCCAATCATCGTTCCGATTCTGATGATTTTTTATTTCGCAATGGAAAGATTTTTTTGGGCGCAAGGATTATTATTGTCTTAAGATTACCTGTGAGCCTAAAGATTGGCTAACTAAAAATAAATAAATAACCAATATCTGAAATTATAAGGAAATTCATTCATATTCGCGATAAAAACCGATTTGCTTTCTTGCCATGTCGAGCCTCAAGAATATTTATTTTTTAGAAATGCTAATGTGCAAGAATCGCGAGGAAAAAAACATTTTACAACTTCAGTCGTTTTTTCCCTCATAATGGTTCCACTTCCGATTTATGATTTTTTAGTTCGTAACCACATTGTTTTATATAAAAGAATCATTATCGCATTGGCATAACTATAAAACCATAAAAATTGGCCAATTGAAAATAAATAAATACCTGGAAAAAAAATTTACGACGAAAAGATATATAAATTAACAAAAATGTTTTATTTTTCCCCAAGCCTCAAGAATTTTTATTTCGGTAGATACATTCGACTTAAAAATAATACTGCTTAGCTTAAATTTTTTTTTCGGAGATTTCAATTTTTTTTTAGGAAATTCCAATTTTCTTTAACATTACACATTTAATTTTCCTTTTTTTAATAAGAAATTCTAATTTCCTCTTATAATTACAAATTTTTATTTCTTTTCTTGATAAAAAAATTAAATTTTTTTTTCTATCTAAGGATTTCAGTTTTAAAAAAAATTAAAAACTGAAATGAGAAAAATTAAATCTTTTGTTAGCAATAATTTGGATAATAAAGTAGACTATTTGGCGTTGCTAGTTCTGCGGAACCTGTTACTAAACAAGGACAAGAAATCGTATGCTTTGTTATCTACGTTCTCGTGGCCAGCGAGAGTCTTTGATCTCGAAGGTACGAAGGAATGAAGGGAAAGGAAAGGGAAGAACATGAGAATAAGACCGGTACGCGCACGATTTACATAAGATCCGTGCCACACTGGCCCATTATACGCCAAACGGGTAACACAATGCCACGTGAATGTTGGCATTTTATTTTTTTGCATCACCAGCGACAGCAGCAGAAGACCCTTCAGGGTCGAAAACGTCTTATTTGCATATATCGTACCAGCGGCCGGTTTCCCACACCCTTCAACGGCGTTCCTCTCTCTTGTCCCTTCCTTCTTTCCGCTGCCCTCGACGCTCTTCTTTAACTCAACGCTGTTCCTGTCCCTTCAGCCGTCCTCTGCATTCTTCTTTCGGCACGTCACGCGCGCGCTTTCGCCTCTTGCCCTTTCAGAGTCCGACGGCCGCGCAACGACAAAAAAAAACGGGCCAGCGATAAGCAAAAAAATTGGTTAAGAACGATAGAGGAAGTATTTCTCTTAAGAGAAAAAAAATTCTCTTAAGAAGGGATATCGCATTTCTGGATTCGGACAATCAATCTTTTATGCAATCCAAGGTTGTATGATGAAAAAATAAAAATTAAATAAAAATTAAATGAAAATTAAATGAAAGTTTAATAAAAATAAATAAAAATTTAATGAAAATTTAATAAAAATTTAATGAAAATTTAATAAAAATTTAATAAAAATTTAACAAAAATTTAATAGCAGTTTAATAAAAATAAATAAAAATTTAATAAAAATTTAATAAAAATTTAATAAAAATTTAATAAAAATTAAATAAAAATTTAACAAAAATTTAATAGCAGTTTAATAAAAATAAATAAAAATTAAATAAAAATTAAATAAAAATTAAATAAAAATTAAATAAAAATTAAATAAAAATTTAATAAAAATTTAATGAAAATTAAATAAAAATTAAATAAAAATTAAATATTTTCATGAAGGTTATTGCATTTTAGGACTCGGGCAATCAACCGTGTAGGTGACTCAAAAGTTTCTGGGGGCCATTTTCTTGAGGGAGTCGAGTCTCCACCCTTAATTGCTAGTAGAGTACGTTCAACAATCCCTGGGCCATTGACACCGGCTTTTAGTGGACGATTAAGCCCTGTTAATAGTTCGTACTTCCTCTGACCTAGTGAATTTTATGGGACGGTCGTTACGCGAAACTGTCGTCCTGGAAAGTTTGGAAAATTTGCCATTCCTCTGACTCGGAAACTCTGAGTTCTCTTAGCTGCTTTGTATGATAATCATGCTCGAAATTATTGTACCTAAGTATTGTTGGAGTGCTTATTTGCATACGTACGCAGTCATTAATAATTCTACAAATTCCTAGAATTATGTGTAATAAAAATGTGTGAGTTCGTAGAATTTGTTTGAAAAAATAAGACATCATACTTTTTTTGCAGATATCAAGAAAAAAAAATTCTGAATTAAATTGGAAGATTTGAAAATAATTATTTTGTTTTTCGGCTGAATTTCGACAAAAAACTAAATAAAACTAACAATTACTGTCAGCTTACATTTGTGAATTCAAACTTCTTGTAATATTTTTTTACCATCACAAATTCTGAGTAAAAGTTTGGAAACAATTTGACCTATGAAAATACTTTACTACGAATGCATCGTGAATATTTAGGCCAATTTCAAAATATTACTCTATTAAAAAGTTTCAATAAACAATGTTTTTTTATTTACGTTTTCAAAATTTCAACGTGTTCCCAGGATATTTTCTCAAATGCGTATCTCTTTTTGATTTTCAGAAAAAAAAAATATCCAGTGAGATAAGCAGTGATATAATTTTTTTTTAATTTTTAATTGTTTATTGTTTCTTTCTCCTCGTTTCATTAAACCAAAATGCAATTTATCGGTTCACGAGACATCTGCGTGTCACGAGAAGCCAACGGTGGCTTTCGGTGGCTTTATACACAGAAGAACTAGACTAAACAAGAAGAAAAAAAAATTATTCAGGCTGGCAAAAGTGCAGCCGTCCCATATGGGTGCCATTTCCTTAATCCCATCTACCCGTATCCGATTTGCATTAAAAATCAAGCTCAATGACTGGAAAAAAACATTCCAAAGGTTTTCCATCAATTACTGCATAATATTTTCAAAAAATAACACACAATAATAATAATAATAATAGTATACACAAAATTGGCACAAATATATATACAATTTTTCAATTGATCTTTAATACAAAAAACGCCTGATAAAATCTCACCGTCGCCGATAAGGAAAATTATTTTAAAAAATAAATAATGATAACGATATTTGCAAAATTAGGAAAACATTTTTTTTTTTAATGCTGATGGATTTCGATATTACGTAGGATCGCGAGAGAAATAAATGCACGTTAGGTTCATTATGCGCGTGACGAAAGAGATCTCGATGCCATCCAGGAGTTTATGTTAATTAAGGGCTTAGGGCGATGCGAGGCGAGAGACTAGGTTACGTCGGAAATAGGCTCGCAAAGCCAATTATAGCGCGAAGCCATTGCGAGTAGACCCCGGCACTTTTGGGACCGTCTGAATTCGCACCGCGTTACATATATGCAGATATATATATATATATCTTGCGCAACGTAAAAAGGGTGACACAGAGAGGAGAGAAAATTTTTTGAGGAACGTAATAGGTGAAGAGATCGGAGTGTATGGCATTGTTCAAATGTGCTACGTGGTACTTGTATTTATTCAGGCCTTTTGTTCGACATTTCAAATGGTCACGCGGGGCCCAATAATGGAGAGGGGAGAGGGAGTAAGAAAAAAAAATTCGGATGGGCGAGAAGGGTTAACTTGGTTAGTCCTCGAAAAGCAGCAACGCGGGTCAGTCGACGTTTTCTAAGTATAAGGAGTGTTTTTTTTTCTTTAGGGCTATTTTTGGGCCAGTGACGACATTTGGTGCATAGAAAATGTCCACCAATATATAGTGCATATGAATTAATTTAAAAAAAATAATTCTCATAGTTTCACGTCAATTGAAGATGTAATTATTGCTTATCGGTTTTATTAATTTAAAAAATAGTTTTATTGTGGAGAAATTCATAATGAACATATTTTATTGAGGCTTTTAGGATGTAAAGGGAAAAATAAATGGGAAGAAAGGATTAACTTGGTGATTTTTCTTTCATGATTATTTCTGGACCAGTGAAGACCCATTTTTGCATAAAAATGTCCACTAACACAATAAGCACTCGAGGAAAGTGAATAAAAAAATTTTCTTTCCTCGTCGGCTAAGAATAAAATTGTGGTTTAATGGTCTTATTAATGGAACAACTGGACCATTTAATTTATCGGATCATTTAATTAGTGCCATTTAATTTATTTTCATCGATGAATAATGATCACATCGAAGAATTCGAACGAACAACAGTGACATTAGTGCCAGAAAATAACAAAGAGACGAATTTTCTAAATTATTACATTTTTCAATTGGCCATCAGTGCCATTTAATTTTCTTGCATAAAAAAATAATGATCACACCGAACTATTGAAAAAAACGACAATGACATTAGTACGAGAAAATAACAACGTGACTAATTTCCTAAATTATTATATTTTCCAATTGGCCATTAGTGCCATTCAATTTACTCTCACAAGAAAATAATGATCACGTCAAAAAATTCATCAAAACGACAGTGACTTAAGGGTCAGAGAATAAAACGTGACTAATTTCATGTATTGTCATAATTTTGAATTGGCCATTAGTGCCATTTAATTTATTTTCATGGATAAACGAAGATCACATCAAACTATTCGGAAGAAAAACAGTGTTTAGTGCCCAGTGAATAATAAATCTCGATGAAAGAAAAAAATGGCACTGCCACTGCACTTTTTGCTGCATGGCTGATTCTCAGTGGATGCATCCACGTGTGATTTGGCTCCACCTACGTGACACAAGGCTCGCCTCTCGTTGGCGCTCTCTGCACACCGCACTTCCAAACCTATACATACACACGTACGAGTGCAAGAGCAACATATGCCACGTGCAAGTCGACGGCATGCAACCCTCGTCGATTGTGTGTTGGTGAATGCATCTCGTGCAGCGGATGCAACTCCGAGTGGTCAGTAGCTCGCTAAACGACTGGCCGCTCGGTCTGCATTCTCTCTCCTTTATCCACTCGAATTTCATACGCGCAAGTGACTGTTTCAATTATTGCTTCTAAAATCGTGCGTGATGGTACAAATTTAGTGTGAAATTATTTTTCCCTAATAAAACATCTGTTGTGCTAAAATAAAATGTTGTTGCGTTTATTGATCTCATTTTCATATTTTTTCACTTCCTCGTACAATAAAAAAAAATATTTTTGTGAATTTTTTGTTTCTTAATTTTCATGTCAGGATAATAAAAATGATCCAAAACGTCGAGAAAAGTGGTTTAGAATTTTTTTTGTATGTGTGTGAGTATGTAGTGGGAGTAAATGGGCAGTTTTTTTTTTTGTTAAGACGATAACTATCGAAATTTTGTATGTATCTTCTGCAAATTTGGTACGCAAGTGGAATATCACTCAAAAACGTTTAGGATTGTACTTGGCGCGAATCGGTTGGAAAATTCAAATTTTAAAGCATTTTGAAAATTTTGGAAAAAGTGGTTTTACGATATACCTTTTGGTGATTACGGTATATCAGTCTAAAATTTTGTACAGAAATGAAATTACAGTGGATCACGATTGGTGAAAAAATTGGCGAGAATCGGTAGAGTAGGTCAATTTTTATTGCAATTTGAATTTTTTAAAATATTTCAACCACGTCAACTCCCTTTAATTTTAAGACAGCTTGCTGCAATTTTCAACGTGAATTCAAAATTATTTATTAAGAATGATGAATTTATGCGAAGGAACGGCTGGTACATTACCATTTTGCTTAAAAAAAAAATTGTTGAATTAAAAAATTTCCATTTCGCTCAAGTTCAGTTTACATATGGGCGACTATACAACAAGGTAAAAAAAAGTGGAGTTTGATGTAACGTTCAATTTTTTTCATGGCAAAAGCTGAAAAGATCAGAGAAATTTTCATATTTATTAATATAAAAATTACAAATAAATGATTCAATTATTAATTAATCATTTTTTAAAAGTATCGAAAGAGTTATGATGAATTACAAAACTATAATTACACCGAGATAAATTCATATATTCCGATCCAATAATTTACGTATTACATTTTTTATTACAGTAATAAAATATTAAAAATAAAAATAAAATAAAACTTAATGTATAGTTAAAGTAAATTAAATGAAGGGGAAATAATGACGTTGGCAATTAAATGATATTAATAATTTTTTCGAGGTTCTTCGAGAATATTTGATGGATAAAAGTTGAATAGCAAACAATTTGTCATACTTTTCAAGGTAATGATTTAAAAGTGTTCGAAATTATGTTTTCTTTTCAACAAAATGGTCACGACTCACGTGAGGAGTAGCGATTGGATCGTCTAACATACATGTACGCACCCTCCATCCCCTCTTTGAAATTTTTCGCCACTTTCTCCGTCGCTCACTGCTTCTGTCGTAATTTCGTAGAGCAGTTCATACCCCACCGACTCTAAAACACCCTCTTGGGTTCCTGCGACGTCTCCGCGTCAAGGGGGAGGACGACAAACCACCCCCACGATGTATACAGTGCGGTACTGGTTGGCTAACGACTTTATTTAGCTTTCGACAATCTTGACTTATTGTAAGGAAGATTATGATACATAAATGAAAAGAAAAATTCAGTGGAATAATATTTAGGGGATGATTTTGATATTTCAATTTCATGATATATATATATATATTTTTTTTTTTCAATCAAAAGTTTAAGAATGATAGAATATGATGGTATATATTTTCGTACAATATATTCTGAAGAAATCTAAATCATATATTAACGATATTATGCTTTTCATGGGAGAATATAATATTTAGGGGTCGATTTTTATATTTAAATTTCATAAGATATTTATTTTGTAATCAAAGTTCACTTCCGAAAATTCAAGAATGTTCGAATATGATGATATATCAACGTACAATATATTCTGCACAAATCTAAAAGATATATTAACGATATAGTGCTGGTTTTGGAAAAACATATCATTGATATATCTTGAAGTACTTGTAAAGTTTCCAGAGAACTTTTTCTCCAACAATATATTTATGATATATTTTGAAAATATTAAAAATATATTGGAACTGCATAATTTGATATATTCATCTTGCGACAATTTCGACTCATTGTAAGGAAGATTATAAAAGATGAATTAAAAGAAAAAATCAATGGAATAATATTTAGGGGATAATTTTTATATTTCAATTTCATGATATATATTTTTTTAAATTAAAGTACATTCTAGAAAATTCAAGAATGTTCAAATACGACGATATATCATCGCAAAATATATTTCGGAAATATTCCAAGGAGAATATATTCGTGATATATCTGAAAATATCAAGAAACTAACGGGTCACATACTGTAAGACATATTTTCACAGAGTATTTTTGAGTTATCTAAAATATATATTCAAAATATAGATCTTTTTACTGATATATCCAACGTACATGAAATATCCGAAAGATATACCAAACATAAAGAAGACTTACGGGGAAAAAAATATTCACGATATGTTTCAAAATATTAAAAAATTAATATTATAGGATATATTTTCATATAATACTTATGGATAATGGCCGAAATATATATTTCGAATATAGATCTTGTTGCTGATATATTCAACGTATATATGTTTAAGTGAGCAGAAAAAAAAAATATATGTATATATATATGGAACATACATTTTTTTGAACATTCAATCGTTCGCTCGCGACGCTTTGAAAAGGCGGAGGGGGGAAGGCTATTTTGATTAACCATGGATTTGTCGGAAGCCGTAAAACGTGCATCGTCTTCTTAAGTTACTTTTTTCCAGCTCGGGATCCCACAATGTCCCCTAATGAATCTCTCAAACTCGAATTAAAACTTGAAAAATTGTTGTTACGGCACGGAAATTGTACTGCAGTGAAGTTGTTGAACGCTACACTCGATTTCGTAACAATGCAAACTTTTACGTCGCCTCCTCTTACCTCCTTTACCCTCGTCAATTCCTACCATAAATACAGCACGTTTGGATTTCCAGGGGGTCCAAAACAAATTATCGGACGTTCTCTTATTCGTGCTTTTCTCCGTCAATCTGTCTATTTCAACAGACAATCCATCGGCTGCTGGATTTTTTTGTTTTTTTTAATTCCAACTGGTCAAACTTTCCAAAATTCAGCCAAAAAAATTTTTATATAACGTTTTTTTACCATAGTAAACATTGTCAAAATTATGGTACATGCAGGAAACGAAAACCGTATAAACAAAATGTTGAGAAATGAATAAAAATTTACAATAATGCTTTGCGTGCGTGTGGAAAAATATTTTAACTCATTACGACATTTTTTAGCAAAGAGGAATTCAGCAGTTTTTTATTTCAATGTTTTGTGTAGCTTTTTCAGGTGAGAAAAAAATACGTCATTGATTTCTTTCACATTTTCCATCAAAATTTGTTTATCTACATCTCTTTACCTATTTTTATATAGCAGGACAATGACGTGACAATTATTCGTCACCTTTCATGCATGTGGCAACCACGATATCGTTTTTATTACTCTCATAAAAATTCGACAGTGATGTGCATATATTTATTATTAATATTTTTGGAGAATTTTTTTCCGATGTTCCTATCAGACCTTAGAGGTCTATTTTCGGTAGAATTTTGGATAATCTTTCTGATAGATTTTTTGGTGGATCGTCTATTGTGATTCTACCAGATTTATCAGTTCAGTTTCTGATAGTTTTTCCGTAACCTTTTTCGGTAGTCTTTCGATTATCCGAACTGGTAGTCTCCGGTAGATTTTTACTCAAATTCTCTGATAGATTTTTTGGTTGATTGTCTTTTGTGATTTCAGCAGACTCCACAGCTCATTTCTTAATAGATTCTCCATTAGCTTTTCTGGTAGGTTATACCTTAACTGGTAGAGTCTTAGTTATTTCATCCGGTAGAGTTTCCGGTAGACAATCTAATAGATTTTCAAGTAGGTTCTTCGATAGCATTCCTAGTAAAATTTATTCTAATGGCTTAACCCCCGCCCTTAAAATTCACGTACGAGAGTCAGCGCTTCGAAATCCTCATGCAGGGTAAACCGTCCTATGCTCGAATCGATACCTAGTGAGGAGAAAGCGTGCGAGAAAAAAGCAAGAATGAAAGAGAAAGAATAGAAAAAGAACGAAAATTTTCTACGTGAACGAGTGAGAAAGACGTAAGGGAGTGTAGAGGACGTAGTGGGCGGGGATGTGACGCCCCCCCTTGCCCCCCTCGCCGCGCGGGCGAGGGGAGGGGGCCCTGAAAGTGTAGGGCGGATTTTGAGGGAGATGTTTCGTTCGTCCGTTCCTTCGTACGAGCAACCGTAGGTTTTTTTCCGCCCCCCATCCCCCTCTTCCGCCCCCTCCCCCCTTAAAGTACCCAGCAGGGATAATCTCCAACCCTCGGGTATCTCCTCCTCGCTCTTTTCATCCCCCAATTCACTCACTCACTCTCGCTTTCTCCCTTCGCTCACTCGTGTGCCCCCCCGCCCCCCTCTCCCCCTCCCCCTTGCCCTGAGTTGCCGGCAACCTAAGCCCTCCCGCCGTGACGTAAATGCCGCAACATCGGAATAGTAGCGGCGGCAGCAGCAGCAAAAGCAACGTGCTGCATGGCGGGAGGGGGGCGAAGGGGGGCGAAGGGGGGGCATTGGGGAGGGTGCTGGTTTTGCCGGAACGTGGCGTACTCAGTGACGCGTGTGCACGCAGAAAAACTCTTCTTATTTATTATGCTCGCTGCTGCCGCTCGTGCTGTGGCGCGTTGCGTGGCATGGCGGGCCAACCAGCGCACGGCGAATCGATATTCTCCGCGCGTGAGTTTGACTCGCTATTTTTTTATGACCCTACCCACATGGAAAATGAGTGTTTACAGAAATAGGCAGAAATGACACTGTGGAATGAATATTTGAATTAATTATACTTGAGAAATAAAATGGTGAATGTATTTAATGAAGAAAAAGCTCACTTAACCTAAAAATTGCGAAGAATATAACAAACTTCCGAAGGGAATTATTTTGAGGGAAAATGAGGGCTTGCAGAAATAGGCAGAAATTTGAATACATTATATTTGAAATATGAAATTGAAAATGGAATCTATCAAGAAAACTTTATTTAACCTAAGAACTTCGAAAAATGTGAAAAAAACTTTCGGAAAGAATAATTTTTATGGAAAATGAGTGTTTACGGAAATAGGCGGAAATGATATCGGGGAATGGATATTTAAATACATTGTACTTTGAACATAAAATGACAATGTAGTCCAAAAAAATCTCATCTAACCTCAAAACCTCAGAGAATGTAAAAAACGTCGAGAAAGATACACAAGGAAATTCATTGCTTACAGAGATTGATAAAAATTACAGCTTTTAATGTATACTTGACCACGTGACACTACAAATTTTGAATGTCGAAAACCTCACTTTACCAAAAAACCTCAAAAAATATAATTAATATACGGAAAGATACTTTTAAGGCAGTATTATGAACAAAGAACAATGAAATGGATGTTAAATGCAAAAAATTTTTAGGTTATCCTAACAAATTGTTGGATACATCGATATACCTAGCATTTCGAATTTTTCGGTCATTTATATAATAGTTAAATATTCAATTCATCTTGAAATATATCTGGATTATATTTTTTTTTTCGGAAAATATATTTTTTATATATAAAGGAATTTACTTGAGGCCAAAGTACATTTCTGTATTAAAATGGCGTAGAGATAAACAAAAACATGGAGATTCTTGATGGAGATCAGATCGAAGAAAGCTTTTATTCCTGTGAGTAAGAGAAAGGTTAGGTGGCCAGGTATGAGATCGGTACAGGGCGAACGATCGAGGTGATGGAAACGAAAAAGGCTGGAGGAAACATGCAAAAGCTACGATGAGATTGAAATAGAACTGTCCGAAGCTGAGTGAAGCGTAGAGGCTCATCTCCCTCTATTCCCTTGACTCGAACAAAGATTAAAACCGAAAGGAGATTGCAAGAGCGATCCTCTTATATTAAGTATACGAGACAAAAGTACGACGTTTTGCATGTGAACTCGAAAGTTGTGGATTGGAACTACAAACTCCATGTTTGGATGCCAATTGTCGTATATATATCTCGGAAGGTCCATTTCGGAACTATCCCAAACTTTGAAATTTTTTCTTGTGGAATTTTTGGTAGATTTTTTGGTAGAATTTTTGGTAGAATTTTTGGTAGAATTTTTGGTAGAATTTTTGGTAGAATTTTTGGTAGAATTTTTGGTAGAATTTTTGGTAGAATTTTTGGTAGAATTTTTGGTAGAATTTTTGGTAGAATTTTTGGTGGAATTGTTGATAGAATTTTTGGTAGAATTTTTAGTAGAATTTTTGGTAGAATTTTTGGTAGAATTTTTGGTAGAATTTTTGGTAGAATTTTTGGTAGAATTTTTGGTAGAATTTTTGGTAGAATTTTTGGTAGAATTTTTGGTAGAATTTTTGGTAGAATTTTTGGTAGAATTTTTGGTAGAATTTTTGGTAGAATTTTTGGTAGAATTTTTGGTAGAATTTTTGGTAGAATTTTTGGTAGAATTTTTGGTAGAATTTTTGGTAGAATTTTTGGTAGAATTTTTGGTAGAATTTTTGATAGAATTTTTGGTAGAATTTTTAGTAGAATTTTGGTTAGAATTTTTGGTAGAATTTTGGTTAGAATTTTTGGTAGAATTTTGGTTAGAATTTTGGTTAGAATTTTTCGTAGAATTTTCGGTAGAAAACTCCTCAATATTTGTATCCCAATTGAGCATAAAACTGATACAATCGTCAACACAATAAAAATACATCAGTCTCATAACCTCAAAAATTACAACCAGAGCAAAATGTAAACTGGATGAGGCAATTTCTTAATTTATGTATGTCTCTAAATATCAAGACATTTATCGCCACTTCATCGCCTTTTCCCTCATTCCACTCTTCTTGTCGGGTCAGTTATACCACCAGCAATAATAATAATAATCGTAATAATACTTCGTTTAAGTAGAGCTCAAGGGAGACGGAAAAAGGAAAAGTGAGGGGGAAAAAAAAAAGAAGAAAATGACTCCTGCTTTCACGGTCCGAGTTGGGACAAGCGGAGAGTCTATGTTGATGCGGTTTCTTGCTATGGTTGGTGGTTTGAGGTTGTGGTAGTAGAGTTAAGTGGCGATGGTCGTCGTGGTGCTGGTGTGAAATGGAATTAATTATGACGACCCTCTCAACAGGTGGGTGTCGACGTCTTTAACTCTCACCAACCCCCTTCGGACCCCTCTTTCCAACACCCCCCTCCCCCCTCCCCCTCGTCCTCAAGAAGGTCGGTTCTGCCTGTGGTGCTTCGACTCGCTCGGTAAAACCACCCGTAGTCGTGTCGCAGACCGTCCTCGAGTAATTTACTAAGAAAATAAATAGAGGGCGAGTCTTCCTCCTCTTATTTTTAACGTCGCCGACGAAACGACCTGGAAAAATGGAGCAAAAGGACAATGTTATGGTGTCTTAATTTGGTAATGTGTATGGGTAGAGTCATGAGCTTAGGAATTATTAATAATATGAAATACCATAAATCTAGATGGAGAGATTATAAATATGAATAATATTTATTATTATAAATGAAAATATATATGGGTGGATAAATGACGCTAGAAATTATTAATACCTAATATTAATAATATGCAGTATGGCGTTACATTTTTACAATAATCACAGTGAAAATAGCCGTACTTAAAAAATTTATTTAAAAAATCAATTGCTTTTAGCTAGTACGAAATTTTAGACATTTACTAAGTTTCAGTAAATCAGTGTTACGTATTTACGATATTTACAAGCAATTTGGCCAAACTCGAAATAAGATTTTTTTAAAATTAAATTATCTGAAGTGACCAATTCACAAAAAAATTTATTAAGCGGGATATTGATTGTAATTTTCTTTTATTATAATAAAAAATCATCCACCAAACTTATTAACAGACACCATCAATTTCGAAAGCTTGGAAACTTAAGAACATAAATTGTAGTTAGAAAATGACAATATTTATATAACCCTCAAATAAATTAAAAAACAAATGGAATAAATCGTAGTTACATAATGACAATATTTGTATAACCTGTAAATAAATTAAAAACAAATTAAAAAGCCTGCCAAAAATAATTGCGTTCCCTTTCGGATTAAATTAACATTCTCAGTACTCACGACTGTTTTTACCCTTTATAGTCTCGTTTTATTGATACTTGAGAGTTCAATAGGTCGCACTCGACTTTCACATTGCACGTACATGTCAGGTATATAACTTTGATTAATTGACTCTTTGTGACACCCTTCGTGCACCCTGGAGATTCCTAAGGGCGAACCTTTTTTATGTTTGATGCAACCACCACACCTTTCGATTATGATTTATTGGCTATTGGAGCTAAGCAGGTGTTCAGCCACGTTGATCACTTGCAATGCCTAATTAAACGTATTGCCTTTATTAAATCAATGTCTTTATCATTTCATAGCCAATCAGCAAATATTAAGGAAAAATATTGATAATTATTTCTACTATCAAAATTGAAAAATTATCTCTAAAAAAAAGCCAATGGAGAAAATCAAATTAACAACAATAGTAAAATCGCAATGAACCATTTGTGAAAAAATAAATATATGGTAAATTTGAAACCTATTAAAAAAGGACATTTTCCAACTATAATATGCAAATTGATCGCAATGTAATCGCCTTAGTTTTTTTATACATAATAATTTTCTCGGGCAGACTTCCATTTATTCTTGTTATACATGTTATTATTACTTATCCATTAGTGGTTCTCAAATAATACTCTACAAAAATTAGCAAATGAATGAAAAAAACAATTCATCATATTGTTCATTGAATTTTTTTTTCGTGTCTAATAATTATAATTTTTGTGAAATCACTGTTAGATAATTAACCTGCATTCTTAATTCGAAAAATTATATTTTTCCTTTTTTCACGCACAAATGTTAGAATTTTTTAATAAAAAAATTCTCTGTCAAGAAAAATTCTTACCTCAAGAAAACATGTTTTTCATTTCTACTTTTCAATACTTCTTCAAAATAAGGATTCAAAAACAGGATAAAACGAGAATATATTTCAATGCCTAAACTTTTTAAACACGTTTACGGGCTTAAAAAAAATTTGGCTTAGAAATCTTTGTACGTCAATAAAAAAAAACACGTTGATTTCCATTACATTTTTTCCTAATAAAAAAACATTCATCACAAAAATAAATATACAACAAAATCGGTATGAATTTTTTTTTTTAAACCGACCCACATTATCAATATTCTTATTTCTTCTATAAACAAAGTACAAAAATGTTAACATACTTAATAAAAAATTAAAATAATAATAAAACATTCTTGATAAACGAAAGAAAATTTTTCGATCTAAACCCAATATTTTTTTTCAAATTCGTCCCAACGTGCATCAAAACATTCCGGAAATTCGATAGCCACTTAACCGAAAGTTTGTCACTTGCAACAAACCCAATCGCACGCGTCAAGTATCAAAGAGTCTCGCCACGAAACCTTCGATTTCTACCTGAAACGATTTTTTTTTTTCCTTTGCTCACTCGCAGTCTCCTCGTCGTCCCTATTTCACTTCCGTTTCACCCTTTTTATGTACCCCAAAATATCCCATAAGTATTACACCCATACAATATGTAAAGCATATATACAGTCAAAGTACCAAGAAGAAAAAGAAAAGAGAAAAAAAAAGCGAGCAACGCAGTATCGGAATAAATTTGGAGCAACAATAAAGTCGATTGGAAAATGTAAATTTTTCTGTCCGAAAGAGAAAAGTTTTGAGAGGCACGAGAGGAGACGACGAGACGTGCGAGAAAAGCTCGTGGTAAAAAAAACGAAGAGAGTAGAAAAGGGCGTCAAAGTTTACCTTCGTCACATGCATCTATGCAGATTTATGCGATCTTTCTTGAGAAGGAAGAAAAGGAGGGTTACGAACGAACGTGGCATCAACTTCAACGATGGGGATGGTGAGGGTAAAAGGAAAAGGACGGATATAAATCAAGGGTTGAGTCTCGAAGGTGCCTCGTTCCCACGTTAGGGACATGGAGACCCTCCCATATATGTACCTGTGGTCGATGCAGGTGTGCATCTGCACAAATGTCTTATTGTCCGATATAATATACACTTTTCTTTCGTATTAAATTATGGCTTAGTATCAATGGGGATTTCGGTTGCATCGATTTTTGTTGTTGAAATTTTGTGATGTTACATTTGAAATAATGGGTGGAAAACAAATTTCAGTGTCAAATGTAAGTACTTAAACTGTGGGAATATATACTATAAAGAGTAAGTTGTAAGTTCGGAAAATCTACTGGACACAAATATACACATAATTATTTACAAACATTCACACATATTCATAAAGGGTCACAAAAATTCACGGATATTCACAAACAATCAGGAGCACTCAAAAACACTCACAATTATTTACAAATACTTATAATGATTTACAGGTACTCACAACTCCTTAAAACCACTCACAAACATTCACAAATATTCACAAACACTTGCAAATACTTACAAACCCTTACAAACACTCATAAGCACTCACAAAAATTCATAAACATTCATAAACACTCACAAACACTCACAAACAATCACAAATACTCACAAACACTCACAAACATTCACAAACATTCACAAACACTCACAAACATTCACAAACATTCAAAAACACTCACAAACGCTTACAAACGCTCTAAAAATATCGGCAGAAAAAGTTTATTTATCTTAAAAAAAAACAAGTTTAATGTAAATTAATGAGTTTTATTTTTTTTTTAATTGAAAAATAAGAACCAAAGATATTGAATAAAGATCAATATTTTTCGATGAAAAATTACACTAATCGAACTGAAAAATAATTTCCATTACACTAAATGACAGATTATTATTTTTTTACACCGGCCTTATCAAAATATAATGGAAGCGAAGTTGGAAAACTCCATTTTTCACCCACGTGCGTTGTTAATTGATTGATTATAAATTCGGGTGGAACGAGGGCTGGATTATCGATGACTACGAGGAACTGGAAAGCAACGAGGAATTAGGAACGATCAGTCATTTCGCAGAGACACGACGTCGTCCGCAGACTTTCAAGCTTTCTCCCTACTTTCCCCAGTGGCTTCAACCCCTACCACTAAATGTGTCCGTCTCACGCTTTCCTCGTGTCTTAGTTTCTTTCTTCCCTCTTTTCCCTCATTTCCTGATACGTTTTCCTTATTTTCCTTCGTTCCTCACGGATTTTCTATCTGCAACGAACTTTTTTTTTCACCTTTCTTGCAAATAGCCGGGGAGTAATTCTTCACTCGTCCTCACCTGCTTCTGTTGGTGTTGTTGAACGTCAGTGAAATGTCTCCGTGAAATTAAATAAGACCACGTAAAATATAGTTTTAAGAAAAACTTATTAACGGTATATATTTATTGCTTATTATTAATATCGTTATGACAATAAAACAAAAAGATGAATTCATCTTTATGAAGGGAAAATAATTTTAAGTATTGTTATTATATTTTTAACATTATTGATTTTTTAACAATGTGAATCATTTTTTTGTAAAATTATATTTTTTAGCGATTCAAATAAATATTGAAAAAAAATCAACTTTTATCATTCATTTTTTTCCAAGATTAAAGTATATTTGAAAATATGTTTGAAAATTTTTTTTATTTCGTTTTTAAAATTGATCAAGACGATGAAGAATATATTTTTATTATTAACATTAGAGGTATGTATTTTTTGCTTAGAAGGATAAGTGAGTTTTTATAGAAGAAAAATGATTGAAACAATCGAATTGTATTTTTGGACAATCTTAATAAATTGAGGGTGAATTAAAATTTTTATCAATCCGAATTAATATGATTAATAAAACCTTGTATCCATTTATTTCTCGGCCATTAAATCATTCCGCTAAAAAATAGTGGTTCCTCGATGGCAAAAAAATCATTAATTTAAAAAAAAAATTGAGTTAATTTTAGCCAAAACGTTCCATAAAATTCTGCATTAATTTTTTTGTCTGAAACCATCAAATTCCACACATTTCAATTTTTCAGATACCCATGTGCGCTTAAACTGCCCCAAGATAAAGACGTTTGAATGAAAAATTAAAAAATTCTAATCTCTCCCCAGATTTTTATTCGATTGTATTAAATTCAGCCAGCAAAAAAAAATTTTTGCTGGCTGCATTTTGGTGGAATCGCTAATACATATATATATATATATGAGCAAGATATATACACACACATATATATATATATATATATATACATATAGAAAAAGCGAACAAAAGCTGGGATAAAAGTTTCCCGATAGCTGTGCCTGCCGGAGCTTTCGGTCTCGCGAGAACTCCCCCCCCCCCCCCCCCCCCCCCCCCCCCCCCCGTCATCCATGTACTCAGAGCCACCCTTCACATCCAACACAAAGACAGACATATATTCCACACACATAGGGGTACATGTCTATATTCTAACTTTTTCTCACTCGTTTCTTCTCTCGATATTCGTTTTTCCCTGCAGTGGCTCCGAGCCTCTCGTATACCTTCTTCATCTGCCGCTGGATGGAAGCGGCGAAGATTGAAGCTTACGCGAAAGCCCCACGCTTCTTTTTCCCCCGATGTTCGCAATTCTAGTGTGTATAGGTGTAAGAGGGAAAAAAGAAACGAAAGCTATACCGAAGCGGAGAGGTAAGTGTGTGGGGTGAGGGGGAGGGGGGCGGGGGGCGTGCGTGAGCCCCCCACGAAGGATACAATGTGTGTGCGTCAAGAATACACGCTATTGATCGAGGAGGGAGGAGGAAGAGGTTGGCGGCAGAAACGAGGAGAAGAACTCGAGAGGAAATACGAGAAACCAGAGTCGAGAGCTGAAATGTGTTTTTTTTCTTCCCTTCATACTCCCAACGCCTTTCCTGTTCCTCGTATGACTCCCATCTTCGAAACTCGATTTTATTAAATCCCCAAGTGCAGACGAACTTTTTTCCCGATGGATTTCGACTTGAGGAAAGAGACTTGAAGGAGTTTTAGGAAAACTGGAAAACATGTTTTGTGGAACATGTTGTAGCAGATGTCTTGTCTACATTGTCCAAGTCGGAGTGACATTTTTTTCACAAATTTTGTGGAATGTGAGTCGAATAGGCATTATTCCGTTCCCGTTTGCAAATTTGGCATTGATGTGCAAGAAGATTCAGAAATACTGATGAACATGTTTTATGGTATCAACATGGCGAAGCTATGGACTTGAGTTTGTAATAAATAATGACAAACTGATGTTGGATGCTTTGTTTTGCTTAGGGTTATCGATAAGAATGGAAAAGGTTATGAAAACATGGCGAACATGTTCAAAATTACAATGACTCCAACAATCGCTCTCGTACTCACTGCCTTAAAATACTCGAACAATAATTTTTCCAACTATCAAAAAAGAAATTTCGAAAATGTCCAACATGTCCAAAAAATTCTACTCAATTCTCGACGAATTATTTTTTCACACATTGAAATCTGAAACATGTTCAATATTACGATGTCGAATTAGGTCGTAAGTGGGAACACTTACGACCTAATTTACGCTGCATAAAAAAATCCTCGTCTACCCAAAAACTACATCAATTATTTATTCAGCCATTACAAGAGTCATGGCTTCCAACATGTCTGACATGTTTAACATTAAAATGTCCCACATTTGCCCTCCAATTTTCATCGTATAAAAAAACCCTGTCCACCAAAAAAACTCTACAAATCACATTTTCAGTCACCTGAATGTGGAAATCTCAGACATGTCTCTGTCGTTCCGAGGCCAATGTTATCTCACAACGAGATCTTTGTTGTGCCGCTGTCACGTGACGGAAGCCAGACAAAAAATTTTCAGTGTTCTCCCGCGTGCTACTGAGGTATAACAATTACCGGAATAATGGAGTTGAATCGCGACACGCTAATGAAGTTAATCCTTGTGGAAAATTTTCATCCCTCACTCCGCCATCTTTTTTTTCGCTTCTTCAGCGAATGACGAGAAAAAAATTGAGTCGCATGAAGGAAAAAAGCTAGACAAAGAAAAGAGTGGCGAAAGCGAATGAAGAAAACGTGTGAGCGTTAGTGGCAAAAGAACAAAAAAATGTAGTGGGGGAAAGGGGCGTGGGGGAGGGGCAGGGGGGGGAACACATGCCACTGACTTAGCATCTCGCTCTGGCACTCTTTCGTTATACGTAAAGTGTATCCGAAAAAGTGAGGCGACAGGCTCCACGACGCTTCGTCCCTCGGCCTCTCTTTACTCTCGCTGGTCGGATCGATGCGCCTCGGCGTCGGCTTCTCGCGCGTTGGGTTGGTGTGTTGCGCGCTCACCCCGTCGCAAAACCTGCAACATGGACGCGAGGGTGGATTTACCGAGGCCCGCGAGCAGCAACTATAAAATATGATTTAAAAAAAAACAGGGAAATTCCATGTGTTTTAAAGGTTTGACTATTATTACGTAATGCGTCTATTTGGAGATGAAAGTGGGTTAAGGGTAGTTGTTTGCTAATTCAGTTCGTTTGGCTTAAGAAAATGTAAATTTAAGTTTGGTAATTGTAAGTAAATTAAATACCGGGTTAAATTAGTTAACTCTAAGGGAAACTAGTGCCAACTGGATTTAGGTTACTGAAAGTAAATTTAGTGATGGGTTAATTTAGTCTTCGGTTAGTTCGGTCAACTTGAGAGAATTTTGTTGCGGATGAAGTTTGCTGGTAAATTGGATTATAGGTTTAAGAATTATTACTTGATGCAATAGTATACGTATTTGTATACGAAAGTGGGTTAATGTTGATTTTTTGCTGATTTTTTTTTTGGTAGGCAGAAAAAAGTTTATTTCGATTGAAGTTTGTTAATTGTACATAAATTTAGTACTGAATAAACCTAGTTAGGTCAAAGTGAAATCAGTGCTAACTGGATTAAGGTGACTTAAAGTAAATTTTATGATGGGTTATTTCAGTACTCAATTTGTTCGGTCAACTTAAGTAAATTTTGTTGTGGATGAAGTTTGTTGATTCAACATAAATTTAGTACTGAACTTAGTTAGCTCATTCAAATCAAAATTTCGTTACAAGTTGATTAAACTGAAACAAACTACATATCGTTTCATATTGATAAAAGTTTTAATCAGGTTCAATGACATTTAGGAAATAAATGACTAACTCAACGCTAATCTTGTCAAACACTTACCGAAAATCATGCAAATATGATAACTTAGCTTAAGGGTTATTTTCCAAACGAAATCAAATTAAGACAGTAGAATAAAATTATGAAGAATGGGTTAGACGTTTTACGAGTCAGCGAACATTTTAAGGTCGCAAGGTTGATGACGATAAAAGCACTCATATTATATTGATTACACCATAATGCTTATCTCAGTAGGCGGTTACAAACTCTTGTATGGGCTTTCCATGAGGTTTTTCATGATGGCGTGTTTGCCGACGTTGACGGATGTCGGAGCGTTAACAACCCCCCAAACTCCTTACCCTTCCCCCATTGCTGAGTTTGCTACTGCTATGTCCTTGTCTTTGTGGCTGCTGAGCAATATATACGTATATATATATGGGGCATTCTATACCAATTCGACTTGCATCTGACCCTCGACTTTGCCTATTTTACCCCCGAATTTTTAAGCTATTGTTCCATCCCCAAGAAGCAACTACGAATTTTATTGGAATTTTTTCAATCAATTATTAATATTAATGTTTTTAAGCTTTTATTCAAAGTGTCTTGGATCTCGCTTCTGTTTTTTACTAATTTTTCAAAATGTAAATCAAAACCTAGATGCATAAAAATCCTTTCTCTACAAACTATTTCTTGAATATTTCCATATACGTCAGCATTTCGGAGAATTTTTTGGAATTTTTTCAAAGTGATTTCTGAAATTAAATTCTTGTTTTTATTTCGTTAATTAAATGGGAAAATCAGCTCTTGAAAAATCCGACAAAATTCTTCAAAAATAGAAAAAAGTTAAATTTCTTAATTAAAATATCTATCAATTGTCATTTTGAAAAGAAATCGTAAAAAATACATTCAAGATCCGGGACATTTTAGGGCTAAACTTGATATCTTATATAGGACTTATGAGAGTTTTATCAGATTTTTTAAATTCTGGCCCTCAATATATTCCTTATAAATAATCATAAGTACATCAATTGTTTATTAAAAAATATAACGAAAATGGTGGTTACTTCTTAGAAAAGGAACAATAATATAAAAAATAGGGGATGAAATCCGGAAGGTCTAGGGTCAGAACCAGGTCGAGTCGGTATGGAATGCCCCATATATATTTATTACATAGTACTAGTACATCTTAAAGTAGACATAGGCTGACTCACTGTCACTCTTTGTGTTTCTCTACTTATATAGACCTCGTAAAACCCTCTAAGAGAGCGACATCATCCCCTTGTCGCGATTTCTTCATCGCGGATGAGGCAACCGATAATCCTTATAAATCGACGCGATAACTCCTCATCAGGTTCATTAAATTAATGCTGGCTCTCGTAGTCTCGTTGTGCTCCTGCCACCCCGAATTTTTTGTCTCGCCAAATGCGAATGATTAGAGGATCGAATGACACGCTCAAATTGCAGCTCGTTGCGAAATTATTGGTAGCTCGTTAAACGATCAATTGTAAGCAAAAAAAATACTCATCGATTATCCTTAAAGCCAGGAATATTAGAAAATACATAATTGGCTACCAGAAACAATAATTAATTTTTTATAATTTATTTATTGAATGCAATAGGACGAAAATCCATAATTCGCAAAAGCAGGATTATAAAATATTATATTACGATACGAGTGGGATAAAATTTTTTTATACAAAACTTTATTTCACGAGTGCAAAAAGTGCGACTTCTCGCACGTGAAGTAAAGCGTGTAAGAAGTCACACTTTTCGCACGTGAAGTGAAGCGTGTGAGAAGTCACACTTTTCGCACGTGAAGTGAAGCGTGAGAGAAGTCACACTTCTCGCCCGTGAAGTGAAGCGTGTGAGAAGTCACACTTCTCGCCCGTGAAGTGAAGCGTGTGAGAAGTCACACTTCTCGCACCAAGTGGCATAAGAGTATGATTTTCGCTCAGTGCGAGAAATGCGATTTTACGCACGCTTTATATAATTCCCCATTTCCACACCTTAAAAAAAATTTCTTACGATAAACGTTCTCTTAACTCGTGTGGTTGCAACACTCATCAGATAAAGTTTTATCGCACTAGTATCGTAAAGTACGACTTTCTGGCACCAAAACAAAAAAAAGTGTCATACATCACTAATTAATTCTGATCATTCGAACAGACACCTGTTACATTGAAAACCAGAACGTTACAAAAAAAAATTTCCAACACAAAATTTTTTCAAAAATCGTTTTTTCTCATTACTTTTGCTATTACGGTTATTACGGCCACTTACAGATACTCGATATTTGCACCTCTCGTGTTTTCAAGCACGCGACAGTCACTGAGAAAATCAACAATTGAGAATCCGTTGGCCAGCGCCAAAAATTCACTCCCCTGACATAATTTATTCACTTTTAGTTCCAACTCCCCTAACTTCCAATCCATTCGCTCTTTTTTTCTCTCCGGATACTCTTTTGTATAGTTATTAATGCGTACGGGCCACTTCATTTTCGCCGTGCGAGCTAAACACAGAGAAATGTGAATGTATCCTTCTCGACACACACGTACACACATTTACAAACAGAGAAACCGGAAACGACTACCTGACGTCGTGTGAGGATCCCCGCGCCGACCGTGATTCGTTCCGCGGGTATGCAAATTTTTTACTGCGACATTTTATCGAGTGCGAGCGAGAAAGCAGTCATTATATTCAGCTGACATCTGCCCCGGGCTCGATTCTACCACTATGAACAATCGCTTGGAAAAAATAATAACTGTTTTTACAGGGCGAGAATACGTTATTATAATGTGTCATAACCGGTAGTGTTAAGCGATAGACGGAAAAATATATGTATATGTATACGAAGTAGGTACCTATGTGTATATGTCTATCCCCCATTTTCCCACTTCGAACATCCCTGAATAAATAATGCATAAATTATTCACAAGTAAATTTGTAATTTATCGACGAATTTTTTTTTTATTTTCTGTTTTGTATTTTTGATATTTATTCAGACGATCGTGAAATTAATAATTATACAACGAATGATAATTTTTATATCCGTATATGAATATGTGTGTGGAAATTTCGACCAGGATCTGACCTCGACCTCTTCGATTTGGCTCGTAATTTTTTGTTGGCTTAATTGGACTCTCAAATGACAATTAAGTATTATTTATTCACTGTCATTCGCCCAAACAAAATTACGAATCAACGTATGAAACAATTTCTGTACTTTTAATAATTGAAATGATAAAATACCATGCAAGGCAAAAAAAAATTTTTAATTCTGTCCCAAATTAACTAATTACACTTCGCAAGGAAAATAATGTCTAATTCTCGCGTTACCTTTTTGTATTTAATTAAAAATAATTTTTATTAGCCGTTAATTTTTAAGCCGAAACTGGACCAACTTTTTGTGAAAAAAAAAAATCTGGAGATTAGTTGTCTTCAAATTATTATTAATTTTTTTTTACTCTAATATAACTCTGAACAGTAACAAAACTTGTTGCAAAAAAAAATTGCACTAATTTCTGTATTCAGGAAGAGTTCTAGGCAGACAGATAATAATCGTTTGTTTTAATCAGCCATTAAGAGATTTATTGCGGTGCGTCTACGATCATTGGAATTACGGTGAGCGATAGTCAGCAATTAACTTTATTGACGATAAATTTCGATTTATTTGGATAATTTGAATAGTCAGGGGGAGAATGAAAGCGTGGAAGTATTTGTTATTTTATCGAAAGCATATATCGCTTAGGATAGAATTAAAGCGTCGTGCCAGAAATACGTGAGAATTTTTTCAATACGGAATTCGTGGGGTTAAAGGAGCGGCGATATATTAGCTATTGGGAATAATTGAAGGAAAAAATCTAAAAAATTTTACCTAGATGCCTTTTTACTCTTTATAATATGGTTTGGACCGAAAAAATAAAATCGGTTTTTCAGCACTTTCGATTTCTTAGGATATAAAAAAAATAATATAAAGAATAATAATAATAATAAAAATCACAGAGGGGATTAAAAAGAACGGGGAAAGAATTTTGCGGGAATCGGTCTTTACCCATAGTCACATTATTCGTTATAGTAATATAGTTATTACCTTTGTTAATTTATTATCAAGTGTTCATATTTTAGAATAATTTATTTTTTCTCATTTTCATTATGGCGTATGATCGTCAAAATTAAGCACTTACACACAGGCAGATTGTTGCCTACTGAAAAATGCCCAAACTAAATGTATACATGCTTATGTTCAAATAAACTCTATTCTATTCTAAAAAAAAAAATTGAAAAATATAATAAAATTTTTTTGACTACTGTGAAGCGCTCTAGCTTTCTTAAATTTGAGTGAGAATCACTGCGCGGTTTGTCAGAGTCGATTTGACCACCGTCAATACGACAGAAATCCTACTTTACCACAGGAACACACGCTTAGAAGGCAATCATCGTAACAAACCTTCCGCGCTTCCTAGTGGAATTTCATGGAAACTATTCGCTCGCCGAACATCGGTAAGACCATTCGCTACAATACCTACAGTTGCTTATACAAAAAATTATGTATTAAGTGAGTCGCTTGGATTTTTTTGTGTAAATGAATGTTCGATTTATAATTTTAAAAAATCGTTATTAATCAGATTAGCGATAAGTTTCCTACTGGGATGGAAAAAAAAAATTTGTTCAATATTATCTGATGGTACGTGCGAATGATAGGTACGTGTGGTAAATATTAAGTTAACATTATTTAAAATTGTTATTCTTTATTTTCACTATGTAGAATTACTATTTTTATTATTGTGTGTTTACTGATCTATTCATTTATTAACCTTTTTAAATAGATATAGTAAGCAAAGTAGATCATAAGAAATTTAAATTGTGGATAAGCTATTTTTTGGCAGTTTTTTTATTGTTCTAATTTGGAAACAATATTTGTTTTGAATGCTTTAACTTAAATATATATTTACGCCCATATTGGAATACTTGCCATGATTTTTTTATCTGAGAAGACAACATAGAATTAAAAAAGTGTACTTTAATCAACTTTTGAGGACAACAATAGTTGTGATTTATTTATATTTATTATCGAATATTATTGATTTTCTCGATGGATCACATGAATTTTTTTTGAATTTCTGCTGTACATTAGATTTTACTATTAATTTAACAGAATTTGTGGGCTTATGTTTGGTACCCAATGAAAAACTATCAGTGTGAGAATTCAATGAATGTGCATTAAAATAAATTGTTGAAAGTAGTTTTTATTGGAAATTACATAGCATTAAATTTTAGGCAGTTTTTAAAATACCTAAATATCTAATATATAATTTTTAAATTAAAGATGGTTGAATTGCATCATTGAAAAAACCATATCTTTATTTTTATATCTTATTTTGGAAATTTCTCTTTCCTTTTAATAACGCTGAGAATGATTTTTGAATATAAAATACTTCTCTTACACTCCCAACTATTTTTCTCCATTATTTTGCATTTCTTAAAAATGCAAATTTTCACACTCGGTAAGTTTACTTTTTTATTTACATTTCTTTAATTTCCGGTATAATTTTTTTTTCGAAACTCATATATCATTTAATATGCAAGAATCAAAAATTTTTTTATAAATCATAAAAAAAAGACCATACACGAAATTAATGTAAAAATCGCATTTTATTTTTTTCTCAGTTCTTAAAAATTCTGTAATTAAATGAAATATAAAATATATCTTGTCTCGTTACAGAATATTTGCAAAGAGCAGAGAAATTTTTGTATTATAAAAAAAGGTATGTAAAATTAATATAAAAATCTCATTTTTATTTTTATTTTATTTTTTTCAATTCTGTAATACGAAAAAATAAATTTTCGACGCTGTCGAGGCCGACAAAAAAAAATTCATATCACTTTACAGGTGATTTATCCTTGCGTAAATATTTTTTCAAACCTGCTTCTCTTTTTGTCGGTACAAAAAAAATATATAATGGTATACCTGCAAAAAGCCAAAGGTCGAGAGCCTTATTATAGTATTGAGAACCTTATTTATATTCTTTTCATTGCCATTCATCCCTCGAACGGTCGTCGATACCCAATAATACAGATCGGATATCGATACTGACATGCACAGCAGGTATAAAAACTGGCACGCGACCAGGTAGACGCACCTATACATAACAGTCATGCATATAGGAAATCGCAGACGTTCCCATTCAAATGGTTAACTGCTCTGCCTTTTCTATGCACCGAATTTTTTTTTGTGTGATCAACTTTCGACACCTCGTCAATTTTGATTGATGACTCCAAACACCTCATTATTTAAAGGGACCATTTGACACGGAATAATAATACCATTCAAAATTAACAACATTAAATAGTTGAGGTTAATATCAGGGTTAATAACAAAAATTGTCAGAAAAAAGTCCTCTGAAAAAGAATCCCGTGTGAAAAATTCCTAAAAAAAAAGCCATTGTAAGAAAGTGCTAAAAAAAAAAAGTTCCCCAACTAATTTTTTTTTTCCCGGAAACTTTCCACTAAAGTACGTTTTTCCGCATCTTTAGCTCTCACCCGATTGATATCTATAGCCTTTTGAGCATATTGTCAAGGCTAAGGACGACGAACGTCTTTTTTTCCAAGCTGAGGCAGATATGAGAAAAGGGAAAATGGTTTAAGGGGGTAGGGTACGTAGAAGAAGGGGGTTAGGGGGGTTGTAGCTCGAAGGAGTCCTGTAATGATCTTACGGCCGTGGCAACTTTTTTAATCAGCGCCCAGTTTAATTATACGGTCGATGATAAAGGTGTCCTTCTCATCGCCCCCTCCCCCTTGCCCCCCATCCCTCTCCAATGCTCAGCACGACTACCCGACAACCCAGCTGGCTCGTTTCCTCTCACTTGAATCACCATCTTCATGAAAAGACGACGAGGAGCCAGGAGCGAACATCGTACCCCCCCTCCCCCCTTCCGCCCCCCAAACCATTCCCTTTTGGTCTCACTTCTCGGGGTTCTTCGCAACCCCCTAGGCGAAATCAAGCCAAGCCGGTCGGTACTAACTATGTACTGACTCGTGCAAACAAGATTTGACTCATTTCTCCTCGACGATTTTTCGTTTGTGCGGCCATTTTTTTTTTTCCTTTTTCGCATGAGTTACGTGACATTACGAAAATCGTGGAAAATGTTCGACGCGTTATTTGCGGCTTTAAAATACTGTTACTACTTGAGTTGGTTAATTATGATAGCTTGTGATGGCGGAAAATTGTTAATTTGGGTTATCGTGTGTAATGTTTTTCTTCCTCATGGAGAAAACTTCGTTTTCATGAAATTTTTTTTTTTTCGAGATTTTCATGTCAAAACAATAAGAATAGTCTAAAATGGCGAGAAAAGTGGTTTAGACAAAATTTCTTTATGTATGTATGTGGATGTGTGGGTGTATTTAGGTGACGAAGGGCCAAAAAATAATATTACTGTAACTTCTAAAGTATTCGACTACATCGACTTAAATTTGAACAACATGTACAGTACTGGCTAATTTTTAATTGATATGAATTTTATAAAAATCATTTAACGCATTCGATTCTTATAAGAATTTTTAAAAAAAATTCAATTTAGGTAAAATTTTAACAAAACGATTTTTATTTTCCACACAGGAAATATAACATTTACCCTTGCTAAGTATAAAAGTTGGTGATGATCTGCAAAAGCGATTAGGATTTTACTTGATTTTAAATTTAAAAAAAATCGTCATGCTCTAATCAAGATTAAATTTTAACAAATCGATCGAAATTTTCTACCTGCATAGAAAAAATGTTATTACGCCCTGCTACGCACTTAATTTAAGGTTGATCGGTAGATCGGTTAGGATTTTATGTGATTTTGAATTCTTCGCAAAATTCTAATTCACGTAGAATATTTAAAAAATATAATATTTATTATTGACTCAAATTTCGGTGAATTCGGCGTTTTTTCTTAAATATATTTAAAACAAGGATGCATAGTGGAACTTTGCACATTGCTTCGTCAATAATTTTCATTTTCCGAAAAGCGCTCTCTCATAGAGAGCGCTTTTAACCCAAAAATTAGTTAATGAACTTCCTTAGATAAGCGGCTTTGCAAAAGACGAATATTCATGAGGAAGCAATGTAAAAAGTTGTACTTTGCATCCTTATTTTTAAATTCTACCTGAATTAGAGCAAAATGAAATTTTGTCAAAAAGTATTTTGTTTAATGTTTAATGCAAACATTTTCATGACAATCCTTATGCGAATTTTTGTCTGCATCTCATTTTTCGAAAAAATTTAATTTTCCTCTAATTCAGATGGATTTTTTTTTAGGACTTTTTTTAGATATTTTTTTCTAAGGACTTTTTTCCCGAGAGATTTTTTTTTTGAGGATTCTTTTCCCGAAGGATTATTGTCCTGAGGACTTTTTCCTGAAGCTTTTTTTCCTGAGGACTTTTTTCCGAGAGATTATCTTTCTGAGGATTTTTTTCTAAGGAATTATTTTCTTGGGGGGTTTTTTCCCAAGGCATTATTTTTCTGGAGATTTTTTCCCAAGGGATCATTTTTCTGAGGACTTTTCCCCAAGGAATTATTTTTCTGAGGACTTTATCCCAAGGAATTATTTTTCCGAGGACTTTTTCCCATGGAATTATTTTCCTGAAAACTTTTCTCTAAAGAATTGTTTTCCTTACTTTTTTCTCAAGCATTATTTTTCTGAAGACTTTTTTCCAAAGGATTATTTTATTCAGGACTTTTTCCGCAAGAGATTATTTTCCTCAGGACTTTTAAAAAAAATAAAATCATGTAAACATTTTCATGAAAATTTTGACATTTAACAAAGATTTTCTTGAGGACTTTTTTCGCAAGAGATTATTTTCCTCAGGACTTTTTTTCAGAAAAATAAAATCATGTAAACATATTCATGAAAATTTTGACATTTAACAAAGATTTTCATGAAAGTTAAAAAGTTTGACACACTATGTCTGATAATGATAGTGTTAATGGTAAAAAGGAAGATACACGAGGGCGAGGAATGGGGTTGCAAATTTATTCCTTCCAATTTGGCGAGCTCTCGTTTCTCGACGTTGTCGTCATCGTAGTCGTCGACGTCTCTCGTCATAGGCCTTCGAAAGCTGAAGCGGAGGGAAAACCGCGCCGCCCATCCAGGTCCGCGGAACCTAATTAAAATCCAATCCACCCTTCGAATATTCGTTTTCCCAACCCCTCTGCACGCGTCGTTGGTAGCCCTCCTCTTGCTTCGGCTTCTGCTGGGTCGAATCCGGTACCACGGAATTTTCCCTCTTTTATGGTCTTCATCGATTGACGGACGAAAGAACCACTCGCTTGTTTATTTTTCCGCAACGCTCTACGACTCTTGGATTTAGCCCTCGATTCATCGAGGGACGAGATTTCCCTTCTGTCTTCAGGAACTCCCTTAAAATTCAATATTACCCGGAATAAAATTTGCCCCGGTAAAAAAGTTCGTTCAATAATTTTACGGACGCCATTGACTATTATTTGATGGTAAAAAAAATTTATCCATAAGTAGAAGCAGAATATTTCATACAAGATATTTTCTTAATAATCAAGAGAACCCTGTCACCTTAAAAAAAAGCATATTTAGCGAGGGTTTTTCGTAAAAATAAAAAATTCTCGTAAAAGGCGGCCATTAGGGAAGAAATGAATTTAAAAAAAACCCTCAAAAGCGTTAAGGTCGTTCGGGAAAAAATATTCTCAAATAGTATGCTCAATTTTTTTTACCCGCGCATTCGGGAGAAAAAAAAATATTGAACTTGGACAAAATGTCGTCAAAAAATGTTACGGCCATTCGGGGAAAAAAATAAATGTGGAGTAATGTCCCCAAAAGACATTACGGCCATTGGAGAAAAAGGAAACTTGAAAAAAAAAAAATCCCTCAAAAAGCGTTGCCTTGATTCGGGCAAAAAAGTCTGTTTGAAAACAATGTCCTCAAATACAGTTCTGGCTATTCCTAAAATTGAAGTCGTTAAAAAAGCGTTCCATTTACTCGAGAAAAAAGTCAATTTGGACAAAATGCTCTTAGAAAGCACTATAGCTATCCGAGGACAAAAGTGAATGTGGAAAAAATGTCCTCAAAAGTCATTATGGCCATTCGGAAAAAAAGCGAAATTGAAAAAAAAATTCTTTATAAAACGTTGTTGTCATTAGAGAAAAATGTGCATTTGGAAAAAAAATATCTTCAAATAGCATTTAAGCCATTGGAGGGAAAAATTGAATTTGAAAAAAAAATGTCGTCAAACAGCGTTATGGCCATTCAGGGAAAAAAGTGAATGTGAAGAAAATGCTCTCGAAAGCCATTACCGTTCGGTAAAAAGGGAATATGAAAAAAAAATCCCTCAAAAAAAGTTACGGTCATCCGGGAAAAAAAATGGACATTTTCGCAACTCAAAATGGAATTTTCATCTACGCCATATTGCAACGACGTTTCCAAAATTCAAAACTCCATGATCTTAATACATAAATTACTATGTCTATTGTTATATCGTCAAATCCTTTCAGAACTCTACAACATATATTTCGAAAAAAAAAAAAAAAAAAAAAATGAAAAATCTCGACTCCCTTTATCAATGTTTAAATTCCTCCCCCACAATACCTCATTTTTTTCTTCATCATTTTCATATTCATTCGTTATACTCAGGTGCTGTGCAAACACTATATGTTATGTATCGGTATATGTTTCGCCCCCCCCCCCCCCCTCGCCCCCCTTCAGGCGTGCCACCCTCAGTTCGACCTCGGCGATGGTGGCTCCGGTTACCATGGCAATTCTTTTGCTTGACGGGCGTCTGCTTCTCGTCCTGTTCTGCCTTCACTTCGTTTCGCCGCCGACGCCGCGCCACTCTCTCCCATTCTTTCTTTATTTCTCCCTCGTAGCGAGCGCCATCTCTCTCCGTCTCACCAGGACTAACCAATCGGGCACGTCGCAAAAATATTCAATCACGTGTCAAGGACTTGGCGAGGGTGAATTACGATTGAGAGAGAAAAAGAGAAATAGGAAGACAGAGGGGTACGAGGAGGGGGGCGGGGGCGCGGGGGGGAAGAGAGAGAGGAAAGAGTGCAGAATAGGAGGTTAGGTCTTCGAGGCGAGGCAGTAGAAGCAGCAGCAAGTAAGCAGGCGAAACGTCAAAGGAGAGGGTGGGTTTTGGGGGGAGGGGGAGTGAAAGGGGGGCGGGGGTTGTTACCGACGCCGACTCGAGGGCCCAGGGAAAAGTTTCGAGGGGCTCTGCAGTAGAGATGGCCTGGGCGGCACCCACCCCCTACTCCAGCCTTTCCCTATCATCCCTTATACTCGTTCCCCCCTTTTTATTCCGTAGTACATCTCGCTCAACAGAGTTTTCTTTCATTCGCCCTCGCACCCGACTCATATATATATATATATATATATATAACTTGTGGGGAGTGGATATATATATGGGGGTACATATACTACTTATATATGGGACATTCCATCCTGATTTGACGTGAGTCTGACCCTCGACCCCCTCGATTTGGATCGCGATTTTTGGTAGTATTTGTTAGACCCTTAAGAAAACCAGATTTGAAAAAATTTCTTACTGAATTGTTTCATGTGACATATCGAATGGCTTAATTAATAAATTTAAAAAAATTCTGAAAAATGTCTTGTTGAATATGAAAATTTTCTAGCTTATAGCCAAAGTAGGCGATTTTTTGATTCACATAAATTTTGAGGTTTTTAATTCAACTAGTCTTCATAACTCAGTCGAATAAAATTTTTGGATCTATGTGGAAGCATGATAAAATCAACTGTTGCGGAGTTTCACACTAACGAGAATTTTGTGAATTTTTTTAAGCCGCGTTATCTCGAAAACGATTAATCAAAACGTGAAAGTGCGAGGCATTTTTTTTTAGTTATTTTCATGGACTTTATGAAAGAAAGATGTCATAACTTGATTTACTATATTCTGCGGAAAAAAAACGACTTTTAGTTGTTACAGTTGATTTTTTCGACCTTTATGGCATTTTTCACAATTTTTTGACAGTTTTTACGGGCTTTTTCTTATAAGAATCTGTTGTTCTCCTGATGGAGAAAATCGATTTTTGGAGATCATAAAACAGAGTTAACGAAATGGGGTGCAAATAAACGCAAATGAAAATTAATATTGGTCATTTTTTTAAAAGCAAAAGAAATATTGATTTCAAGATTTTCAAATACTCAAAAGAACCACGCATACCAATTTTGCAAAGCAGGTATAAATGCGCGATTTTTTTTTAACTCCTAAAAATTTCGGTTTAAATTTTTCTTTTGTTTTTTAGAAATATCTCAAGAAGAAAAATATATGTATATATTTTTCCAAGCATATTAATTTTCATGTATATATATTTGTACTCTGTTTATCTTACATTATTTATAATATTTAAAAAAAAAAATTCTCTAGAAAAGTCCGAAAAATTCCTAAAAATAAAGAATAAAATCCGGTATTACATACATAAGCGTTTGACTAGTCACCTAGCGCTAATTAATTTTTTTTCTATTGATCAATGATATTTTAAACCTAAAAAGCTTAAAAACTACAAGAAAAAAAAATCTTGGTCACTTTGGCCGTCAGCTCGAAAATTTTGATATTCAATAAAGTATTTTTCAGAATTTTTTTAGATTTTACAAATTATCCCAATGAATATCTCACTTTTAAAAAAATATTCAAATAATATTTGCATAGAAAAAATAAAATAAAACCTGATCGGAGAGGTCGAGGGTCAGACTCAGGTCGAATTGGGTTGGAATGCCCCATATATGTATATATATGTAGCTTTGGTAGCTGTGGGTTCAGCTAGCATCCGACTCACCCTCGCTTGGTAACTTTCTGTTTCGCTCTCTCCCTTTCTCTCCTTTACTCTCGTCGACTCTCACTCGACCAACCCTCTATGGTGGAATAATAAAATGCCCGGGATTACATATTCAAAATCAATGGCTACGTTCTTTCTCTGAAGGAACGGGGGTCGGACCAGGTCCGGGCAATAGGTGGGTGGGGTTTCTCTACTCACCCCCTCCCACCCCATCGTCCCATGGGGGATGTGGCGGTGCTGTACGTGTCCTTCCCATCATAGGGATATAAGAAATTCTCATGGCACACGGCAGACATTTTGTTGTAAAACATATTATTTTTATTTAAATAACATCTTCATTTGAACATGAGTATTTTTATTGAAATAATATCTTTATTTGAACATGAATATTTGTATTGAAATAAAATCTTTATTTGAACATGAATATTTTTATCGAAATAATATCTTTATTTGAACATGAATATTTGTATTGAAATAATATCTTTATTTAAACATGAATATTTTTATTGAAATAATATCTTTATTTGAACATGAATATTTTTATTGAAATAATATCTTTATTTGAACATGAATATTTTTATTGAAATGATATCTTTATTTGAACATGAATATTTTTGTTGAAATAATATCTTTATTTGAACATGAATATTTTTATTGAAATAAAATCTTTATTTGAACATGAATATTTTTGTTGAAATACTATCTTTATTTAAACATTAATATCTTCATTTGAAATGAATATTTTCATTTAAAAATACAAATCTTGATTTAAAAATGTGTGTTTTTATTTAAGAATAAAGATCTTTATTTAAAAATGAATATTTTAAAATGAAAATGAAGATCTTCACCTGACAATGAATATTTTTATGTATAAAATGAAGATCTTTATTGGAAAATGTATCTTCATTTGAAAATGTATCTTCATTTGAAATTAAATATCTTCATTCGAAAATTAATATTTGTATTCGAAAAAAAATATTTTTTAATTCCATGACAAATTTAAAAAAATTGTTGACGAGGAAAAAAATGTTTCTAAAATGAGTATTTGAAGGACTCTTATTTTCTGTCCCCATTTCCAAATAGAATGAAGCTCTAAAGTGAGTCGTACCAAAATGCAATCCAAATTAGTTGTGTATTGAGTGACAAAAAATTAGTATTATAATTTTTTTGGACAGTTATTGTGAAATATATTCCATTTTCGAATTTTATAAAAAAGAATTGTATTTGAACATTTTTTACTTGCTTAAATACTGTTTTTCGGTACGATTTCAAACTAACCATATTTTTCTAGGATGCGGCTATACATTTTTTAATTTAATACTTAATATCCAATTTTTGTATACTTTTCATTCAATACTTTATTTAATACTTAATATTTAGAAAGAAAAACTTTTGCTTTGTTTTTTCGTACAAACAATGGTTCAATAATTAAAAAAGCTTATCAATACTTTGAGCAATTAAGAAAAAAAAAAGAAACCAATTGATTGCAACAAAAGCTAAAATGAATAATTGACAAATGAACGACTAATAAAAGAAAGAATATCACAAAAAAATCGTTATCAGTTTACGTCGTAAAACTTTTCCGTCGTCGTGGCTTTTCATGTTTTCACGACTTAATGAGGAAATAATTAATCTCAAGTCCAGTCTCGAGGTTTTCAATAATGCGGAAGTCGTTTGGTTACTAAGATCGACCGGTACGACGACTAATTAGCACTAATTGCGTTAAACGGGAATGGGGAGGAGTTAAGAGGCGGGGAAAAGCCCAAAAGAAGGAACGTTGATTGAGAGACTGAGAAAGAAGAAGGCAAGAAAAAGAGATGAAGAATTTGACTACGTTGAGGAGGGTGAAGCAACCTCGGGTACCGATTATTAAGCGGGCACCGAATTGCGCTCGATAATTTAGCAGACAATCGACCAGCAAGGAAAAAAAAAGTTTGGCACCGGGTGAGGCACACTTTTCACTCTTTAATAAAGAGCTAATTAGCTTCACAAAAAAATGGCGGCCACATTGTGATTATACGACCAGATTTTTTTTTCTAATCGCATTTTTTTTATTGTAACTTCTTCGAGTTAAAAAATATATTTCCAATTAGTTATAAAGGAAAAGTGCTGAATATTTTTGTTATAAGATTTTGAAAAAGGTCGTTGCTCTGTTAGGATATTTCGGAAAGAATGTTGATAATTTTTGGAAAAGTCGTAACTTTTTTATAAAGGTTTAGACGATTTAAAAAAATTTCCAGGGCGTTATTGTATTCGAGGACTTTAATGCCATCAAAAAAAATTCAAAACGATTGTTTCGATTTTTTAGGATTTTTTCAGAAATCCCAAATAATTTCGAAAACGGTCGTTGCGCCCTTTGAGGGCAATCTTTTCATTTAGAAGTTTCCTAACAAGATTGTTACATTTTTTGAGGATAACTGCTCCATTTTACAAATGTTTCACGATGACCACTACAGTTTTTGAGGACATGGTTCCATTTCACAAATTTACCAAAATGTTTATTATACTTTGTGAGGTCACTGAACCGATTTTACAAATATGTCAGAATCACGTTATAGTTTTTAAGGGCACTAAAGCCATTTTACAAATTTTTCAGATAATAGTTATAGCTTTTAAGGTCATTAATGCCAATCAGAATTTTTTCCATAAGGTCGTTATACTTTTTGAGGACATTTGAAGCATGTTACAAATTTTTTAAACAGGCTGTTACACGAACTAAGGTCGTTTATCCCATTCTACAAATATTCCCGACGGCCCGTTAGGCACTTCGAGAAATCGTGCGCCATTTTACAAATTTTTCAACAAGGTCGTCAGGTTTTTTAGTCGTTATACGTTTTAAGGACACTTGTCCTATTTTACAAATATCCCTAAAGGTCGGTTATACTTTTTGAAGACATTTGCTCCATCTTAAAAATTTTCTCAACAAATTGTTACGCTTTTTGAATCATTTTTGCCATTTTTTTAAGTTTCCTGTTAGATACTTTGAGGATACTTGCACCATTTTATAAATGTTCCAGTAAGGTCATCAGGTTTTTTGTTCGTTATACTTTTTAAGGACACTGGTCACATTTTACAAATATCCCTGAAAGTCTGTTATACTTTTGAGGACATTTGCTCCATTTTATCATTTCCTCAAACAAGTTGTTACGATTTTTGAGGTCATTTTTTCCTCTTTACAAATTTTGCAGTAGATTTGATAGACACTTCGAGAATACTTGCGTTATTTTACCAGTACGCTTTTCAGCGAGGTTTGCAAATATCCTGGAAGAAATGATAGACTTTTTAAGTACATTCCTCTATATCACAATTTTTTTTAAACGCCGTTATACTTTTCGAGGATAATTGCTGAATTGCTTTATTTCACGAATTTTGCAGTAAGGCCATTCATAACACGCTTAAAAACATTTTTTTTTTTCAATCTAGAGATTTTCTGTTAAGGTCACTACTTTGTTTGAGGACATTTATTTCATTTCACCAATTGTCTAGAAATGTCATTATATTTTTTTGGGACACTTTTTTCATTTTACAAATTATTCAAGAAGACCCTTCGGATTTTTTAAAAATATTTACTGTACTTTACAAATATCCGCGAAGAATCGTTATACTTTTTGAAATATTTGCTCTATTTTGCAAAGTTTACAGCTCTGCTAAACTTTTCACTCTATAAGAACACTTTCTCCATTCCACACATTTTTCACAAGGCCGTTAACCGTTCACAGCATAATTGCTCCAGTTTATAAATTTTTCAAAAGGACTGTTACGCACTTGAAGCACTTTCTCCATTTCATACATTTTCCTAAATGGCCCGGTAGGATTTTGAGGTCCCTTTTTAATTTCACAAATTTTCCACGGAACCGTTAAGTTCCTTGGAAATATTTCCTACATTTTGTAAATTGAAGAAACTTGTCAAAAACCTTCCAAAAATATTTCCACACAAAAAATTTGGCAGCGGAAAAAACATTCATTTCATTGCAGAGCAAAAACTAATTTACAAAACCATTAATTTTCTCACAGAAAATAAAATAATTCAGAAAAACATTAATTTTTTCACAGAAAATAAACTAATTCACAAAAACCTCAATTTTTTCTACAGAAAATAAACTAATTTAAAAAAAATTGATGCTAACGCATATTAAAAAAAATTACAAAAACATTAGTTTTAACAGAGAACTAAAAATATTTTACAAAAACTCTATTCTTATAACAGAACAAAAACTGATTTTCATAAGATATTTATTTATCGATCCGGAAATGTATATACTAGACTAATGTTTATTATAATCAAAAATAATGTATCAAATAATTTATAATTTTTATAATTTATTTTTTATTAATTTCTCACGTGACTTTGAAAGGACAACAAAAATTCAGAATGCGATGGAACGCGTGTGCAGAGATGACTGGTCTGCGAGTCGCAAATTTTTACATCAACAAGGAAGTCTGTGTACTACTACCATATAAACGGAGGTGGAACACATAAGGGTCACCCTTTTGGCGACCAACACACATGGTGGGGTGAATGGGCCGCTGGACCAACCACCCCACACTATTTCGAGCCATCATCGTTATCCCCCGTGGTTACCCTACCAACCCTTTGATTATCCTACTAACCTATCTAACATTGGAACCCACCCTATTTCGGTCATGGCGAATTTCCGATTACTAAATGGGCGTGCTTAAGTTTTTCGTTTACAACCCTTTTGCTTACTCATAGAGGAAACCTTGTTTTCTTTAAAATTTTATTTTTCGAGATTTTCATTCAAGAATATTCAGAATAGTCCAACACATTGAGAAAAATGGCTTAGAAAAAAATTCCGTATGTATGTGTGTATGTGCTTCGAAATTTCAATCACCTGTAACTCGAGAACAGTTCAACCGATTGAGCTAAAATTTGGCACACAAGTCAAACAGGAGTTCGTCTTTTATTGTTGCAATTTTTTACGAAATGTATGCTGAAATTTTTACTTTGTGGCTTTTCGAATTTTTTCAAAAAACGATGTGCGCTCACTAACTTTTGTAAAAATGGCGATATTTTGCTGAATAATTCTTCATACGTGAAGGTACTGTTAATGTTGCTTGGTATTAAATTTGACCGGAATCGGAAAAGCGGTTCAGATTTTAGAGAACTTTGAAATTTTCAAAAAAAATGCAACGTTACATTCAAATATGGAGGCAGAATTTCCAAATTCAAAATGGCAGGTTGCCATTCACAAAAAATTTATGAGATTCTCATAAGGACATTTTGAAAATCTCTGTTATACTTACGCTCACTTACCTAAAACATTATTAAATCCATATAATCATATGATTAAAAGTAGATCGACCACAAAATCATTACTGTACAAATTCGAATTTAGGCTAAAAACGACAAAAAACCTTCATTGTTGTCGTTATGAAACGTCAAGGTGACTTCGAGGTTAGGTTTGACCAACAAACAAAGGATTCTTTTATTATGTTTTTCTCGATGACAAAAAAGACGAAACCTAAATCGACCACACGATCATGACTGTCCAAAATCTCATTCATCCATCAGACTCAAAATGACCGGAAATCTGCATTGTTGTTGTTGTGGAACGTCAAGGTGACTTAGAGGTCAAGAGTGGCAACGACAAAGGAATATTTTTTTTCATTCTTTTCTGCTGTTGGGCACGAGAAGCAGATGTGCCAATGGCTGCTCAACGCAGTAAAATGTAATATGAATTTCGCTGGTGAACGAACACAGCATCACAGGCCAATGAAGGGACACGTAACTTGATAAACGAATCGCGCATCCGGGGTGCGGTCCGGTTTACCATTGTTTCAGGATCTTTCAATAGAGAAACCTAACCAAAAAACTCTGAGATGCGGATGCCCGTGGACCAAAGGGTTAAAGGTATAAGGATTAAGGGCTTTGGGAGAGTTGAACGCACTAGAAATGGTAGAAGGTCGTCATAGCTTGGACAGCACCTGGACATGGATCCCTAAGTCCGGAAAAGGTAGTTTTTTGCCCTCAACGTAATCGGGACTTTTTTGGATCAAACTTTTTAAGGGAATGCTTTTTAAGCTTTTTTAAGGGCTTTTTAAGGAGGTGGGGGTCAAAATAGCGAATGACCAAAATAGTGAATGGCTAAAATAGCGAATTCCGAAATTAGGAACGTCTGAATCTAGAATGGTCATCACTATAAAATTCGCTATTTTGACCATTCGTTATTTTCACCTCCATATTATTAAAAAGCATTCAAAATAGCGAATGATAAAAATGGCGAATGCCATAATTGTGGACATTCTACATTGAGACGTTCCTTACTTTTAATTCGCTATTTTGTTCATTCGCTGGAGTAGATTTCTTTACCGACCTTAGTTCCATGACTCATTGGATAATTTTTTTAAATATCAGTCTCCAAAGAATCTGGAAAACCGCAATATTTAAATAATTTTAACATTTTAATATTTCAATATTTTAATGTGTTTATTCTTTCACAAACTTTTTTTATTTAAGCGATCTTAAAAATTTACAAAAAAAGATGATCAAGTCAACAATAGCTACGCAACTTTGATAATCACGATTTTAGTACACAAAGTAAGATTTTTAAATACCGAAATTTAAAAAAAAATCTGCATTCAGCAGCTTAAGCGAGCAGAACAATTTTCATTAGCGACCTCCTGAAAAAAAAAAAAAAAAAATGAAGTTGGCGATAAAATATGACCAATAAAGAAATGAATAAAAAAAATGGCGCGCGTCTTCGTGAGACTTAAGCCCCTCCAAAGTCTGAGACCTTAAGTGTAAACGAAGAAGCGAATAAATTTACATTTTTGTCATTGGCTCAGATGAGCCAATGGAAAAAAAAAACGAAACTTCCGCAGCCTCGCCAGTACAATGTAATATAAATTGTGCTGGTGAACGAACACAGCATCACAGGCGAATGGAGGGTAAACATAGCTTAATAAACGTTAGGCGCATCCGGGGTGCGGTCCGGTTCACCATTGTTTCAGGATCTCTAAATAGCCCGGACTAAAGGACCGGGAGATGCGGATGCCTGCGGACCAAAGGGTTGAGGGCTTAAGGATTAAGGGGTTGGGAGAATTGAACGCGCTAGAAATAGTAGAAGGTCGTCGAAGCTTGGTCAGCACCTGGACGCGGATCCCAGACTCTCGTCCGGACAAAGTAGTGAAGAACTGAAGAAAAAAAAAAAACATTAAGGCTCCGGCCGTTGTGTTTATTCTTCGGCGACGGTTTTGTGTTTTATTTTTCGGACAGCTGGCACCCATTTGAAATGATCCTCCCTCTGGACCGATGGGAGCTTAAGCCTTGCGGACTCTGAAGCTAGAAAAATGATAAAAATATCCTTAAGGGGGTCAAAGCGGTAAAATTAAGAAAATAAGTGGTAATTAAAGAAAAATGTCTTGATAATTTTCTGCCGCACAACTTATATGGCAACATATATATTCAACTTGGAGAAATTTTGAAATCGTTTTTTTCAAAAAAATTTGAAAAGTATTGGAGAAAAATCCTTAAGGTTGTGGCCGTTGGGTTTATTCTTCGGCGACGGTTTTGTGTTTTATTTTTCGGACAGCTGGCACCCATTTGAAATGATCCTCCCTCTGGACCGATGGGAGCTTAAGCCTCGCGGAATCTGAAGCTAGAAAAATGATAAAAATATCCTTAAGGGGGTCAAAGCGGTAGAATTAAGAAAATAAGTGGTAATTAAAGAAAAATGTCTTGATAATTTTCTGCCGCACAACTTATATGGCAACATATATTTTTAACTTGGAGAAATTTTTAAATCGTTTTTTTCAAAAAAATTTGAAAAGTATTGGAGAAAAATCCTTAAGGTTGTGAACGTTGGGTTTTAATCTTCGGTGATGGTTTTGTGTTTTATTTTTTGGACAGCTGACACCCATTTGAAATGATCCTCCCTCTGGACCGATGGGAGCTTAAGCCTCGCGGAATCTGAAGCTAGAAAAATGATGAAAATATCCTTAAGGGGGTCAAAGCGGTAGAATTAAGAAAATAAGTGGTAATTAAAGAAAAATGTCTTGATAATTTTTTGCCGCACAACTTATATGGCAACATATATTTTTAACTTGGAGAAATTTTGAAATCGTTTTTTTTTCAAAAAATTTTGAAAAGTATTGGAGAAAAATCCTTAAGGTTGTGGCCGTTGGGTTTTAATCTTCGGTGATGGTTTTGTGTTTTATTTTTTGGACAGCTGACACCGATTTGAAATTATCCTCGCTCTGGACCGAAGAGAGATTGAGCCTAGCGGAATCTGAAGCTAGAGAAATGATAAAAATATCCTTAAGGGAGTAAAATCAGTAAAATTAAGAAAATAAGATGTAATTTCTTCAAAATATTTTTATCATGTTTTTATCATGTCTAATGGTTCAAATTAATGTTGTGCTGTATAACTTATATGGCAACATATATTTTTGACCTGTAAAAATCTATGAAATTTTTTTTTCACAATTCGTAAAAAAAACTGGAGAAAAAAAATAAATTAAAAATTAAAAAATGATGCATCCATCCATCCTTCAGAACGACCAATTGAGCCATACAAAATTGTAGGGACGCTTTAAAAAAATTTTTTAAGGTGGAACGCAAAAAAAAAATGTAAGTACTCTTTGTTTAAGAAAAAAAGAATTGAAGTACTTTTTTTAAGAAAAAAAAATCAAATGCACGTGAAAATTTGTCTGTAACTCACCTCCATCATGCTAAAACTTTTTCTATCTACTAGTTATTTATTATTAAAATTTAATATTTTTCATTTATACATAGGAATATCGTTTATATTTTTCCATCATCTAAATATGTAAGAATCTTTGAAAATGACTAGCATACAAGTCGTGGGAATGCATCTGCACATGGGGAGTTAATTTTTTCCCTCCAATCCTCCATCTCGACGCTAACCGGTATTCATTCGGACAAGTTTTTATCAACTAAGGTCTATTGTTTCATTGACATTCCCACCCCATTCAAGAAGCGTTCTTCTTTTCCCGTCCCATCCAGGAAACAGGTCCCCATCATGTTGCTTCTCTTCATACCTTGGCTCTAGTTTCACCTTCTGAGTTCCACTCTAAAGGGCAAAAAAAAATCCGCGGTAAAAAACGCATGATATTACAATTTATGTTGGGGAAGGGTGCGAGTTTAACGCACAGGTCATAGCCGAGCGACTCCGCGCTGTCACTCACCCCATTCAACATAATAGAGAGATCAAAAAATTCCAGTTAGAGATAATATTATAACGCCATTTATATATATATCTCTATGATATAATAAAAAGGCCGCTGTCTCCTTCGACACACGCACACGCACCGAAATTCATAGGCATTCACAACTCTCACAAACGCTACCAAACACTAACGGCCACGCATAGATACTCACAAGGCACTTACAGACTCCTTGAGATTTGCCCAAAATTGATGAACACTAACAGACTCTTACGCACAGGGACTAACTGTATCTACGCACAGGTCCTTAAAAAATATGTCCAGTCTGTCACGGATACCGATAGACGCTAGCGGGCACATTATCTAACAAACATGAAGAGGCACTTACAGATACTAAAAGACACTTATGGATACTTACAGAGACTAGAATACGTAAATCAGATACTTACAGATTCTAAAAGACACTTATGGATACTTACAGAGACTAGAATACGTAAATCAGATACTTACAGATAGTTACAGATAGTTACAGATAGTTACAGATACTTACAGATACTTACAGATACTTACAGATAATTACGGATAATTACGGATAGTTACAGATAGTTACAAATACTTACAGATACTTACAGATGCTTACAGATACTTACAGATAATGACGGATAATTACGGATAGTTACAGATAGTTACAGATAGTTACAGATACTTACAGATACTTACAGGTACTTACAGATACTTACAGGTACTTACAGATACTTACAGATACTTACAGATACTTACAGATACTTACAGATACTTACAGATACTTACAGGTACTTAAAGATACTTACAGATATTGACGAATACCTACAGGTGCTGACGAATACTTACCGATTTTAGAGCAACTTACAGATACTTACAGGTACATGTGGATATTCACAATCCCTAATAGACTCTCACTGACACCTACTAACACTTACAGACACCAATACACCATTATAGACACCCATAAACCATGACAGACACTCATAAGCATTATGAGAATATTCTGGCGTTTCAAATATTAGAAAAAAAAAAACAAATTCTGACTTTCAGTTTGTAATAGGACATCTTATATGTACATCCTCAAGTCGCTAAAGACCAGAGAAAGGTATGTTGAGTGAAAATGACAAGAAAAAAATAGTTAAGAATTTTTTCGCGCAAAATGCGCCTCAGGGTAAATCACAAAGCGTCCCCTGCACTTGAATCTTATTATCCAATCGAGGGTCCACGAGTCCGTCGCTAAATAGAAGAAGAATAATGTAAGCAGTGCAGGAGCAAAGCACTACAATGAACGGAACCTGTTTACGTTAGGGTAGAGCGCGTCTCGCTAAGGCACCACTTTGTTCTTTGGTCACTAAATTCATCCACCAAGTGTTATACCATCCGTATATGCATACATAACCTGTTAAAAAATGCACTGCCTTGAAGATTGCAACATACTGACGAAAAATCTCTCGCTTATGAGATTCACCGCGATTTGCAAATGCGTATTTTGATGGTAGCACTTAGAAGAAATGAGAAGACGAATCACGAGAAAGAGACGGTGGCGCTGCTGTCGAACAAAGGCGACGCGGTCTCACGCTGTTCTTTGTTCCCCCTTTCGCTACATTTCTGGGATTCTTTTGTTTCTCATCGCGCATGTATTGACGCCGAGTAAAACGACCACGTTAAAACAGGTTTTCTCGTACACGTCTGCTCAATTCTCTTCAACGTGCTGCCGTAGAGTTTTTAATTCAATTATCGCGAAGGGGCCGAAAGTAAGCACAGTGTAACAAGTTCTTGACGATTATACTTTTATTTCACGTGTGGTAAACACACACGAGCTCTCATATTGTTCCCCACGGTTTTCGACGTTAGAGATTCACCCATGGAAACTCTTACGGTGCGTATGAATGTTTGAAATAATAATTTGCGGACGACGAGGGAACGACAAAGCCTTTTTACAGAAGTTCTCAGCACTTCAACGGTCAATGGAAAGAAAGAGAACGTTTTGTTAATTATATGCATGGAACTTCGAGGAGGTTAGAACGCCTCATAGTCTTGAGCTACTGGTATAATTTTACTGACAGGTTATGGTGACTCATGGTGGCTTTGCAGAATTATATACGTGCTAGATAGCGCTTTTTGTTGAATAGCAATAATTTTTCAAGTGCCATGTTTGAGAGCTTAAGCACAAAAAGAAATTCTTGTCTCGTAAAAAAATCGCAAAGTGAGCATTTAATAACAATGAAATATAGACAATTATAAATGAGATCCTAAAAAAAGCCGAAATGGTAGTAGCCTGAAAAAAAAAATTCGACGGTAAATGTATACTTGTTCATTCTTTCAACAACAAAATATGGACAATTGTAGGAATGGTACTTGGATAAAAGCTTATCAATTTGTCAACGAAATTTTTGAAATTAATATTTCGTACGTGGATGGTCATTATTGAAGCTAAAATCCACTCGTTTGACTTTTATCCTCGCGTCTGTTCGTTGGTACAGACGATAAAACCGTACAACTCGCATAATTCGACTCCATTCAAGTTGCAATTATTAATTATTAAGCCCGGTAACATCCCTTTTCAATGGTACGACTGAAATGGTAAAGTTTCGACGCTTCCGTAACATACTTTTTATTCCCCAAAAGTTCACTCTATGTACATGAGTTTCGCATTTAAATAAAAAATTCGGGCCCCTTCCCATAAGAGGCCACATACATAGCACCACATTCAACGTCAAATTTCTCAGCAATTCATTCGGTGACCGACCCTCAAACTTTGCAATTGTGTTCAGAACAACTTAAACTATAATCTTCTCATTTTTCAAGCCCAAAAGTTCAAACATCCACCATCAACCTAACCTCCAGAAAATCGTTTAAAAAAGGCCAATAAACCTTGTAACGTCCAAATTGTGACCATCATAGTATGCACCAATTGTCTAGGACAGAAAAGAAGGAGAGAAGAAAAAGAAAAACGCAACAGCAGCTGCACAGCGTTTTATTCTTGCGGCTACAGGTTCTTAAATTTCACACACTCACTAGCCCTTCGTTTTCTGTCGGGACCCTTCGCTCCAGCGAAGACCAGCAGTAGAGCAGCAAAAGGGTTCCCCCCAAATGCATTGTTTTACCTAGCGAGACCAGTTTTTGTTTCACTCTCGCGAAGCTTATTATATGCGCTTTCAGGATCGCACCGATTGTTCTCGAAACGTTCTCTATAGTGCCGGTTTGTCGAGGCAGGCATCGCCACCGTCGCCGCATATTTCGCGCCCGGCTGACGCGGTTCCACGTGACGGGAGACGTTCGAGAGGGTCCCGCCAATCCGGTCAAACGGTTCAACGGCAGAAAAGCAAAAGGGACACGGAGAAAGCGACGTGTGGAACGTCAAAAGGATTTTTGCCTTGGCAAAAAAACATAACAGCGATAGTAGGAAAAAAGGGGTTAAACTTTGATACAATTGTTCCATTCTTCGTGCTTGATTTATTTCGGCTCTTTCGACATTCCCCCCGACAGCTCATTGTCTTTGCGCTCTCATCGTTCGAATGAACTCGACGAACGTTATGGAACGCCATTTTTTTTTTTTTTTCAATTTGCTGGTTTTTTTAACCGGTTATCGCGAATTCTTTTGTGGTGTATTATTTCTGCTGAGCGAAACCTTTGTCTTTAACTCCCGACTGCCACACCGCGGCAAAAGTCGGGAGTTATGCATTTCACGATGATCAGCTGATTTAGCCAATTTTTTTTCATCTGCTATGTTCTCGGAAACGGTGAATAATTGCTCACCCAAATTTTGGACGTCGATTATATGAACTTCGCCCAATGTTTTTAACCATAAATTAAGGTGATCGAGTTGATATGGACGGCCTCTAATATTAATATAAATTTATTTATATTTTCGAACAGTGAGGCTTATTTGTTTTGATAATATAAATCGTATATTCGATGATGAATCGATATTAGAAAGTAATTTTTTTTAATAAACCATTCAATACATCTAATTATTATTTTTTTTGTGTAAGAGTAATTTTACAAGAATTAAAGAATAATAAATAAATACGGTTTCACTTCGTATGCTCTTTCATATTTTTTCTTCTTTACCTTTCTTCATTACGTGATACGTGATGAAGAAATCACGTAAATACTTTCGAACGAATTTAAACGTCGACGTCGTCGTTGGTACGTGTTGACAATTTCTTTTTCCGACCACCATTGACTATATACCGCATCCATCGACCTCTGTATGCTCTTCTTCATAGCTTCCTGCCCACAACTTCTGCCCATCAGCCATCGTAATCACATCGTTCTATCACTTGGTCCTCTCAGCCTGGAGATCGTCACGATTTCTTTTTTTCTTTTTACATTTTTTCCCTCGCGTACCTAATTCCTACCCAATTCCCTCTGCTTTTAGCATTTCAATTTATGCGCGCCGTGCGATTCGTCGCACAAATCTGGGGTCGTCCGAATGAGTGGAGTGAGAAATCTTCATTCGAATGGAGAATTTATTTATTTCCTCGAACTTAAAAGAATGACAGAATATTTTTTTCACCTCTATTAATATCGAAAAAAAAATTTCTTGCAAAAAAAAGCGACTGGTTCATGTCAGGATACGTAAAGTGGTACTGAGTGTTGAAAATATTGTTTTTGAAGAAATGTTTTATTGCAACATTTAGGAAAAAGGTTTTTTTTGCTTTTCGTAAAATATGTAATATCTAGAATATTATAAGATTATTGAAAAAAAAAATTTCTGATACCGACGCTTATTACTTTATTTTATTCAAATTTCAGAATTGTAATCCAATATCTTGATAACATATGTTGCTACGCTTATTTTCCTCCAGAACTGGAAGTAGAACATATTCGTCATAATATGCAATATCAAAGGCGTATCATAAATGCTGGAAGCATGTCGAAAATATTGAAACCGTTTCGAAAATACTGTGCACATGCGCACATTGGTTTAAAACCGTATCGAAAATACTCTGCGCGCATGCGCACATCGTTTTTCTTTATTGTCGCGCTCGGCCAGCAACATAACCTAGCAGTTTTCGTCCACTAGTTACAAAAAGTAGTATGCGATACTTGTACGTAAAATCGGACTTCCGACGGCGGTTGTAAAGTAACCACACTCGTCTTCTCTCGTGCAGCCACTTTCCAACCTTCGCCGAAAGTCCGCTTTCCCGCACTAGTATCGAAAAGTACCATTACAGTATCCTCAAAGCCGTTTTCTACCTTGTATTTAAAAATGAAAATATTTCCCTTTGCACATTCGAGTTTATGATTTTTTGAAAAATATACCCATTTTTTGAGGGGCCAGGGGGCCAGCTCCCTTGAGGTTTCAACTATTTAGAATCCTGAATAACGTGTCGAGAGCAACTTTGCTGTTGCAGAAGATGATGGCGACCCACGATTCCAGCAATGGAGGGTGACGAGAGCCGCGTAAATAACTTCCATCTTCCATCGTACATTTTCGGGGGGGTTGGGGAGGGGGCGAGGGGGGGGGGGGGGGGTGAAAAAGGCGTCCGCTCCCGCCGCCCGCGGATATAGTCGAACGAACGAGGGTGGAAAAAAAGACGCTTGAGGAGGCGATGAAGAAGGAGGGGAAACGAGAGGGGGAGGGGGGGGGGGAAGGAAGCGAAGCTGCCGAGCCGGAAAGAAGAAAAGAACGTGCTAGGGTGAAGCTCGTCTCTGATGCTTCTCTTCCTTGTGATCTTGGCTCCCTTCGTTCATACCAGTGGGAAAGAAGCGAGAGATGAAATCCCCGACGTAAAATATTCTTAATGAGCAAAGTCTTTCAAGTATTGACTCAAAATGGCTTCCCTCGGCCTTTAAGTCGGCTTGTTAAGCATTATTCCGCTGCTGGCATCGTCTTTTTCCCATACTTTCACGTTTTCTCCCTTTCTTTACTATCACCCTCGTGTCCTTTTCTACACTCGATCCTTATTTCCTTCTCCTATTCATACATGGGGCAGTCCATTTTGAAACGCCATCTTGTATTCAAGCCTCGTTTGGTTTTTCAATCGGAAAAATCGGAATTCTTTTTTTTTTTGTCAGTGGCTTGTGTATTATTATTTTTGAAATGTTAATTTGGTTTTGAAACAATGTACGGATTTTTTTATTTTTAGTATGATTGTATTGCGTATATTTTGAAACGACATCTTGTATTTAAATTACGATTTTTTTTATTCGGAAAAATTTGAATCTGTTTTTTTTTTGACATTGGTTTACATATTATTTTTGTTCGAATAAACTGTATATTACGACCAGCTTAAAGAAAAGGTTAGATTGCTTTAAAATATATTACCGATTTTTTTTTGTGCGATTACATTTCTTACAGTGTAAAAATAGTGGAATTATCGAATCAGTTATTCTTGTATACTTAAATGAGCATTGTAAAGAATTTATGCACATTTTTTTAAGTTTCTCTTTCTATTTAGAAAAATCAAGCTTAAACATTGAGTCATAATTTATTTATAAAAAAAATGATAATCATTAATTTGTATATCCATTTTGGACTGAAATTGATTATAAATAGGATAACTAAAAAATCAGACTTTGACAAAATTGAAAAAAACTGGGCTTACAAATTTCGCAATACTTTCTTCATTTAAACAAAGCAATAAAGAAAATGAACTAACTAAAATAAATTGTAAACCTATAATCTTGATTTTTCAAAAAGCTTGAAATGAATAATTACTAAAATGTTTCCACTAAAAAGCAAATGGTCAATTTTTAAAAATTTTATACAGAATTTCCAACAATTTTTTATATTTGTGAAAGTTTCAGTTCAAGATATGTTGATTTTTAAAAAATCTCAAATCTGTCAAAAGTGTCCACAAAATTCGAAAAAAATATTTCTAAAACTCCCCAGACATAGAGCTGTGAAAACGAGAAAAATATTCAAAAATTTTTAAGTCCACTTCACATTTATTCGGCACGGACTGTCCTGTACAATTCTTGTCACTCTTCGTTTTTTTCTCGCCTAACTTTTGCACAATTTTCTTGTCTCACATTTTCTCCCAACCGAAGTTGGACTCGGGCAGATTCTTCATTTCTTCATCTGCTGCTAAAATATGCATTCTTTTCCTGTCTCATATTACTCCATTTTTTTTTGCTGTAGTTAATTCTTTTTTATTTTCTATTGTATGTTCAAGAGATATAATGATAAGAAATATGTAAACGAGGGCTCGGGTCATAAAGGCAAGCTGAAAAGAAAAGGACCCTTGCGATGAAGACGAATCGAGCAGCAGTGGATTATTTAAAAGTAGAGGACTGTCGCCCGAGGGGAAACAAGAGGCTTGTTGGAATTTCCCGGCTCTCGCTTTGAGCTTACACCCTTTCTTTCACTAGTCCTTGATGTGTAAGAGACTTGGGATAAGGCTTAAAAATTTATAAGATAAGATTGGGGTTGAAGGGCCCGAAAGAGACGAAGCAACGAAAGCCAAACGATACCGATAATAGTAAATTAAGAAACATGAGGTCTTTAGCTGTAAAGTTAGATATTATTGATCAAAGTAACTAAACAATTATTTCATAAAGCCTTTCGTAAATCTTCAGCCAAGCAAGTTTTGGTTAAGCCTGAATAATACTGTAAATCATGCAGGAACTTTAAAGATCAGCCTGATTTTTTTTTTCCAAAATTTCACTCCAATAATAAATATAATGAAATATTATTGATTAAGTGGTAAGGGCTTATAATTATGGGGCTTCGTAATCTTTCGCTTTCTCTTATGGGAAAAAATTGACGATTTTTGCCGAATACTTAAAATGTAACTTTACATTTTTTTAATATCACTTTACATTTTTTATTAAATGTAACTTTACATTTAAAAAATGTAACCTTACATTTCAAAAATATAACTTTACATTGTAAGTGAGGAACATTTTTTTACGATTGTGAATTTTAAAAAATTTCAACGAATGATTGAAAAGTCGCTTATTTCGTATGTCGCAAAATTTTTAAGTCTGAATCCAATTGAATTTTCTATTTTTAATTTATGTCTACTGTACCGTCTAAAATAATCCGAATATCCCACCACAGAAAAAAACTATTCCGACTTTTTTTCTTATGCTTTGTGAAAAAGTGATTTTTGGTTACTTATCATTGCAGAATTCAGAGAACAGAGTTCTGATAAGAAAATGCATTTTGATTTTTTTTCCTTCAAGGTATCGAATTTTTCTTCACTATTGTTCTCAAGTCGTATATTATATCACCAAAAACAGCCGCTTTTACCCTTTTTACAATTTGAATTGTGATTGTTTTTTATTTCAGAAATCCAAATCTGACTCCGATTCGAAAAATCAACCGCAATATCCATTATTTACTTTATAAAAAATAAAAAACCATCCCAAGAAATGTTTGTTTTTTTTCGAAAAATTTGTCAATCCAAATTGTTGCAATTCTCGAATTGAAAACTGCCATAGGAGCAATTTATTTTTGCAAGAGCTTACAGCAATTAGCTTTCATTCCACTTTGCCATCTACAATGTCACGAGTTCAATATCATCGATTATCGATTATAAGGCGCTTCCGATTATAGTAATAAAACATACTGAAGACCAACGGAGAAAATTCAATTGCTGAGAGAGCAGTTGTACAATTACGGCCACATGATGAAGAGCTGTACGGTTTTCATAAAGCAGTCATTTACATTTCGTACGTTGTATTACTGGGGAAAAATAATTGGCCTTAATCCATTAAGCATATCGGCAAACAACAATCTCGATATTTCATACTTTAGTTTTTTCTACGTTTGTTTTTTTATTTTAATTTATTCATACATATGGTATCTCGTGTTGCTCCAACGATTAAAACTACTGATACCAGGAGACACACCAATCAGTATATTAGTTAACTTCATTTCCATAGGGATTAGTTTTCTTGAGCTGGTGATAACGTGGTTCACTTATGGCTTTTACCAAAACCATATAAAGTTGATCATCAAAAGTTTGATAAAGGCCGAACGGACGTCACAAAAGCTCAATATTCCGGAAGACTACGATAAACGTTTCAGCAGACTCGGAATTTATCTGGTGTTCGTTAACTTTACGTTTATCACATCAGTTATAGTTCCGAATGCAGCATTTTATTCTTCGGACTATCGCCCGTTAATATGGATAAGCTACACTGCTCCGAGGTTAACGGTATTAAATTCGGGAACACTTTTTGTCTGGTGTCTTCTCAACACGAAACGTAAATTTCATCGATTGAATGATAAAGTCGGTTTTGTGAGGAAAAATAATAATGCGAGAACGAAAGATTTTCAAAATAGACAAAGATTCACAAGAAATGTCAGGTAGGTGTCTTTGGAAGAATCCGTTTTAACTTTTGGGCAGGACATTATTTCTACAGAACGCTACTCTACACAGATTGGCTACACAGAAGTGATTGTGCACGTCTGGATTGTAGGTCACATTGATTTGACAGTGTAAGACACTTCACAGTGACTATTGGAAACTTTAAGAATCGACACGGTCTTAACTTCTCACAAGACTCTACACAGCATTGACGCGACACAACAGGACTCTACACAGCGTTAACTCAGCACAACAAGACACTACACAGCGTTAACGCAGTACAACAAGACCCCACACAGCGTTATCGCGACACAACAAGACTCTACACAGCGTCAACTCAGCACAACAAGACCCTACACAGCGTTATCGCGACACAACAAGACTCTACACAGCGTCAACTCAGCACAACAAGACCCTACACAGCGTTATCGCGACACAACAAGACTCTACACTGCGTTAACTCGACACAAACCTCTACACAGCGTTGATTCGGCACAACATAACTCTACACAGGATTAATTCAAAACAACATGACTTTTCACAGCGTGAAGCCAACACGATAATACTCTACACGGCACTCACTCAACATTGCAGAATCGTACACCCATCAAACTCCTTGGTGAGTCTTACGATGCGCGTACGCATTCTGTCTTGGATTCGTAGTGTGTAGGAATTAGATGTGTTGTAGAGATCAGCTGCGCCGAGTTTAAAACATCTGCACTTGTGTTGTGTCGACTTGAGGCCGTGTAGTCTTCTCGTAACTAGTTTACACCGTGTAATATCTTGTAATTTTGTGTTGACGCTGTGTAGAGTCTTGTCGTGACGATTGAATGCCGTGTTGAATCTTAAGGCGTTCAATTGACATTGAGAAAAGTTATTCTGTGTCGAGTTCATGCTCTTTCAGATCTTTTCGCATCTGTGTAGAACTGCAACCACTAGGAATAATGTCTTTTCAGCTTTCCTGTTTGTCTAATTCTCAGCAGCAAAATAGAAATCATTTATCGGTTACATCGTGAACTTTGCGATGTGATTCAACATGTTGTGGAGTATTTTGCGTTACTGGCATTGCTCGGGATTCTTGTACTGCTCATCAATATGACACTCAATGTCTACATAATCTTTTCCTACCTAAATGGTCGGTATCTAACAACTGAAAATGCGGAGTACCTTTATTTTGGTACCATTGCCTTCCGATGTGTCGAACCTTTGATCTTACTGACGATTGTGTCCAATGTGTGTGCGTCAACATCGGAAGTGGTTAGTTTTCAACAAGAAATTTATCAATTTTTTTTTTTGGAAAGGCAATTAAATTTATCATAACGTTGTCTTTTTTTCGACACTTACACGAGTGTGTTACAAATTTTCAGGCCAATAATGCTGGAAATATCCTACACGTGATGCTCAATGATTACAAAAATTTTGGCGATGCTGAAGAAGCTAGGGCAAGTTCTGTTTTATAGCCTACGAAAAATAGCGAAAAATAATCGTCTAATATTAACATTTCATTTTCAGAAATTGAACATTTTGTCCCTTTATCTACTACAGAACAAAATTCGCATATCTGCGTTCGGGCTTATCGACCTGGACGACTATTTGGTTTGCAGAGTAGGTCAAAAGATTTATAGATCATTAGCACACAGAATAATTATGACAACAAAAAAAACTTTTGTGCATTGCAGGTTTTGAGAACAGGGACGATGTATCTTACGATAATGCTACAATTCTAGGGATAATGATACCGAAATTATGTATGTACATAACATGATTGCTAAATTGCCGAACGTGTATTGCAACAAGGTAAAAACGTCATATGGATAAAAGAAAATTCAAATACCAAATCAAGAGGTACGTAACATTTTAACGATAGACAAAAAATCTACGCCAAAATATCTGATCTGAAATATGACTTTACAGATATTTTTTCGTCAGATATTATTTCATTAAGATATTTTGTCGTCAGATATTTTGTCGTCAGATATTTTGCCGTCAGATATTTTGTCATTAAGATATTGTGTCGTTGGCTATAATGCCGCACATATTTAGGATCTGGCGTTTAAACGCGTCACCAAATTAAGTAGCCTTAAATTTTTTTCAAATTATGAGCTTCCCAAAGTTTTACGTAGCTATTAAGATATTGTTCTTTGGATCACTGTCAAAGCTGTACAGAAAAACTTCGCAACGTTGATCTTGTGCATAAGCTGAAAATATTGACAAGCACCAACGAGAAATAACAAACGAACTTTTCATCGCCCATTGACGATTAAATCAACAAGTACATTATAGTAATTGCACATTGTACAAGCCTTCAAGCCAAATTGAAGGTTATGTTGATAGTCGTTCCATCGACGAAGGTCGAAGGGAAAGACGAAGAGGCACAACACATTTACAAACTAAGTAATTGCAGTTTATAAATGCTCTCGAAATTACACATAATAAAAGTGTCTTTCGATTAATCTACGCCAGACTTTGTGCAACACAGTTACAAACACATGATGAAGGTGCAAACAGTGCGAATAAGACAATCTTTAATATTTCGGATATTATATTATTGGGGAAAATTGTTCGGAATTAATTCATTAACACTATCAAAAAGCAACAAACTCGAGTTTTCCTATTTCGGTTCAATTTACGCTTGCATTCTTATTATAAATTACTTCTACGTATGTTATCGTGTGTTGACCAATCGTTTGAAAGAAACATATCAGGGCGAAGTACCGATCAATATAACGGTTGAAGTTATCCTGATAATCACCTTTTACATTCAAACTGCTGGAACCTGGTTGATATTCGGCTTCCGTCAAAACCGTATTCAATTTATTGTGAAGAGTTTTGTCGAACTTGAGAAATTATCGAAGCGAATCTTTATACCAGAAAACTATGGAGAACGATTAAGAAAACTAGGAATTTATCTAGCAATTGTCAATTTCGTGTATTTCTCATCGATGACTCTAAGCGTAACGCTAATATATGGAAATAATCACATGCTAAATTGGATCTGCTACAATTTAGCTCGAATGACAATATTCAACACAGGAACTCTCTTCTGCTGGACTCTTCTTACTGTTAAACGCAAATTTCATCGTCTCAACAATCAAATGCATATGATAATACACAAGGATTGTAAAATGCATTCAAGGTACATCATTCTTGATAGCAAATGAAAATATGGCCCTACACATAAGAGAAAAGGTCGAACGATTCGAGATATAACAGGGAAACATAAGGATACGAGATAGCATGCGATAAGAGTGGTCATAGGGATAGAAGAGGTCCAAGAGATAGAACTGACAAGAGGGATAGGAGGGATCCGGATAATATCGGTGATCGGAAAGATATGAGGGATCTGAGGGATCTGAGGGATCCAAGAGATAAAATTGGTTAGAGGGATATGAGGGATCCAACAGACAGACATGCTCAGAGGGATATGAGGTATCCGATAGATAGAAGCAATTGGAGAGATATGGGGTAAACGATAGATAGGAGCAATTGGAGAGATATGAGGGACCAAGAGAACAAAGTGATCGGAGAGATAGGAGGGATCCGAGAGACAGGAGGGATCCGAGAGATAGAAGCGATCCGAGAGATAGGAGGGATCCGAGAGATAGGAGGGATCCGGAAGATAAGAGGGATCCGAGAGATAGGAGGTATCCGACTGGTAGGAGGGATCTGAGAGATATGAGGGATCCGAAAGATAGAAGGGATCCGAGAGATAGGAGGGATCTGAGAGATATGAGGGATCTGAGAGATAGGAGAGATCCGAGAGATAGGAGGGATCCGAGAGATAGGAGGGATCCGAGAGACAGGAGGGATCCGAGAGATAGGAGGGATCCGAGAGATAGGAACACTAGAGGCCGTCTCTTTTTATCAAGCAATACTTATCCAGAGAGATTAGCACAGTTTTCACGGATATCGAATGCAACAGTTCTAGGTGCAAAAAAAGGCATTGATATAATTTTTGTTACGTAAAAAAATAGTATGATTTTTATCAGATTTCAAAACGAAAACGCCCCAATGAATATGTCAAAATTTATTACTTTAATCCGTTAGACGTAGCAATATATTTCAACAAGGATCTTTCATTGAAGTTGCACTTAAAATAATTGACCTATTTTGAAACCCAAGTGGAATTGTATTAAATAGTGCAAGCTGAAATAAAAACCTCCTGACATATTATTCAAACTCGATTGGTAGGTAGCTCGTAGAGACAAAGCTGACATCGATATCAATTCTCATACATTTATAAATTGTATTTTTTCAGCTGTAAGCTCCTGTTATCAGAGCGAATAAAAATAATTGCTCAACTACATCGTCAGCTTAGAGATGTCCTATATCGTGTTAACAGTCTCTTCGCATTTCCTTTCTTGGTGGAATTCGGGGCGCAGTTAACTGCACTAACGCTTAATTTGTATCATTTTGCTCTATTGACGAGGTCGCGAGGCTCAATAAGAGGAGCAAATTTAATATTTCTCATTGTTGTTTGCCATTGGATCCTTATTAATGTATTCATGCTCATTACAATATCGAACGTTTGTTCCTCTACTATAAATGAGGTATGTAAAATTAATTTAATCATATCTGTACTTATTTATGGGGCATTCCATCTCGATTCGACCTGAATCTGACCCTCGACCTTCCCGATTTGACTCGTAATTCTTTGTAGGATTGTTTTTATTTTTATTTTTTCATTTTACCTATGCAATATATTTTTTTTTCAACGTGACATATCCAAAGTCGTAATTTAAAAATCTGGAAAAATTCTGAAAAATACGGTTTTACATGGAGAAACGTTTGAGCAGTCGTCTGTAATAGATTAATTTTTGTCTTTTTTTATATTGTCTATTTTTAAAGTTCGAAAGTCAGACTTAGGTCTATTCGGAATGGAATGCCCTTTATATAATACCCTATGTCCCTTTTTTCAGGCGAACAAAACGGGCAATATTTTACATGGTGCCATCATATATAACAATCACTTTGGTGATCGAGACGCAGTGGTTTATATTTTTATATTATGATATATTTATATTTTTGAATATTTTTCATATACTTATTTAAATATTATACTTGTAATCCTTTTTCAGAAAATCAACGTACTTTCCCTTGAGCTACTTCGAAACCATGTGAAGTTGACAGTGTTTGGCTTTTTCAACATGGATTACAGTTTGTGTCAGAGAGTAAGTTGAAAATTTTATTTTTAAGATTTATCAGCAAAGCTGTCATTTATTGTTCAAGTGTTTGTCATATTACAGGTTATGACAGCTGCGACGATGTATCTTACGATCATGCTACAATTTAGTTAATAGGATGTGAATAATCTACAAAAAAACAAATTTAATCGATCTATTTTTATATCGAATCTTAGGATAAATAAATGTTGATTTATTGATATGAATTCAGAAATTATAACCCAACGAATATCTTTTCTGAAACCTCCTTTAAGATAGTCCTAGCGATGCAGTCTTTAAGAAATCAAGCATTTCAAAGGTGCTGCGAAAGATTTTTTTTTGATAATAATAATTTTAAGATGTCCATAACAAATAAATAAAATAATTAACACCAAGATTTCTGTATGAGACAGCGAAAATCGATCGGCATACTTCCTCATAGAGGTAATTTAGTAAGAAAGAAAAAAATAATAAGGAAGTAGTTTGCAAGGTTCTACTATTTTTTTTCTTATCTATACAAAGATATAGTTTTTGCCTCACCATAGCAGAAGCTTTTTTCATGAAATCCTTTTTTTTTTTTTGTTGATATTTTCATGTCAGACGTTCTAAATGCTCCAAAACATCGAAAACAATGGTTTAGAAAAAAAGTGCGTGTGCGTGCGCGTGTGCGTGCGCGTGTGCGTGCGCGTGTGCGTGTGCGTATGCGTGTGCGCATGCGTGTGTGCGTGCGCGTGTGCGTGCGCGTGTGCGTGCGCGTGTGCGTGCGCGTGTGCGTGCGCGTGTGCGTGTGTGCGTGCGCGTGTGCGTGCGCGTGTGCGTGCCCGTGTGCGTGCGCGTGTGCGTGCGCGTGTGCGTGATGGTGTGCGTCTTCGGGTGACCGTCAAAGCTGCATAGCAGAACTTTGCAACGTTCATTTTGTGCGGAAACCCAAAGAATTAACAAATATCAACGTGAAATGATGAATGAACCGTTTATCGCCCAACGACGATTAAATCAACAATCGCATTATAGTAATTGCACTTTGTAAAAGCCTTCCAAGCCAAATCGAAGGAAAAGTCGATAGTCGTTCCGACGACAAAGGTCAAAGGTAAAGACGACGGGGTACAACACATTTTACAAAGTAAGCGCAGTTTATAAATGAGTTCGCAATGACACATAAAAAAAATGTCCTTCGATTCTACTACGCTCGACTTTGTGGAACACAGTTACAACCATATGATGAAGGTGGAAACAACGCCGTTAAAACAATCGCTAATATTTCGGATATTATATTATTGGGGAAAATTAATCGGTATTAATTCATTGACACTATCAACGAGCAACAAACTTGAGTTTTCTTATTTCAGTTTGATCTACGCAGCCATTCTCATTACAAATTACTCCTACATATGTTATCTTCTTTTGAATGAGCACTCAAATAGAACGTTTCCTGGTGAATTTCCAGTCAGTATAACGGTTCAAATTATCGTGATAATCACGTTCTACATTCAAACTGTTGTAACGTGGTTGATATTCGGCTTTTGTCAAAACCGTGTTAAATTCATTGTGAAGAGTTTTGTGAAACTTGAAGAGTTGGCGAAACGAGTCTCAATAACGGAGAACTATGAAACAAGATTTAAGAAACTTGGCGTTTATTTGGCTATTGCCAATACCGTTTATTTATCATCAATAGCTCTAAGCCATTACTTAATGGCATATCATAGCACTAAGGCCAAGATACTTTGGTTCTGCTACAATCTTGCTCGAATGACGGTAATCAACGCAGGGACTGTCTTCATCTGGATACTTCTAGCCGTGAAAAGCAAATTTCATCGACTCAACAATCAAATGCATGTGATAATACACAATGATCATGAAATGAAATCAAGGTATATAATTGTTGACGAACATCTACATAAGAACTTATATGTAAAGAAAGCGTCTGAGAGACAGTAGTGATATGAGGGGTATAAGGGTTACGAAGGATATAAGGAGTCTGACGGATTGGAGGGATCCGAGAGATAGGAGGGATCCGAGAGATAGGAGGGATCCGAGAGATAGGAGGGATCCGAGAGATAGGAGGGATCCGAGAGAAAGGAGGGATCCGAGAGAAAGGAGGGATCCGAGAGATATGAGGGATCAGAGAGATAGGAGGGATCAGAGAGATAGGAGGGATCCGAGAGATAGGAGGGATCCGAGAGATAGGAGGGGTCCGAGAGATAGGAGGGATCCGAGAGATATGAGGGATCATGGGGATATGAGGGATCATGGGAAAAGGAGCGTTCCGCGAGATAGGAGGGATCCGGGGGATATGAGGGATCATGGTAATAGGAGGGTTCCGCGAGATAGGAGGGATCCGGGGGATATGTGGGATCATGGGAATAGGAGGGTTCCGGGGGATAGGAGGGATCCGGAGGATAGAAGGGACCCGAGAGACAGGAGGGTCTAAGATATCTCTCAGATGTCTATCGAAGGGTCTGAGAGATTGGAGTGATCCACCAAAATAGGAGGGATAAGAGCGATCCAAAAGATAAAAAGGTTAGAAGGGATTCCAAAGTAATTCTAAACCGGAGGGATAAAAAAAATGTTTTTACGTTAAATTGGTTTTGCGTTAGAAAATAGTGTGAGTCTTATCACAATTCGACAGTCGTTACTCAAAACTAAAACGTTGAAATAAAAATATTACAAATGATAATTATAGCCGACTAATTTTCGCAACATATCCCAACAAAGATCGCCGATGAAAATTGCATATACGGTTATCGGTTAATTTCAAGCCCATTCAGAGATGTATAGACTAACGCAAGCTGAAATAAGATCTCACTGATAACTTAGTGAAGCTCGGTTTATAGGTATGCTCGTATGGAGTTATAGATCAATAAATTGTATATTTTCAGCTGTAATCTTCAGCTATCAGAGCGAATTATTATAACTGCTTATCTACATCGTCAACTGAGAGATGTGCTAGATCGTGTCAACAATCTCTTCGCATTTCCCTTCTTGTTCGAAATTGGGGCCCAGTTAATGGCGCTATCACTTTATTTATACTGTTTTACACTACTTCTGAAAGCGCAGCGAGTAATGGAACCAGATTTTTTAATGCTCATTATCATTTCTTACTGGATCTTTATTTCAGTAGGAATGCTGATTGCAATAATGGGCGTTTGTTCCTCTACTATAAATGAGGTATGTCAAGGTCCATTTAATAATATCAGTACTTTACTATATAATAACTTATGTCGTATTTTCAGGCCAACAAAACTGGCAATATTTTACATGGTGCCATCATCAATAATAAACGTTTTGGTGATCAAGACGCAGGGGTTCATATTTTCATGTTTACATTTATATTCTTTTTTATTTTTTAAATTTATATTTCTGTATTTTTTTAATAAAGTTTTTGAATATTATACTTGTAATCCATTTTCAGAAAGTCGACGTATTTTCCTTTGAGCTACTTCGAAACCATGTGAACATGAACCTGTTTGGTTTATTCGACCTGGATTATATTTTGTGTCAAAGAGTAAGTCAAAAAATTTATTTTTTATATTCATATAAAAATATCATTAATTTAACATTGAAGCTGTTGTTTATTATTTAAGTCGTTGTTTATATTACAGATTATAGCAGCTGCGACAATGTACCTTACGATAATGCTGCAATTTAGTTAATACAATTTAAATAATTGGCAATTATCATGGAAGCGATAAATACAGTGGCATCTACGTTAATGAATTAATAAATGTAATGAATGACACAAAAAGCCAATATAATAAATCTTTTTTTCAATATTACATCTCGTTAAATATAAACATAAATTTTCCCTCTTGGGTCGATTCTTATTTTGTACGAAATTGATTAAATTTTAATCAAAGCATTTCTTGATAAAAAATGCATGTGTATGATCGTTACATTATAAAAATACCACAAACCGAGAATCCTCTCATAAAAACGACACGGTACATCAAAACTCGAAGTATCGAAGACTGAAACCACCTTTCTAGCATTCTGATTGGCCGTCGCTGGCTTTGACATAAAGCCAACTTCAAACTGGTGCAGAATCACGCGTGGCGCGCTTTTTGAATTCCTGTTTTTTTGCAGTTTTAAAATGGAAGACATTTTCATTTCGAATATAGATTTTTCTTTCTTTCTTTGATTCTTCTTCGTAAAAAAAAGACATAGCACATCGATAGTTGATTATATCGGAACACTAAAGCAAAATAAAGTCATGTAAAATGACGAATGGTATAAACATGCAAATTTCATGGTTAGCCATAAGAAGAGCCCAACAAAAAAAAAAGAGTCCGAGCGAAGCGAGCACGTTGTTGCTAATGTGATTTAAATAATAACAACTCGACAAATATTTTTTTTACCTTCTTCAAGGTAGTTATTTTTTTTCTGCTGTTTGTCAATGACATTCTTCAATTATTATAATGCAAATCCAAGCTTTTTAGCACATTGCATATGCTTGATTTATTGAATCTTTGTATTCCATCGAAAAGTGTTAAAAAATGACTCCGAATATCACTTCAAGATCTATCTATAGGACTACCTTAAGGCTCTAATCGATTTTTGTCCTACGGATGCACTATGCCATATGATTGTGACAGAATTGTGTAGGTCACAGCCGTGCATAAATAATAGACATCAAGTAAACATTTGTCGTTCATTTAATGGATTACGGTTCTTCCTTTCCATGTTACATTTACGTTGTCGCGTTTATTAAAGTCATTAGAAGTGCAATGAAATAAAAGATGGGACATACTTGCTACCAGGGGAATTCAGTTTACGTTCGAAATCCAGCGATGCGCATTTGTTGACTCTCAAATAATTTTTTTAACCCGTTATAATTTTTAAAAAAATTGAATCATTGTGAGTTTTAAAAAACTCAAAATAATATTAATTATTAAATGAATTTTTAATCATTGTAATTTTAGAAAAACTTAAAATCATTCAATTCAATAAATAAATTCTGATAATTTTAATTAAAGATTCTAATAATCACTATGATATAACAAGATTAAAACCATTTAAATTAAAAAATTTAAATCATTGTAATTTGAAAAAAATGATGAACGTATCGTTGAATTAGTTGATAATTTTCGAATTTAATCGTATTGCCTGATCAATTATTGTAAATATTTGTGTAATGATATGAAATGACGTCGCAATCAAATGACGATACTTTTCGAATATTGAGGAATATTTGTGTGTATTGGAAAATTCTTGGACTGTGTCCATTCGTTCTTGCGGAAAACATGATAGGCCATCGTTCATGTGGTGGAATTGTGTACGCGATAATTCTCACACCATCGTATATCATATGTTACTATCGCGTAATAAAAGATCGTAGCAATATCGTAATGCCTCAGGAAACGTCAATCAGTGTTTTCTCCTTCTTCTTTGGAGTCACCACGGAATTTTTTTTGATCATCTCGACTTGGGTGTACGTTGTAATTCATCACAATAAACTCTTGGAGCTACTGCAAATGTTTAAAAAAATCCAGGAAAATTCAAGGACCATCAACATAGGTCAAGATTTTCGAAAAATTTTTACGACCATCAAGCTTCACACATTTTTTGTAAATATCACGTGGATCATCCTCTCCATTAGCGATCATGTACTTGTCTACGATTACAAGAAATTCAACCTTGGAATTTGGTTGTCTTTCAACTTGCCGCGTATCATAAGCCATAATGTTGCTCTAATGTTCATTGACGTATTGTTGATCATGAAGAAATATTTTTCTTTATTGAATAAAAAAGTTTTGGGTCTATCGAGAGATATTACCGTGAGGTTGGTAATAGCTGAGGGCAATGAGAATTCATTAAAAAATAGCAGGTGAGAATTTTATTTTATTTATTTTATTTATTTTATTTATTTTATTTGTTTTATTTATTTTATTTATTTTATTTATTTTATTTATTTTATTTATTTTATTTATTCTATTTATTTTATTTATTCTATTTATTTTATTTATTTTATTTATTTTATTTATTTTATTTATTTTATTTATTTTATTTATTTTATTTATTTTATTTATTTTATTTATTTTATTTATTTTATTTATTTTATTTATTTTATTTGTTTTATTTGTTTTATTTGTTTTATTTGTTTTATTTATTTTATTTAGTTTATTTTATTTTTTTCAATGTATCCATTTTTTTTCTTTCATTTTCATTAAATATTATCATACATTCCGATGATCCAGTGTAAGTTCGAGTTATCAATTTAATTGTTAATAAGTACCATTCCATTTTAGTCACGATTGTTCTGTTCGACCGATTCCATTGGAAGTCTACGTCCAGATGCACTCAGATCTCGTCAGCCTCACGAAAATGATAGTTGATTTTTTTTCTCTATCTATCACGCTCGTGTTGCTCAAAGAATCAATGCTAATGACTTCCAATCTCTACGCCTTGGGTCTAATGACGTTGCAACGAAATTTTTTGACCTGGAAAAAAATGATTACATTTTTGGAAACGTGCTGCTGGTGGTTTCTGCATTTTGCAGAAACTGTTACTCTGATAGCTATATCTGATTCAACTGCGAACAAGGTATTAATTAATTAATTAAAATGTAACTGTCTATGAGGATATCTACCTCAATTAGTGGACCATTTGACATCCTATTTTCATTTTATTTTTACTTTGCAAATATTTAGGCCAAAGCCAGAAAAAAAAATAATAATTTTTTTTATACGAATACAATTTTTATTCGTATAAATATACTTCGAAATTTTTTTTCAAAAGGGCCAAAAATAAACTACTTTTTTTTCAAATTTCCAAATCGTAATAATTTGTTTATACGTATACGATTTTTAATACAGATAAATACCCAAAATATTATAACCCGCCAATTCATGATATTGAGATTAATTTTTTAACGCAATTTATATCATTATATCAGGCGAATCAAACCGGAAGTGCTTTGCATACAATGTTATTAATGGATCCTAAAAAAAAATACCACAATTCGGTAACTTTATTAAGATATTTTAATTTTTTATATTTCACACTAATCAAGGGGAAAAACCAAGTCTTTTCACAACTTTCATTACAGGCACAAATAGTTTCACTCAGATTGCTGCAAACACATTTGACCATCGAATTGTATGGCTTATTCCAGGTCAGGCTATCGATTATACACAAGGTAATTAAAAATAATATCACGTCTCAATTTTACGTTTGAATATTCTTATCGATTCCATTTTTTTAATAAAGCTCCGAAACTGTTCCCAAAACGTAGATAATCGGTATGGTGATAACGTACGTAACGATCATGATGCAAATTGATATTCAAGACCTGCAACAACGTCGTCTGCAAATATAAATGTTGCAGTTGAACTCATCACGTGTTAGTTGAACACATGCCAAAAATACGACAAAGCTCGCGCTTACACTTATCAATACTTTTATACTTTTTGGTGCAATGTTATGTCATGTAGTATTTTATATATTTTAATATTAAAAATAAATATAATACGGTTCATGAGTATTTCATATATCTTTAATTCCCACTATCAATTTCATGTCCAAATACAGATATTCTAATATTTCTCATGGTTTAATACTTCATAGAGAAAATCTTTTTTTAACGAAATTTTATATTCTCGATATTTCCATGTTAGATTATTCAGAATGCTCTGAATCATTCGGAAAATTACACCCAGAGAAATGGATCTGAAGGGTTTATTTAAATCGATTATAGGGTGTATTTGAAATTAATAAAATTTTATTTAGATCAGATAGAATTTATTTCAATCAGGTAAAACTTTATTTAGATAAAATAGAGTCTATTTCGATTAAATAAAATCCTATTAGGCTGGCCATTAAATAAATAATTTATTTAATGACCGGCCTAATAGTATTTCATTCAATCGGAACAGACTCTATTTTATTGAAATAAGATTTCATCTGATCGAAGTAGACTCTACACTGTTAAATATGTTTCAAAAATTAATATATGTATTGAAAGTTTTTTCGCAGATACAATGTATTAATTTTTATTCAATATACGAATATGTTGTAAAATTTCAAAAAACACATTATAAACACTACAATTATAAAGTTTTCAGTATACTGTATATTAATTTTATAAAAATTCTTTTGTATATTACTTACTATTTGTATATTACATTTAATATACGCGTATCGGCGAAAAAACTTCCAATCCCTTATATTAATTTTCGTACGAAAATTTCTGACAGTTTATTTGATTATAATGAGATTTCATTTATTCCAAATACATCACATTATTGATTCAAATAAACTCATCAGACCCATTTATCTGGGTGTAGTGTAGAGAAAAAGTCCACGAGTCCTGTAGACCATTAATAACATTACGTAAACATTTGTCGAGCATTTAATAGATTGCTGTTTCTTTATAGTCCGTTTCGTATCCACATTGTCGATTTTGTTGAAGTCATCAGAAGTGCACGATGAAATAAAAGATGGGACGTAAAAGTTAGGATACTTGTTGAAGAAAAAAAATAAAAATTTACGTTTTAATTCCACTGTTTTGAACAAATCATGTCAAGTTATTAATAATCTTCCATATTGTTATAATGAAATAAGTGATTGACTCACCATTTTACCAGTTCTTCATTGCTATAAAAAGGCGTCGCAAGCGAATAACAATAATTTTCCAATGTTGAAGAATCTTTGCGTATATTGGAAAATAATCGGGCTGTGTCCATTTGTTCTTGTGGAAGACGGTATAGGCCATCTTTCATATGGGGCAATTTTTTATGGATTAATGCTCACCGTGTCCTATGTAATAATTTATTATCGTGCAGTATTAAATCGAGCATGCGTTATTATGACTCGAGAAACTTCGATGACTGCTGTCTCCGATTTTCTTGGGCTCACCACCGAATGTCTAATGATTATTTCGGCCTGGATCCACGTTATACTTCGTCATGACGACCTTAAGAAAATATTAAAAATGTTCAAGAAGATTAAGAAAACTTCAAAGACCATCGATATGTGTCCAGATTTTCAAAAATTTTTTGCGGCGATCAAGCTTCACACAATTCTCATGAATATCACGTGGATCATACTCTGCATTGGTGATCATGTCCTTCTCTACGATATCGAAAAATTCAAGCTTGATGTTTGGTTGCCTTTTCATATGCCACGTTTCATAAGCCACAATATTTTTGTAATATTCGTTGACGTTTTGTCGATGATGAAGAATTTTTTTTCATCGCTTAATAAGAAAGTTCTAAATTTGTCAAGAGAAGTTACTATGAGTTTTGTAATTTCTGAAAGCAATCGTGGTTCATTAATCAACGGCAGGTGAGCAAATCAATTTAGGTGACTTCGCTTACAGCCATAAATTCTTTAATTCAACTGTCAATTTGGAATATTCAATTCAATTGTTGTTTGGTATTATTTAATTCCAGTCAACAGGCTTCTGTTAGGCTTACTACACTGGAAGCCTGTGATCAGATGCACTCAGATCTCGTCACCCTTACAAAAATGATTGTTGAATATTTATCTCTATCTATTACGCTTGCATTGCTCGAACACTTAATTCTGATGGCTTCTGATCTTTATGCCTTGGGTTTGATGACACTGGAAAACAATTTTTTGAGCTGGAGAAAGATTATAACATTTGTGGACATGTGCTTTTGGTGGGGGCTGCATTATATTGAAACTACGGTTTTGATAGCTGTATCAGATTCAACCGCAAGCAAGGTATGAATTGCAGCTGTATATAACTAAGAATTGAGCTTGAACCGAGAAGCTATCTCATCGACACTCCAGAGTTCATACGAGCACTCACACTCATACACAAGTGTGAGTGTCAGCGTGAATGTCTCTATTCGGGCGTGAGTGCAAATGCGAGTGTCCGTGTAAATGTCTCTATCCGAGTGTGAGTGTTTTTATGAGTGTCCGTGTGAATTTTGTGCGAGTGCCTATGTGAATATCACTATTCAAGCGTGAGTGTCTGTGCGAATGTCCATGTGAGTGTCTCTATTCGAGGGCGAGTGTTTGCGCGAGTGTCCGTGTGGATGTTTCCATTCGAGTGTGAGTGCTTGTGCGAGTGTCCGTGTGAATGTCTCTATCCGAGTGTGAGTGTTTTTATGAGTGTCCGTGTCAATTTTGCTATCGGAGTGTGAGTGCTTGCGCGAGTGCCTATGTGAATATCACTATTCAAGCGTGAGTGTCTGTGCGAATGTCTCTATCCGAGTGCGAGTGTTTGCGCGAGTGTCCGTGTGGATGTTTCCATTCGAGTGTGAGTGCTTGTGCGAGTATCCGTGTGAATGTTTCTATCCGACCGTAAGTATTTGTACCGTGTGAATGTTTCTATCCGGGTGTAAATGTTTGTAAGAGTGTCCGGGTAAATAACTCTATCCGAGTGTGAGTGTTTCTGCGAGTGCCCATGCGAGTGTCTCTGTCCGAGTGTGAGTGTTTGTTCGAGTGCCCATGCGAGTGTCTCTGTCCCTGTCAACGAGTGTTTGTGCGAGTGCCAGTGAAAAGAACAATAAAAATTATAAACTGCAAATTATCAGCTTGTTGATGTAAAACCACAAAGATACCTGAGCCATTTTGATATACCGATTTATGATATAAAAATTATCTTTCTAGCCTAATTTATGTTATCCTATCAGGCAAATCAAATTGGAAGTGTGTTGCATACAATGCTGACAATGGACCCTGACAAAAAATACGATCACGCGGTAACTTCGTTCAGATATTATATTTTGAATGTATCTAACCTAAACTAATTATTTTTCATAACTGTCTTTACAGGCACAAGTACTTTCCCTTCGACTGCTGCAAAGACACTTAACTATCGAATTGTATGGCTTCCAGCTTAAACTGTCGGTTGTGCACAAGGTAATTCAATTAACACCTACATTATCTTAATCATCTTCGACATTATCTTTCATCACATAAGCTGTAAGACCTTTTTAAAAAATTAGATAATTAGTATGGTCGTCACATACGTAACGATCATGATGCAAATCGATATCCAGGATCTGCAACAACGACAAATGCAAACAGAAATGTTACAACAAAACTCATCTTATGTCGGTTGAACATACGCTAAAAATACGACCAAGCTTGCAAATGTTCTCAACAATTATTTTTCAATCTGTAGTGTAATTTGATGTGATAATAAAAGGTAATAATCAACTGTCCAAAAATGTTATCATCTCAAGTTATTGATTATTATCCTTTCCGATATCGTTCAACTATTTTGACTCAATTTTCGTGCTTGAAAAACTCGAGCGCATCTGCTCATAAAATAACCAAGGAAAATCGATTCTGTTCAGACACTGATACGATTAATTATGCATTGGAATGATAACGACGAGAATTATATATGGTTTAATTCTTTGAAAAGTAACCTTTGGTTAAATGACATTCCATTCGCGATTCCCATGTCAAGTCACACAAAATGGTCCGAAAAATCGAATGAGCCTCTTTCAAGACTCTACTTGATTATCTGAGGAAAATGTATACCATGTAATTGTGTTACACTGCTGGAGGTTGCAGCTGCTGATAAATAGTAGGCATCACGTAAACATTCGTCACTCATTTAATGGATTGCCATTCCTTCATAGTCCATGTTACGTTGACAATGTCGTGGCTTTCGTTGGGATCATCAGCAGTGCGTTATGAAATAAAAGATAGGACGTACACTTGTTACTTCAAGAAACCAATTTACGTTTTAATTCCGTAGTTGCAAAAAAATCCTGTCAAGTTATTGATCATTTTCCATATCGTTTTTTTTTCAACAAATGATTGACTCGCCATTTTGGTACTTCCTGATTTTTTAATTCTACCGTATTGCACAACCAAACGTTATAAATATTTGTGTAATGATAAAATGGCGTCACAAGCGAAAAAAAATCATTTTCCAATATTTAAAAATCTTTTGATATATTGGAAAATAATGGGACTTTGTCCTTTTGTTCTTGCGAATGACGGCATAGACCATCTTTCGTGTTGGGGAATTGTTTACGGGTCAATTCTGACCCTGTCATATGTCCTACTTTATTATCGTGCAGTGGTAAATCGGGCGAACTTCATCATGACTCGGGAAACTCCGATGACAGCTGTCTCTGATATTATTGGATTATCCACGGATTTCCTGACAGTTATTACGGCCTGGGTTTGCGTTATACTACGTCATAATGATCTCAAGAAAATATTGAAAATGTTCAAAAAGGTCCATAGAACTTCAAAAGCGATCGAAGTGTGTCAAGATTTTTCGGAGAAATTTTTCGGAGCCATCAAGCTTCACACAATTGTTATAAATATCACATGGATCATACTTGTGATTGGTGATCATGTACTTTTGTACGACATCGAAAAATTTAAGCTTGATATTTGGGTGCCTTTTAATGTGCCGCGTATGATAAGCCACAATATTGCTCTAATGTTTATTGACGTTTTGTGGATGATGAGAAATTTTTTTTCATCATTGAATGACAAAGTTCTGAATCTTTCAAGAGAAGTTACTATGAGTTTGGTCATTTTTGAGGGCACTCGAAAATCATTAAGCAACGGCAGGTGAGTAAATCAATTTTAGTAAAATCGCATACTGCGATAAATTCTCCGATTTAACTATGAATTTGGGTTATTCAATTCAATCGTCATTATGTAATTTCAGATACCAGTCTTCTGTTAGGCTTAGTACACTTGAAGCCTGTGATCAGATGCACTCAGATCTCGTCACCCTTACAAAAATGATAGTTGAATTTTTTTCTCTATCTATTATGCTCTTGTTGCTTCAACATTTGAATCTAATGGCTTCTAATCTTTATGCTTTGGGTTTGATGACGCTGGAAAGAAATTTTTTGAGCTGGACACAAATATTAACATTCGTGGACATGAGCATGTGGTGTTCGTGGCATTTTATTGAGAGTGCGATTTTGATAACCATATCCGATTCAACCGCAAGCAAGGTATTAAGTACAACTATATATAACTTGAAATTGAGTTCTATACCAAGAGGCTATATCAGAAACGTTACCGAACTTAGGAAAACATTTCTACTCAAGAAAATATCTCTATCCGAGTGCGAGAGTTTTGCGAGTGTCCGTGCTAATGTCCATATCAGAATGTGAATCCTGTGTGAGTATCTCTATCCGAATATGTGTGAGTGTGCGTGTGAATGTTTCTATTGAGGTATGAATATTTCTTTAGTGTCTGTGTAAATATTTCTATCGGAGTGTCAACGTTTGTGTGAGTGTCCGTATAAATATCCCAATCCGAGTGTGAGTGTTCATGCGAGTGTGAGTGTGAATGTCTCTATCCGAGTGTTAGTGTTTATGCGAGTAGCCGTATAAATGTCCCGATCCGAGTGTGAGTGTTCGTACGAGTGTTTGTGCGAGTGCTCATGCGAGTGTTTGTGCGAGTGTTCGTGCGAGTGTCCGCGTGAATGTCTCTATCCGAGTGTTAGTATTTGTGCGAGAGGCCGTATAAATGTCTCAATCCGAGTGTGAGTGTTCGTGCGAGTGTCCATGTGAAAGTCTCTATCCGAGTGTTAGTGTCTGTGCGAGAGGCCGTATAAATGTCCCAATCCGAGTGTGAGTGTTCGTACGAGTGTTTGTGCGAGTGCTCATGCGAGTGTTTGTGCGAGTGTTCGTGCGAGTATCCGCGTGAATGTCTCTATCCGAGTGTTAGTGTTTGTGCGAGAGGCCGTATAAATGTCTCAATCCGAGTGTGAGTGTTCGTGCGAGTGACCGTGTGAATGTCTTTATTCAATTGTGAGTGTCTGTGCGAGTATCCGTGTGAATGTATTTATTCGAGTGTGAGTGCTTGTGTGAGTGTCCATGTCAATGTGTTTATTTGAGAGTAAGTGTGTGTGTAAGTGTCCGTATGAATGTTTCTTTCCCAGTGTGAGTGTGAACGTCTCTCTATCCGAGTGTGAGTGTTTGTATGAGTGCCCGTGTAAATATCTCTATCCGAGTATGAGTGTTCATTCGAGTGTCAGTGAAAAAGACCATAAATATTATAATCTGAAAATTTCTAGCTGCCTCATATGAAACATATTTGAGTATCTTCTCATTAATAATCAATCCAGTAGATTCGATTATCTTTGACGTTAATTCCATTTATATAAGCTGTCAAAAACGTTTTAAAAAATTAGATGATTTGTGTGGTGATAACGTACGTAACGATCATGATGCAAATCGAGATCAAGGATCTACAACAACGACAAATGTAAATAGAAATGTTAAAATTGAAGACATGCTCAAAATACGATCAAACTCTCGCATATCCTCAACAATATTTGCTCAGTTTGTAGTGTGATGTTTTAATGTCATAACAATGTGATAATAAAAAATGACAACTAGCTGTGGATAAAATTTTACCTTCCGAAGTAATTGATTATTATTTTTTTCAATATCGCTTATCCATTTCAACTCAAACTTCCTGCTCACTGAAGAAAAGCCCATCCGCTCATATAACAACCAAGAGAAAATCGATTCAGTATAAATACTGTTATGGTTCAATTTGTAAGAATTCCCGACGTGAACTCCGCTGATATTTTTCTTTAATAATAACTTTTCGCGATTTTCATGTCAGGACACTGAAAATTGTCCAAAAAATCGAATGAGCCTCTTTAAAAACTCTACTTGATTATCTCAGGAACACGTTTACCTTGTAATCGTGTTACACTGCCGTAGGTTACAGCGGCTAATAAATAGTCGATATCACGTAAACATTTGTTACTCATTTGATGGATTGCCATTTCTTCAAAGTCCATGTTACGTTGACAATGCAAACGCTTTCGTTGGGATCATCAGAAGTGCGTAATGAAATTAAAGATAGGACGTAGACTTGTTACTAGAGGAAACTAACTTACTTTTGAATAGTATAGCCGGAAATTTTTTTTTTTTTCATGTCATTGATAATCTTTCATATCGTTCTATTCAAATAAATGATGGACTCGCCATTTTACTAGTCCATGATTTTCAAATTTCATCGTATTCCATAACCAAACGTTATAAATATTTGTGTAATACTAAAATGGAGTCAGAAGCGAATAACAATTATTTTCCAATATTAAAAAATCTTTTGGTATATTGGAAAATTATGGGACTGTGTCCTTTTGCTGTTGTGAAAGACGACATAGGCCATCTTTCGTATGGTGGAATTGTTTACGGGTTAATTCTCACCCTGTCGTATGTCTTACTTTATTATCGTGCTGTGATAAATCGGGCGAACTCCATTATGACTCGGGAAACCCCGATGACTGCTATTTCTGATCTGCTTGGTATTTCCACGGATTTTCTAACAGTAATTACGATCTGGAGTTGCGTTATACTTCGTCACGATGATCTTAAGAAAATATTGAAAATGTTCAAAAAGGTCCAAAAAACATCGAAGACAATCGACATGTGTCAAGATTTTCAGAAATTTTTCGGGGCAATCAAGCTTCACACAATTGTTATAAATATCATGTGGATCATACTCGTGATTGGTGATCATTTACTTCTGTACGATGTCAAAAAATTTAGGCTTGATATTTGGGTGCCTTTCAATGTGCCACGTATCATAAGCCACAATATTGTTATTATGTTTGTTGACGTATTGTGGATGATAAGTTGGTATTTTTCATCATTGAATGAGAAAGTTTTGGATCTTTCGAGCGAAGTTACTATGAGTTTGGTAATTACTGAGAGCAATCGAAGTTCATTAAACAGCGGCAGGTGAGTAAGTCAATTTTAATGACATCGCACACTGCCATAAATTCTTCAATTAAACTATAAGTTCGATTTATTCAATTCTCTTATCAATTGTTATCGTTGAATTTCAGTCATCAGTCTTCTGTTAGGCTCAGTCCACTGGAAATCTGTGATCAAATGCACTCAGATCTCGTCACCCTTACAAAAATGATAGTTGAATTTTTTTCTCTATCTATTATGCTCTTGCTGCTTCAACATTTAATTCTAATGGCTTCCGACCTTTATGCTTTGGGTCTGATGACGCTGGAACAAAATTTTTTGAGCTGGACAAAAATATTGACATTCGTTGACATGTTCATCTGGTGTGGGGTGCATTTTATTGAGAGCGCGATTTTGATAAGCATATGCGATTCAACTGCGAGCAAGGTATTGAGTGCAACTATACATAACTGAAAGTTGAGTTCTGTGACGAAGGGCTATCTCACAAACGTTCGCAGGCACAGAAACACCTTTTTTTGTGAACACAATATCTCTATCCGAGGGCGGGTGCTTTGCGAGTGTCCGTGTAAATTTCTCTATTCGAATATGTGCAAGTGTCCGTGTGAATATGTTTATCCGAGTGTGAGTGTTTGTGCGAGTGTCCGTGTGAATGTCTATTCGAGTATTAGTGTTCGTGCGGGTGTTCGTATAAATGCCTCAATCCGAGTGTGAGTGTTTATGCGAGCGTCCGTGTGAATATCTTTATCCGAGTGTGAGGGTTTGTATGAGTGTCCGTGTAAATATCTCTATCCGAGTGTGAGTGTTTGTGCGAGTGTCCGTGTGAATGTCTTTATCCGAGTGTGAGTGTTCGTGCGAGTGTCCGTGTGAATGTCTCTATCCGAGTGTGAGTGTTTGTCCCTGTAAATATCTCTATCCAAATGTGAGTATTTATGGGAGTGTCGGGTGAATGTCTCTATTTGAGTGTGAGTGTCCGTGTGAATATCTCTATCCGAGTGTAAGTGGTTTATGCGCGTGTCCGTGTAAAAGTCTCTATCCGAGTGTAAGTGTTTATGCGCGTGTCCGTGTGAAAGTCTCTCTCCGAGTGTGAGTGTTTATGCGCGTGTCCGTGTAAAAGTTTTTATCCGAGTGTGAGTGTTTATTTGAGTGTCCGTGTAAATGTCTCTATCCGAGTGTGAGTGCTTGTCCGAGTGTCTATGAGTGTGATTGTGTGATTGTGTGAGCGAGTGCTTGTACGAGTGCCAGTGCAAAGGACATCAAAAATTACATCTCCAAAATTCTAGCTTGCTTATGTGAAACCGCTAAATCCCGGAATGATTTTTATATGCCGATTCATGACTTATAACTTAGTTTCCCAATCCAATTTATGTTATTTCATCAGGCGAATCGAATCGGAAGTGTGTTGCATACAATGCTGATAATGGACCCTGACAAAAAATACGACCACGTGGTAACTCCGTTCAAGCATTTCATTGTGCATATATCTAACAAAAATTAATTATGTTTTTTCATAACTTTCTTCACAGGCACAAGGACTTTCCCTCCGGCTGCTGCAAAGACACTTCACTATCGAATCTTATGGCTTCCAGCTTAAACTGTCCGTTGTGCACAAGGTAATTCAATACACACACACATATTTCGACATTATTATTGTTAAAATGAGCTGTAAAACAGTTTTCAAAAATTAGATAATCAGTATCGTGGTAACATACGTAACGATCATGATGCAAATCGAGATCCAGGATCTACAACAACGACAAATATAAATGGAAATGTTGGAGTTGAACCCTCTTCACGTCAGTTGACCACATGCTAAAAATACAAACAACCTTTTAGCTTGTAGTGTGTTGTTGTGATGCAATGATGTAATCTGATAATAAAAAGTGACAACTAGCTGTTGAAACATTGTATCATCCCAAGTGATCGATTATTATCCTTTCCAATATCGTTCATTCATTTCAAATCAAGTCGCCTGATCAAGAAAAACAAGCTCATCTGCTCATATCAACAATCAAGGAATATTGGTTCAGTACAGAAGCTGTAATGGTCCAATTATAATGATAACGTCGAGGATTATGTATGATTTGATTCCTTAAAGAGTAAACTTTGTTTTAATAACATTTTCTTCACGATTTTTATGTCAGAACACTTAAAATAATCTGAACGATCGAATTTGCCTGTTTTAAGACTCTACTTGATTAGCTTTGGAACACGTGTACATTGTAATTGTGTTACACTGCTGTAGGTTTCAGTCGCTGATAAAAAGTAGCCATCACGTAAGTATTTGTCACTTATTTGATAGATTGCCGTTCCTTCATAGTCCACGTTACGTTGACATTGTTGTCGCTTTCGTTGTAGTCATCAGAAGTGCGCAATGAAAATAATACGTTGTCTACTTGCTACCGAAGGAAAATAATTTACCTTTGAATTTAACTGTTGCAAAAAATCCTGTCAAATTTTTGATAATCTCCCAAATCTTTACAATTGAACAAATGATAGACTAACTTTTTTGTTAGTTCAGAATTTTTGTATTTCATCGCATTGCATAAATAATCTTCGTAAATATTTGTGCAATGCTGTAAAAATGGCGTCGCAAGGAAAAAACAGTTATTTTCCTACATTGAAGAATGTCTACATGTATTGGAAAATAATTGGACTGTGTCCTTTTGTTCTTGTGGAAGATGGCATAGGTCATCGTTCATGTGGAGCAATTTTTTACGTGTCAATTCTCACTGTGGCCTATACAATAATTTATCATCGCGCAGTGATGAATCGTATGAGCGTTATTATGAGTCAGGAAACTCCGATGACTGTTCTCGCTGATTTTTTTGGACTAACTCTGGATTTTCTAGTAACTGTCACGGCCTGGATTCACGTAACACTTCGTCATCATGATCTTCAGAAGATAGTGAAAATGTTTAAAAAGGTGCAAGAAATTTCGAAGACGATTGACATTAGGCAGGATTTCTCGAGATTTTTTGGGGTCGTCAAGCTTCACACAATTCTTATGAATATCACGTGGATCACACTCAGCATTGCTGATCATTTACTTCTCTACGATTATGAAAAACTTGATCTTTTTATTTGGTTGCCTTTTAATGCGCCGCGTATCATAGGCCACAATATTTTTGTAATGTTCATTGACGTTTTGTTGATGACAAAGATATTTTTTTCTTCATTGAATAAGAAGATTTTGAATCTGTCGGGTGAAGTTTCCGTGAAGTTGGTAACATGTGAAGACAATAGAAACTTATTCAAAAGCGACAGGTGAGCGAATCAGTTTCAATTATACAGCATACGTCAATAATTTAAAAAAAAATTCTAATAAGTTCGTGTTATTCCATTGAGTTGTTAATTCCAATTTCAGACACCAACGGTTTGTCCTTGAAGTATGTGGCCAGATGCACTCAGATCTCGTCAGTCTCACGGAAATGATAATTGATTTTTTTTCATCAACTATTACTCTCATCTTGCTCAAACATTCGGTTCTAATGGCGTCGGATCTTTACAGCTTGGGTTTGATAACACTGGAACCAAATTTTCTAAGCTGGACAAAATTGTTATTGTTCGTCGACACAAGCTGCTGGTGGTTTATGCATTTTATAGAAATTGTGATCTTGATAGCTGTGTCTGATTCGACTACAAATAAGGTACTCAAGTATTCTAATATTCACAGGCTCTTTCACGTACTGGTAAATGCACGTACAAACACTTTCACTCCCACAGAAGAGTCTGTATTAGCTCATGTGAATAGCATTATAAAAGTGTCAGTGTCTGTGTCAGTGGCTGTTTGAATGACTGTGTGAGTGTCTGTGTGAGTGCCTGTGTGAGTGTCTGTGTGAGTGTCTGTGTGAGTGCCTGTGTGAGTGTCTGTGTGAGTGTCTGTGTGAGTGCCTGTGTGAGTGTCTGTGCGAGTGCCTGTGTGAGTGTCTGTGCGCGTGTCTTGTGATCGCTGTGTGAGTGTCTGTGTGAGTGTCTGTGCGAGTGTCTGTGCGAGTGTCTGTGTGAGTGTCTGTGTGAGTGTCTGTGTGAGTGTCTGTGTGAGCGTCTGTGTGAGTGTCTGTGTGAGTGTCTGTGTGAGTGGCTGTGTGAGTGTCTGTGTGAGGGGCTGTGTGAGTGCCTGTGTGAGTGTCTGTATGAGTGCCTGTGTGAGTGTCTGTGTGAGTGTCTGTGCGAGTGCCTGTGTGAGTGTCTGTGCGCGTGTCTTGTGATTGTCTGTGTGAGTGTCTGTGTGAGTGTCTGTGCGAGTGTCTGTGTGAGTGTCTGTGTGAGCGTCTGTGTGAGTGTCTGTGTGAGTGTCTGTGTGAGTGGCTGTGTGAGTGTCTGTGTGAGGGGCTGTGTGAGTGCCTGTGTGAGTGTCTGTATGAGTGCCTGTGTGAGTGTCTGTGTGAGTGCCTGTGTGAGTGTCTGTGTGAGTGCCTGTGTGAGTGCTATGTGAGTGTCCGTGTGAGAGTCCGGTGCTGCGCATGCGCGGCCGATTACGCATGTACATTGGTTAGACAATAGAGTCGAAATCAGCCGATTTCGACTCTATTGTCAGTTCACGATGTCAGAATTCGTTTCTTGATCCAATTTATGATTTTCTATCAGGCAAATCGAACGGGAAGTGCTTTGCATTCAATGCTGACAATGGACACTAACGAAAAATACTACGACTCGGTAATTTCTTTCGGACATTGAAAATACAAATTTTTTCAATCCTGAAATCAAGTTTGTTTTTCATAACTTTGTTTGCAGGGACGAGTACTTTCCCTTCGACTGCTGCAACGACAATTGACCATCGAATTGTACGGCTTGTTCGAGCTCAGACTATCAATTGTTCATAAGGTAATTTTTTAAAAGGCTGTAGCAACAAAATTTATTTTTCTCTGACATTATTTTTGTCAACGTTATTTCAACAAGTCTTCTCAAAAATTAGATAGTCGGTATGGTGATAACATACGTGACGATCATGATGCAAATCGATATCCAGGACCTACAACAACGGCAAATGTAAAGAGAAATGCTTAAGTAAACACACATTTCGCGTCAGCTGAACACATGCTGTAAATACGACAAAACTGGCGCATATCATTAACAATACTTTTTTAGCTTGTAGTGTAATGTTATAATGTCGTAATAATGTGATAATAAAAGTGACAGCTGACTCAAAATTGTATCATTACAGGTAATCGATTATTATCCTTTTCGATATCGTTTATCCATTTCAACTCAAGTTTCCTGGTTAAGAAAGACAAGCTCATCTTTTCATGTAACAAACCAAGAAAAATCGATTTCGTACGAACGCTGTTATGGTCAAATTACGCATTATAATGATAACGTTGAGGATTATGTATATTTTGGATCTTTAAGGAGGCGTCTTCGTTATCGATTTGCAAGATTAAATTACAAAATTAAAATATATTGTAGATTGAACCATTATGAACGATCTCAAAAAATTACAAACCGTTTGACCGTTTATAAATAAGAATGTTCCGAACTGAAATATGCCTTTTTTCACACGATCTCAAATGGCAGTCGTAGATTGGCACGCACTTTATCGGTGAATTTTATATGCTAATAGAGAAGATTCCTTTAAAATAATGATTTCAAATCACTACTTTGACTATCCTAGCAATTTTAACAACCACCGTTTTACCGTAAAAACGACGGGTGGTTTTTTGTAAAAAAAAATTGAAAGTTGGTCGTAACGACCGTAAAAACAACGGCCCTAAAAAATGCTATGCGGTCGTTTTTTCGATTCACCATGAAAACCGAATAACAATTTTCGTGATCGTTAAGACCGATTTCCAGTTTTTTTTTTTTTTGCAAAAAATTGCCAGGTTGTTTGGAAGTGGTTTTTACGGTGAATCAGATGGAAACGACGGTCGTCAAGATTGCTAGGGTAAAATGACCCGTAGGAGCTTCCTTAAAGAGTAAACTTTGTTTCCATACCATTTCTCTCGTGATTTTTATATCAGGTCACTCAAAATGGTCCAGTAATCGAATGAACCTCTCCTTGATCACCTGAGGAACACGTGTACCTTGTAATTGTGTTACACTGCTGTAGATTACAGTCGCTAATAAATAGTAGCCATAACGTAAACATTAATCACTCATTTAATGGATTGCCATTCCGTCATAGTCCATGTTACGTTGACGTTATTGTTGCTTTCGATGGAGTCATCATAAGTGTGCAATGAAATAAACACAACGACGTACAACTTGCTACAGAAGGAAACTTTGAATTCCTCTGTTCCAAATAAAATCTTGTTAAATTTGTGTTCAGAATTTTTTTTTTTTAAATTGTATTGCCTAACCAAACGTTGTAAATATTTGTGTAATTTTTTGAAAATGGCGTCCCAAGCGAATAACAATTATTTTCCAATATTAAAGAATCTTTGCGTTTATTGGAAAATAATGGGGTTGTGTCCTTTTGTTATTGTGGAAGATGGGATAGGTCATCGTTCATGTGGAGGAATCGTTTACGTGTCAATTCTCACCATGTCTTATTTAATAATTTATTATCGTGTAGTGATAAATCGGGTGAGCGTTATAATGACTCAGGAAACTCCGATGACTGTACTCGCCGATTTTCTTGGCCTGTCAACGGATTTTTCAATAATTATTACTGCCTGGATTTACGTAACACTTCGTCACGATGAACTTCAGAAGATAGTGAAAATGTTCAAGAAGGTCCACGAAAATTCCAAGACCATTGACATGAGCCAGGATTTTCAAAGATTTTTCCGCGCCATCAAGCTTCATACAATTTTTATAAATATCACGTTTATCGTGCTCGTAACTGGCGATAATCTACTTCTCTACGATATTGAAAAATTTAAGCTTGATATTTGGTTGCCTTTTGATGTTCCACGAATCATAGGCCACAATATTGTCGTTATGTTCATTGACGTTTTGTTGATGATGAAACTTTTTTTTTCTTCATTAAATGAGAAGATTTTGGATCTGTCAAAAGAAGTTACCGTCAAGTTGCTCATTTCTGAGGACAATCGAAGTTTATTAGAAAACGACAGGTGAACAAATTATTTTTAGTCACAATTTTTATATTTTCAATATCTATAAATTTTCTCAAATTAATTATTCAGCCAAGTTGTCAATTAATATTCCTTGATTTCAGGCACCAAAGTTTTGTCAGACTGAATATCCTTGAAGCGTGTGGCCAAATGCACTCAGATCTCGTCAGCCTCACGAACATGATAGTTGATTTTTTTTCTCTGTCTATAACGCTCGTGTTGCTCGAACATTTGATTCTAATGGCTTCTGATCTGTACGCCTTAGGATTAATGACACTGGAACGAAATTTTTTAAGCTGGACAAAAATGTTAACTTTCGTCGACACAACCTGCTGGTGGTGTCTGCATTTTATGGAAAGTGTGATTTTGATAGCTGTGTCTGATTCTACCACAAATAAGGTATTTTAGTAGTCTAGATATATATTAAGTATGAGCCCACTAAACAATCTGGCCGACACTCACGGACATTAAACATGCACTCCCACACATTGACAAGTGCACGCACACATAAGTGTGAGTGTCCGTACGAGTGTTTGTGTAAGTGGCAGCGCGAGTAAGTGGATGTCCATACGAGAATCCGTACGAGTGTCAGTAAAAGTGTTTGTGTGAGTGCCTGTATGAGTGTCTCTGTAAACATCTGTGTTGACTGGCTGTGTAAGTGTTTGTAGGAGTGTCTGTGTGAGTGTCTGTGTGAGTGTCTGTATGAGTGTCTGTGTGAGTGTCTGTATGACTGCCTTTGTGACTGCCTTTGTGAGTGTCTGTGTGAGTGTCTGTATGAGTGTCTGTGTGAGTGTCTGTGTGAGTGTCTGTGTGAGTGTCTGTGTGAGTGTCTGTGTGAGTGTCTGTGTGAGTGCCTGTGGAGTGTCTGTGTGAGTGTCTGTGTGAGTGTCTGTGCGAGTGTCTGTGTGAGTGTCTGTGCGAGTGTCTGTGTGAGTGTCTGTGCGAGTGTCTGTGTGAGTGGCTGTCGAATGTCTGTGTGAGTGCCTGTGTGAGTGTCTGAGCGAGTGTCTGTATGAGTGTCCGTGTAGGTATCTGCGCGAGTGTCTATGCGAGTGTCCGTGTTAGAGTCTGTGCGTTTCCGTGTATTTGTGAGTATCAGAGAATGCTTATGCAATGAATAAGCCAAAGAAATTTACCGTCTCCGAATTTCTAGACTGCTTATTGAAAGCCATAAAATACCCGAACCATTACAATCCATCAGTTCATGATATCAAAATTAATTTCTTGACCCAATTTATGATATTCTATCAGGCGAATCGAACTGGAAGTGATTTGCATATGATGCTGACAATGGACACTAACGAAAAATATCACGACTCGGTAACTCTGTTCAGACATTGAAATTTAAAAAAATTTTAAACAGCAATCAAGCTTGTTTTTCAAAACCTTTTTTACAGGCACAAGTACTTTCCCTCCGACTGCTGCAAAGACATCTTAACATCGAACTGTACGGCTTGTTCGAGCTCAGACTATCAGTTGTTCATAAGGTAATTTGATACAGTGCTGTAATTAGGAGACTCATTTATCTTTGATATTATTTTTGTCCACGTAATCTCAACAAATCTTCTCCAAAATTAGATACTCGGTATGGTGGTAACATACGTAACGATCATGATGCAAATCGATATGAAGGATCTGCAACAACGACACAGGCAAATAATGTTGTAGTTAAACACATGCCAAAAATTCAATTGAGCTCATCCATTAACTTACCAAGACACGTCAACTATTCAGTGTAACATGATAATAAATTGTCCAAGAAAAACTGACAATCCGTTGTCCAATCGTTGTCACATCGCAAGTAATTGCTTATTATCCTTTTTGTATCGTTCGTCCACTCCAACCGATTTTCCTGCTTGCAGCATCAACTCTCGAAAGTTGTGTAAATTTTTTAGATTTTTATCAGTTTGACACCTTTTTTTCACTCACATTACACACCATTGCCCAATTTCTCGTTACGAATTTAGGCACTTATAACATCCTGGTGATAACTTAATATCGTAACAACAGTTAATTCGCAACAGAAATGTTAATTTAATACGCAGCCTTTTTCGGATCAATAAACTAAATAAACAATTTACTCCCCCAATCACCAGGATAAGAGCAAGAATTTTCTAATATATGAGTGGAATAACCCACAGCAAAGTTGCAATTGCATGTCAATCATCATTTTCCAGAGAAGCTCATTATCCTTATCGAACATCGCTAGTGGTCATAGCCACCAGAGCAAACCATGCAGTACAGTCATGTTTGTTCAAGTTAACAGACAGTATGGTAATAGAAGAAAAAAAAAAGAATCTGGAATCGAGACACGTTCACGAACTTTTCGTGCTTTGTATTATTGGGGAAAAATCATGGGCATTAATCCTCTTTTTTTGACGAAAAACAATGATCTTGAATTCTCGTACTTTGGCCTTGTTTACGGATTATTTTTACTTAACATCTATTGTTGCATATTTTATTCTGCAATGTTACACAGAGTTACATTATTATTGCCCGGCGAGACACCAATTGCCATTATTGTTGACTTCATCGGAATCGCTTGGCAATTTTTTGAAATTTCGACAACCTTATTCGTATTTGCCGTTTGTCAAAAACGTGTCAAAATCGTCGTGGAAAGTTTCGTGATAGCCGAAAAGACTTCAAGAAAACTGGGAATTCTCGACGACTACGGAAAATACACAAAAATATTGGCTACTTTTACAGCGGTTATTAATATTCTGAATCTACTGTTGATGATACATTCGGAGATCATGTGGGCATATGTTCACACTTTTGAAATGGTTGTGTGGTGGTGCTTCAATTTGGTCAACGTCGTCGCATTCAACATGGGAATGCTTTTTGTCTGGAGTCTCGTTCTTGTTAATCATAAATTTCGTAGGCTTAACGAAGAAGTGAGAAAAATATTGATACTAAAGAAATGTTCAAAGCGACATAAGACAATTTTCGAGATGACAACGTGTACACGACAATCACGGTAATATGATTTATATTCTTAACCCACTTATATTCCAGAATTAAATATGCCCTTCATTAGATTATGGCAATTTGTTTCTTTAACTTAGTTAAGACGCAGTGATACACCGTCAGCAATTTCGTCGACCAATGTTAAACGCCTATAGCTCTGTCTCCCTCGCACTATTTTTCTTTTAATTTACAAAAAAAACGGCCATGTCGAATGAGGAGCCAGATGCTTAGTTCAATTCTACGATAGTCCCACGTATTGCCTGAAAATACGGACCCGATCTGTCGTATCGTTCGGGAGAAAACGGCTTTTGAAATTTCTGGGGGGGGGGGGGGCAGGGGGGGGGGGGGCACTGCCGCTTAATGCGTCGTTTCGTCAATTAATTTTGAGTCAATAAAATACTTATATACTATTGGACTGATACGCAAACTCGTACAGCGATTATTTTCATGGGAACTGTTCCTATGAAAAATCGCTGGCAACTTCTAACACTCGTGACCCCCTATCCATTAGGGGGCTTCCTATCCTTTGAGCCACTTTGAAACCTGTTGTTCCAGGAAGATCTGATTCTTCGGGAGCCTCTTGTTCATCGATATCATTATTTCCTTCGAAAACCCATATTTCCAAAACCCCCTTTCCCAAGGGCATCGGGAACACTTTATCCCTCAGAAACGCCCTTCGCTGGGGAACCCTTTTTTCTTGGAATTTTCCATCCCGCACGCCTCCCATGTTTTGGAAATTCTTCATCCCTCATGAACCCATATTACTTGAAGAGGCCCCTCAAGAACCCCCTATCCTTGAAAGCTCTGTACTCGGGAAGCTCGTATCCTTGGGACCCTTCTGTCTGTTCAGAACTTCCTACCATCAACCCCCTTCCTCGGGACTTCCTCAGTAACTATGTTCTTCGTGAGCCCGGATTCTCGAGAACCCCTCATTCTCAGGAAACCCCGATCCTTGGGACCTCCCCCTCCTCAAACCCTTTATACAGGGTAGGCAAAAAAACCCTGGCACAAAAACTCCTGAATATTCCCGGAGGGTTTATGTCAGCTTTAGCTGTGGGGCTTTTCTCAGGGGGGCTTTGTCTGGGATTTTTATCTTCGGGAACCCCCTATCCCCAGGAATCCCCTATCCCCAGAAAGCCCTTATCCCCAGGACCCCCCTCCCCCCTCCCCAGGACCCCTCTATCCCCGGGAACCCCCAATCCTTGGGAACCCCCTCTTGTGGTCATCCCTTGACCTCGGTAACCCATTATTCTTCACAAGCCCCCATCCTTAAAAAAAACCCTTAGCCTCAGGAACCCCTGTTCCTTACGAACTCCCTATCCTCGAACCCTCTATACTCGCTGGGCAGAAAAAACCCCCGGAAGAAAACACCCTGTATATTCCCGGAAGGGGGGGGGGGGGCAGTTAATGTCCGCTTTAGCTATAAAGCTTTTTTCCTGGGGTTTGTTGTCCAGGTTTCCTATTCTCGGTACGCCCGAGACCCCCTATCCTCAGGACCCCCTATCCTCGTGACCCCCTATCCTCGGGACCCCCTATCCTCAGTAAATTATTCATACTCTTCGCGAACGCGCTATCCTCGGGAACTCTCCATCTACAGGACCCCCTTATCTTCGGAAACTCGATATTCCTCTGAAACCCCAATTAAAAAACCCCCCTTTTTGTAAAAGCGACGCAGTCGACGTAACTACTTAAAATGCATTTGCTGCTGCAGCTCGGATAACCTCTTGGACAGAATTGATGTGATTTCTCGACTACATCGTGAACTAAGAACTGTTATCCGCCGAATTGAGGAGCATTTCATGGTTCCTGTTTTTTTCACCATCGCCAGAAGTTTCACGTATATCACGCTTGATACCTACTTGGCCTATCGTTATATAAAGCAACACTCCTCACTCGTTAAAGCGGATTTTGTTTTCTTCGGTGCCGCCAGTTACGCGGTCCTCAATGGTCTCGCTAGTTTAATTGTGATATCCAACGTTTGTGGCTCCACTTTACACGAGGTACCTCGGCATCCGTAGGACCTTGATTTGAGAAACATTGGCAGGACCCAAAAGCACGTCTGTGGCAAATCTCAAGGTACCACAAGCACCAAATTCAATTGTATTCTATATCCGGGTGTATATAATGGTGTCCAATGGTCCTTGATATCCTTAAAGTCTTTGTCTTAAAGTCTGCCTATCGTTGAAAAGCCCTTGAGTGTTGTCATTTTTTTTCGAACCGATTTTTCCGTTTTTGTGACAGTCCTGATAAAACCTGGAAAGGTTTTTGACTTTTTTTGTATATGTCCTTTAAATTTTGTAAAAATGTCTTCGCAATTTTCTAAAAATGTCCTTGAAATTTTCTAAAAATGTCCTTGAAATTTTCTAAAAGTGTCTTTGAAATTTTCTAAAAATGTCCTTAAAATTTTCTAAAAAAATCCAAAAAAATTTCTAAAAAAGTCCTTGAAATTTTCTAAAAAAATCAAAAAAAATTCTAAACATGTCCTTGAAATTTTCTAAACATATCCCTGAAATTTTCTAAAAATATCCAAACAAAATTCTGAAAATCTCCGTGAAATTATCTAAGAATGTCAAAAAAAAATTTTTGAAAATGTCCAGGAAATTTTCTGAACATGTCCTTGGAATGTTCTGAAAATGTCCATGAAATTTTCTGAAAATGTCCTTAAAATATTCTGAAAATGTCTTTGAAATATTCTGAAAATGTCCTTGAAATTTGTTGAAAATGTCCTTGAAATATTCTGAAAATGTCCTTGAAATTTTTTGAAAATGTCCTTTAAAATATCCTTTAATTTCGTATGGACTTTCTACTGGACACCATGTATATTCGTGAAGTAATAGATACGGCTATATTCGGAGGAACTATTAAATTCAAGTTTCTGAATCGAGGTCCTGTTACAATACTTGTCATCCTATTGAAATAAAAAAACGCAATCATTTCTAATCAACGTGTTTTTTATATGCAGGCAAACAATACCGGCAATGTAGTACATGCAATGCTCAGCAACAACGAGAAACTTGGCGACACTCCAGAAATTGCGGTATAAAATTACGCCTATTTGCTCTTCATCTGACAATCAGCAATGTTACAAATGGTTCATTGAATTTTTAGAAATTGAGTTTGCTGCTCCTTGATTTGCTCCAAAGCCGAGTTAGCATATCAGTACTCGGTTTATTTGAGCTCAACGATTTTTTTATTTACAGTGTAAGTTAATATATTTATCAATTTTACTGCCAATGAAGAATATACATAGTTTCGTTTTATATTCTTTTCCTGCAGACACTTGCAACGGCTGCGACACATCTTACAATAATGCTGCAATTGTATAGCTAATATATTTAAATCTTGATATCTAGAAGACTACGAGTTTTATTTATGTTAACGCCCTTTTTTTCGAACTTTTTCGAAAAATGTCTGTATGTTCTATGGCTTCTGCAATTTTTTAGCTCATGGGCTAAATAGTTCATGACAAATGAACCAACGAAAATTAACTGTCGATATGAAATTTAAGCAAAATCTATAAAGTCGTTTTAGTTTTATAGAATTAAAAAATTAATATCCTGTTGTGGTAGATATCATATTTTGTGTAGGAAAAAGTCGAAACTTCAACCAAAAATTCGGAGTCAGTCCTTATAACGTAATTTAACTAAACGCAAGCGTTAAAACTGCAGAATTCTAATATCTTATCAGAAAGAAATCTGATAAGATATTAGAATTTTTCATCTATCTTGGGTCAGTTTCATCGTACATACATTCCTGAAAAATGGAAATGTGTTGAGTTTTATGGCCTACAACAAAAAATGTATCCAGACTTATATAGAACATTTCAGCTCAAATTAACTAAAATTCCCCGAATTTTTTTTTAGCAATTTTTTAAAATATAGCGTGACTTAAATAAATAATTTTTTTTCTGACATGTATTTCGAAAGTTTATTTTTTTAACTTGAATAACTTTTATATCAATATCTATAGTGCAAACCTATAAAAAAAAATCATGAAAATAGCCTTCTTTTAGCGTCTACAGTGAAAAGACGCCTTAACATCATCGCAGAGATAGTTTTGTAAAAAAGGAAGAAAATTAGCAACCAATGTGCAAGCTCCTAGTTTAAATCCTTTTTATTACTTGAAACGAAACGTCCTCTGTAAAAACGCACAACGATAAAATTTAGCTACATAAAAAGTCACATTTTATTGCCTATTCGTGGAAAACAAGCCTTTTCAAAACACTTGGTCGTGACATACAAAGGTATAACCCACGTTATGATACGATAACAATAAAATGAATATACGACTGAACTTAAGTTCAGAATAAATGTACGTCCGACACTTTTCTTTTTCTAATTTCCCATCGTAAAAAAAAATGTTTCTACCTATCGGGCTGAAAGTTTGTATGAAAAGTTGAAAAGCCAATACGATTTTTAAGATTTAGATTTTTAAAGTACAATGTAAATCATTACAACGATAATCATTGTTATCATAAAGAAATTATTATCATCTTTAGCTGAAGGAACTGATAATGTAAATTCCTGCATTACCGATTACTTCAATGAGACAAAAAAAGTCGATAAACTAAGACAGAACACTAAAATTGTCTTTGAACAAATTTTTTGAACAGTTGAATTTATTACATATCTAACGATTTAGAATCAGAAGATACATCGAACCCAATTCTTACAGCTAAACATGATTTATATTAAAGACTAACCGACAAAATGCATTATCGGTTGAATCTAGGCACTCATTGTACCGACCGCTGCACAAAACTGTCGGTAAGGTAATTTCCCTATCATAGATGTCACTGCCATCATCTTATGATGAATTACGAAAAGTATTATCGGTAAAATCTAGGAACTTATCATTAGAGACCCACGCATACTACTGTCGGTGAGGTAATTTTCGCCCTACAGATGTCGCTGCTACAATCTTCCCCTACCAACACATTAAGTCCTGAAGCCCCATTTCCATGAACCCAAGCCCTGTCAACCAGAAGCCCATCCACCCAATCAACGCCCCTGAATTCCCTTGAACCTTCGCCAAGCGACAAAACCCCTCAACCTGATTGGCTCTCACCATATTCCTCTTTCCCCACACGACTTTCCATGAAAAACCAGCCGTATCGGTGTGTGTAGCTGGCACAGGAAACGTTTCACCGCCATCTTCGTTTTCTCGCTGTTAAATTGGTCAGTGTTTGTGAATGGGCTTGTCATAATTGTGCTTGGTATCATTTTTTCTACCTTCTTTTTTCGCCCAAACAATTAAGTCTCTCAAATTTTCGCTATCGATACAAAAGGTGAGTTACCATAAAACGTTATCGCGGATCTAATTAATAACACGGAAATCCATTAAATAGCCAGAAAACTCTGTAAACCGAGCTATTGTGAATTGTCAAGACATTAAAAAAAACAACTAGCCATGTTCAATGCACTTTGATACTTTCAATGAATTTTGGTAAGATTGTACTTTTCTGTACTTCCCCCTTCGATCCCCTTATCTTACCCCACCCCTCGAAATTTTGTTGTCTCTTACGCTTCGAAGAATCCGTTAGCCAAATCTTTGTTGTCACGTACACGAAGAAGATATATATGTATTCCGCTTCCTTATCGTTGCTGCAACAAGATAGTAGCACTAAACTTACCTTTGATAATTGACGTGTTAAGATTTTTTACGATTACTTCTCTCGCACGAGAAACTCAATTACGAGCATTTTTATTTTGCCACTTGACGTCTCTGTGTGTTGGTAACTCCTGGAGTTTTTTTTTACCATTTACCAACACACGGAAATAGGAAATTACAGTGTATGTGGTGAATCCTATAGAAGAAAAACTGTGAATCCTTGACATGTTGAGGAAACAGATGGTTGTGTTGTTTTTGTCGATGGAAAGTCGCTGATTTCGAAGAAAGTTTCGGAAATTCCTGGTGAACGAAGTTTGGGTGAGAAATTTTTTTTTTTCGCCATTTAAGAGACGAGGGAATTAAGGGTGACGTGTTTTTTGAGTCATTGGATAGATTTTTTGTCATTAGTGAGTTTTGCTCTTTTGTTGCAATTTGCTTAGTCATTTTAAGTTTCCGCAATTTTTTTGTCGAAATTGAGATGTTTTTTTTGCTGTTTTTGAGGTAATTAAGGAATTTGATGCTTTTGAAATACGCTATAATTTTTTTAAGTTTTGTTGTTAAGTTTTGAATTTAATTAAGGATAATTTAGGTCCTATTGTAAGAAATGTTAAAATTGATGAATTTGCAAAAAGATTTTTTAAAAACGAAACATTAATAAATTAACGAGTAAATGTTAGTTTTTGGGTTTTCGTTAAGTTTCGTTGACTAAATTGATTGTAATGGAAAATAATTTGTGTTTAACAAGGGGAAATGTTAATATTGTTGAATTTGTGAAAACGCATTTTTTTCAAGTTAAAAGAAATTGAGGTTTTTGAACAATTTCAAAAAATTATATCTCAGGTAAAAAGTGTTAAAATAATCTCTAAAAAATGTGACATCGGTTGGAAACTATGAATATTTTTTGTAAACATGTATATGTGATATTCATAATGTGCCAACTATAAAAATCTCTGAATAGTACAAAATGTCCTAAAAGTATAAAATTTGAAAAAAAAAAGTATCGGAAATAAATTGAATAAATTTATAGAAACTAGCAAAATGGTCTAAAAATTCCCTCCAAAACTGAAATTTAATGGAAGAAAATTTTTCTGATAAACTTCACCTGAAATTCATTTGGAAAAAAAAAAAAAAGTTTCAGATAAAATAGCGAGTGAAAAAAAGTTAACGCATCATCTTGATTAATCTAATTTTATCCAAAATTAAAAATTTGCATAAGATAAGTTACAGAACCAGTCTTCAATTCGTTTTTCAAAAACCAATCAAATTTTGTGCACAATTTTGTTCTTAACTTTTGAGGAACAGTTTTCGTGAAATTGATGCCAATTTTCCAGTTACGGTAATTTTTCTATTGGACTGCGTTGAAGAAGTAACCGATACTGAATAATTAGCCTAATTTGACTACATTACTGTTGCTCAAAGTCGAGGTCATACTCAATTAACGCTGTATTGCCGACAAACGGGAATAAAAGTTGACGAAATATTCTGGAAATGGCTTCGAATTATTAAGCAAATATTCATACTCATCTTCCCGCCTTAACGATATTTGAAAATTATTTTTTTTGTCTTCAAGATACCAAATTTGAGTTTAATATCCATATTTTTATCAATATATTTTTCCAGAAAAGTTACTCCGATTTTTTTTTTTTTTTTTTATTCGTAGTTTAATTTTTTTATCACTTGTTGAATAGTAGACAGTCAAAGACGATATAAGAAGAATCAATAAATCCATTCTTTTGTGATTTTTTCAATGTAAAAAGTTTATGAGGTAAAAAAGTTTTTTTTTAGTATTTCAAAGATTTTTTTCGTTTTTCTTTTCATTCACCGCTTTTAATGACTTTTTAAATATATGGTTTTCCTGCTCAAGTACAAATCCACATTGACAGTGAATAATGTCTCTGCTTCCTCAAATATTTACGATTGTAGCTTTTTTTTTTTTTCTTTCTTTCTTTTCTTTTCTTTTATTTTCTTTTCTTTTTCTTTTCCATATGCGTTGTATTTGAGCCATTCTAAAGAGAAATGTTGTGTTTCATCCTATTTTGTTCTTCATTTGAAATACTTTTCTTGTTTTATTCATCAGAATAATCCAGTTTAAAATTTGCTTGATCTTTAGATTTTTTTTTTCAATTCTACATTTATAAAAATCATTAGCAATTAACTTGCATCAGATAGTTAGATTCTTAGTAATTGGACATACAAGACAGAATCAATAAGCTCAGGGTCAATTCCTATATGTAACATAGCTAAACCTCTGACTGGAAGCCCTATAAAAGTCATACTACGTTTCTTTTTATTCATGGATAAAGCAGAGTTTTCTGAATTGGCTATCTCAACAGGCTATTTATGCCAATGTCCAGAAAAAAATGTAAAATCAAACATTGACTTCCAATAGACAGCAATGTTCGTTACAAATTATTATTAGAAAATTTTTTACAATAAAAAATGAAAATAATTCAGAACCAAAAAACCGTCATAAAAATGTAACATGCTTTTAATATATAAATCTAAAATTAATATATGCTGTTTGCATTGTATTTTGATATAAAACTTTGTACTTGAACATAACAGCGATAAATGAAATATTACAAATCGCGTTTATATAAATAATATTAAATGATCGTAAAAATAAATAATAGCAATATTAATAATATTGTAATTATATTTTCGACTGTGAATTTATTTATTTTTAGCATGTGTCGTTCATTCGATTTTTCCTTGATTAGTTTGAATGAATGGAGAATTCGATTATCCAAAATTGTATGTTTGAATTTATTCATAACATTTTTTACAAACAGTGAATATAAAAAAATGCAAATGATTTCTGCGGAGAAGGCGCTTTGTATCGCTTAAGGAACATCTTAAGGGTATACGTGTGACTTTGCAACAGTTATCACAAGTCGTCAGTGCGACAATGACCCTAATAAGTCGTATACTTAGAAAGAAAATGTGATTGACCCTGAAATTCTATCTATACTGCAATATCTTATTGAACAATTACTTTTTTCGTGTCACCATTCTTTAGATTCTATTATTCTACCCTTTTTTATTAGAACGGGAATTTTATTTTTCATTTTATTAGTGCAATTACAGAGAAAATTAGTGAAATAATTAGTTAATAATTGGAATATTCCGGTTTATTTTTATTATAGTAATTAAAAAGGTAATTTGTAAAATAATGAGTTAATTAGCTCCAACCATAATTTTTTTCAACTTCGGAGAATATAATGATTATTCATGTTTAAATTTTTTTTTTTTAAATAAAATCGCTAAATAGATAGATGAAAAAAATTAGCTTATACCTTTTAGATCGAGCAATTCCTTCAACTGCAACAATATCATAGAAATTAAAGTCATTAATAAAATGATAAAATTGCTAGTTAAGTAATTACTTCTGTTTGGACGTATTAATTTCCAAAATTAACTCCCTGAATGTACATTTCATACATATTTATTTTCCAACTTTTAATCCGTCTATTTTCTTATTGCAACTCTCCCACTTTCGAATATACGGGGCATTCCATACCAACTTGACGCACATCTGTGCATCAACTTTTTCGAATTAATTTTTATACTCACAATTTTCAGAGTGATTTTCCAAATCTAAATTTAAAAATCAACGCTTCGAAATCATCTGCAAAAATTCTTCGAAGTCATAAAATGTATGTAAATATTCAATCAACATTCTTCAGGAAAATGATTTTTACGTATTTTGCATTTTTTTAATTTACGTTTTAAAAAAATCGTAAAAAAACAGAATCAATTTCCGGAACACTTTGGGTTTAAACTTAAGAATATTGATATCTGATTGATGCAGAATTTATGAGAATTGGGTCAGATTTTTAAACTCCGGCCCGTAATATGTGAATTTTAAATAATCATAAGGATCTAAATTGTTGAAAAAAAAGATTAATAAAAATTGTAGCTGCTTTTTAAATATGGAACAATAACATAAAAAATCGGAAATAAAATTGAAGAAGTCGAGAGTCAGACTTGCCGAGTTGATGTGGAATGCCCCATATACACATTTTTATATTTATATTTTATACTCTATTCATTATAGTTTGGTTTTCATAAGTTTAAATATATTTTTAATCTCCATTTTTTTTTTTGTTACAAATATTCAAAAGGTATTTATCAATACATAAATTATCGATTTAAAAAAAAAATTCACGGGCCAATCACTGAACGTAATTATCTGTGTCGAGCGTTGTGACGATTATTATCACATTGCGTATCTATCATTGATTAAAACTACTTCATCGTTCGAAACGAATAATCGTCGTGCACGCGAATTGTTTATCTGTTACACAACAGTTTACGTTGGGCTGACTGAGAAGGTACTTTTAGGATTTCCCTGCGGGACGTTAACCAGTCTCGTCTTGAGTCGTGGAACACGCCCGACTCGTCAATATTCTAGTCTAGTAATTCTATTTTATATTCTACGTTATTACCCCCTTTTCATTATTCATGTATTAGTGTTTAAAAACATCAGCACCAAGTGAAAGTAATTGAACTTTTTGTTCGGTCGATCAGTGAAAACTGCGCTCGAAATGTGAAGAATTTGTTTCCGAAGCATCGGCTATAAAATAATCATAATACTAGTGAAAAAAAATTTTCTTAAAAAAAAACACGAATTTGTAAAATAGGTGGAAATCTATTTAAATTTTAATTCGAGGAAAAATCCCTCTGACTTTCTTATTATTTTCGTAGCTCTCCAAATAAATCAAATTTTTCCTATCAATATCATTACTTCTGGTAAATATTTTTGAATTTTTATCTTAAACTCGCAAATTTTTACTAAAAATTCTCTTCAGTTGCTGCTAATTTCTGATCTTAACAAAAACCTAAAAGAATGTTTCCGAGAAAAAAAATTAAGGTTTCGACAAAAATGGTACCTAAAAAATTGTGTTTTTTTTTTCTGAGACAAAAAGTTTCTGTTAACACTTACTCAAAATTTTGCAAAATTCGAATAACTGTGATAAGAATTTGTGTAGAATTTTCTTACAGTTTCTTTACGTTTCAGAAAAAGTTTTCTAAAAATTGTGGTGAAAATATTTCTTCGAAAATTGCGATGTATATTTCCCGGATCTGTAAGTTAGAATAAAAAATTTCCGTCTTTTTTATGTTCATCAATTTTTTATAGAAAATAAAAATTTTAAGTTAAACTAACCCAGAAAAAACTACCTTTAAATAACGCCTCTACAAATGTCTGTAATTTTTTATTCTACTTTGCAGATATCTTTAAAAATTGCAATTCAATATCTTTCAGTGTTTTCGTACTTGAGAGAAAAATTCTAACGTTGTTAAAAATACGCACTTTTGCAAATGCCATTAAAAAATCTACTTTTCTTAACGGATTCTCAAACGGCATTTACCTATAAAATTATCGATTTTCTCCGAAAATTTTTTATCAGACTCGCTTTTTAAACTTCTTTGCATAATTATTGTGACATTCAATTAAACCATCGTTTATTTTTTGTTTGTTTATCGTACAGACAGCCGTAAAGTTACAAGCGTGACAAGCCTGATTCCATAAATCTATAAACGTGAGTATATCGATCAAAATTCATTCTTAAATTCATTCAACTCGTGGGAATTACGATTTATTAATTTTTTTTTTTTTTTTTCATTTTGGAAATGAAATTTGCAGATGCGACGACAAGGACAAGATGTGATGCAAGTAAATCTGGCGGGGATCAGACGAGATATTGTTAATCTTGCTCACAATTACAGCGGTGCTCAGGTACTAAATTAAGGGCTTGATACAAATTTGTATTTCATAAATTTACGGGAGCTAAATCACCTTAAAAAATTAATAAAATAAGAGGCATTCCACGGTTATTCAGCTACGCACATTCATCATTACTTCGGTATTTTTTTTTACCAAGCTATCTTTATAAGGAAGGATGTTATTTGATTTTGGCTTCCTCATAGCGAAAGCTCTGTAAAAAAGAACCCAAAAATAATGAGGAAGCAATTTGCAAAGTTCAACTTTGCAGCTTTATTCGTTATCAAAGTTGAATTTCTGAAGATTTGAACCAAATAACAAATTATGATGAAACTATCATCGCTAAATATCACTGATTTCATGTGTGAATTTCGACTTTGCTATCTTATGTTTTGTTAAGATTTATGCAACATCATTTTTCAAAAAATTTAAATTCTGACAAACTTGAACTCTATTGCATATTATTACGAAACTATGCACTAATCATCGCTAGAAAGTGCCGATTTGGTATCGAATTTCACCGAAATCGGAAAAACTGTTCGAATAATTATGAAATTTTCGAAAAAATCACGTTTTTGCCCCAACTTTGGCAAAACATTAGACAACAAACTCAAATTTCATACATCAATTCGGCACTATCTAGCGATGATTAGTACATAGTTTCGTCATAATCTGGAATGTCGTTCGATTTTCTCAGATTTTTAACTTTCAGAAAAAAATTATGTCATTGCCTCAACTTTAGCAAAACATAAGAGAGCGATCTCAAATTTTATACATGAAATGCGTAGTATTCAACAATAATAGGTACACAGAATTTGTTATGACATTAAAAATTTTCAGGAAATTAACCCATCTAAAAAATAAAGCTGCGAGTGAACTTTGGAAATTACTTTCTCATTATATTTCGTTTTTTTCACAAAGCCAGAATCGATTAACATATTTCCACATAAAGATAGCTTTGTAAAAAAAAATCCAAAATAACGAGGAAGCAATTAGTACTTTTTTTTCTTACTTTGTTTCGGATTTTTTTTTTTTTTTTTGCGTGGCTGAATTCACATGGAATCCCACATGTTTTTAATGGGGTTTCAACGTGAAATTTGAAAAAAAAATAAGAGTGTCAGAGTTACAAGGATTTTAAGTGATAATAAATGGTTTAATTCGACAGAAAGCGGTGCGGAATGCTACTAGTAATGATCCTTGGGGTCCTAGTAGCACATTAATGGCCGAAATTGCCGACCTCACCTACAACGTCGTAGCCTTCACCGAGATCATGCAAATGATCTGGAAACGACTGAACGATCATGGCAAAAATTGGCGTCACGTATACAAAGCCTTGATGTTACTCGAGTATCTCATTAAAACGGGCACGGAAAAAGTAGCCCAACAGTGCAAGGAGAATATCTTCGCTATAGAGACTCTCAAAAGTAAATATAATCACGAGATACAAATATCATTTGTTTCCTTCCACTTTAACGCAACTCGCGAACGTTTCGTTATCTTTGTTTGTCGAGGATTTTATTACTCCACTTTTTTTTTTCGTCATCCACAAAGTCTCGTCTACGTCAAACTGTTTAGTTATTTTTGCAATAAAAATTTTCGTTTCGGATTCGAAAATTAACGGAATTTTTTTTTTCACTTTGCAAAATTGACTTCATGAAAAAAAACGTGACGTTCGTGATGAAAATCTCAGATATGCCTCATAATTGGTTGTATCTCAAACACTAAAAGACAGTCAATGTGAATTTTTTCAGATTTTTTAATCTATTATTTAAAAATATGTTTAGAGAAAAATAGAAAATGGCTTCTTTTCGAGTAAATATATCTCGAAATCTTGAAGTGACTGAAAAAAAGTCTACATAAAAGTTGCAGTTTTGTGTCAAATTTCGAACGCACTTGAAATTATTTTTACATTCCGTGAAAATCAGTTCAATTCTGGTTTTTTTACCGAAAAAGGAGAAATAATTTTTCGATTAAGAAACGGATATTTTTTTCTGGCTGAGAAAATTACTGTGTATTCCTTATGATTGTCTATATCGCAGAAAAAATCTCCAGAGTGGCACGGTTTGTGGTTCCAGGATAAAAAAATTTAATAACACCGTACGAAATCAACCTTATTTCAGTGTTATTAAATTTTTTAACCCTAGAACCTTAATGTGTGCTTCTCCGGAATTTTTTTTGCGTTATCAACCGTCGCGCAGAAATACACTGTCATTTTCCGAGCCAAAAAGAAATATCCGTTTTCGAAATAAAACAAAAATTCCCTCGTTATTCGGTTATAAATCATTGTTTTCAGAACGTAGAAATGATTTCGAATGTCCCATTGAAACCATATGTGGAAATATTTTTTCCAATAACTTCAACTTTCCGAAATATGATCAAATTAAAAAAAAAAGGCAATTTTGTAAATATTGCATTTGAAAATCTGAGAAAAATGACACGAAGGGCCTTTTAGTGACACTTTGATATAATCAGTTATCAGAAAAAAAAACAGAATTGACGAAGAATGCATATGCGGCATTTCATGTCAGATAAGAAAGTAAAAATTATACGAGGGATAAAAGATTACAAAAATGGAGGGAAAAAAATCGTTTCGAAAATTTTCAACATTCTTGAACGACCTCTAAATAAATTTTTGCAATTACAATTTTTCGCGCGAATTGTTTTTTCACCGAAAACATTTTTTTTTTTTTTTTGAACATCTTAAAAGTTAAAAAATATCGTTGAAATTCGGGCCATCGTAAAATACGTGATTGAGGCTCACAAAACTCATTTTAAATACTGGAATTATCGCAGACTTTCAGTACATGGAGGGACCGAAAGATCAGGGAATAAACGTGAGAGAAAAAGCGAAGCAATTAGTGGCCTTATTGAAAGACGATGAAAGGTTGAGAAACGAAAGAGCTCGAGCCCTAAAAGCGAAGGAAAGATTCGCTCAATCCGTCAGCGGTTTTGGGAGCGACGGATTAGACACAGTGTCGACTCTAAACGACGTAAGAATTTTTTTCAGCTTTAAAATCGATTGATTTCTAAATTTTACATAAGCAAATTTTCGTGATAATCAACATCTTTTTCCATTTTTATAGTTATGCTCCCCGGATTGGGAGCCTTATCATCGCGTCAAGTCTGAATCTAAACGTAAGTATAATATGCCTCGATAAACTTTATCATTTCTCATTCTGTTAAGTTGTTTTTATCGGACGAAAATAAAACTATAACAATTATCGTAATAATAATGAAAAGCCTTCAAAGTTGGGAATAAATTTAATCGGATAATTTTTCGATGAAAAGTTGAGGTTTTTCAAGTCGAAATTGACGAGCTAATTTATTTAGCTTGGAATTTTTTTATGATTGAGAATTTTGGTGATTTTTACTTATGATTTTTTTTTTTTTTTTTTTTTTCTTTGCTTTTAATCCAGTCAACTTTAGTTAGTTTATTCAACCACATTTTATCAACATTTGAAGGCCATTTTTGCAGAATTGTTACCAATAATAGAAATTTGAGGTGAACATTTGCTTTGAGTCGAGTAAAAAAAATGCATTCGATTGAAAAAAATATTTGCAAAAGTCTAATTTTTTTTCTTGCAAATAAAGGAAATTCATTGCATCTTATTCGTGAAAAATAACATTTTCGAAACATCACGTGTTCAAAAAAAATTATATCAGTATTTTCAAACCAACAAAAAATTTATCTTTAGCTTCAAATCTTGATTTCTCGAATCCAAATTATCAGAATTTTAACAAATTATAAAAATCATAATTTCAGAAATTTAAATATTTACAATTTTTCAAAATCCAAATTTTCAAAATTTTGAAAAACTGAATTTTCATTTTTCCGTAAATACCAATTTCTGGAATTTAGCAAAAGCTTTTTCGAAATAAAAAAATATTAAGAGATACAAAAAAAGTGGCAGAAATAACAGAAAAAGTCTCATTGTTTTTTGTGTGTAAATAACGTTCATCTGCATTTCATAATTCGAATAAATTCCGAACCCTGCACAAAAAAAATGTCGTTGATTGTCTTTTGTGTTTAACTCGCTCGCATGCAAAAAAAACTGTTGCTCTAATCATGAAAAATGCTTTACGTTTCCCAAAAAAAACAATCATCACGCGCACAGAGAAAAAAAGCTGCGGCTGCAGATCCCGGCGTTATGTTAATTTTTTAATTAGAAAATTTCTCTCCGCAATGTAAATATTAATGCTTAGCCGAACTAGAAGCTGCCAGACCCCAAACTGTGGGTGAAGAAGAGTTGCAATTACAATTGGCACTCGCAATGTCGCGCGAAGAGGCTGAACAAGAGGAACAAAGACGGCGCAGCGACGACGTAAGATTGCAATTGGCCCTCAGTCAAAGTCAACAGGATTTCAAGTGAGTTTTTAATAAAACCATTTTTTTCAATTCTTTTTGTTCTCATTTTTCAATTTTATTTTTTTGACTCATCGAGCTAAAAAAATTTCTGAGCACCATTTGCATTTTAAAAAATATCATCACAGCACATTTGAGATTTTATAAGGACAAAATTGGCCAACATCTTTTTTGGTCCATTGATAATCACTGGAATGTTTTTCTCAAACTTGTTATACATTTTGTAGAGAACAAAAAGAAATCATTGGGAGATTTTCCAATGGACAAGAATGAATTTGTTCATAAATTTTATAAACGCAAAAAAAAATTTACAGATGCTGTGAATGACGAAAGAAAATTTATTAATAGATTTTAATAAATTAAATATTAATTTATTTAAAAAAGAAATCTCGTTTATAGACTTTGTGGAGGAAAAAAATGATTGGTAAATTTTGTAATAGAAAAAAAATACGTTCGTAGATTGTATAAAAACAAAAAAAATCGTTTATAGATTTTGTAAGTGACAAAAGAAAATTTGTTAACAAATTTTGTAGATGGCAAAAGAAATCTCATTTATAGACTTTGTAAAGGAAAAAAGTCATTGGTAAATTTGGTAATAGAAAAAAAATACGTTACTACATTGCATAAATACAAAAAAATGAAATCATTTATAGATTTAGTGAATGACAAAGGAGAATTTCTTTATAGATTTTATGAATGCCAAACAATAATTTACAGATTTTATGAATACAAAAAAAAGTGTCATCTGCAGATTTTACAAATGCAAAAAACGTGCAATTATTGATTTTGTGAATGGAAAGAAAAATTATTAACACTCGTAGCTTTTCTGAATACATAATCAAGTGGTAATTAACGGCAATTTACTGGTCAACTGACGCTCAGAAATAAATAACCATTACGGCATATCCTCAGTCATAAAGGTGGCAAATGTTGACGCATTGCCAGTGTTCGCGGTGCAACGATCGAGGCAATAACAATGTTCAATTTCAGAGCACCACCGACGGAAAAACAGAGTCACATGCTCGATCTTTTGGACGTTAATTTGGGTGAAGCGAGCGGTGGTGCAGCTCAAGTTGATCCTTGGGGTGTACCGATTGCTCCACCACCGCCAAGACCTCAGGTATGCCCTCATTTTAAGTCTCCTTTTTTACAACTAATGTCCTTCATTCGTCCTAGACTTTCGATTATTCACGTTCATTCGCATGCTTAAATTTTCAAATTTCGCATGATCAATCACCTTTTCTCGTTTTAATGTTCCCGATATTTTCTAAAATTAACACTATTTTCTGTTTTGAAACAAAAATCTTCTTGAAAAGAACGGACAATTCGAATTATCACGTTGCTTCTCCGTTAATTTCTAGCTTTCATGAAAAATTCTGGTTTTCTTATTTTTGATTGTTACTTTTAGCTTCGCCGTGACGGAAGTTTTTTTGTGTGATCAACTACGTTTATCATTGATTTCTAACCAACTTTAAGTCTATACTAAGCTTATCTATAATCGTCATTTATTATGAGTTTGGTTAGTCGGTTTTTCGTAAAATGTTTTATACCATTCACCGCTGCGTATATCTCGAATCATTTTGATAATTCGACGATCTCGAATCATTTTGATAATTCGACGATCTCGAATCATTTTGATAATTCGACGATCTCGAATCGTTTGATAATTCGACGATCTTGAATCATTTTGATAATTCGACGATCTCGAATCATTTTGATAATTCGACGATCGTCCAACATTTATTATTAATGGCTTAATTAATTGCGTACTAGAACGGGATTACAAATTTTTCAGGGAAAAAAAAATCCCACCAAACTTGAATGGTTTAATCGATGTTCAAAAAATTTTGTACTAATTATGGATCTAGAATAATTCATTCGTGGACCAAATTTCAGCGCAATATCTTGAAAAATGAAAACTTTATTTTCTGTTTTTTTTAAACCTCTTCCAAAAGATGTTTTCGCATTTACAAAAAATTATGCTTCCATTTTATGGTCAATATCCTTCATTCGTCGTAGTTTTTTGATAATTCACATAATTTGCATGCTAAAGTTTTTCAACATTGTGTACTGTTAATTTTTGCATGACCAGTCCTTGGATCTATCTCGCTATCATGATCCTGAGGTACGTTTTAATTGCAAGTAGTTTGTGATATTTTATTGAAATCGATTGAGCGATTAAAATATAACTAATTTTCAGCAAAAAATAATGGCAGTTTACTTTTTCAACCGAACTTTTTCCGATAATTTTTTGTAAAATTGGGCAATATTTCGATACTTTCTAACGAATTGTATACCTCAACGATATCCTCTAAAAGTAGCCGAAAAAATTCGAACCCAAATCTGCAAAATATCAGTAAATCTGTAAAAATCCTTGCATCCGTCCAGTTAACATTTTTCAGTAAAACTGACAAAAATTACAGTGAATTCGTGAAGAAAAAAAAATGCATCATGCTAAAAAAACACGACTTTTGAGCTAGAAACCTTAGCAAAAAAAAAAGATGCAACCGAAACCCCGTTAAAATCTGTAAAAATCCTTGCATCCGTCCAGTTAACATTTTTCAGTTAAAATGACAAAAATTACAGTGAATTCGTAAAGAAAAAACAATGCATCATGTTAAAAAAACACGACTTTTGAGTTAGAAACCTTAGCAAAAAAGAGATACAACCGAAACCCGTTAAAATGCTGAACCGATATTTCCAGCCCAACAGTGATCCATGGAGCGTACCAACAACCAGCACATCACAGCCTATCGACCCTTGGGCGCCAGCTCCGCCACAGAGACCGAGTAAGTTCGCAAAGCCGCAAACTTATTTAGTAGTACTATTTTCCCCCTAATTAATTTTTTTATAAATCGAAGATCCCTGACTCTTCCGTTTGATCGTTCTCGTTTAGAACCTTTTGTTAATTTGGTTACGTTTTTTGCGCCTTTATCTTTTTGCATGATCGTTCTTCCCGATGTCAGGATCCTCAGGTAAATGTTGCGTGAGTTTGTAGCGAGTTTGTTTGGTTTACTTTTCGTTTATTTTTTTTTTTTTTGTTTTCCGTTGGCGAATAATTAGAATCACGGTTTTGACAGTCAATGTTAAATGGGAATTTACAGCAGCTGCGGTTGATCCGTGGCGAGCGCCCGCTCCGTCACCTGCCACAGTTGCTTCGCCTCCAACTGTGGATCCTTGGTCACTGGCGCCAGTCAGTGTCGAAGCCTTGAGAACGCCGTCCCCGTCATTTAACAACCCGACACTCACGCAAAACATTGGATTCGCAGCTCAATCGCCTCAGAACATCGGTTTCAATCTCTCGCCAAGCGGTGACGCAACATTCGCCGCTGCTGCTGCCGGAAATACCAATGGTTTCAATGGCTCCTCTCATGGTTTCAACAGTTTTCCCATTCAGAATCAGGGAAGCGCTACTGCGAGCCCTTCCGGTGATCTTGATGATTTTGACGCTATCAGCAACAGGAATAAACTCGGATCTAGCCCACAACCTACTAACAACGGTATTAACGCGCTTATCATTTTTTTTTTTTTTTTCAATGAAGAGAGAAAAGTTCACTTTTCAGCCCTTTGCCCAGAAAAGTGTACTTTTCAACCCTTTGTCCAGCAAAGTGTACTATTCAGCCTCTTGTCCAGAAATGTGTAACTTTCGGCTCTTTGTACAGCAAAGTGTACCATTATCAGCCCTTTATCCAGAAAAGTGTACGTTTCAGCACTTTGTCTAAGAAAAGTGTATGTTTCAGCACTTTGTCCAAAAAAGGGTATGTTTCAGCCCTTTGTCCAAGAAAAGTGTACTTTCCAGCTTTTTGCGCAGCAAAGTGTACCTTTCAGCTTTGTCCAGAAATGGGTACTTTTTAGCCCTTTGTCCAGAAATATGCTCTTTTTGGCTCGCCGCCCAGAAAAGTGTACTTTTCAGCCCTTTGTCCAGGAATGTGTACTTTGTATCACTTTGTCCAGAAATATGCACTTTTTGGCTCGCCGCCCAGAAAAGTGAAGTTTTCGGCCCTTTGTCCAGAAATGTGCATTTTTTACAAGCTATAGCTTGCGAAAACTACACTTTCAGGGAGTTATGCTGAAATTTTTCGTTCAGCAGTTCAGAGAACAAATTTTTGTTAGCAAAAAAAAAATTTTCCCAGTGTTGCAAGGGAATCTCTTTATATTCTTAAATTTTCGATTTTTTTCGATTATTTTCTTGAAATTCGTATGGTTTCAAAAATGATTGACGTTACCGTTCTCTACATTTCTTCGTGGAAGGGTTTTCCTAGTTTCCCTTCGTTTTATAATTTGTATCTATAGTCGGGAAAAATTACACAAAAAAAATAGAACGATCGAAATGTACATTTTTGTCCAGTTTTGATGCAAGTTTAACTCACGATTTCTTCTGTAAATGTGATTACGTTTTTTTTTTTTGTTTTTTTGCTTCGGAGAAAATATTTTGATTGGTTCTGAAATTTTCACTGTTTTTACCATTTGCACCAAATACTCACTGCAACTGATCTTGATAGTCATCTTGATAAATTGATTAACTAGCCAAAATCGAGGAAATTCTTACACGAATTACTTAAGTTTTAGTTTGACGCGAAGAAAACATTTCAACTCGAAAACTTTTTGTTTCCAAATTTGATATATTTGAGTTATTCAAAGAAATTGTATTGTTAATAATCTACTCTACAAAATTTCCTGTGAGCTTTTGCAGAACTATCTTTTTAATAATTCACGAGTCGCATGTTTTGCTATAATCCTTAATATCTGGTGTTGAAAAATCCCCTACGTTTTTTTATTTGTGCAGTTTTTTTTTGTCCCAAGATTTAAAAAAATAGAGAGCCTTGGGTACAAAACGTGGCAAATCTGCCAAGAAATTAAGCCTGGAAATATTAATAACGTCTTTTAAACATTAACATTTGTGCCTGAAATAATCAGTAGGGGCCTTAATATTTTCGAAAAGTGAACAAATCTTTATTCAACTTGTCATTGCAATTGACTGAATCATTTAAGGAGGTACAATGTCACCGGATCCATTCGACTTTGCCGGATTGAATGACAATTTGCCAGCGAGTACAGGTGCTGTTAAAAAAACACCACAATCTTTCCTCGGCGAGAATTCGGCGCTCGTTAATTTGGACAACCTCGTGAGCACCTCAGCAATCAAACCAGCGGCTCCAGCACCGCCCGGTAGGTTTAAGTAATTAATAAACCAATTGATTATCGCCAATCATGCGCGAATATTTCCGATTAACGCCGACAACATCTCGCGTAAATCATTTTTTTACCTTTTTTTATTATTATTATTCGAAGTCTAAAAACAAAAACGCCTCCTAACGTAACCCCAAATTTTATTTGACAAAATAGCGTTTCATTGGAAATAATTTCGTGAGTATTTTAATAACGCATTGACGCATGATTTTAAACAAAAAGCATGTGTGTTTCGAGTGAAGTATTACGTGAAAAGTGAGAGAATATGTCACCTACGGATTTAAGCCTTTTAAGAATGAAAAAAGGATATATATTTTTTTTGTAGTTTTGGATTTATTTATTTATTTATTTATTTATTTATTTATTTTTTTTTTTCAATTTCAGCAATATTTATCTAACATTAAACATTCATTAAGAATGAATCCTACATTTTTATCTCATAAACGAAAAATGCATCCACACGTAACAATGAAAAAAAAGTTTATATTTTTCTTGAAGACAGATATTTTTTTAACTATTTTAGCTCCAAAACGTGTCCAAGATTTAGGTACGATTATTTTCTTGAAGATGGAAGAATCTTGATCATTGAAAGTTAAAAATATCTTGAATGAAATCATTTTTAATGCGGGAGCATTTATTATTATTATTATTTTAATTTTTTAAATTTTTTTTTAAAAGAAAAAACAAAAATCGCTGGTATTATATTATGCAAAAAAAAAATTTTTAGCCTTTTTTGAAATAAATATTGTATTACAGGTGACATATTCTTTGGATTGAGAAATTATGAAGACTCGCTTTTGTAATCTAAAAAATTTCGTGTGATGCCTAATAATCGCGACTTTTTTTGTTTGTTTGCATGATATGAAATACGATTTTTCTTGTAATTTTATGTAGAGAAACGCGTGCCTTGAAAGTTTGTTACAAAATTTGCAGCTCCGTGATAAAAATATGCCCATATTTAATAAGGCGTATTCCGAAACTGACTCGTAAACAAAAATCTCCTAAGTAAATAATTATTTCGTAAAATTTTCAGGTTTAACTCCGCAATTTGTTGAAAAAAAAAAACTCTAGGAAAATTCACTTAAGGATTTTCATGCATTGCCTACAAAAATTGATTCGTGAAAACATATTCAGAAACATTTCTTCTTAGGTTTCAGGGAGAAATAATGGAAATAAAAATCACTTTCCTGTGTTATTTTAATGGAAAAACTTCAAACGAGATGCTCAACCTCCAAAAATTAATATTACGAGTTCCGCTTTTCACAGGATCATTAATAAGACGTAGTCTACGATTGTTTAGGCGGAGAGCAAGGAAAAAAAGATCGCTTTTTTTTGCCACATCCTAAAAAGCATGATAAAAATGTATGAAAAATTAGCGGCGCTTCAGTTTCAAAATACGCCCATTAATCGCTATATATCGCGAGCAAACTTTGAAAATATTTAAAAAAAGAACCAAATGTTCCAGCTGCCGTTCCATACTCAGCGAATCCATTTGCAACAGCGACACCGCCGCCCCGTCCTACGATTAATCAGATACGACAAGATCCTTGGTCAGCAAACACACCGACAACAGCGAATCCTTTCCTATCGTAGCCTGAACGTTTTTAATCAAATATAACGTGCAGAAAAAGAAATAATTGAAAGAAACAGAACAAGCAAGCTAATAACTACAATTCAAAGCGTTGCATTCTAAAAACGTATTAAAGGTTTAACAATTGTAACCCTGTACGGTATAAGATTGATTCACGCCTACGCTCGAATCGCATTTGGATTTCGCAATAAATCAAGAAACGAAGGATCGAATTTTCAATCGTAAGTTCTCTTTCCAATAAAAACTGAGGGTAGTTCAGCCAAAATTGAGATTCGCAGGAATTTTCGAACATTATTTCGATGAGACAAAAATCTGAAAAAACAATTCTTAAGCGTATTTGAGGCGAAATCATTTATTTTTGCATTATAATAATTGTAAAATGCTATTTATAAGCGGATGAGGGAAAAATTTTTTACAAATTTACTGTCAACTCAAGTTTTGTTTAATGAAAATCATTTGTCGATTTTTTTAATAGCTACGAATTTTTTTCAAAATTTTGGGAATATTTGTAATTATGGGTTTTCATTTTTGGGGCTTGGAAAATGCTTGGATAGCCACGAAATTTGGATATGAGTCGGGCGTAAAATTAGCCGTTACATTTTGAAAAAATAAAATTTTGAAAAATATTCTATGTATCAATAAAAAAATTAAGAAAATAGACAAATTATCCTATATTAAAAAGTTCATGGATGATAAATCGGGTGAAAAATGTTAGTTCAATTTTTTTCTTCAATTTGTTAACGTTTTGCAATTATTATTATGCAAAATAATTTTTTTTTGCACTCTTAACGCGCTTAATTTTTTTCCGGATTTTTGTTCCTTCGAGAAATGTTTGAAACGTTTGACGGAATTATCTTAAGAATAAACTTAAGTTATTGAGTAATTTACGTCTTAAGATTAAACTTGACATTATCGAGTTATATCGATTCTAAAAAATTTGAGATGGAATTTACGTTTGAAAATTGCTCCTTAAGAGGAAGAGAGAGAGAAAGAAAGATGAGAAAAGGGAAATTTCCTTTTGTGGCATCTCGTGCGCTTATATTTGCTCTTTTAAAAAAACACGAATTAAAAAAAAATGAATTTCGTAGAATTTAGTCGATCTACGGTTTTTCATTTAGCGAATAGAGAGAAAGAAAATTATTTCTCGACGCTGCTTCGAAGTTATTTTATTGCGTAATTAAGCAAATGAGTTAAATGCGCGAATACGCCAAAATCAGTTGTAAAGGGCAAAAATCTAACATCTTAATTACTTAACAAAATTTTACAATCGGATTTTTGGTCACAAATTGATAATAATATTAAAAAAGCTAATTGGATGCTCATTACTTCGTAAATATATTGCTAGGGTAATTGCTTGAGAAAAGTATGAAGAATAAAATCAATTATTACGGGAGAAAAGGATATTTGAAAAAAAAAATTCGTCTAGATTTTTTTAAATCGCAGTTATCGTAAAAAAAACGATTTTAAAAATTCGTGATGATTATATTTGCAGAAATTTTTATCAAAATTTCTAGCGATCTTTGTATGTGAAAAATTGCGATATTGATATTTTCTTCTGAGTAAAGAAACATGATTGGGGATCATTTTATGGCAGAAGAATGATATTTTTTAAATCACTAGAATTCGTAAGATTAATTTAGAAACTTTATCTCAAATTTCTAGTGAAATTCTTTGTGCATGAGAAAAATTAACAGTTTTTTTTTTAAATGCCTTTGTAAAGAAACAATTCCATGCAGTTTGTTTTCATCGGTAATTATCAGATAAAAAGTATATGAATTTTCAACAATTTCTATTAAATTGTACAGAAATTTTTACGAGAATTTCTAGTTTACTTAAATTTTCAGTACAATTTAACACACTTTATTTACCTTCTTGTTCACAGATTAGCAAAATTTCGAAAAACTGCCAAACACGAATTTTTTTAGTAGTTTCGCAACAAAAAAAAATTAATCAAACGAGAATTTCGTTAAATAAAAAATTTTCTCCATCAGAAGAAAAATATGAAAATTGAATATCAACATGGCAATTTTATCCAGATCCTTTTCTGCGTGTAAAATTCAACAGGTACAAAAATCCTGATCGTAATTTTTGCCGAGTAATTGCTAAGAAATCGGCGGTATTGAATTTATTTTTGCCCAGGGCTGAATGTTAATTCGAAAGTTTATAAAAAAAAAAAGAAGTCTCGAGTAAGTGTCGTATTTTACCTACGAAGGCGCTTGAGTCCCTGCGAAGAATAAATAGGTTTTGTACATGCTCTTTTCAGATATAGTATATTTTTAAGTACGAATCAATCCGCGGATTGAAAGAAAAAGAAGAAGTTTGGGAATTGTTGGACGATTCCCGTCGAAAAACGTTCGAGCAATGTGTAAAATACGGATAACGTGTATGATCGTTTTCTTTCTTTCCATATTTATATATATATTTAAGAAAAGAAAAAAAAAATCACAAAAAACAAAAACGAAGAAATAATAAGAAACGATTTTTTACACTGAAAAAAAGAAAAAAAACAAAGAAAAAAAAAACAGAAAAGAATATTAAAGACCATGCGTAGAATTGAGATTCGTTCCTCAAATCCATAATCCAGTGTATTATATCGAACAGGGTTTAATTTGAGTTATACCATTCACATTACGTATATATTATTGATTACTACATTTATTTCTCTTATTATTCTTCGATGTGGCGTTAATGTTACCTTTTTTTTTTGTTCCTTCGGTTAAAATTGGGCAACGATCTTCAAGTGAAATTAACACTTTTTTAAATGGGTTTTCGATGGTAAAATGCATTTCTTCTATTTTACTGAAAGAAATCAGAGATTATTTAATGTTTCGCTGAAGAATCGAGTTGTAAATGTTATCGAGGGACTGAAAAATGGCTTTTTTGAATTGCTGGAAAAAATAGGAATAATGGACGCTCCAAAAAATTACGCAATGAATTTCCACTGTTTAAAAAAGTCGGTAAATGAAACATTAAATAATCCGCACGGTAAACAGTCAGTTACTCCCAATTATAGATTTTTTCAGCCCGGAAGAAAATGAATATTTGGAAAAACATTGATTTATTAACGTTTATTTCCAATGAGAAATTAATTTCGAATGAAAAAGTCAATTTTTATTGCGTCTTCGCAAAAAGTTAGTTATTCTTTACCAATTTCGATACGCGAAGTATTATTTTGTTCATGAAAAGACAAATGATAGAATGAATTTTTTTTTCTTTGTAGGCTATTTATCTTTAAAAAAAATTGGACATTTTTTTTGGAGAATTTTTTTTTCCCGGATGATTTGTTTCCGGACATTTTTTCTCAAGGATATTTTTTTCATCCGTTGATTATGTCTGGATATTTTTTTTGCAGGGTATATTTTTAACGAATTTTTTTGTCTCCGGACATTTTTTTATATTTTTTTAGGGTAATTTTATTTCTACACATTTTTTTCGAGAATCATTTTGTTTGGACACTTTTTTTTCGTTCGAAGATATTTTTTCGGCGGATAATTTTGTCTCCGGGCATTTTTCTTTTCGATCATTTAGTCTTCGGAATTTTTTTTCCAGGGATATTTGTTACTTTTGTTTACCGGACATTTTTTTCTGGAGATATTTGTGACTTTTTGATTTTTGGATATTTTGGCTCTGGATATTAATCAAGTTTTATTTTTCTAAAATGTGTAACTGTTCTGTTTACCTCAAAGAGATCGTTGATCACTTTCAGTAAATTGCTTCTTTGATTTAGTTGATACAAAAGTTATTAAACGATCGTAGCGTTTGGAGCTTCCAAAAGAAATAGCATAGAAACTTTTATCTTGAAGCAAAGGCATCGAATATCCTCAATCGACTAGATTACTTTAGAAGAGTGAAATCGTTAGAAAAACACACACACAAAATGATCAAAAGATGTGCCGTTAATTTCTTCATTTGGGATTCGTTCTATGATCGGTAAAGGTTATTAGTAGTTTTTTAACTTTTAAGACATTAAATCAACGTTCACGGAATATTTCCACAACGTTTCAATCGACTCGGGGGCTGAATTTACAATCAACCTTGTAAATTGTAAATATCTTTTTTATTTTTTCGCCGATCATACGCAGACTTTTTTTAAAGATGCTCCACAAATGCATTCTCAACCAAAAATTTATTCGATCACAATTTTCGTATTTTGCGACAAGATGAAAAAATCTTTAGCGAAAATAAGAGTTGTTGAAATTACTAAGAACTTCAATTTTTTAATAACAATGTTGAAAAGTCGATCATTTTTTTTACTTGCTGTTAAAAAAATAAATAAACTTTTCGTTGTTGAGAAAATTTGGTAAGAATTCTGAAAATGTTTTTATTTGTTGGAAAAAAATCGCATATTTTTTTATACTAAAATTATATCTCGCATATAATAACTTTGAAGATCTTTCATTAAATAATTTTATCGAAAAAAAAACTTCGGAAATAGAAATTCCGCAAAAATTTAGTGAACTTAAAAAATTAGGTTTTCTACATTTTATTTAGTGAAAGGTTTCTAAAGTCGATTAATACATAACTTTTTAGCATCATTAGTATTGAAAATCGATATTCTTAGGGATTTCAACATTTTTTTGCTTCTCGCAATTTATTCGAATCACGATCGAATATATTTTTCGTTTCGAACTGCAAGTGCAACGTATTTCTAAATCGCAGCAGTTCGTCTCCGTTTTTTTTTTGTCACAGAGTCTGAAAAAAATGAAAACTTCTGAAAAACTCGCTGTAGATTTTTCAAGAATACGACGAATACATTATTTTGTATAATTTACAGATATTATAGAAAGTTCGAATGTTTGTTACCACAAACAGAAAACTCGTTTAAATATTATATCTTTATTATCTGAAAACAATGTCAACTGAACGCAAAGAGCGAAAAAATAAAAGTTGATCATCCTGTCTTAGCATTTCGAAGCTAATATAAATGCAGCATGAAGGAGTTAAATTTTATTGTGAATTTCAGATGAAACAATTGATTATTATATATTTTAGTAGATCATTATATTATTATTATTATTATTATTATTATTATTATTATACATAATTATTATTATTATTAATTATTACTATCAATATTATTACGCAAATAAATGTACAAATTTTTAAGTTCTATCAATAGGTAAAACATAATTAAATTATCCTGATTTCTATCTATAAAGCAAAATCTACCATAGATTTAAAGAAATTAAAGAAAATGGCTTCTTTGTTAATCGCATTACTATCGGCTATACTTATCACTTCACTATCGACAAAGTACATTTATTTATTAATGAGTCACCTAAAAAAATAAGCAAAAAAAACGATCGGAGTGATTCACGTTTTATATGGTATCAAAAGCCGCTTTTAAATAAAGTATGGGAAGATGATGAAAAAAATTTATGCAGCGACCTATTTTTTTGGCAGTCTTGATTATTATAGGGCATAATATCAAATTTATGGGCAGTGATTTTTTTGAAATACGAGCAGGAAATTACAACGAAGCTTCTGCAAGAGGACTTCGCGGAACTGGCGGAAGAAAATAAGCTCGAACTTGGCTATGAAGTTGAGCTATTTCAGGATCATCGCGCTCCAGAGTTCTGATGAATTTTGCAAATTGTATCATACCTGTGGGAATTAATGGGTTTGTTAATATATATAAATTTAGATCTTTTTATTAAAATTCTGGAATGGCTTTATTAAAATTAAGCCTCTTAAGGACGTGAGCCAAAAAAACAAATATGGAAAGAATATAAAGATCGGACGGAGAAAAAAAAAAGTACAGAAGATAGTCTTAAATTAAATTGAGCGATACATAACAAAAAAAAAGATTAGAGGTAAGCAAGAAAAAGTATAGAAAAAAAACTAGAGCATCATTAAATGTATATAATAGAAAGTCTTGTAGGCGGCCGATTTTGTATATATGGGGCATTCCAATACCAATTATCGACCCTCAAATTCTCAAATATCGTTCGCGATTTTTTATATTATTCTTATACATGAAAAATGCATGTAGAATTTTTTTTACCGTCGTTTTTTGATTATGAATGTTGAGAGCTAAACAAGAAACGCTATTTTTTTATCAAATTTTTTTTTAAATACTGCAATGAATGACAAATTTTTTTTGTAATTGGTGATATTTTACTAAACAATTTTTCCAAAGTGCAGATACTCTGAATGTTGTTTGATATTAAATTTGACCAAATCGAAAATGCGGTTCGTATTTTAGAGAACTTCGAAATTTTCGACCAATTAATGTTTTTCCCTAATTTTGGTAAAACATAAGACAACAAATTCAAATTTCATATATGAAATCGGTGTTATTTAACGATGATTAGTCATAATTTCGTCATAATCTGCTGTGATTAAAGTTCTGAAAATTTCAATATTTAGAAAAAAAATGCAAGATAATTTTAAAAAAACCAAAAATAATGAGGAAACGAGTCGCAAAGTTCTACTTTGCAGTTTTAAAAATTTTCGTACCTTCACGCCCTTCAGAAAACCCATAATTCTTCAGCACGTCCATTTCAATCTGCGTCACGATTGGAAATACAAATTGCATCATTTTCATCATTTCATTTCCGGAGTTTTCCTTGGCCTCGGTAATTTTTTGTACATTTTCCGGCGTCGATAGAGCGGCGAGAACTTCATTCAATGCAACTGGACAAATTTATTTTTAAAAAAATGCCATAATAATCTTTACACAATAAAATAATATTTTAATACATACCTTTTGCTTCTTCGGATGTAAAACTAGTTACAGTTGCCATTGTTAATCGGGAAATTAAGATAATTTCTTTCACACCTTGTTTCAACTTTCCAATTAATTGCAAAAGCAAAATGCTCGATTGTCGTAAAAATCTGTGCCGCAAATTTATTTGTTTACGTCTAGTAGACGAACTGTCATAACAATTTTTGAGGTTATGTGGTTTTTCGGACTTTACACTCCAAAGAGGTGATGATTTTCCAGTCCTCTTCTCATTGGTCGGCTTCTAAAGATACAATGCTATGACTGGTCTCCTATTGGTTGTCATTTATGGTTACATGGTACGACGATATAGAATCGTTTACGCTGATTGGTTAACAAGCGAAATTCTGTTTGTCCGTTTTGCATACATTGAGTTTAAGGATCTTTCGTCGAATACTTTTATCGATAAAAATCTTAAGAAAAGGAAATTTCGAAAATATGAGAGAATTACAAAAAATAAGTTTTTTAATTTAATTCAGTGGAAGATTGTTTAATTAATTCTTTTAATGAAAGGCTAAGCAGGATACAATCCTATAACTGTTTTCCCATTGGTTGTTTACTCACGATAAGATGACAGTAGAATCCTTTGCGCTGATTGGTCGCAACTAGCTATTTTGAATATTAACTAGAAAATACTATTTTGCATACAACGAGTTTAAAGATCTTTCGTCAGATTTTTCGGAAAAATCTTAGGAAATGAAAACTTCGCAAATATTAGAGAATCATAAAAATCAAGTTTTCTAATTTTCTTTAGAATTAAGAAAATCAATTTTCCTGTTGGAAATTTACGGTCGAAAATTAACGAAAAAAGTTCCTAAAAATCTGAAGTAAAACACGTTTGAAATAAAAGAAACAAAATGGTCAATCTTATTGTATCGTTATTTATTAAATTACAAAAGATAAAACGTAGAAAATACAACAATAAATAGTATACTTTTCTTTGCCGTAGGCACCACATGAAAAAAGGAATTGTACAGCCGATTCGTGAGAGATTTAATCGCCCCTTTAGGATATTCACGCTGGGCGTAGGAAGAACATTTGTTAATAAATAGAAATTCGTTATAAAGCGCATTTAATATAATTACCCTGGTGAAGATATTTTTTATAATCTCTCAAAGTTTTTTTTTCCAGTTTCCTGCAAGTTTCTCCGATTTTTTCAAGATTTAAGAAAATGTCAACATTGGAAATAAAGTTTTTTCAAAATTGCTCCGAATTTAAAATGTTTTTGGAGGACAGTTTAATAAATGGAACCCAAAATTTTTATATCATAGGGAGTTCCAATATTTTTCACAATTTCACAATTCTCTCTTCGCAAATATTTTTTTTTTATATAAAAAAATGCCTTTAATATTTTTCATCTGAAAAAATTACTTCACAGAACATTTTGTAAATCGCGAACACAACATTTTGAGATTAATTTTGGGACATTTTTTTCACCAGGGTATTTAAGGATGTTACACATACATTCCCAAATAAAAATTTGATTGCATTAGAATTTGAGGTTTTCAAATTTAAAAAATCGATGTTACTGGAATTAAAGATATTGGGACATTGAGAAATGATTATAACGAAACATATATTGACTTTTTCGATGATTTTTCCAGATAAATAATTCTTTTCCTATTTCATGAAGGAAGTTATTCTGTTATCTGTTAAGAAATCTTTTCCGTAGTAATTTGTTCTCGCAAATAAAATGAAAAGTGTTCCATTTATTTTTATCAATGGATTAGGATTTTTCCGTAATTATTACTAAATTTATTTCGCATTTAAAAAAACGCAAATCCTAATGCAAACATATTTTTGTTCGAATATGTATGTTCAGGTAATCCTATCGATACAGTCCAGTCTAAGTAAGATTCACAGAGAATTTCGAACACTTCTCGGTAAGATAAAAATTTTGAAAAAATCAAGCACGTTAAAGATGCTTGAGTTTTGAAAATATTAATTTTTTTATGTTAATGATTCCAAAACATTAACAAAAGAATGGATGAAAACAAAATCGTTCAACAAATAACCCGTCAACATAACTTTTTTTTAAATGAAAATAATTTTTTTCCATTTTTCTGAATACGTATAAATTTTTCCAGGTTTTTTTCTAATTCCAAAAATTTTGTTTGTTTTCCATATTTGAGCTGTATTTGTGAATCAAATCGACCAGAAGTCTTTTTGTGGATATTAGGAATAGTTTCATGTCAAACTCATCTTGAAAATCCACAATTTCAAAAAAAATTTCAAAAAATTATAAAAAGTTCGAAAAAAAAGTTATGGTGACGGACAATTTGTTGGACATTTTTTTTGTTCCGAATTTATTAACATTTCGCAATTTTTGTTTTGCAAAACCAATGTTTTCGAAACTTTAAACAAGCGTATTTAAAAAAAAATATTTTTATGTCATCGAGAAATATCCGAAAATCTCTGCGAATATCAAGTTTAGCCGGAGTGAAGCCCTGGAATTACCTGAAAAGGGTCCAGTCACCAAAGAAAAAAAATCATAAGAAAAATTCTCAGAATTATACCATTCTTTTAAAAAATCCTACATTCAAATCTCATTCAGTAAATAACGAACATTATCATTCTACAATTTTATCAAAACAAACAGTGCACCGAAATAGTGTGAAGTAAAAAGTAAAATATTTCACTCGTAGATTTCAGACGAAATCAATCAACAAATTTTAATATTCGAATTTGTCGTCTTACCGAATTTGATCAGAAAAATCCAAAGTAGTATTTTTTGTCGGAAATTTACCGAATTTTCCTGGCGAAAAAATTTATGTTCACACTCGACGACATTTTGAAGATCAAAATATTTTTTAAAAAACTTTAAAAACCCTTTTTCAATGCTTAACTCACGTTCTTTTATCGAAATGTTTCTAACGATAAGTTCAGAAAATTTGACGTCCAGATTTTGGTCCGAAATTTAGTACAACCCAAATTTAAAATCATCCTTTTCCCCAAAAGGCCTTTAAAAAAATCCTATACTCAGTGCAGAATCCATTCTTCGCATAAAATAGCACATAAAACCCTAAAATTCGTCAGTCACAAAACTAAAAAAATTTAAAAACTCGACTTTTCACACTATTTCGGCACAAAATTGCAGAATGATAATGCTCATCATATACTACCCGAGTTTTAAATATAAGATTTTTCGAAAGAACCCTATCATAACCAGAATTTCTTCTCTGTTTTCGTTCCCCGTGACTGAATCCCCTAAATTCCATCCGTGATCCCGCGACTCAGCTGGAAAATCCAGGATTGGTATGTTCGATGACGCATCGTCGACAGTAGCTCTTAACAGCTCTGTAGCCGCGTCTGGTGACACCAGGACATTCGCCGATATTAAGTTGTCGAAGTCCCCTAACGTAATAAGCAAGTGCTTCTAAACCGGCGTCGGTGACTCTCTCGCATCCGCAGAGCGAGAGTTTTTTCAAATTGGGACATCCCTTGGACAGAGCTTCGAGCGTAGCGTCGCCAACATCACATTTCCCAAGATCCAACGCTCTTAACCTCGGACAAGCTCTTGCGATAGCGATGGTGGCGCTATCGCTGAGTGCCTCGCATCCCCTTGCATTTAAGTACCTTAATTTGTAGCAATGCCTGGCGACAACGAGAAGCCCAGCGTCGGAAACCCTGTCGCACTTTCCCACAGAAAAGTACCTTAAGGAAGGCCCGACCCTAGCGGCCAATTCCCGAACTCCAAAATCCGTTATTCTCGAGCAATCGCTCACGGAAAGTTGCCTAATAGAGGCGCAATAAGAGGCAATCGATACTAGGCTTGCGTCTGTGATTCTGAAGCATCTTCTGAGATAAAGAAATACCAAATGTGGCATTCTCGAAAGCGTCAAAACGAGTCCGGAATCATCGACGCCATGACAGTCGCTTAGGTCCAAAGACTCGAGTTGAGAGGCCGTTATTCTCGTGTATGCTCTCGTTACACTTACGCAACCGGTAAGATCGAATTCCTTTAGATGAGGACAATTGTCGAGAATGCTTGTCACGTTTGCGTCGGTAACACGACGTGAATGACGGAGGACTAACGAGGTTAAGCTTGAAAATGGAAGGAGGGAAAAAACGCCGGTAAATCCGGTTGCTCCTTCGATTATTAGACGCTTTATACACGAGTGACAACCACGTCGAGCTATCGAACGTAATGCTGTTGTCGCGTTTTGCGGGTAACGCACCTCGACTTCCTTCCAGAGAGAAGGATGCCACGCTATTTCCCATAAACGACGACAGGTTTGAGCTAACATACAACGATCTCTGGTCGTCAGCCAGCTGAAGATCTTCAGGAGAAGATCCGTGTCCAAGTGCAGGAGAGATGCGCTGTTTGTGTAGACGCGTTTTTGGTGAGGGTTCGATGAATGTTGTTGCTGCTGTTGCTGCTGCTGCTGCTGCTGCTGACGACCCTGGTTTTAATTCATGAGGAAAATTGTTTTAGAAGATTCTGGGGTTACTAATATGGACTTGGGAAGAATTTATTACGTCAAATCGTGAATTTACGATCGAAATGCTATTTTTGGTCTATATTCGGGATTCTCGGTGGTTTTGTCGGCTTCGACCTTTTGAATTTCGTTCACAATTAATTTTTTTTTGTTGTCCTAACTTTCAAGCAAGCTCGGAATTTTTTTCAGATTTTTTCTTTTCAATTCGAATTTGTGTTTCATAAGGAAGCTATTATATTGCAAACAAAAATTTACACAAATTGACATGCGCCATAATTAAGTGTGATCATCATCAATGCTAGAAAAATGCACAAACGAGTGATTGTATTTAAAAACGCACGTCTTTCGTTACTTTCGAGGGAGCGTAAAGTAGAAGTGGACGTCAGCTATGTTTTGAACGATTTCAGATACACGAAACGACGGGAGCACGATTAAAATATCTACGACCACTGAATAGTGTCCTTATTATTCACTATCTATGAGAAATTTACGTACCAACAGTAATCCCATCAAAAGTTTTAGTTTAGGCTTTTTAATATCTTGAAATTGCGATAATTTATCAGGAAACTTTCTTATATATATAATAAACACCGGTGCAGTGGTCTAATGGTTAGTTAATGGTCTCTAAGTCCAGAGTATCGATATTTCGCGAGTTCGATTCACGGTGCCGTCGATTTTCGTCGAAAATCAAAACACGGACGGGATGAAGCTCCAAATGTGTACGTGAGACAAACACAGGTTTTTGTGGGGGTCACTTTTATACAATTGTAGTCCGTGTTTACATTTTCGACGGAACACGACGTATCCCGTTGAAAAGCGTTTCAGATCATTGTTATATTCAACATTGCCGTCGTAAGCGTTTTTGAGCGATTCATATTCTGTATTTTTTCTTAAAATCTGTTTTTAAATATTTTTTATACTAGCGTTTGTAACTTTCAGTCTGCTGCTATGATGTGGTATATTGGTTTTTGGAAATATATCTTAGTATTTAAGTTTGGCTGTGTGCTTTACGGTAGAACTTTGTGATATTAGGCTACGCGTTTGCTGCGGGGGTTTTTGACTTCGCAATTGTAATTTGTATTTATTCAGTAATTGGTTTGTATTTATTCAGTAATTGGTTTGTATTTATTCAGTAATTGGGCTTGTGCCCGTACTGAAAAAATCAATAAATAAATAAATAAAAGTTTTCGAAACCCCGCCAAATTCCATAACATTATTTCTCAGGAGATCGAGACGAAAATTTTTTTCATCGATCAACTTTTCATCTAAAATAAAAATATGAAGTCAAACATTTTAAAAAAAAATACAAACGTCAAAATTTACTTTTTGTTTCTAAGTGTATCGCAAATCCCAAACGTAATATTTTTTTAATGTTATTTTGAATGTGTATATGTACAATAACGTATCGATTGTATTTAATCCATAAAAACCAAAAACTAGAGGTAACTGATTACGATGGAATTTTTATAAATTAATCAAAGTCCGAATAGATAGAGATGAAAACATACGATTAAATTCCATTCAAATTCTATCGATCTGTATCAGTCTGTAGTATTATATATTTTTACCAGGGGCGTTTGCGTGACGGTGACGATCGATGGGGAAGAGACTGATCTACAGGCATTGTTGTCGAGAGTGTGGTAACCCAAATCGATCGAGTCTGAGGGCGGAGAATAGAGGACCAATTTTTGGGTCTGGTAGACCAACTGCTGGTCTTGGTCCGAGCCACTCCGGTCAGCGAAGGACGATAGGAGCAGTGGACACGATCCGTCCATTCCATTCTCTTTTCTGGAAATGCAGTTCACCAAAATCAATTTGTATCACACAATTTTTTGTCGGAATTTCGGATCTCCGAAGTCAAACTTTATTCAATGATAATGCAAAATTTTACTATAGTATAAATACAAATCCTGGATGGAGTGAAAATTACATTGGCAATACGTTTTTTTATCTTGGACATAATCTCATGCGTCAGAATATCTTCGAAAAAATATCCTGCGCCAAAATATCCCTGAAAAAACAAAACATCTTATAGACAGAATGTCTACGCTTTATAATATCTTAGAGACAAAATATCCTGACATGAAAATGTTCGTCATACGGCCAAAATTTTCATGGTCATGAATTGATGAGATTTATTAGGACGAATAATCGTATACTAAATTCGTGACATTATAGACAAAAAATAGTTCTCGAAACAGTTTTAGTCACTTGAGCTGTGCATAGGTACAAAAAGTGGTAAAACGAACAGATAATATCTGCAGCATGTTAATCGCTCTTCAACATTGATACATATAGACAGTATTTTTTTCAAAAACTAATAAATAATCTTACAGCCGAAAACGAAACAATTTTTTATTCAAAACAAATTCTTGCAATTATAGTAAATAAAATGTAAGCTACAATGATAAAAATAAAATTGGTAAACCTTAAGAATTTTCATCATGAAAAAAAAATGATGAAGCATCTGAAAGCGATGTAAAGTTGAAAAAAGCTACTTTTGATTTAATTATCTTGGTGAACCAGATGTCTTTACAAAATTGCAGAATTATAATGCTTAATATGCACTCAATGAGGTTTAAATTCAAGACTTTTTAACAGAAGCGTATTATTGACATTATCATTTTTTTTTTTTTTTAGTTGGCTCAGCCCCCTTAAAAACGAACGATTGCGTCATGGAGGGGGTAAAGTCGAGCTCGAGGCACGCGGTGAGTGAAGTGAGAGAACGTTGTCGCGCCGCGTCGCGAGAGAACCAAGAACAAGACGCATACTAAAAAAAAAGTCCCCTTCACTCAAAACTCACCCAAACCAATCTGCAATTATTTATTAATAAGATCCAACTAATGTCGCTACTATATGATTTTATTCCGCAGCACATTTGTTTATTTGTTTATTTATTTATCGACTACAACAATGAAAATGCCTGCATCTTTGATAACACAGATTGTACATTACATATTAATCCCAAATATTTTAACAAAGATTTATAAATGTACAGAAAATTTTTGCAAAGGTAACATTTCCATACCCACTGAATTTTCATAGCAGATCACAGCAGTTCATAAGCACTTGTCACATCGTCATTGCAAATACAATTTTAAAAAAAGAAACATTTACAGAATCAAATTTAATCGAAAACCTGCAAAACTCCTTCAACAAAATCGACAAACAGGTTGAACAAATCCAAAAAAATGTCACACAAAAATGGCAAGAATTTCAAAATCGATATTCCGATCGGCAGAAATATTAGCTTAAATCCTCCCACTAAAAAAATTCATGAACAATCATCAAACAAGTCCCAAAAAGAAATGTCGTCAAAAATCCAGCATTTGAAAAAGTACTTATGAATTCAATGTCTAATAATGATAATACCGAAACACAAAAATTGATTAAATAATACGGAATGTTTAGCGCATAATTACCTAAGTTACGATGACAAAACTATCAGCAATCACGAGTGACATAACTGAGAATCACCGATTCATCCACCACCACCTCCATCTTGATCTCTGCACATTCCAAATAACTTGTTGGTGCAGCTGGAATGTGAGTTGTAACGATGAAAACTCCAGGGCTATTCCGTAGGGCCCAATCGGTTGATAACGCGTTTAACAGTCGTATGTTCAAGCACTTTTATGCACATTTATCGGAGTTTTGTTGGGATATGATGTTTGTTATTTATTTAATATACATTTGTACTCGTTGGAATTTGTGAACGGATGACAGAACTGTGGTATCGGGTGGTGTGGGTCGGTGAGCCCGATCTGGGTCCGATCTGACCCGATCCCTCAGAGGAGCAACCAGTGGCTGGGCCCGTTTCACTTATACCCCTTCCACTCAACGTAGTACACCGTTTACACCTTTATGTGTGCTTGTGCACCACGGATACAAGAAGCGCAAGCGCTTTAGCGCAGTTCTTGACCCTCCGTACTCCCCTCCAGCGCTTTGTCGCTTTGGGTACGAGGATAGAACCAATTGGGACTACAGAATTCGCAGCTATCTGCGCTTGAACAACTCTGAGATCATTCTTAAGGCTCTCCACTGAGGCTTAAGGCTTTCTACTATAGCCACCGTCGGTTAAAGTGGAAAGTGCTTTTAAGAGAGGGTTTAGGGTTTCAGCGTTAAAAAAAGCACTTGTTGCCATTTTTTTCTCAAATATGGATTGAGCAATTTCATTCGAACCTTTTGTACATTATTGAGCATACTTTTGACAATGTTGTGTAATTTTTTCATGCAGAAATATTGAAGCTACTGCGCTTGAACAACTCTGAGATCATTCTTAAGGCTCTCTACTGAGGCTTAAGACTTTCTACTATAGCCACCGTCGGTTGAAGTGGAAAGTGCTTTTAAGAGAAAGGTTAGAGTTTCAGCGTCGAAAAAGGACCTTTTTGGCGATTTTTTTCTCAAATATGGATTGAGCAATTTTATTCGAACCACAAAAAAAATTATCAGAGAACGTTGGGGGGAAGATTTGATTATAATTTGACTAAATTTTCATGGTTTTTCATTTTCAGATAATTTCCGGACGAGTTATAGTAAACACGGCAAATTGTTTTGTTCCCAAGACGTTCTGTGGGAAGCTCTGTTACCGGCTTATGCTTCAATATTTCTACGTGAAAAAATTACAAAACATTGTCAAAAATATGCTCAATAATGTAGAAAAGGTCCGAATAAAATTGCTCGATCCATATTTGAGGAAAAAAATTGCAAAGGATTGCTTTTTTACACTGAAACCCTAATTCCTCCTTTAAGAAAATGTTTTCAGTGCTTTTTTTGATGAGTTTAGCGCTCACGGAAAATGAAGCACTTGTTAGACCAGTTGATCTTCTCATCTTTGGGGCATAAAATGCTTTTCGGGTGGTTTAATAAAATACTGATAATAGCTGTGAAGGTGAACTTTGCAAATTCCCTCCTCATTTTTTTTTTGTGTTTTTTTTTTGTGTTTTTTTTTTTACAAAGCTACGTTTGTGAAGAAGGATGTTAAGCGACTTTGGCTTTCTCATAGAGAAAGCTTTGTAAAAAAAAAACACTCAAATAATGAAGAAGCAATTTGCAAAGTTCAACTTTGCACCTTAGTTTTTATCGAAGTTGAATTTTGGAAAATTTAAGAACAAAACAAAAAATATATATTTTGAAATAGCAATTTAATCATTTTTGCTATACGATCGACAAAACATTAAAACTCCATAGTAAATAGTAACAAATACGGACATGAAAAAGAATAACGGATATTTTGTTAATAAGTTTTAATAAAAATGAAAGCTTTTCAAGCAACAATAAACAAAGCAGTTATGTTTCAAACAACGCAATGAATGAGTTTTTATCCACGAAATATAAAAACCTTCTTTTAAATGAGTTCTTTTCGTTCGTTCCTGCGATTCATCGATTAAAGAACTTTTGGCTTTTTTTGTTCTTATTCCGAACCGAGATCCTGAAAAAAATGATTATTTAGTCCAGAGATAATCTTGTACTGCGATGATAATTCAGATGAAACACTATCGTAATATTTTTTGTTAAATTTCTACGCAAATAAAAATTTACAAAAGAGACTTTACAAAACAGGCATTTTTTAATCAGGAAATTAATCTTTTGTTTTAATTACGGAAAGGATCTACTTTTAGCCGTTAAAGTCCTTTTAATGAGAGGCGAAAAATAATCGGCCAACAAAACCTGTAATTGATTCGTCTTGAATTTTTTTTTTTTAACTATTATTGTGGTTGAAAAAAAAATCAAGATTTTCTTCTATTTTTTACGTTGAAAACAATCTGTACTCTAAATATTTTCCGTCTGTTTTGTCTATAATTATCATTTCTGATACTTTTGAAATTGTTTTTAGTTTTATTTTAAAAAGTACTGACGATGAAAAATCATTTCTATTTCATTTACAATAGAAATTGTATACACTAACCATAAGCTCTTCGTCGGCGAAAAGCTCAGTAGCAGTTGGGTATCTAACCGGCAGCTGATTTTTGTGGTCCTGATGATGATTTTTTCTAACAAAATAAACACACAAACAACAGGGCATTAATTCGACTTTAAGGAAAATTTGAGACGGTTTGCTCGAAATTAACGTGAATAGATCGCAAACAAATTATTCTTAAAAGAACTCAAAATTCTGTGAAATATAAACCGCTTTAGGGATTTGGCTCAAATTCAATACCGATCGTCATTTTTCAGTGCTCTTTTTATCGAAAGTTTTGTCAGTTAAGCTTGTTAGTTAAAAAATTTCAGAAGCTAGAGAACATAGAGATTTTTTAAAATTCAATGTCTTACAAAATCTGAATCACTTTACCAATCGTCACGAAATTCGGTATTTATTACAACAAGGCATTCGACTTTGAAGAAAATTTGGGACGGTTTGATCGAAATTAACTGGAATTAGAACGAAAAAAAAGTTCTTACGGTCGCTTTCCTAGCACCAAAGACTCAACATCGTCTTCTTCGTCACATTCAATATCTTCTTCAGTGATAAATTGCGACGAATCGTCTATAACTGGTCCGGGCGAATCAGGAGTTAAGGTAACATTAGTACCTTGAAGAGATGGAGTTTTTGTGTCTCGCGGTATCGTGACTTTCGTAACTGGCAGTCTGCAAAAAAAAAAAAACGCCCTCATTCTTTTTCCAGAAGCTCAAATTTATGAAAAAAATGCTTTCAGTTTAAAAGTTCTTGAACTCACGGATTTTTCCTCGTAACGCGCGTTTTCTTTTTCTTCCTGTAGAGAAAAATATTACATATTTACAAAATTTTCTATGCAAAACTTTTGCAAAATTTAAAAACTTTAAAAGTGGAAAGAGATAATAAAAATTGAATAAATACAAAATATATAAAAATGGAATATGGATAGCAAAAAGCGATTGAATAAAATGGTAAAAGGCGCAAAATCTCCTTAACATTTTTGACTTACCCTTTCGCGTTTTTAGCGGATTCATCGTTAGCCGCGTTCTCTTCATTATTCCCTGAAAACGTTGAGTATTTTCTTTTCAGTTATTATTTCAGCAGCGTTATGCAATTATTTTTATGTATCGCGACTCGATCACTTCTTCGAATGATGCTCTACGAATTCACCATTTGGATATTTGATAGTATTTTACATTTAAAAATTACAGTCATTTGTTCACCCATCAATAAAATTTCTACGTAAACATCTGTAATTTTTAAATGGGAAATACAATCAAATATCTAGACGGTGAATTCGTAAAGCATTTCTCAACGAAGAGAATGAGCTGTAATACTTCAAAATCAGGTAAAAAATACGGATTATTTTTTCAAAAAAAGAACGAAATGTGCCTTTGCGAAATTAAGCATAAAACCGGTAATATTTGTAGAAATTGAGTGCAATTACATTTTTTCTAGTTAAAAGACATATACAGCTATGAGAATCAACATCCGTTATTATTAATAGATGCATTAAAGTTTGTCCAAATTTAATAACAATTTCAGCATTCAATTTTTAACTGAATTTTAATTAAATTTAATAACTTTTTGGAGCGCTTCAACCTTCTTAATTTATGTAGTTCTTATAAATGAAGAATATATTTATTTACGTCTAGATCCATGATACAATTATGTCGGAATGGTAAGAACAAAGTAGAGACATGATCATAAACGAAGATGAGAAGCGTGATTGCTAAGTCATCAAACTCCGTTGTAATCTATAATTCGTGTTGTCAATGTATATTTCAGCAACAGGAACGACAATTTACCTGCTTCATTTTCCGCATTGTCTTTCCTGCTCGCGGCTGTCGCTTGTCCAGTTCCACTGGACGACAAACTGTTTCTGTAGTAAATTAGCGGTTTCCATTCTTTGCTCGGATTCGATGGAATTATTCCTTGCACTTTAGAATTAAGGTAATCGAGTCTACGAAAACAGTGCAAAAAAAGCGCAAAATTAACTTCTGCTCATTATGGGAGTTGAAAAATACAGATTTACGTTTCTTTGTTTCGTTTTTCTATTAAAATCTTCGTGCATCTTCACTCAAACGTGGAATTAAAAATCGAGGACAACAAAAAATTAAACCGGAACGAAACACAAATCTTTGTCAATCTCAAAACATAATGTGAAAAAAAAATAAAATCTTTTCAAATCTCAAAAATTCTTGTAAAATAATGATATAAAATCTTTATGAATCTCTAGCAATGTCTTGAAAAATTGTATAAAAACATTATAAAAATAAATAAAAAATGTAAAATAATTACACGGGTCGTTTGTCCTGCTTCAGTAGTTTCTTTGTAAATTCTTCAAGAACCTCAAGGAATCCTAAATTCGGTGGTGGATCAAAGGAATTTGTCGCGCTTCGATCAGGTGCAGTAGCAAAATTAATGCCTGTTCTGTGAAGCGCAGTAATCGCATGACGATTAAGCGCCGCTTGGAGACCGAAATGAAGCGCGAATCTTCTCGCGAGATCCTTGATCGGTCTACGATCGTCCCACTTCATTTCCATTTGTTCTTTTTCAGCCTCGTGCCACAAAGTAATCAAACTATGCAGCATCGTCAGAGCGCAATTAACTTTATTTAAGCTCCTCGCTTTTCCGATCGTCGTACTTATTATATCCCCATAATCGTTGTAGAACTTTACGTAGTGTTTAAAAATATCTGCCGCGTATTTAGTAGGCATGATATTGAAAGCTATGAGTTTGCAGTAACCGGCCAGTAAATTTCTGCGCTTGTGAAGCTCCTCGATCTTTTTCTGCTCGTCGCATTCGGCGACTTCGCCCACTTCGGTAAAAACGCGTTCCTGGACATAACGATTTAGTATCGCCTGCAAGGAGTGACATTCGTTCGATTAACAAGCGATTAACTAACTTTTTGTTAACCAATTCATACACGTCTATAATAGTTGGAAGAATATTGAACGTGATGTCGCTTATGGTAAAAAAAAAACCAAAACCCGAGATGGCTTTTTTTTAAAAAAGATCAGAAGCAAAATTAAACAAACCATTTCATTGATTCATTATAGACTCTGTCATCTTTTCCTGACTAACTTCAGAATTACCTGATTTTTTCCCTGATTTTCTGACCAATTATTTTTTGTTACTCTTACTTTACCCGCATTTCCACAAAAAAGTTTTTTTTCTTAATAATAAAGTTTTCTTAAGCCTTCTCCCATTTTACTTACAAAAAAAAAAAAAAAGAATTTGGTTGAATTTTCGGTATATTCCACAGACAAAATAACTTCCAAATTATCACATGAAATTATGATATTTTTGAGTAATTCGTAATATCCTTCCAAACTTTCAATTTACAGAACGTCTTTAGAATTGAAAACGTCCCCTGGAAAAATTACTTTAATTTTTCGAAATATTCAAGTCCGAAATTTTTTTAAAATATTTTTATTCCGATATAAAATCCCTCTTATTTTGGTGAAGAAAAAAATTAACTGATGAGTTCACAAAACTACCTGCATATGGTTATCCACCTCGTAAACCAACAAGTGAACCCACGCATGAACATTCTGCCTCAATTGATTGGAAAACACAACGAGCAAATCGCAAATCGTGGTGTAAGCTTCTTCTCTAACTTCCGGAGAAGCTGAGACATTGGGACGTCCACTGTCGACGAAATACATCATGGATTCCATGAAATAATCGAGACGTTGTTTAAGCTGACGAGCTTCGCCCGTAAATTCAGTATTCTGATCGTCTACAGGATGTATCAATCGATTTTGACCCCAAAGAAGTGAAAATCGGCAGGCAATTATGCAGTAAACAATAGCGTCGTTTGAAAAACTTTCTGCAGAATTTTTTGCTTCTTCTATATCCCGAAAAAGCGAGTCTTGAATGTTCCACGAATTAATATCGTGAGAGCAATACAATATCGAGAGTTTCTTCAAGGACTGAACGACGTTGAAGAGTTCGTCTTCATCGGGCAAATCGGAATTTGCGATTTCATTCCTGTAATTGACAATCGCTTGCTTGTATCGATCAACAATCGAATCTATCAGAAGCGAACGCGAGACGTTCGTTTGTGCAAATATCGGACTGTCTTCTGCGCAGAGAAATTCTAGAGTTTTTGCCGCTGTTTCTAGAGAATCAACGTGTTGAACGGTTGCGACGATTTCGTTGATCTTGCGCAGCAGCAAATCGAGATTTTGCTCTTGACGCAAATTCGTGTAAATCGATAAATCGAAATACTGAGGAATTATCAGTAAGTTGCACAGTTTTTCTGGATCTGCTTGATATTTTTCTAGCAAATGCGGAAGCGTTGGAATGAAACTCTCTGTTAATTTTTTCTTGTCTTCTGCTATTTGGTTTAGTTCAGTTTTTGTATGCGGCTTTTTTGCGGGTGTGCGACCCACCTGAAAATTCAATCATATTCTATTTTCGAGGGAATACAATTTTTTATTAAATTTATCGAATGAAAACTCATCAATTTTAGCTTTGGGAGGATGAAATCGGTTTTTTTTTAAAGTTTCTTTCTAGATTCATATTAACGAAATTGCATTTGACTAGAGTTTAATTTCCTGATGAGACGAGAAACTTTTAGAACGCTTTGAAAAGATTTCGTCAAAGTGGAAAAAAAAAAAAAAAAAAAAAAAAAAATAGAAGTTGTTGAGTGAAGCAATACGTCTAATTTATCAACCTATGTCAAATTTTGTAATAAATGCACAAAAAGTATTCTTTTTGTGTCTTCAGCGAGCGACGAAAATGGCGTATTTTCATTCGGTATGAGAAAATCAGACTACAAAAACGCGTCACCGCGCTCTTAACTTTTTCACACATTTTTTTGCACTAGTGTGCGTAAGCTACTTTCTCAAATGGTTTCGCGTCACTGCAAGCATAAAAGAGGAGAAATTGTTTCGCGAAGAAGTCCGACTAATTTCTGTACCTACTTCAAAAAGTTCGCTTTTTCGCACTAGTATAACAAAATATTGATTTCAAAGAATGATTCCCTACCGATTTCTTCAAAAGTACGATGAATCAAATTACTAAACATGCTGTTAATATATCTAAACTTACCGGGCCTTCGCCGGTCGCTGCTTGCTTCACGCTACAGACCATAATATCAACAAGGCAAGATTCCGCCTGATCGTTAAGCGGTTCCTCTTGAGACCCGGGGTCTTCGAGTAGAAGATCGATCATGCACTCCCAGTCCTTAATCATGGGATTGGAATCGATAAGCGCATCAACGAGATAAGCTCCGTGTTCGTGCAGTTCCGATTCAATAAAGAAGAGGACAAGATCCCGTATCAAAGGCGTATTAGGCAGCCTTTGCTTGCCCCTTGCCGATCTGAATACACCTACAGACTCCTCATCGGGCGTAAACAAGCGCTCCTTCAAAAAGAGACCGGTCGCCTGTGCGACTCTGCGATCCGACGAATAAACGAGTTCGTAAACATGCTCGCAATCGGCATCGGTAAGAAACTCACGATAATACTTGAGTATTTGAGTAACGAGCTTAACGGCCTCTACCGCAACCTCTGAGTCCTTGTCCAGGACCATAGCGACTATTCTGTCCTTAAACTTGCTCGTGAAACCCTCGAGCTTAGGTTTAAACCTATCGGAGTCATAGAGCGGAAGCAGTGACTGAATACAGTTGAATCTGACTTCACCGGATTTGTCGTAAAGATTCCAGCCAACGTATTTTATGTATCTGTCGTTGAGGAAGAGTTCCGGAAATATTACCATCCAATTGCCGACCTCAATCATGCAAATTACACGGATATCGGCAAAAACGTCGATGTATCTGAATACGAAAACCGAAGCGAACAGGGCGTTAAGTTTTTCTTTAAGGTCGGTAAAGTTTTCCTCAAGTTCTTCGAATTTGGCTGTGAGAGCTTCTAATCTCTCCCCTTGCCTTCCTCCGGTTTTCTTAGTTTCAGCTTCGATCTGACGGGTCGTTATCTTAAGATTTTTCGAGACTTCGCTAGCGACCTCTACAAGCGCGGTCGTCAGTTTCATTGCCGCTAAAGTGGCTGTGTGTCTGAAAGCTCGTACTTGAGAATCGGACAACGCCACCAAAAAGTTCGATATCTTGGTCAACAATATTTGATCGTAGATTATAGAATTTTTCGATTGTACGACTATTTGTCGGATAAATTTGGAAAAACTTGCGCGAAACTTTTGCCACTTTTGGCCGGGCGTTATCAGAGGATACTCGCCATTTTCTGGATCGAGCTCGTTTATCATTTCTCGGATTATTACAGAATCTTCGGCTCCTTGCATTTCGGGAGTTATCTCACCTTTGCAGGCACAGCTGTTCAGGAAAAATTGATTCAACGACAAGAGGGCGCGATCTTTGTCCGCTTTGTAATCTGCGATCCAGCGAGTGGCCAGCTGCTGTACTGATGAACGATTGTATAGGATTGATTCGTAAAAATTACTGTCCTCGATTTGTGAGGTTGTTTCGGAGTCGATCGATTCGTTTGCTTGGTCTCTTTTTCCTCGTCGAGGTGTTGGCTGCTTTTTTTTCTTAGTTCTAACGCCTGTCGATGATTTTGATTGCATAGACGGCGCGGGACTCTGACGTTCCGAGCGAGCGAATCTTTCGCTGTTTGGGGAATGAGCTTCAGACTGATGGGAAAGATCATTTTGCGAACTTGATAAATTGTTACTCTCGTCAATAGGCTCGAGTGATAATGGCGGCTCATCGTCTTGTGACAATGTTTTTGGTGTTGGTCGAAGCCTTTTTATAATCTTGCGGAGTGACATTGTTGCTTCCTGCAGCACTTTTTTGAAAATCTAGAACAGAGAACTTGTTTTTTTTTTCGCATCAAAGGTTTTGGATAATTAGAATTCATGTGATACGCAGAAAGAGTAAAAAATGAAAAAGATTGACTGCGGTGCCGATTTTAGGACCATCGATTTTTTGCTTTTTTGTAGAGGAAGCATTTTTTTCATGAATTAATTTTAAATTTTTTTATTTTCATGTCAGGACACTGAGAATGCTCCGAAACATCGAATAAAATGGTTTAGAAAAAATACACGTATGTCTGTGTGTAGGGCTTCGAAATTTCAATAACGTGTAACTCGAGAACCGTTGAACCGATTGAGCCAAATTTGGTACACAAGTGAAGTAGCAATCCACCTTTGATTGATGCTTTTTTTTTAAAATGTACGCGAGAATTTTTATTTTTTTATTTTTTCTAAAAAAGACGTAGCGCTCTCGCTTTCGTAAAAATGGCGATATTTTGCTAAATAATTCTTCATACGTGCGAGTATTGTTGATGTTGTTTAGTATGGAAATGGACCAAAATCGGAAAAGCGGTTCGGATTTTATGAAATTCGGAAATTTATTTTTTAATTTACGTTTTTTGCCCTAATTTTGGCGAAACATGAAATAACGATCTCAAATTTCATCTAAGAAATCGGTTCTATTTAGCGATAATTAGTACATCGTTTTTGCAGAATCTGTAATGTGGATCGTATTTCTCAGAATTTTAACGTTTAGAGATAATTATGTTTTTGCTTTAACTTTAGCACAACATAAGAGAGCAAACTCAAATTTTATACATGAAATCGGTAGTATTTAGCATTAATAGGTACACAGTTTCATTATAATTTGTAATGGGGTTCAGCTTTTTCAGAAAATTTACTTTAATAAAAAATACAACTGCAAAATAGAACTTTCTAAATTGCTTCCTGATTATTTTTTATTTATTTTACAAAGCTATAACGAAGTATCTTAATAGATTTTGGTTCATAGCGGAAGCTTTAAATAATAATAATTATAATAATGCGTAAGCAACTTGCAAAATTCTTCTTTGCAGGTATTTTTCGTAAAAATTGAAATTCTGAAAAATCTGAACTACATATTTAAGTAATAATACAAAAAAGGAACTTACACAAAATGAGTTGCTTAACAAATTGGATAGAAAATTCCATTTCGATTTCAGAAAATTAATTTGTCATCTGTTTTTCGAAACTTACTATTTTCTTTTGTATGCCCATGAATCATAAAACGTTTTTTGTAATTTTACCATTTTTAATTATTTATTTTCATACTGTGGAAACTATTATCCAATTGATAGATCGAATATTTTAATTTGACTGTGGAAACTATTATCCAATTGATAGATTGGAATCTTTCAAACGTTATTGCAAATGAGTTAAAATTGAAGATATTCATTGAATGCATATACATACTTTTTAAATTTTTCAGTTTCATAGCTAAAACAGAAGTTTATATCGTGTGCAAAAAAAAAATATTTTAGAGACCACAGATAATTTTTCTCTTACCAGTTCTCATAAAAGTAAACAAAGTATGAAAAGAAAACAAAATATAATCAAGTTGGAAATATTACAAATTCTTACTAAGAGAAAACTTAGCTTCTAAAAGAAGCTTTTTCCATTTAACAACATTTTTTTTTTGAAGCCTCAAAAGCTCATATTTTGATTAATGTGTAAATCTGACTGACTTTTTCCTGTTCACTTTCTTTTCGGAATTCAAAATCAATAATTAAATAGTTTCTAATTGAAACCATTTTAATTTTTTGAAGATTTCAAATTACAATAAGCAAACATAATATTTATTACAGATTTGGTACTTGATTTGAATATGAATTGAGGGAATTCAAACAGCAAAAATGTTTTTGTTTTTACTTGTACATTTGTTGTCCGACCGGCTAAAAAATTTGATAAATATAGATTAGAAGATAAAATTAAAAGTCTTTTAGGTCGCTATCAAAACTAATTTGATCGAATGCTTTGCTTACAAATCCAATTCGTAGTTTTTACAACTCTGAACATGATTTCAAATAATCAGCCCTCGGAATTACGTTGCATTTTTTTTTTTCAAACATTACACAAACATTTACAAAATCTATTTTGAAAATAATTACAACTACAGAATACATATTTCGCTAAACATCAAAATCGTCTTAAAAATTAAATCATTTATCATCGTTGATCTGAAAAAATTAACACAAAAATTGATATCTACTCAATTTATTACTTAAAATCATATTGCAATAATATTTCAGATCAAAATTCCTACGCAATTTCTTCAAAATCGCAACGAATATAAAAAATGCTGAAATCACAATTTACAGGTAACAAATTGAATAAATCTGCTGCAAAAAAAAAATTCTTCATCATATTCTTAAGTTACAAATTCCTACATATTTTTGTAACCTACGAATAAAAATATTGATCACTGAAAATTTTCTTTTTTTTAAATAGCTAATTTTAAGGAGAAATTACAGTGATGACATTAATCGAAAAAAATTCCTTAGTTTTGGTAACGATTACGTCTCAATTTTCGTGGTTAAATTATTATTCAATGTAGACTATCAAATTGTTTATTGTTTCTGTTTTGAATATTATGGTTTTATTGAAAGCGATTGAAAAATTATTTGTACTTCTATCTATAAATTTGCTATCTATTTCTACGAATAAAAGAAACATGCAAGTTCTTACCTTTAATCAGTTTTCTTGAAGAGACAATGGCTGAATTATACGAAAGACAAAACAAAAGCCGTTTAACAACAATGGTGGACTTCAAGAAATTAATCCCTTTGTTATTCATTTGTTTGTCTATTGTCGATTCGCTATAACATATTCGAGTTACGAAAATCCGCGACCGAAGCGACGTTCACTTCCGGTGGCGCTCACGGCGCATGTGCAAAGCTTGAAAAAGTGGCGGTTTAATGTCACGTGGTCTACAGTTGAATGATAAGATAATTCAAATTTGTCACACTAGCAAATTATCTTAACATGTAGTTAACCATTATATTTTCACATTTATGTGATTCGTAACTTGTGGGACTCTATTTATGCTTTATCGTTTTCATATAATTGACTTCCGATGTTCTAGCTATTTTTTTTACGACGAGGAAAATTTAGTCTATTCAACAAGTGCAAAAAAATACAGCCATTCAAAATGCGCGCCATCCGTGACTGAAGAGATCATAAAACTAGTCCCACAATCAATCTGTAATAATAAAATGTAATAATAAAATTAATGTTAGCTACAATAAATTCAAACTTCCCGCTACAAATTACTCCCTCCTCTAAAGACGGAACAACAGCGCCTCTAGTGAGCGTTTGTAAATACATAAATACTCCTTGCGAACCGGACACTGCCGGACACCTCGCCAGTATCTCGAGCTCAACACTTTCTGAAAAATCACCACCGAAAATCGCCAGACGCGCTATACCAAACCAGTGGCCATTGGAGCATCTTTACAAAGGCGACCAATCAAATCGGAAGAGCAGAATCATGTGATGTGCAGTCACTAGATGGCGATACCCAATAAAAAACTAGAAGAAGAAGCAAAAGCAAAATCGGCGCATCAGGCAAACCCAAAATTTCGAGGTTAGGTTCTCTTGTGTTGCAACCCAAAGTGTTATAAACAATTCGATCGCATCCTGAAGTGAAGAAAAACCCAAACCAAATGCGATGGGCACCCAGGAAAACGCGGCGGTCTCATCATCCGCAAAATCGATCCACGTAACCTCAAAATCTTACGGAAAAATAGTGTTAACCCTACAAAATTGTTTGCTGCCCGACGAAAAGTTGAGCTCGACGCCTTCGTTCCTCGATGGATTGGACGCGGAAACGGAGACTGATTTGAGGATCTTAGGATGCGAATTGATTCAAACAGCGGGAATTCTTCTGAAACTTCCGCAAGTTGCAATGGCGACGGGTCAGGTGATATTCCAGCGTTTTTACTACAGCAAATCACTCGTACGTCACAACATGGAAACAACTGCAATGGGTTGCGTTTGTTTGGCAAGTAAAATCGAAGAAGCGCCACGTAGAATACGCGACGTTATAAACGTCTTCAATCACATTAAACAGGTTTGCGGTCAAAGATCTATACAGCCCGTTGTCTTAGATCAAAATTACGTAAGCCTCAAAAATCAAGTTATCAAGTCGGAGCGAAGGGTTCTCAAAGAATTGGGTTTTTGCGTTCACGTTAAACACCCTCATAAGATAATCGTCATGTATCTGCAAGTTTTGGGGTACGAAAAGAATCGTGCCCTTATGCAACAATGTTGGAATTACATGAACGACTCTCTGAGGTCGGACGTTTTCTTGAGATATCATCCCGAGACTGTGGCGTGCGCTTGCGTTTATCTCGGCGCTCGGCAGCTTCAACTTCCGTTGCCAAATGCGCCTGCCTGGTTTTCTCTGTTCAAAGTTAGCGAAAATTCTATTAGGGATGTTTGTCGAAGGATTTTGAGGCTTTACTGCAGGCCGAGAGTAAGACCCGAAGCTTTGGAGAAGAAAGTCGAGGAATTAAGACGCCAGTACGAAGACGCTAGGTCCAAAGCTAGAGGAGGCGATATCGATGGACATACGCCCAGTCCTCCGCTTCCTAAACATCATAATGCTTGGGGCGGTTTCATTAGTCGAAGCGGAACTCATGCTGTACCGGAGAGAACTAAATCGCCAAGGAGATCCAAGTCTACGAGCACTTCGCCTTCCAGAGGCGAAGCTGCGAAACACACCAAGAGGAAGAAACACGTCAGCAGGAGCAGATCCAGGAGCCACAGCCACGGACACACTCATAAGACGAAGAAGACTCAACGGAGACGATCCGGAAGCCACAAATCTTCCAGGACGAGGTATCGATCAAGGAGCAGAACGCGCGATCGCGATGTCGAGAAATCCAGCAAACATCGCAATAAACATCGAAGACACTGAGATTTTCTTTTCCGAGGTTCTGAGAGAATTTGAGACAGTGGATTTTGTATTTGTAGCGAATGTGTAATGTTGATTCAAGAATATTGATAATAAAGTATGGTTTTTGATTATGGAAGCTTTGATTTTTTGGGGATTCCCCCGTTTGTTTAAAGTTCGGCAGAGTTGGAGATTTTTGGACTTATTAGTTTTTGATTGTGTTGGATTTTTTGGATTTTTTTTTTGCTTCAGGGAGGATTTTTATCGGATTATGAATTTCGGTTTGTCGGTGTTTTTTTGGGAGTTTCAGAAACATTCTGTGGTGGTTTTCGGTTTTTGAGGATTTTTTTTAGAGTCAGGATATATTTTTCAGATTCTCAGTATTTTCGTGGAGTTTCGAAAAATATTTCGTTCTGATTGTGATGAATTTCGGTTTTTCAGTTTTTGTTGTTGCGGTTTCATGAAACCTTTCGTTCAATGATCCTTCTTTTTACATTGTTTGGAAATTATCTGGAATTTTTTTGTCTTAAAGAAAAAAATTCTATCATAATTAGATTTTTTTAAAACCAACTTATCAGTCATCAAATCTTAAACTCATCAATTTTGAACCCATAAATTAGTTAACGTGATTTTATTTTCATTATTAACTGCCAAACAAAACAACTTTTTAAATAATTTTTAAATTTAATTTCAATACGCCTCAGAAATCCTATATTCGCGATTTTTTATAACGATCTTTTGATCATTTAAAAACAACTCGATCAGTAAGAAAAACTGTAATGGCTTCAAGGTAATGTAATACACTCTGTCGGTAACAAAAACCGCAATTAAAATTTGTCTGCTACATCAAATTATTCGAATAAGCGACGAGAATGTCGCTCTTAAGAACAATTAGCTCCACGATGTTAAATAAAAATCAAACATACAAAGCAAATTCGGTTTACAGTTTTCATTGCCGACTGAGTAGATCATATCGATATAAATCGCAAATTGACAAAAAAAAGGGCTTTTCGTTATACTTTCCAACCATAATCGAATTCGACGATCCAATGAATGTCTATTCGATATCAATTGAAAGATAACATTTCTCCGATCTAATCAAAGGCTCTGACGCATCGATTATTGCTTATCACAGCGATAGGTACGAAACGTGTGATGATAAAAATGTACAGAATGCGGGACTCCAAAGCTGATGATAAGCGATATGAGATATCGACGACGTAGAAGTTGTAGAAGTCAATCTATCGAAAGTGTACAGTAATATCGTCGTAATAATTGGTGTCTTTTCAGCCGCAAATTTTCCAAATTTTCCAAACGTCCTTTAGTGTATCAATAAACAGTTTGAAAATTGGATTTTCGGCGGGAATTTTGAACTTCGCATTATGATTTAAATCGGCAAAATTTAATTGTCATTGTTTGGATGCCAAAATGGTGTCATTGAATAAAAGAAAACATGCCTTGTACATTCAGGTGACAGCAATTTTATCTCTTGTGTCTCTTGTGAGCGTTTCCGTAATTTTTGGTGCTCAGGATTGGATTAACGCGATTGCACATCCAACAATCAACGGTCCTTCGGTTTCGCACATTAATTATGGACTTTTTAGTGGCACCCTTATTAGACGACCCTTGGGCGATCCCCAACTATTCAATATTTACAGTAAGCAACAATATTATATTATACAATATTTAAAAATAAAATAATTAAAATTTAAGCTAATTTTTCTAATTTATAATATTATTACTTTTTTTTATTATTTTTATTCTTCTAGTTACTTTAATTTAAATTTGATAGAGAAACTATTTTATTAATGAACAAATCAAATAGTTTATGGTTTATTGTCGCATCCAGTATTATTGTTGTCAACTGTTCTCGTTGTTGATTTTATTTTTTCACATTATCTGAAAATTATAATCAAATAGGAAAAATCTTCTTTTTTTTAATTTTATGACATTTTATTCATATTTGGAATTTCGATTGTTTTGATAATCGTTAAATTCATGTATCTAAACAAATTTAGATTCATTTTTTTTTTTTTTAATAACGTACTTAACATCATAAAAATTATTTTTTCTTCTTCAATTACACAATTATTTCGTATCTTCAATAAATTTTTTTTTAATATCCCTAAAATCCTTTTTTACATCCAACGATTTTTCGATAATTTTAAGTGACGTGCATTTGGGGTGAAAATTCTTGCGCATGGAGTTGCGCAGGTACAAAAGACTCTCGAGAAACGGAAGTGCAGCATCTTCTTGATGGAGAAAAGCCAAGTTTTGGATGTATTATGGTAAAAAAAAATGCTTTCACCAAGGGAATTGAATTACGAGATTTGGAAGGTTTGTAAACAAAAAAAATGTATTTATACAGCGAATAACTGCGGCAAAATTTTTTTTACTATTTTGAAAAAAATATTCAAAAGATTTCCAGGAAATTATGAATTCAGAATCATTGAATATTATTTTATTTTCGTATAAAAATTTGGGATCTATTCTTTAGGTTCTGCAAAAAATTAGAAAAGGAAAGTAAATTTTTTGAAAAGTTCAAAAATTCATTAAATCCGAAGCGCTTTTCCGATTTTGGCAAAATTCAATACCAAAAAACATCAAATTTACCTGCACTTATGAAAACTCTTTCAGCAAAATATCGTTAATTTTATACGACTCTTAATCAGTTATACGACTCTTGATTTTTAGTAGATTAAAATTTTTTTAAACGCTTGAACCTTTTTTCACATTTTTCTTAACTATTTTTATTATGTTTTGGAAGTTTTCTCTATGATGAAGCAAAAAATTTGAAAAAAAAAATGCTTATTGGCTTGATTTTTTTTCAGAAATAAAAAATGAAAGAATATTTACAAACGCTGGATTATGGTTATCGACCATAATTTTTCTAGTCATCCTAATGAGTGCAATTATAGGCAGTTTCGTTCTGTCAATCATAAATTGCATGGGAAGTCCGATCGAAACTTACTTCAACATTCAAGGAATTTACTTGGCAAATTTTATTGCGTTGTTCGCAACTTTTTTCGTAATGTTGCTGTACGGAATTTGTTACGGCGTGTATATTAAGGAGGATATATCGATTTATGATACTATAGTCGGAGATTACACGTCTAAATCGTGGCTCGGATCTTCCTACTGGTAATCAATAATTATTTATATTTTACTAATTAATAATTAAACCGATTTAAAAAACTTAAGAATTGAATACCGAAGAAAAATCATTAAATTATTAATTGAAAGAACTTTGAGTGTTACCTAATCCCTTTTCAATAAAAAAAATGAATGCATATAATAATTAATAAGAAAATGTGAATTATCTCTACTTAAAAGAAAAAATAGTTTAGTAAATTGTGAAAAAAAATGTTTGTTGAATTCGAATCACAATAATTGCAAATGATTTCTTGTTTATCTTTAGGTTTTTGTTCAGTTCCTCGTTTTTTAGTTATTGAATGAGTAGTTTTTCGTTTTCGAATTCCAATAATAAAAAAACTGAAAAATCAATACTAAAGAAAATTTTAAAAATTATTCATTAAAACAATTTCAATTTTTGCCAAAGTAATTGGAAGATGAAAAATTAATGTGAATAAAAATAAATAAATAAATGTATATTAGTGTTGACTGTTAAAAGAATGTATCGTTTATTCTACAGCGTAAAAAAGCTTGTTCAATTAAATTCAACTTGCAATAATCACGAATAATTTCTTATTTATCTTTAGGTTCTTGTGTAGTTCTTAGTTAGTTAATTATTTAAAATTTAGTTCCTCGTTTTGAAATCATAATAATTTGAAAATTGAGAACTAAATACTGAATAAAAATTATTCATCAAAAGAACTTCAAATTTTGCCGAATTAATTGATAGTTCAAAAATGAATGCATATAATCTACAAGAAAACAGAAATTAAAACTTGTAGAATTAAATACAAATCGTAATAACTACAAATAATATTTTATCCTTCTGTAGGTGTTTGTTTCTACCATTTATTCTCCACCCTGTGGGAATAGGGCTCATTGCTTGGAGGGAACGAATAGTAAATAGCGACCGAGCGGAAACGAAGATTGTCATAGGAGCTGTAACACCGGCATCCGGAGTTCTATTTTAATTAAAATTTCGTAAATTTCCAAAGAATAAAGGAAACTTGAAAACCAATAATTCCTTATTTATATATATTAATTTCTTTATTAATATATCAATATTTATTATCATTACTGTAATTATTATTAGATAGAATTTACTATGATAGAAAACGACAAAAAAATTGCCTCTCTTTCAATTTTATTATAATTGAATATTTATTCAAACATATTAGAAAAACTTTAGGATGAATCCCTTTAATTTTGGAATAAATAAATTAAACCAATAAATCACCGGCATCCGGAATTCTATTGTAATAAAAATTTCGTAAATTTCCAAAAAATAAAGGAAACTTGGAAACCAATAATTCCGTATTTATATATATTCATTTCTTTATTAATATATCAATATTTATTATCATTACTGTAATTATTATTAGATAGAATTTACTATGATAGAAAACGACAAAAAAATTGCCTATCTTTCAATTTTATTATAATTGAATATTTATTCGGTCGTAATGTAAAAACTTTAGGATCAATAAAATCCCTTTTATGTTGGGATAAGTAAATTAAACTAATAAGTCAATATTTTGTATTCTACGGTTTTCGTAAATTAATGAATGATTAATATTAGTTACAACTGGAAATGATTTTTTAAAAAATAATGTTCGGCAATCAGTTGAGAATTTTTATACTGAATATTGTTCCGGAGAAACGGTAAAAAACTTTGATAAATAGCTGCAAAGTTGAACTTTGCAAATTGCTTCCTCATTTTTGTTTGGTTTTTTTTTTACAAAGTTTCGTCTATGAGATCGATTTTGGCTTTTTCCGCGCGTGTGCCTTTTTTTCTGATCTACTTTCTTCGATGTTTTGGAGCATTCTGAGTGTACTAACATAAAAATCTGAACAATAACAAAAATTTCATGAAAAAAAAGCTTCCTCTATGAGGAAGAAAAATTCAGAGTGAAATGTTGCAAGCGATTGAATTAAATTGCGATTGTATGGAAGAAGGTAAAATTATAACATGCTCGGCTAACTCCTACGATCATTAGACACCTGCCCTCGGTTCGTGCCTAGACAGCAGCTGTTACGCTCCGCTGAGCCCAAAGGGAAAGGGTCCCGTTGTCCTTGTGTCGTTCACGAGAAATAAATATATCCTGAAATAATTGGTAACTGCCGAAAGTCGTGACTCATTTCGTCTAATTTATCAGCTGCGGTTTTTAAAAAACATTCAATTCACTCAAAGTCGTTTTATCAGTGGTACATTTAAATTTGTAAAAAAAGTACATTTTGAATTTTGTTACATTATTTTATTGGAGTTTTTTAATTATAAATATTTAAAGTTAAACAGAGATATTCAAAAATTGTTGTTCACCGCAATATTTTTTTAATTCTAGATTTAAAATAATTGCCTTGTTTAGCTTTAAATATTTATTGCATACTAAATTAATGAAAATACGCTTGCATTACTTCCGCGTTCTGTCGAGATTCTAATTATTCGGTATTTGAAATTTTCGGGATTGTCATTTGTCGTTATTTTAATCATTCGGTATTTTGACGGTCGGGATTATCACCATCGGTAAAACAGTTGGGACCTTTTAAAATCGTTTTCTATCATTTATTTTTATCAGGATCGCTTTACAAGAAACTTTACTATCGCTAGAATTTAAGGCTAAAAGACGTAAAAAAGGCCTCAAAGTGCTGCCATCTGATTTACATTTTTAACATTTTTCTTAAACATTTTTTTTAATGCTTTGAAAATTTTCTGTTTGAGGAAGTAAACATTTTTTTTAATTTGCTTAGTAACTTGGTTTTTTCGAGATTATCTCCGTCGATAAAACAGTTTGGTCTCTTTAAAATCGTTTCCTATAGTTTATTTTTCCCGGGATTGCTTTACAGGAATCTTCGCTATCGCTCGAATTTAAGACTGTAAGACGTGAAAAGTTGGGCCTCAAAGTGCTGCCACCTGGTTTGACACCTGGTGGCGGAAGGAGCAAAACTTAGGGCCCAACGCCCGGCTGACCAATGAGAGCCTCGTGTGAGTCCTCGTTCCGCTGGTTTCGCGTTCTTCGCGCTGTTGCTCAGCGCGAAGCTTCGTCGAGCGATTCTGGTAAACTCAGTCATCGCGAAGCATCGTAACGCGCATGTTTATGAATTAGTTTTTTCTCTCTCGCCTCGTACAGTTTTATTATTAGTATAGAAAAAAAAAAAAAAAATTGTGCTTTGTGCTTATCAGTGCCGATGGATTAATAAAAAAAATTGTGCACCTTTCGAACGATGAAAAGGCTCTCAGAAAACAGGATTAAATTCATGGATAAAATGCCGAAGGAAGAGTCCTGGAAGTGCGAGAAAGGCGAACGAAACGGAAACGATGCCGATACGGTATACATTTTTTTAAAATTTTTATTGTTTCATAATTATGGTAATTATTTTTTTGTAATTAATTATGCCAAATTAATTATCATATCGATCTATAATACGATCTACGTTCTGCAACAAAAATTAAAAGTGGAATGTAAATTTTTTTGAAAAGTTCAAAATTCATCAAATTCGAACCACTTTTCCGATTTTCGCAAAATTTCGAGAAAAAAATTTAAAAAAATTTCTCGAAATTTCGAATGTGGATGCAAATTTGGCAACATTGAATTATTCGTCGTATTAAAATCGCATAGATTATCATAATATAATTCAATTTATATATATGATATTAAAGATGTATTAAATTTATTAATTTCAAAATTATTACCAGTGGCATTTTAATTGCATTCATTATGATTATATAGTCAAAGTGTGTTGAATAAAAATTTAGTTTAAATTTAGCTTAAAATCAACGTAAATTATTTCCATTATTATATTTATTATATATGATTAATAAATTTTAAAACTCGTTTTCTTGGATTTTCATACGGACGAATGTTTTATTAAATACTAAAATAGTTTTTTTTTTGTAGTTCGTATTGATATTAAACATATAAAAAATATTTGGATGATATAATGTTTCAAGTGAAAAGTGTTTACAAAAGTCAGGGTTTTAAAGTCGTTAGTCATCAATTCGAAAGTAATTGATATACAAATTCCTTCCTAATTTCGTAACTGGATTTGACCTTCGAAACCTATGATTATGAATCTGGTATGAACGCACTTTTAAAAAAGTACATAATGAACAATTCATAGCTAAATTGATTCATAGAAAATAATTTAACAGAAATTTCAGATTGGTATAGTTAAATTGTTTACAATTACATTTTTTTAAATATTTTACTTTTTTCCAAAATTATTCTATGTACTATTGATACTTTCCAAATTCCATTTTTTACATTATTTAATAATGATGATAATTAATTATGGAAAATTGATTATTTTCCCGAAATTTTAACTGTATCAGCGAAATTTTTGAAATTTCAATGTTTATGAATCTGGTGTTTATACACTTTTAAAAAATCATGTGATAAACAATTTAGACCTAAATTGTTTTATAGAAATAATTAAACAGGAATTTCAAATTCGTATAGTTAAATTGTTTTTTTTTTTCATTTTCGAATGTCTTTTTAAATTCGATTTGAAAATTTTACATCTTTCGAGTAACTATTTCTTATTTTCAAATCTTCCTGGAAAATCCCACGTTAAAAATAAAATAAAATCGAATTGTTGTTCAAACAATAAAAAATTTTCGTGATTAATTTTATTTCTGTGCTTAAGGATAATTAAATTTCCAGAGCAAAGAATTATTTTCCATTATGAAATCTTTTTTCTTCTTTCAATTTCGCTTTAAAAATTGCAAATCACTTAAGTGACTATTTCTTATATTTGTATCAACCTGAAAAATCTCACGTTAAAACATCTACTGTAAAATTACCGTCAAATTAACGTGAGATTCCGTCTCTTTGTGGGTATCTTTATTATTCACAGTCTCATTATACATTCTCTTTGTCGTTACACACGCTTTTTATTCCCCCAACGAATTCACAGTTGCTTTTAATTATTATGCGCCGTTACGCGAACTGCAATGCGTAAATTTATATTCATTAAATTAATTTCAATCATTTTCCGAACGCATTTTTTTTTCGTCTCAATTTTAAAAAAAATGTATAAACAATTATTTGAAAACAAACAAGCAATATTATTTTTTTTAAATAAAAATGTATATCAATCAATGGAATTCAAATTATTTTTCTATTCCATGTTTTATTATGCTAATCAATAAATAAATAAATAAATAAATAAATAAATATTAATAATTAATTTGAACAAATAAAAAACTATAATATATAAATAAAAGTATTCGTCGCTTCGTTGAAACACATTTTTACAGGTCGTTACGATTGTAAACGTCCATCGAAAACATTATAATTAACTTCTTTAAACATTAGGCTAATATATCTAATCGTTTACGGGATGTTTGTTAGTTATCATGTATGGATAATAATTGTAAGGAAGACCCGTTGCGAGAATTCTTCGAGAGTGAGAGAACCCGCACGTTTACGGTCCGCAGTGAGAAACTGGGTCGCAGCAAAATGCAAGACGTTAAACGTTGTACCGGTCTCAGCTCTTCAAGTCCTGTAAAACGTTGCATCCAGTCGTTGCCCTGGCCTACGCCAATATAAAAATCGTTTCGACCCTTTATTTTCCGAATTCCCTCCAAAAACCCATGCTATCGTATTTTCGTATTGTATAAATATGGGAAAATGCGATTTGGTTGAACAATGACATATAGATTACTAAATGAACGCCACAGTAAAAAGATATTAAGTTTAAAATGTCAAGACTAAAAAGCGTTGACCAAATAATGATGAGGCAAAAAAGTGTTGATCAAAAAACTGTGAGAACAGTATTGAAGAAAACTGTTGAGGCAAAAGAGTGTTGAAGAAAACTGTTGAGGCAAAAGAGTGTTGAAGAAAACTGTTGAGGCAAAAGAGTGTTGAAGAAAAATGTTGAAAAAAAAACAGTATTGAAAAAAACTGTTGATGCAAAAGAGTGTTGGTTCAAAATGTTGAGGTAAGAGTGTTGAACAAAAATGTTGAGGCAAAAAAGTGTTGAACCAAAATGTGGAGGCAAAAACGTGTTGAACAAAAATATTGGTAAAAAAGTGTTAAAAAAATGTGAGACGAAAAAAGTGTTGAACGAAAATGTTGAGACAAAAGAGAGTTGAGCCAAAAGAATGTTGAACAACAGTGTTGAAGCAAAAGATTGTTGTTAAACAAAAATGTTGAGACAAATGAGACTTGAACAAAAACATTGAATTTGTCAAGCAATTATTTAAAAAAAAAAATTTTATTCAACAAGCCGAAAAGTTCTCAGAATATAATACGATCTATTATATGAAAACATAAAAAAATAATAACCCTGATAAATTTTTTCGACATCATCACTGTAAATATTAGTATTAAGACAAAAAAGTGTCTCAAATCACTATAGCATTGACTTCGAGAAGCTGTTTCGATAGCATTTCGTTACGTATTACTTATGCATCTGAGATTCGATACAAAGTATGCGATAAAAGTGAAACCGTCGTGTGGAACTGTTGCTGGCCTTCTGTCAGAAGAAACAAATAGCTGTAGTACGAGTTTCATAACTTCTGCCACGAGATAATATGCTAATGTGAGTTTGTCCGAGATGTAATCGGAGAATCATCCGGGCGAACGTGATATCCGTGGTTCGCCAGGCTCCAGGTGCTATCGAGCCGTGCGCGCACAGCCAGAAAGCTTCCCGGTTCATTTTTTTTTTTTCCCCGGTACAAAACTATCCAGAGCAACTCGATCGGATTCTCTGCACTCCAACCGGTTCAAGTTTCAATATTCGTAAAGTCTTATCATATAACCTTGATTTTGTGATTTCGACGATGCCAGAAATTTTTTTTAAAATAACAATAGAGAATTTTTTTTTGCGACATTTTTAAAAATTCTTCACAATTTTTTTTTTCGATATGTTTTAATTCAGAGTTTGTTTTTATTCAACATTTTTATGCTTCGATTTTTATTTTTTTAATGATGACAAATTAGTCTGCCGCCTTTTTTGTGATTTAAGTTGAGTTAATTAGGTCCAAGCTGTACGTTCGTACTTTGGTCTTTAGATACTGTTAAAAAAGTATTTCATTCAAAAACTTTTCGAATAGCTTTTCCTTGAATTTCTCAAAGAAAATTATTCCTACTTCCGCTGTATGAATTTATTAGGTTTTTTAACGTTCGTCTTGAGTTGTGAATTGTTCGTAATGCTAGCTAACGTATAACGAGAACTTGAACATACAAACTTGGGTCAAATTCATATTTGAATATACAGATTCGAAATTTAAGTTCAAAATCAAGTACGAAGGTAAGTCATATTTGAGTTTAAAATCAAGTTCGAAGCTGCGTGAAATTCAAGTTTAGAATCACGTTTGAAGTTAAGTCATATTCAAGTTTGAAATCAAGTTCGAAGTTGAGTCAAATTCAAGTTTAAAATCTACTTCAAAGTTGAGTCAAATTCAAGTTTAAAATCACGTTCGAAATTGAATCAATGTCAAGTTCGAAAATTAAGTCCAGCGTTGAGTCAAATTCAAGTTCAAAATCCCGTTCGAAGTTGAGTCAAATTTGAGTTTAAAATCCCGTTCGAAGTTGAGTCAAATTCAAGTTCGAAATTGAGTCAATTTTAAGTGTAGAGAAAAAGCGTTGAAAATAAGGACAACTTTTTCGAAATCTCAAAAACAAAAAAAAAACTTTCTTCCCATGAAAATTAGCTTGGTTTAACAGAAGCGTCTCGAAGTTAACACGTTCGAAGAGTTGAGATAAAAGGTGAACGGAATATAAAAAGGACAGTGAATCCGTTCGATAGCCTTGGCCGTCGAGCATAGCACGCTATGCAGTCCGGAGGTAAAGCACTGAGGAAAACGCGCCACGGAGATCATAGTGAGCGGTTAAAGCATTCAGCATTGCTTATATCCCGGCTCGCCCATAAGAACCACATAATGTATACGTTGGGTATAGCAGTAGGTACGTTCTGTACCTATAGCCGCGGAGCGAAACGCCTCCAGCAACCTCCGGGTCCGCTGCGCAAAGATATATCCGCGAGATTCTTGTTACGGCCGATTCAGAGAGCCGCTCTATAGTACAAGTCTATACATACAGAATTGTTCCCAACCAACGGCTGGGCGTCGTTCCATCAAGCCTTTCGACATCGTTGGAACGTCCGAACTGTGCCACGACTCGTGGCGACGACCCCACGAGACTCACGCATATATATATGAACATATATAGGTATACACAACACTAAGACAAAGTTGTCTGAACTCTCGTGACTCTTTTGACCGAATCGCCGGAAATTTACAAAGTTGCAGCGACGTTCACGTGACGAACTTTTGTATGCAGGACCACTTCGAACGAAATGCCATTTAGGATGTTTAGGACTTTTTGAATTTCATTTACATACTTAAATATATTAGTATGTTGAAGCAATATATTAAGGACATGGATTCCCCAGAGGAAGAGATTTGCTTTTATGAAAAAAAAAAAAAAATTCAGAATTTTTATGTTAAGACACTTGGAATTGTCTGAAACGTCGAGAAAAGTGGTTTAGAAAAATTGTCTCAAAGTATGTATGTGTATGCGTGTGATGCAACGCCAGAAATTGATATCAAGAGACGCGGTAACGTCTCGACGCACAGAACTTAAGAATAATTATTTTTATATGTAACTTGGGAACTATTCGGCCGAATCAGCTCAAATTTAAACGGCATATACAGTACTGACTGATCTTCAATTGACATGGATTTTATAAGAATCTATTGATGCATTTCATTTTTATGAAAATTTTAAGATTTTGAAAAAATTACGCAAACGCTTTAGACCAAACGAATTTTTAGCTATTGAGCTGAAACTTCATATTAAAATTAAACAAAGTGATGCTACCTTTGCTATTGAATTCGGATTTGAATTGGCAGAGCGGTTCATTTTTTTATAAGATTCTTAAATTATCTCAAAATCTTTGCTTGGCTCTAATTCATTCGAAATTTCAACAAATCGACTGAAATTTTGTAACTCGATTAATAATTTGAGTTCAAATCAAGAACGTTGTTGAACCAGAAAGAAAGATTTGAAATGAAGATTAGAAAATTTTATCCTTTACCGTTTTCCTGCCTTGAGTTAACTATGGATTTTTTTTTTACTTACATATTTGTATCATTGTTCAGTGAAGTATAAGTCGGATTCATTATTTCCTGTTTGACTTTTTTCTGAATGATGGGCATATGAGTTAATTGGAATTTTATATAAAAGCTTAAAGTAATGTGGGAACGTAATAAAGGTGACTCGCAACTGGTGCAAGCTGCGGGTGAGCGAGATGAAGAAGAAGGGAAGATTGGAAAAGGAATATAGCGGAATGCATTGGAGTAGGTGAAGCGGGGCGACGTGAGGTCCAGAGAATGCCGTTAGTCCGTGTCATTCCTTGATTCTCGAGGATGCTGAAGCATGTGTGTGTGAGTGCAGTTCTTTCACACGCGTGGAAAACCGGCTGCTACCTTTACGTTACGTACGACCTGCTGTTAAAACGTCGTGTCCGAGAGAAAAGCGAGAAAAGCCTGCAGCTCATGAGATTCTGATGACACTCGAGATCCGCGAGAGTCTGAGTCACTTGAGACAACGCGAATTAATGTGAAAAATTTAAGAAAATAAAATTTAGACGTTCCGACGGATTCAGAAATTCGATTAAATTTATACATTTTTCAATTTATTCTCAAATTATTGCAAATGACGAAATTTTTTTTTGGGCTACATGAGATGTTCCGAGTAAATTGCGTGGAGAATCGCACAATCGATGAGATGTAGAGTTTCGAAGTGTAGAATTTAAATGCGCATGAATCGGAAAGTGTAGAATTAATATGCGTGAAACTAAAATTATTGATAAAAACTAAGCTGAAAAAATTTTATTAAATCAAATGTGCACATTTCAAATGTACAAAATTGAATATTGTAGAACTGAATAAGGTTCAGTTGAATAATGTAGATTCGAATAGTAAGACTGAAAACCGGTGAGGTGAGAAAAAATGTTATTAATATGTGTGAGTTTAATAATGTAGAACTGAGAAAAAAGGCAATTGAAATGTGTAGGAAGAAAACAATATAATTGAAATGTGTAGGATAAAGAACGTAATGGAAAAGTGTAGGATTAAAAAATAACGTTATTAGAAAAGTTGCGTGCAACAATGATGAATTAGAAATGACTGGAAAATATTGTTTAGAAAATTTAGAAATTTGTAGAAATTCGACACAACAATTACTATTTTTAACAATGTCAATGTACCAATGTCTATGTATATGTGTAATTGCCACGAATTAAGTTGGAACAAACGAACCGAATTTTTTTGTGGTAAAGACCTTTCGTCGACTGTCTCTTGCGTCACAACTCTCTAAATCCCGGCTTTTTTATTTTTGCTTCGATGATTTTATGAATGGATCTCGCGCATGTCCAAACTAGCGGAACGACGAGTGGTTTCATTCAGCATTGTACCTATTTATTTTGAACTGACGACGACACGAGAGCAACGATACTCTCGACGACTCTTGGTGCATATAGAGTCGCGTTTGACTTTTCCCGCGCTATTACTATTATAGCGCTCGGTGCGCGACTCAACCATGAAACGAATCGTCGCGGCCAATTTTACGGCTGCCGGTTACGAGCGCGGGAAAAAAAATAACATTTTTCGAAGTGGCACCTGCTTTTTACGCGCAGACGCGCTTTCCACGAAGTCGAGACTCAGCAGGTCAACGAAAATGGTCAAGAAATCATCACGCAATCGAATCAACGCCGTAGCGACGCGCGAGAAAGTTGCCAATTTAATTTTATGTCCAATTTAAAAAAACTGACGACACACATAAATGTATTTTTAATACACGACGATTATGTCTTTTTTTTTTAAATCGTAGTAAAACGTATCTTTTTGCCTTTTATCTAATTAATAATTATAGTACTTTTTTATTTATTTCAAGATTATTAAAAACAATTTTTCTTGTTTTATTCTGATAAAATGGCACGATCATTGTTATTTATATATAGTTGAACAAAATTATTGGATCAATAATTATAATAATTTTCTATGAAGCTAAAGATATCAACGATAAATAATTATATTAATGGATAATATTATTTATAATATTTTTGTCCCATTTTCCATATGATCATTATTCTCTGAATAGAAATAATCGACCGTATGACAAGTTACAGTTTAAAGGCATTGAATATTAAAAATAATAATTAATAGAGAAAAGAGGGTTTACCAAAAAATTGTGTGTGAAACATTTTATCATCGAATATAATTTTCAATTAATTCTCCTTAATTGAAATTTCGTAATAAATTTGTCATAAATCAGATACTAATAATGTATGAATAAAAATTTTTAAAATATTAATAAATCACAAATATTTTCAGTCAAAAGCGACACGTTTACTTTAACCCAATGAAAACGATAATAATTATTTTTTAAATTATGAATGTATTATTCTATTTAAGAGGTAACAAAAATCAGTCATATGAAAAAATGCATAAATTCAATGAACCAATATTAATAATAATAATTTATTTTAATAAAGCTGAAAGTGTAAGCTTTTACTGAGTGAAAGTTCATAAAAATATACGATAATGTTGTCAAGTACTTGACTCTTCCTAACGACTCTCGTATCTTCGCTAGAATATTTTTAATTAATAGATCAATTAATTATTCCGTTGCAGATTCAAGTCACCGTGCATCTAATAAACTGACGCCTCGACATGGAACCCTGAGGAACTTTCCAAACGATAGAATTAGTTCACGTTTAGTTGTGACTCAAGGACCGAAAGTGAAAAAAAAAGTGTTTTTAGCTTGGACTGGTTTTTTGTGCCAGAATAAAAAAATTTGAAAAAATAAAATAAAATGATGTGATTTGTGGTAAATATTAGTCGATTTTCGAGTGATATTTTTTTTTTTTTTGTACAATCGGTAAAAGGGCCCGGCGTGGCCTCGAAAAACCGGAAATCGTGGAAGGGAATTCGCGAAAAACGGCCAACCATTACGGACTGCCGTATAATAATAACAATTATTATCAAAATTCTTACAACTATAGCAACGGTGGTCCGGCGAGTATTTATAACGGAATTTACCAACCGGGAATCCCCTCGAGCAGTGGCGCCATCAGTTGCATTCAGAATTATCGACCTCCTCATCTTCCGCTTCATCAGAGCCAATTGCACGAGGATTATCGACCGATTTATTTCTACGTTGCGCAGCCCTACACGATACCCTACACCTTCGCCAAACGCCCGAAGAAACCCTCGTCGCTTCAAAAACCCGGCAAACATCGCGGCAATTATCGTGTTAAATTTTCGAAAAAATTGAGCACCGCCGAATTTTCGGAAAAAGTCAAACAAGGCGAATTTTCAAAGAGCCTAAGTCAGGTCAGCTTCGACGAAGCCGAAGGACAAGGTAATCCTCATTTTTTTTGCATTAGTTAATTACAATTTAACCTATTGGTCAATCTACGCAATTATTCATTTTTAGATAAAAAATTAATTAGATAGCAATTTCCTGGAATTGAATAATTGTCTGATTTGTCAGACGACTTGACGATCAGCTGTCGGTTTAACTAGTTTACTAATTCATTGATCATTTCGTTAAAAGATGTGGCACATCGAAAGTCGAAATATCGAAGACTGAAGCCACCTTTCTAGCATTCTGATTGGTTGTCGATGGCTTTGACATAAAGCCAACTTCAGACTGTTATAATTGCTGCAGGTTCACGCTTGGCGCGCTTTTTGAGTTGCTGTTTTTTTCGCAGTTTTGAAATAGAATATATTTTCCTTTCACTGATAGATTTTCTATTCTTTTTTTAATTTTTCTTGAAATAAAAAGTGAGTTAGAAAAATTGTCCCAAAGTATGTATGTGTATGCGTGTGATGAAAAGCCAAAAATTAATATCAAAAGACGCGGTAACGTCTCGACGCCAAGGACTTGAAAATAATTATTTATATCTGTAACTTGTAAACTATTCGACCGAATCAGCTCAAATTTAAACGACATTTACAGTACTAGCAGATCTTTAATTGGTACAAATTATATGAAAATCGCTTAACGCATTTCATTTTTATAAAAATTTTAAGACTTTGAAAAATATATGTAAATGCTCTATAAAAAACAAATCTCCGAATATATAATTTGAGAATTCTTTCGAAGCTAAATAACTGAAAAAGTACAATGAGACTATCACGATAGATGATGAATCATAATTGAAATTGATGTCTCAATCATTCAAGAAATTAATGACTATACACAAATACAAATACGCAAAATGTGCAATAACCAAGGTCTGTAATTTTCGACGATTGAATGTTTCTCCTACCCTCATTTTCTATTAGTATTATCAATTCGCGATGTCCTTCTGCTCGCGCGGGCGTAGACGTTACCACCAGAATTATATGTATACAGCATAATACTATCCTGGCATTGAAGTCTCCTGACGCGTGACTTGCTCGCGCGCACTAGCGATTCTTTCGTCTTGTACACTTTCCTCGTTAGCGTTGATTTACGTTCCAACGCGAGGATAAAATTCTCGTAACTTCAACATTAATTTTTTTTCCTATGCTGAACCATTGGATAATGTCACCACTTTTCAAAGTTATATATAATATATAATATACTTGTTTTTGAATCCAGATTTTTTGTCTAATCTAAAAAATTTTCAAGTCTAGCAATATTAAAAATCTACATATTTCAATGAATGAAAAAAATCTTGATCTTTTTTTATTTCGATTTTAACAAATCTTGATCCTTTTTAATTTCGATTTTTGAAAATATAGATCTCTTTTAATTTCGATTTTGAAAGATTTAGATCTTATTTAATTTCGATTTTTAAAAATCTAGATCTTTGTTAATTTCAATGAATTAAAAATTTCATTCATTCGAAATCAAATTTCATAAAAATATTTCAATGTTTCCAGTTGTGGCGACAAATTTTCCAAAGAACGGTTCGAAGGTTGTCCAGCAGCTCAATCAGCACAGTCAGCAACCGAGAGATCCGAGAATGACGTCGATGTTTAGAAGAGGAACGATATTTGCAACATTCTTCCTCTCGTTATTGGGCGGTGGCCTCGTGTGCGCGGCTCTGGTCACGCAGCACTGGATCGAGGCGAGACCCTGGCGAACGCCCAATCCTCAGGAAAGTGCCGGCAGAGTGCATTTCGGCCTTTTACAAGGAAAGAAAGAGCTTAACGTGGCATACGGATGGCGAACATATCCCATTTCTGGTGAGAAAAAATATATATTCACACTATCTGTCGCAAATTTTCCAAAAGTATTCCAAAGTATTTCTGGTGAGAAAAAAAATCACTATTCACACCAATTGTCGCAAAATCTTCCAAAAGTATTCAAAAGTATTTCTGGTGAGTAACACAATCATTATTCACACTATTAGTAGTAAAATCTTCCAAAAGTATTCCAAAGTATTTCTGGTGAGAAAAAAAATCACTATTCATACTATTTGTCGCATATTCTTCCAAAAGTATTCAAAAGTATTTCTGGTGAGAAAAAAAATCAATATTTACACTATTTGTCGCAAAATTTTCCAAAAGTATTCAAAAGTATTTCTGGTGAAAAAAAAAAATTTGACACTAGACTGCACTTTGAATTTTTTTTTCACTCCTGCGGTCTTCAACTATTTCGAGTCTCAGGATTTTTTTTCTCTTTCGCTTTAATTTTTTCAGACTTCAATTTTTTCGGAACATAATATTTTATGTTGTTCTCTCACTTTCATCGAACATAAACTTTTTCGAAACTGGGAAATTTTTTTTTCCTCGCTTTTGCGATCGGACTTTAATTTTTTCGAAACACAATTTTACTTTTCTTCGCTCACTGTCATCGAACGTAAGCTTTTCGAAACTTTAACATTTTTTCCCTCTTAACTTTTGCGATCAAACTTAAACTTTTTCGAAACTTAAAATTTTTTTTTCTTTGTACTTTTGCGATAAGACTGAACATTTTTCCAAACATAATTTTCCTTCTCTTCGCTAACTGTGATCGAACATAAAATTTTTCCAATAAATTACCCTAAATTCCTTACAAGTTTCTATAAACATAACTGCGGGTAATGAGATTCTAAGCATCCTATTGTACGCCTACACCGTCGAATTTCATTGATAGTCCATCGCCAACAGTTGTATTATTCCTCGTGCAGCCTTCTACCGGGTATCCTCATTCTGTAGTAATAAATTGTGAACGCACCTACGTTCGCATTTGCTTCCCAATGACATTGCGACGTTCTCCTTTCTTCCGACGAACGAATTTGTACTTTTGCACAGGTCATCGCTTACGAAAGTCGAGCGAGACATAGAAATTGGGGCCGAACGGTGCGATGTGTTTATTGCGAAATCACGTCTCAGGCGATGACATACGTTTTATCGTAGGAAGTATATGATTTATACGAGTGGTGAGATGAAAACTTTAGAAATCGAATACGATAAATCAAAGGATCTCGACGGCTTTTATATCATTGTAGTTACATTCAGTGTTTATGAGCACTTCTTGGTATTCTGTACTCAATATTAGCAATTTTTTAATTCAGTTTTATATTCTATGCTTATATTCTATTTTCATATTCAGTATACGGTATTCGGTATTCAATACTAATTACGAGTACTTAATACCGGTACTCGAAACCAGTTTATTCAGATTTCAATATTTAGTATTGAGCATGGACATGACGCGGTATTCGACACTAAGTACGAGTACTTAATACCAGTACTCAAAAATAGGTTATTCAGAATTCAATATTTAGTATTGACCATGGACATGACGCGGTATTCGGTCCTCAATTCTGAGTACGAGTATTCAATACTGGTACTCGTAGATACGTTATTCAGATTTCAATATTTAGTATTTACTATTCAATAACGCAATAACGAATACCGACGTTTGGTACGCTCGATTTGGTATTTAGAACACGGTATTCAGTGCTAAAAAATAATATAAAATAAATATAAATGGATATAATACGCATCTTTGAAGTAACATTCAGTGTTCATATCAAACTTTCGGTTTATCGCCATTAAATGAGCACTCCTCGGTATTCTGTACTCAGTATTTGCTTTTTTACATTTTTTTAAATATTTTATGCTTGTATTTATTTCATATTAGAACCCGGTATTCAGTGCTCGAAATATAAAATATAAATGGATATAATCCGCAGCTATTATCTTTATTTCCAAATAAAAATGCTTTGGGAATTTAAAAAATTACAGTAACCGTAATATTTTTACAAAAATTATGTTTTCCGCAATTGGTCTAATTTTCCGGATTTTTTAATAGTATTTTTCACAAATACCTGCGTATTATACCGATTTACAAAAAAAAATATCACGAAATGCGATATATAAATGAAGATTCTGTCTCGTAATTCTGATTGGCTTTCAATTCTATTCTGCGCGCACTTCAGATCATTCGTCATACCCAAGTTCAGGTCGTACATGCGTAATATAGCCTAAAAAATATTACAGCACTGCGCAATAGAAAATAGGGAACGGAAAATAGAAATTAGTGTGATAATTATTTTTTTTTTACCTAAAAATCTGAGTCAATTATGCGTTTGTTTGTCTTAGTGTCGAGAAAAATATTGATTAATTACGATATCGTCTGAAGATACGTTCATCAAGATGACGTTCTGCGCGCGTGGCCTCGATTCAGCTTCGACTCACGAGCCGATTCGATAATCGAATAATAAAATAATCGATGAACGTGTCGTCCTCGATCTATGAATAGCTATCGACAGAACAAGAGGATTTAAAAGCCCGGTGTAATGCATTCGTATAATGGCGCAGTATAATATGCATGTTATAATAATGTACTTAAGTTGCCGACGCCGTTGAACGTCTCTTGTGAAATTCGAAAGTTCGGATCGCCGTGAAAAAAAAATTGTAAAATCGCCGCGGGCTCGTTTTGTCCAGTTTGCTTTCATCACTATTTCGGGGAAAGGATTTTAGCACCTTTTGATTCCTCACACGAAATGTTTCGCAATATACTTTTGTTTTTCAACAATTTAAATGCAAAATTCGAAAAAAGTAACGCTCTGTGCAATACCAATTTATTTTAACATCATTCATTGATTTGCTAATTTACGAATGCGGTAATTTTTTTAATTTATCCACCGATGAACCGATTGTGATAATGTCCTGATTTACTAAATCCGAAAGCGCATGAAAAATAAAATTAAAATTAAAACAAAAAAAAATTATTTTGAAAAATGCGCAGAATATAACGAATTTTGGATATGCGTTTTGCAAAGTAAATCTTGAGTGGAGTAGATAGTTTTATGCCGAACATATATCCAAAATTCGTTATCGACTTTTTTGGAAAAAAAAAAAAAAAAAAAAAAAAAAAAAAAAAAAAAAAAAAAAAAAAAAAAATCTAAATAAAGAAAAAAAATCTGAAAAAATTCGTATGCATTTAAATAAATTAACATACCATTTTCATTAGAAAAAAAGTTAGGTTGACTGATTTTTTGTTGATTAATTGTTTTTTTTTTCACCAATTTGTTAATAACATTTTGGGATTATTATTATGCGAAATCAATCCTTTCAGCGCGTTTTATATGCATTATTTTTTTCCGATTTTTATCCCATCGAGAAGTGATCGAAATTGTCTCTGAAACTTACTTTTGGCGGGACTGTACCTATCATAGATCCTTAAGGGGTGCGCTGTTTCTCCGGCGAACGCGTGAATTACGCAAATTACCCTCGTTCTCGTTTCCTTACAACTGGCGTTTAGTTCGTTAGCCTGACGTGGAGGTGTTTCGTTGGCCGCGCGCCGCAAAGGGAGTAACGCCGGTGGAAAGTTTTCGGTCGAGTGACCATCGCTACAGAACGAACTGGTCAGCGCACAAGCGGCGTTGTAACCGTCTGGCCGAGCAAAGGGAGAGAAGGGGTCATCGGGATGCGTTTCCTCTGCTAATAGCATTTCCGAAGCTTCGCTTACTTGTACAGCGAGACTCAGGTTGAGACGGTTTTGCGCCTTATCCACGCGGTGCAACGAGAGATCGAACCGACGACCGGATGCATCGCGCGAAAGTCGTCCAATTGATCGACCATATCCGCTTACCATTCCGGCATTCCTCGAAAATATGTTTTACTGAACACAGTTTTATATCAATTCTGCCTCCTTAAACAGGATGCTTTGTTTTCGTGTTTTTTTTTTTAGATTGTTATGTTAAAACACTCAGAATGGACTGAAACGTCGAGAAAAGTGGTTTAGAAAAGTTGCCTGGAAGTATGTATTTGTTTGTGTGTGATGAAAAGCCAAAAGCTCGTATAAAGAGACACGGTAACGTCTCGACGCCAAGTTCTTGAGAATAGTTTTTGATAGCTGTAACTTTTAAACTATTCGACAGAATGAGCTCAAATTTGAACAAGAGGTACAGTACTGGCTTATCCTTAATTGGTATAATTTTTTATGAAAATCGCTCGAGGTATTTTTTTTGTACGAATTGTGGATTTTTAAAAAATAATAAGTAAAATTAATTGGGACAGCAATGTGCAGAATTCGACTTTGCACCCTTATTTTTTCCTGTCCTGAGGGTCTACTTTTGTTCAGTAGAGATTTTTATGAATATAGATCAGCATGTATAGAAATTTTAGACTACCTTTTTCTATTGTTCGTTGTTTATAAAATATATATATTTAAGCAATCATAAAATTAGTAAGTGTAAGTGTGTATTATACATTATCTCTGCATTATGATTTGTTATATTCTTGCATCCTAATTCAAAATTAAATTCTATGATTCCAACAGATACACCAAATTTTTTATATTTTTTCCAGCGTTTGTTTTTTTCTGTCGAATGATCTATTATCTTAACTGAATTAGTCTTATCTCGAAAATGGTTTACTCTATTCAGAACTTTAAAAAAGTCTCTTTTAACGACCTCAAAAATAAACGCAATGAATTTGTTCAAATTTAGTTACGTAATTTTGAACGATATCAATCGCAGAATAAACAAAAAATCCTTTCGATTTCCTCAACTGGTAACAATCGTTGAGGCAGGTCGCGGAAGTCTCGGGATTAGAACACGTAGAAAAGACGAACAAGTCACGTACATCGAGGGAACTCCGTACGTGCCTCATTACGTCGTGTATGCGACTCTGACGCAAGCCGTGTAATAATTATGGTCTCATGGCATGCTTAACTATATTCGAATGTACTCGTAAGATTCACATTTGTATGCAAGGGCTTCTCTTATTCTGCGTGCATCGAGAACCGTCCAATATTCAGCATTCTACTCATATTTTAATTTTAGATTATACGTGATCGATTATTAATCATATGCTTCTCGCAATTGCGCAGTAGATGATGATTCAATAATCTAAGTCAATATTACCTGTATAATAACAAAAATACTCAAGTTAATTCAAAGATCCTAATTTTTGCTTTCTCATAGAGGAAGTTTTGTTTTCGAAAATTTGTTTTTTTTTTCGGGATTTTCATGTTAGAATTAATTCGGACCTTAAGTGGACAATTATCAAACAATGTTTGGGATTAAATTTAGTGTCAATCTGTTGAGGGGTTCACAATTTATGGTATTTTTCAATTTTTTTTAAATTTTGTATTTCGCCTCTAACTTCCGCAATTTTCAAAATATCGGGTTCAAATTTGGTGCACAAGTAAAAAGTGGGTAAACCAAACATCAGTTCGAATCTAGCAAGAATCTGTCAATGGGTTCAAAAATAATTCCGTTAAAAATTTTTTTAAACAAGACTGCAAAGTGGAACTTTGCAAATTTCTTTCTCATTATTGGCGGATTTTCACAAAGCTTCTTCTATGAGGAAGCCAAAATATATTTACATACTTTTTCATAGAGGAAACTTTGTGAAAATTAAACAATCATCAGGAAGCAATTTGCAAAGTTTTAAAAAATACTAATAAATTTTTTTTAAATGCCCTAATATAAAAAGTATTATAATTATTTAAATAATCAGTACAGTTATTATTACGTTTAGAGTGCTTTCAATTAAGCAGCAATTTATTTTATATACAATTATTTTGCATCTAAAATTTCTATTTAAAATTATACTAATTATTTTTTGATTTTGTAAGTGATATTTCGTCATACGAGTAATAAAAATAGCTTTTCATTATTATGAGTTTTGAAATAAATTATATCGTCGTTACATATTAATTTATCTCGCCATAAAAATAAATTTTTTTTTTCCCAGTGCCTCAAATGATTCGTCAGGATCCAACAGTGATGTCGTATGGCCTCTGGATCGGAACTTTAGCGACGACTTCCGGAGCTCTTGTAGCAGCTGCTTTAGCAGCGCTTCTCGCAGTTTTAAATACCGCGACGTCGCCCAGATCGAAAATTCTTTCCGTTCCCGGCATTTATCTGATGAATATTCTGACTCGTGAGTAAAATTCGATAATTCACTTTTTAAGTACATCGAGACAAATGATTTTTAGTATTTTGAGCATGCTTCGAATATTTTATGCAATATTTTACAACGGGACAAACGATATACTTATTTTTAAAAAAGCATAAAATTAAAAGAGATAAAAATAAAATAGAATAATAGATAAAAATATAAAATATCCTAATTTTTTATTGTTTTAAAAAGAATCTCGTCTGTGATTTTAGAGAAAACAATATGAGAATTTTTTGTGAAATATACAAACAATTATTTCATTTTTTAAATCGTGTTAAAAAAAAAAGATTCTCATTTTATTGTGAATTTAGTAATTTTAATAGAATATAATTTGGAGATAAAATGTGAACAGATATATTCCTTGTTTGAATAATAAGAATCAAATAAGGAAAAACACTGTTTAAACACTTGCTGATAAAGTTTAAATTTTTAAATAGCTTATTTTCTTTAAATTGATTTATAATTTACAAAAAAAAAGAGTGATTTCAGTACATTTCTATAAAATAATTTTGAAAAAATATGTTAAATAATTGTGATTTTTTTTTAGTTTTGCTGTGCGTGGCAAGCGCGAGTACGTGGCTGGCTCAGTATTACACTAAACTTTATGAAAACGTGTTGCCTAAGGAGGACATAGACAATATGTGGACCAGCGAAGCAAGTGCGGAACTTGGTTACTCCTTTTGGTGAGTTGACATCGTAATACTAATATAATGGCACAAAGAAATATACGATCTCCATAAATAAACAAGCTTTATTTATGAAAATCATGTGACAATCTAATTTATTTATTTATCGAAATTGTTTCGCGATTACTCTAAAATATCTTCGAAATCGTTTCACGATCTCTTTGAAACATCTTTCAAAATATCGCTGAAAAATAAAGCTGCAATGTTGAATTTTGCAAATTCCTTCCTCGTTATTTTTGGGTTTTCTTTTGAATTTATCTCTATGACAAAGTCTGTTAATCGATTTTCTAAACCACTTTTCTCGATGTTTTGGACAATTCTGAGTGTTCTGACCTGAAAATCTCGAAATTTTTTTCCCTTAAAACAAGAACTTTATCTATGAGGAAGCAAAAATGATTGTTAAAATTTTCAAAAACTTTGAGCAACCTCTAAATAATTTTTCACAAGCTCAATTTTTCGCGACAATTCCTTTCGCACCGAAATTATCTTTTTTATTGAGTGAGACGAAAAATTCAAAAACACTTTTTTCGACGTTATAGACCATTTTGAATGTCCTGACATTAAAATCTCAAAAAATTTTTTTCCTTAAAACAAAAATTCCTCTACGAGTAAGCAAAAATAATTTTGAAAATTGTCAAAATTTTTGCACGACGTCTAAATTATTTTTCGCAAGCTCAATTTTTCGCGAGAATTCCTTTCGCACCGAAATTATCTTTTTTATTGAGTGAGACGAAAAATTGAAAAACACTTTTCTCGACGTTATAGACCATTTTGAATGTCCTGACATTAAAATCTCAAAAAAATTTCTTCCTCGAAACAAAAACTTCCTCGACGAGGAAGCAAAAACAATTGTCAAAATTTTTGCACGACCTCTCAATAATTTTTCGCAAGCTCAATTTTTCGCGACAATTCCTTTCGCACCGAAATTATCTTTTTTATTGAGTGAGACGAAAAATTCAATAACACTTTTTTCGACGTTATAGACCATTTTGAATGTCCCGACATGAAAATCTAAAAAAAATAATGTTTACACGAAAGCTTCCTTTATGAAGAAAAAAACGGAAAATGATGAGTCATAAAAATGTAACTTTTTATTACAGGTTGGTCGTGGGTGCAGGTGTAGTTCACTTGATAAGTATAGCCCTTGTGGGTTGGGGTTCAGGAAGAGAGAAGGACGATCGTCTCGAGCCGATTCCAGCGCTGGAGGAAAAAACGGCAGCGGCCATAATGCTTTACTGATAATACTGGGAAAAAAAAAGTTCGTCCTCCCTCTTTGTACGAAAATTAGACTTACGCGTCATATTTTTGACGGATTCAACCACAGCGAAAAAATCGCTGTGACGAAATAACTCAACGAAATGTAATAATAGAATTAATCGTATATATAAAACCGCGTGTAAATAGTGAAGATTCCGAAAGATGCGACGTTTCGTTTTATTTAGGCTTATTTATTACGCGTTTCGATGGAAAGCGAATGAAGACACAGAGAAGAAGAAATGCTCATGCCAATTATGTAACTGACAATAAAAGTTCAGCTTGAAAAATTGCACGAATTTTTTTGTTCATGTTTGAACCTGAGAAAAATTTTAGGCGGAAATGAATTTCCTGTCCTTATTTTTTTTTTAATGAGTTTCACTCAAAATCCGTGGAGAGTTTGAAGAATGGTACGTTATTTTTCATTAAATTTGAAAAACGGAAAATAATCGTTCCACGTTTTCGATTTTGTAGGAATATAACGGATTTTCAGTTTTTTTTTTCATTCGAAAAATTCAAAGTCCCATAAAAATGGAAACGCTTTGTCAATTGATTCCAAAGTCAATAGAAATCTTCCTTTATCGTAATTTTGTTTGTGAAAAATTATTTGGCTCGATAGCTACAAATTTGTTGCAATAGGAAAGCATTCCGATATTTTTCAAAAACATGGAAGGTTGAAATAAATTCGGAGCGATGTTCGACCTTTTTCGAAAATTTTTAGTTGAAGACATTTTCCAAAACAGAAAAAGTTCGTGTTTTTTTTTTTAATGAAAAAAGTTTTGATGCCGCTAGATTTTGTTAAAACGGTTAAAACAGTGATTGAAAAAACACTTTTAAGATACAAGAAAAAAAGTTGATCTTTTATTTTTTTTAGTTGAAAAAGACGTTTAATCCTGCCAGATTTTTTAAATAATTTTAAAAAAAATTTAATTTCACGCAATTTATCAAAGCAGTAAAAGAAATAAAATTCTGGTGAAACGGTGACTAAAAAAAACGCTTTTAAGGTGCAAGAAAAAAAAATCGATCTTTTATTTTTTTAAATAAAAAATCCGTTTTAACCTGCTAGATTTTTAAAATAATCTTTAAAAAACCTGATTTTACGCAATTCATCAAAGCCGAAATAGAAATAAAATTCTGGTGAAACGGTGATTAAAAAAACGCTTTTAAAAAAAAGTCCAGCTTGTATTTTTTTGAATGAAAAATACGTTTAATCCTGCTAAATAAAAAATAAAAAATCTTGACGAAACAAAAATTTTCTTAATTTTTCAAAGCAGAAATAAAATTAAAATTCGGGTAAAACAGTGACTGAAAAAACGTTTTTAAGATACAAGAAAACTTTATTAAGATTGGGAGGATTTATCGGCCCGCCATTCCGAGGCCAATGGCAGTCAGCCGTTTGATCCTCGTCCTTACAATATACGACACCTTCCGACTCCTCAAGGAACCGTTCCTTCGTCTCATCGGCCCCGATTTTCCTGGCGATCATCCTTCGACCACAAAATAGTCTTTTTCGCGTATTTAAAAAAATAAAGATAAAGTAAAAATGGAGAAATAAACCGGATTTCGGGATCGGAGTTTATAATCCTTAAATTATAGTATAATAATCATAATAGCTATTGTTTTTTCATTGTATATTGTAATCGATACATCTGTAAACGATTAGCGATGCAAATGCCATGGAAAATCGAGGCCTCACAATTTCAATTTTTTTTTTCAATCATTTTATCATTTTTTGCTCCGATTATAATGGAGCGCGTTGCGCGCTAGTGATGATTAACGGCTATCGATTTTACGATAATCTGTTAACGTCTGCTGGCGACTTTGGACCAGCCATCTTCTTCCGGTGGTTGAGAATCCGTCTTCTCTTCCGGTTTCGATCTTATCTCGTCGTTGCGATCTTCGAGCTTCCTGGAATTCACATAAATTTGTTTGAGTAATATTGACAGAACAAAATTCATACATCGTCAGAGGAAGAAAAGTATTTCGGCGGTAATATGTTTTTTTAAACATATTTTTAAGTAACCAAAATGTATTGTTTTGGGTGCTTAGAAAGTTACTCAAGTTTTGATCGGAAATCGCCATGCGAATATTTTTCTCGATATTTGAGTTTCGATCTTTTTTTTATCGATAATCGATTACCAATTTTTTTTTTTCGATATTGAATTTCCAATTTTATTTTGTCGATATTCAATTTTCAATGTTTTTTTGTCGATTTTCGATTCTCAACCTTTTTTTTTATATTCGATTCCCAATTTTTGTTAATCGATTTTTCTATTCGATATTATATGATCGATTTTTCTATTCGATATTGTATTATCGATTTTTCTATTCGATATTTAATTATCGATTCTCTTTTTCGATAAGTAATTTTCGATCTTCAATTATAGAATTTTTTTTCAGGTCCTGTTAATTTAAAAATCACGTACTCTCCAAGATAAATTGAATCATTTGCAAGTGCGCGAAGCTCACAAATGAAACTCACATAAAATTTGGTAACTACCAAACAATGGGAATGTTTTGTTTAATATTTTGGAGAAAATGGTACTAACGGTGGATCGCGTCTGAGAGGCTCTCTCGGTGAATCTTGCGCAGGTTCTGGAGCTCGGCGCCAGTTGCCCGCTGTCGAGGAACGCATGCTCTGGAATTTAGGCTTGTCGGGATCGTCGCGACCGAGTGGACGTTGCATACGATCGTCGGGTCGACGAGTCATTGGCGGCCGATCGCTGTTCCGGCTGTCGCGCCACGAACTTCCGGTACTCTGATTAAATTAATAATAATATCAACAATCTATCGTATTTGGAATATTTTTGAAATCTACCAAATCCAATTTTCGGAATTAAATTTTTTTCACTTAAAAAAAAAAAATTTCGACGGCTTTTTTGGTTCAAATAATCATGTTCACAATATTCCGATAGCATCAGAATGAAAATCTCCAACTAATTATAATACAATGTGGTTCAATATTCTTGAATTCCATTGAATTGAATTCGAAAACTACTGTTTTCAAAGTCATTTCCATGGCTATTTACTCTTGAAATATTGTTTTGAAGTTTATTGCCATGGCTATTTACTCTGGAAATATTGTTTTGAAGTTTATTGCCATGGCTATTTACTCTGGAAATATTGTTGTTTATGTTAAGACCTCAAAATATGAATTTCAATTCAACTGCTAGTAAAAAAAAACCTTGCACATTATTTTCTCAGTGTTTGTTGCTTTTTACAAAGCTACTTCTGTAAGGAAGGATTGTAATCGATGTTGGCTTCCTCATAGAGGAAGTTTGATAAAAAGGAACGAATAATAAGGAAGCAACGTGCAAACGTTGCTTTTATTTCTTTGACAAAAATTGTCAGTAACGTTTCAATTTAAGAAACTGCAGCTTCAACCTGGCCAAGAGATTTTTTTTTGTTATTTTATTAATATATCGACTAAGTCTGAAAACCCGTAAAATTGAACAGCTAATTTTACAAGAAAATAATATGGAAATAATTACCACGCCGCGAGCGCCGGATTTGTCGAAGCCTCTGTCGTCGCGTCTATCGTCGCGCCTGTCGCGATCGTCACGGCCGCGATCTCTGTCGCCTCGTTCTCCTCTTTCTCCCAGTCGCTCGCTCCTAATATCATCGCCTCGTTTCGGAGCGTTGAACCATCTAAAAAAAAAAACATAATTATAATTTTCTCGTTATTTATTTATTTTTTCACTTTTTTTTTACTGCACGAACATTTGAAACTTATTAATTGGAAAATAAAAGGGTAAGAAAATTTAAAAAAATGTATTCCGTGTTATAAATAAATTGAAACAAATTCTGATGACATTTTTTCTTTAAAGATTTCTTTAAAAATATCGTGTCTCAGTAAACAAAAATATATTCTAGGGCCAAAAGTTAAAAAAGTAGAGGCAAAAGGTGGACTTACGGTTTGCTGCGACCTTCGTCGTCTGCGTTTCCGCGATCGGTGATTCTGCGCTTGAAACGATCGTCGCCGGTATCTTTCGAATCGTCGTCCTTTGGAGGTTCTCTGGCCGAACGCCAAGAGGATGCTTCCGAAGCTACAAATTAAGCATTGTAAAATTTAATTCTGTTTAAATAACAAAAATATTTTTTAAAAATTATTTTCTAATTTTCACTTATCGTAGTTGATTACATTATTCAATCGACGGAAAAAAAAGAGTACATTCATTTCGGAAAATATGGAACAAGAATTTCGTTTACAAAAATGTTTCGATCATTTATTGAATATCATCGTTACTTTGCGGTTTTTTTCCTTGAAGAAAAAAAAAATCTGTTTTTTTATTTACAAAATATTGATTATAAAAATGAATGTTTATATTCTAAGAATTGCAAAAATGTTTTTTTTCAATTTACGTACGCTTACGAATAAACCGAATTTATTTTAAGCTTTAAATTCATCACAATGAAAATTTCTAATGCAAATGCTTTCCACATGAATAACAGATAAAAAATTAACATCTCAAAACCGCGCCAAAGAATTTAAAAAATCATTTAAAATATCTCTAACAAGATGTAAAAAAAACCCGCAACATAATTTTTTTCCCTACAAAATCAGTAAAAATCGTTCATAAAAAAATTTTCAAAAATTCCATTAAGAAAATGAAAAAACAAACCTGAAGATTTTGGAGGTCCAGAATCCCGATCCCGATTGTATCCTCCGCGTCCAGGTCTCCACGGTTCAGCGGAGGCCTGATCCTTGATGCGTTGTTCTTCAAGTTTCCTCTCAATTTCCGCTTCCCTCTGTCTAATAATTTCCGCTTGTTTCTCAAGTTTCGCGAGTCTTTCAGCTTCCTTAGCTTCTTCCTCCGCTCTGCGCGCCCTCTCTTCCTCTTCCCTTTTAGCCCTTTCCTCTTCGAGTCTAAGTCGTTCCTCTTCCTGCCTAATTCTAAGCTCTTCGAGTCTCTTTCTCTCCGCAGCTTCGGCCCTTTCCCTGATCCAAGTTTCTCTCCTTTCCTCCCTCCTCTGAATCCTCCTTTCCTGCAGTCTCTTGGCCCTTTCCTCATTGAGATTCTTCTCAAAGTCCCTCAACTTCTCAAGATAAACGCTCTTCCTTTCTGCCAGAAGTTTAGCCAAGAATTGATCATGATCTTCTTTCATCCTGGCCATTCTTTCCCTCGTAGCGACAGCTTCGCGTCTTTCTTCGATAGCGGCAAGTATCCTCTCCTGTTCCTGTTGTTCCCACCGTTGTTTCGCAAGTTCAGCCTTTTCTTCAACAGCTTTTTCCAAAAGTGGAATTTCCTCGATACGTTTTGCTCTTTCCAAATAATCGACCTTTTTCTCTTGAGACTTAAGCTTCTGCTGCATTTCCCTGCGTTCCTTCTGCAACTCCTCCGCCTCCTTAGCCGCAATTTGTTCAGCATCAAGTTTCTTAATCTCCTCTTCATCCAATTTCTTAAGAACCTTCTGTCCGTGACTGGTCTGCGATATTTGTTGCATCTTTTCCTTAAGATGACGATCCTTGATCTGCTGAATCTCGCTCTGTTGCCTTTTCCTTTCCCTCTCCTCTCTTTCAAGCTCCAACCGCTTTTTCTCCGCCATTTGTTGTTGCCTAGCGAGTTCTTCCTGTCTACGCATTTCCTCCTCCTCCCTTATCGTATTTATCTGCTCTATGTACTCTTTACGCTTTTCTATAATATGTTGCCTTCCCAAAACGCGATGATGCTCCTTGACCTTAGTTTCGTGGTAAAGAGCAACGAGGGAATTCCTAAGCTTCTCACGCTCTTGCTTACGCTTATTCGGGTTGATAACGTTGATAGCGCGATGAAGAACCGTCGCCATGTTGACCAACTGGCAGCGAATTTGCTCGGAAGGCATAGCCTGAAGAACCGGACCGTCCGGATGATCTTCGCGCTGCGCTTCGCTTAAATCTACGCCAAAATGTACGCAACGCTTTCCATGATCTATTCTAATTTGCATGTCGTTATAACGAACGCAGTCAACGAGCAAACGCTCGAGATGAAAGTCCGTGGTGAACTTAGCGAGCTCCAAAAGACGCACAAATTGTATCGTCTGGTAAACCTGGGATATTTGGTGAACCAAACGCACAAGTGTTACATCCTGAAGAGCGGTAACGTACTGCGCCAGGGGCGATGTCTCGTCAACCTGGAGAGTCGTTATGACCGAATTAACACGATTGCACAGTTGCAAAGGGTGAAATTCAACTTCCAGCCAGGAGTAGAGCTCCTGAAGCTGAGGAGACGCTAAGTTAACAACGTTCATACGAACGATGTCGCGCAAGAGGGAAACTCTTGTCGGCGGCTGCGAGAGACCCAATAGAACAGCTAATTTTTGAGCTTTTTCCAATGGGCTCTTATCCGTCTCGATGAAACGATCGAATTCCGGATGAGCCGAGGGCAAGGGAATCGACAGAGTGGCCAGAAGTACTCTGTTCGCCATTCTCTGTTGCTCCTCTGGCGACATGTTCTTCTTCATCTCTCGCGATAGCTGCAAGAGCTTGAATAACGCGGCGGCATGGAAAAGATAGTTTCCGGCTTTCCAGAAAACCATTGCTAATTTTTGGTAGTAATTCGCCATTGTTTTTGGGACTGGAAGCTTTTTCGATAGATTCATCAGACCGTGAATGTCTTCGGTCGCTTTGTAAGCTTCCTGCCAAAGCTCCATTTGTATCGCGGAGTCTAATTGGTTCAGACGAGTCTCTAGGTTCAATTGTTGCGTCTCGGCTTTGTTCATTGAGACGTTGGAGACGAGAGCTGGCAATTTGCAGATGTCTTCGAGATGCTTTCGCAGCTTCTCGCAGAGCTTGCGAAATTCGGTTTTGCGGTTGTATTCCAGACAGAATTGAAATGCCATTCGGGCAATGTCGTGGTAGAGGGACTCTACGTGGGCGTTTGTACGCAATAGCTCGAGGCATTGGCAGTAGGATTCCCAGAGAAATTTGACCCATGGTGTTAGGATCGTACGGTCGCTTCTGTCCTGAGCGTCCTCGCCGCTCACTGCGGACAGTAATATACTTTCTGGGGTCGCGAGGTTGTCGAGATCGTCTATGTCGATCACAGCCTGCTGACTCTGCTTACGAGCCGCGTCCGTTTTCTCCTCTGCCATTCGCAAGTAACCACGAATTACGTTCTCTAAGGAACCGACGTTCACTGACTGAAACATGTTTCGGTACTGGAAGAGACCCTCTTTTGCTATGTGCGATTTTTTTAACTCCACACAGAGGTCCAAGTACTTGAACATTATCGGCTCCAACACCGATTCTGACCAACTGTACGTCCATTTTTTGTTTCTAAAGATCTCTTGCAACGTGTCCAATGCTCGGGCCGGCTTGCCGACTTCGATGAATTCTGGGAAAGGAATTATTCGAATTTTATGTTATTTCTAAGAATATTTTTTAAAATTTGAATTAATTGTATGATGAATTATTTTAATTTAAATCAATCGTATGTTTTCATGAAGAATAAAATTTCGAAGTTTTTATTTTTTAAACACTGAAAATTGTCCAAAACATCAAGAAAAGTGGTTTAGAAAAAGTGTCTGTTTGTGTGTGTTTGTTCAGGCCTTCGAAATTTTAATCGCCTGTAACTCAAGAACCGTTCAACCGATTGAGCTAAAATTGAAGTAGCAATTCGTCTTTGATGGTTGCAATTTTTTATAAAATGTATGCGAAAATTTTTATTTATGGGGTTTGGAAATTTTTGAAAAAAGGTCGTATGCGCTTTAGCTTTCGTAAAATCGATGATATTATCCTTGATAATTTTTTATAAGTGCAGGTACTCTTAATGTTGTGTGGTATTGAATTTGACCGAAATCGGATAAGTGGTTCGGATTTTAGTTTTGGAATTTTTGAGAAAATCACGTTTTTGTCCTAACTTTAGCAAAACATAAGAGAGCAAACTAAAATTGTACACCAGAATTTCGTAGTATTCAGTAATAGGTACACAATTTTATCATAATTTTTTTTTTTGAGTTCGAATTTTTCATAAATTTGACCTAGATAAAAAATGTTATTGCAATCTTCATTTATAATTTGAAATAATAATTTATTTTGTGAGTAATTATTATATGCACCATTTCCCAGAATTGACTCATTATTAAAAATCAATGGACAATTTAAATCCTTTTTTTTTAATTTTATTGTCTCCATATATGAGTGCTACATTTTTTTCTTAATTATTGCTGAATAAATACAGATTTGAGAGAATAATTTCTTAGGAACAATTTTATTTCTGTAATCGATATCAATAACAGAAATAACTATTCCAAAATCTATAACTATGTGAATAATCTATAACCAGAAAAAAAAATGAATTCATGAAAGCTGTAAAGAAATATTTCAATTCTAACGATGGTAAAGATGAATTTCCCTCTTCTTTCTAGATATCATATCGGAGTCGAGAAAATAAATATCGACAACAGCATCTGACAATGCATTCTGAAGCATATATTCAGTTCCCGTCAGATTTCTGTCTACAATAGCAATATCGTCCACACAAAAATATCAAAAAATACAAAATGAGCCAAATTGGCTTATTTTGTTTTTTAATTTTAAAAAAAACGATATGCTCAGTCAATAAAAATATGCAAGATAAGACATATGCTGAACTGAAAATAGGGGAAAAAAAATTGTCGAAAAACAATTAAATAGGAGAAAATTTTTCCAACAGTATGTAAAATTGACACAATGCCAAAAAATACATATGGTCGATCAATAAAAATATGCAAAATTGCCATAAAATCTATAAATCATTGAGCTTCATTTCTTGACAAAGAAGTTAGTCACCATTTTTTTTATGCATAGAAATTACATGGAGACAAAAAACCATACACTTAGTCAATAAAAATGAAGAAAATGCGAAATATTTTAAACTGTATGTACAGAATTAAAAAGTGGCGATAAAATCTGAAATTATTCTGTTTTATTGCGTAACTCTGCCTTGGTTGTTTACAATTTTACAAAAAATAAGTAAAAATTACATAATGCCAAGAAACCATGTTTCAGTGAATAAAAATACACAAAATGTTAAATGTCCCAAATTTAGTGAAATGTTTTTTTTTTCTAAATTGCAATAAGATCTGAAAATCCCATAGATTTATTTGTTGTTAATGAAGTTTGTAAACATTTTTGTAAAAATAAGTAAAAATGATATAACACCAAACAAATGTATGACCGGTCGATAAAAAAATCCAAAATGCGAAATATGTGAAACTAAACGAAGAAATACAAAATTATTGTCAAACCTAAAAACTATGGAATTGGTAAAAAAATTCATAAATATGTAAAATCGACATAATGCAAAATTTGAAATATGCCGAATTGTAATAAAGTCTTTGAATATATATATATATCATGGCTGCATATAATTTGGTTTTTATATTCAATTTCCGATTGATATCTGCCATTTCGACGCTGTTAATGTGATGCCGCTTATTTTTTTTTATTATTCGAAATTCCATAATATAAAAAATTTTACATCGATTACGACTAAATAATATATTTATTATAGCGGAATCTTATTCTGTTTGCATACCAAATTTGAGCTTGATACGCAAGATAAGATTTTTTAAAAGTTGATGACATAATGTCAATATTTAAATTTTTTTTTAATAACGTAACGTCTGATTCGGCCGAATTCAATTTGAAGCAACATCAAGTACAGATGCTGTCTGAATATTTAAATCCACTCAATCAACGATTGCAGCAATTGAAGAAAAGCTCCTGCTTTAGTTTTGTGCCAAATTTGAGATCGACTTCTAAATTCATTCTCAATTTGAAAGCATCTGAATTTCAAAAGTTATATACATAGACACAAACTTACATACAGATACAAATTGTCTCCAAAACACATTTTCCAACATTTCAAACAATTTTTACTGTCCTGCTATTAAAATCTCGAAATTTTGAATTTTTTTTCATAAAAACAAAACTTTCCTTACAGCCCAGAAAAATGTTAAACTGACTTCAGAATTTCGAAAATTGTAACAAAATCTACAAATTATTCAGTTTCATCTCTCAATGACAAAGTTAGTCAAAAATTTTCCAAGAATACATAAAATTGACATAACGCCAAAAAACCATTCGGTCAATGATAAAAAATCCGCGAAATGCAAAATATACCAAAAAGGGAAAAAAATCTGTACAAAATCATCAAAAATTTTCCAAAAATACATAAAATTGACATAACGCCAAAAAACCATTTGGTCAATGATTAAAAATCCGCAAAATGCGAAATATGCCAAAAAAGAAAAAAAATCTGTACAAAATCGTCATAAATTTTGCAAAAATACATAAAATTGACATAACGCCAAAAAACCATATGGACGACGATATAAAAAATACGGAAAATTCGATATGCCGAAAAAAAAAAAACCGGTATAAAATCGTCAAAAATTTCCCAAAAATACATAAAATTGACATAACGCCAAAAAACCATATGTTCCATGATAAAAAATACGCAAAGTGCGAGATATGCAAAAAAAAAAAAAAAATCGGTATAAAATCGTTAAAAATTTTTTTGCGCCATTTTTATAAAATCGCGTTAATATTGGAGACACATTGATAAAATAACGGTAACGATGTGAAAAACATTGGGAGTGGTTAACATGCGATCGAGTTCGGCGTGAGATCGGCCATGTTGAAAAAGCGCATCGTGAAATGATTGATAACGCGGCGTTGCGCTTGGAGGTCACTCACCGTTAGCCCTTTTAAGGGCGTTTTCGGGTCGCTGGGCAAATCTCGCCATCGTCCGGTCGTATCGCGCTTTCACTCGGTCACCATAAACAACTTAATTGGAAGCACGATTAAAGAATCTCGCGGAGTCACTTAAATCGTTGCTCGCAGAACGTCGAGAAGCCCGCACGACGTGACGACAACCGCGTGTACCGGATGAAAGGCGGTGACTAAAAAAAAAAAAAAATGGCTTCCCGTAATGAGCTAGTCAAGTTCGAAACACCTGCTCCAAAGCGTTTGTCCCTCAAAAGCAATTTTCCCGACTCGTTTCACAACCGTAGAGGCTAAAAAAATACGTAATTTTCATATTCGTGGTTTTATTTAGGGGGTTTTTTTGTTTATTGCTGACGATTTATTTGATTCTAGGATTTGGTTATTTTACGCGCTCGGAGCGCCATCTCTGGGGTTAAGTTACCGCGTAGCTGGGATTTTAATTGGTCGTGTGACTGGGAGGATTTTTTAAATTTGAATGTTTGCCGGAATTTGTTTGCAATGGAATAATTATTCTATGGATTGATAAAGTGGAGTAAAGTTGAGTGAAGTAAAGTAAAGTAAAGTAAAGTAGAGTAAAGTAGAGTAAAGTAGAGTAAAGTAGAGTAAAGTAGAGTAAAGTTAAGTAAAGTTAAGTAAAGTTAAATAAAGTAAAGTAAAGTAATTCAAGAGTGTTTTTTTTACTTTGTAAAGTTAAAAAAGTCGAGAATTAATTGGCACCAATCATTTTGAATGGAATCTTCGTCACCAGAAATCAAATGCTCATCTAGTGATTGATATATTTCAAACTAAAATTCATTCCAAGACAAACAAAAAATTTGGAATAATCTCACGAAGTCATATGACCGATGCGGACCCAAAACTTTTCACCCGTTTTTCTTATATTACGAGTAAGATCATAATTATTACAAAAAATCGTCATTCCTCAATAATGACAAATCGAAAAAAAACCGTAAAAGTATGCAAACAGCTGAAAACAACAATTACGCGCATGAAAAGGCGCCCGAAGTGTTCATAAGAACGCGTTCTACTCTACGAGAATTTCTTGTTATTGCTTCACAAGAATAAAACCAAAATTATTAACCCAATAGAATGTTTTTTTTTCTTTAATTCACGGTAGACATAAGCTACATAATTAAATAAAACCCTAAATTGTCTACGATGTTACACAGTCATAGAAATGCGCCTTAACGTTCCTGAAATAGGTTGTGGCAGGCCTGTGCCACGCTTCGTGGCCGACTCTCGTGGAGGCGCATCAGACGCGCGATCCGTTGAGAACGCGCCCTTTCGCTAGAGGAACTGAAAAGTTCCCCTTCTGGTTGGAACATCCAAACGCCACAGCTGCGGTCTCTATCGCTTAACGCTTTACGCTTACGTTACTGTTTAAATAAAGTTTATATTTGTATTAATAATTGTTCGGAGTGTTATTTCTTTCATTGATTTCCCCTCTGAGTAATTATATGCAGTGTGGTCTGACACCACAAGGTCGCGATTGCAGCGCCAACTGGCGTCGTTCCCAAGCATTCGCACGTGTAACCTAAAAAAAAAACATTTTTTTTTAAATTTATTTTTAGTTTACTATAGACATAAACTATATAATTTATATAATGAGTTTGAGACTCTTTTATAACCGAAAATATAGGTAATAAAAATTTGTATCTAAAATCCTTATGAACGTCATGTCGTACTGTTAAAGTACGCGTAATAAATCCATCAAGAAGTTGGGCGCTCGCGACTTTTTGCTCCGGCGGTAAATATCTCACTTTCCTTATATTTTTTGCATTCATTTATCATTTACTCGATAATAATGTCAATTGATTAGATTACGATTTTCTTGCGCGGTTTCTTCTAATTTTTGCAAATTCGCTATTTGTTGATAAGTCGATAACATGACATAATCAGCTGTCAGAAGTCGTCCAAAATTCGGAATCGTCTGTCATAACCTTTCGAACTTAACATATGTGAGCTTTTTTTATTTGAAAAATTATTTTTTTTAACAAAAAAATCATGAGAACTATGCGAAAAAAAAATTTTGCCTATTTTGGCTATAAGCTAAAAAAATTTTATATTTGACAGAGCATTTTTCAAAATTTTTGCAGGTTTTTCCATAATCGCATTTGATATGTCACTTTAAAAAATATTCTGAAAAAATTTGTCCAGTTCTGAAAAATCTGAGAAAATTCTTGTGAGTACGAAAAAATTTTTCAAATTTTTTTTAAAAATAAAAACTCCTAAAAATGTTGGCTATAAGCTAAAAAATGTTTATATTCGACAGAGTATTTTTCAAAATTTTTGCAAATTTTCCAATAATTGCATTCAATATGTCACTTTAAAAAAATATTTAAAAAAAATGTGCATAGTTCGGAAAAATCTGGAAAAATTTTCTGGTTAATTTTTTTTTGTAAATCGATTGAAATCGATGTTTTTCTAAGTCAAGAATATCTATTCTAATACAAAGCACCATTAACTGTAGTCAATTGATGCTAAGACTTTGTATACAAGATTTAAAAAATGAAAACTCATTTGGCTAGTGTGGATTATAGTTTTTTCTGGATCCACAGAAAATGAACATCGCGCGGGGCATGGGATTGTTTGTTGCGAGGGCCAATTACTACCGTGAACATCTCTTTTCGCCCAAAAATCTCCTCTACACAAACGTCGGAATTTCAATATCGCTTTCCGCTGTCGGCGATATTCTTGAGCAGCACTATGAAATACTCAAGGTAAAATATATTTCTTCATAATATTTCTATCCTTATTCAAGTGTAAATATTAAAATAACTGCAAGATTATGAAGTTTTTAAATTATTAAAAATATTGAGTTCCTGAAGATTTAAAATTTGATCGATTATTAAAAATATTTAGTTACTCAAGTTTTAGAATTGGATTATTAAAAATTTTAATTCACTCAAATTTTAGAATTTGATTGTTCATTTAAAATGTTTAGTCACTCAAGTTTTAGAACTTGGTTGTCTATTAAAAAT